>JARYHS010012519.1:129243349-129272339 GCA_031002005.1 Vandiemenella viatica | reverse complement strand
GTTTCTTTCGCAAATTTATACAGTAAAAGGGAAGTTTGTCAAGTTATTCTCGTAAACAATTGGCACGTATATAAACAAACAAAAAATCAACTAAACGAACGTATTCGTGTATCAGTGTGTAATGATGGCGACTCTTCCCGATGTACATATACCATTTGACGTCGTCACGTGATTTTCAGTGAATATTAAAGCAATGATTTATACCGGTACGGAAGACCATTAGCTTATAACGTTGGTTTAGCTTAGTGCGGTTAGGTGGTGTGTTCATATGCGGGAGTTTGTAAGTTCGATTTTTCGACCCCGAATTTTTTTAAATTTTTTTATTACTATTCGATCTTGTAGCATTACAAATATGTTTTGAGAAAAATTCTCCAAATGATTTATTTTCCTTCGAGAAATACGCAAATGTTTTGATGATACAAATCATAAAAACATCTGAAACAAAAATTACGTGCGCACCCGGAACATATTATAAAGGATATCCTTCAACAGCCACATACAGTATTTATTAATGATGTAGGAAAGCAGAGTTAGTTAACATTTGTAAATTTTGCCTTTTTCTAGAAATACACATCATGTGGCTGACATAAATGCTTACATTTGGTTGATATCACTTTTACTGTGCAAGTAACATTTCCATTTTCATATGAGAAAACTTGATTATAAACCGTCGTATTTTTGTTGTTGGTTGATTCGTGGAGTGGACACGTTGATATGACGGTTTATGATCAAGTCTTTTCAAGTGAAAATGGAAATGTTACTTGCACAGTAGAAGTGATGCCACCCAAATGTACGCATTTATCTCAGTCATGTGATGTTTATTTCTATTGTCAGGTAAAATAATAATAAATAGGCTTCAAAGCGCACCCAATCGTGAAATATTCAATTATTCACTACATTTTGCGAGCGCCTGTATTTTATTACATGGTAAAATATGCCTGTTATGGTTCGAAATTAACGAAAGAAAGGCCGGAATATACAAATGTTAACTAAATCTGCTTTCCTACATCATTAATAAATACTTTATGTAGCTGTGGAAGGATATCCTTTATAAAATGTTTGGGGTGTGCACGTAATTTTTGTTTTAAATATTTTTATGATTTATATCATCCAAACATTTCCGTATTTCTCAAAGGAAAATAAATAATTTGGAGAATTTGTCTCAAAACAAATTTGTAATGCTACCAGATGGAATAGTAATAAAAAAAATACCAATTAAAAAAATATTCGCGGTTGTGAAATCGAACTTACAACTCCCGCATATGAACACACCGCCTTAATACGCACGGCTATACCAACGTTATAAACAAGTGGTCTTATTTATCGGTATAAATCATTTAGACACAATTTTTACATTTTTTAACCCCCAATTTCTCTTAAACGGAGGCCCACCAGGCAGAATTACATAGGGCGAGAAACGAGAAGTGACGTATTATTTATTAGACTTGTTCGTTCTACGATCGCGATTTCCACACTGAAGACCACTGCAAGTAAGTAGTTAATTATATTACTTTTATTATTTATTGATTAACTGAAGAGTTATTAATAACATATAGTATCATTACGCAGTAGTAACATAATGGGCATAAATATAAACAATGATTGCTAAAACATGTTACCTGGGGCACGGCAGGTAATTTTAGATATTTCAATTATGTGTTGAAACTTTAACAGATATTCGAGCTCTGAAATTCATCAGGCTATAAGACCTTCGTTCGTCTTCGCTGTTAGGGCAGTTAGCGGATCTTATCTCTGCTGTGGACATACGCACAAATCAGTCGTGTGAACATTTAACATGTCACACCTGATGTAATAGAAAAGTTTTGTCGTCATACTTGTGACTGGCACGCGATATAGTTGATAAAAATTACCTGTACGTTGTTTTTAATGTAATCCGAAAACATGTCCGTGTCCTGACAAACTGAATTACTATATTCCGGTGAAACTGATAATGTCTCTGCAGAATTTTATAACCTTGTTGCATCCCATCCTCCTCTTGAAATTCTTACAAAGACCCATTTTGGCAAGTTTCCACCAAACCATTAACTTTCACACAAAATTTGTTTTCTTGTTCAAAACTACGTTGTGTGTATTCTCACGATCGCTTGAAAACTTGTTCCCGTAACGGAACATCATAATATGAATAAGTAATATTTAATGTGTAGTATTGCTTGGTGGAATAATTTTCTGTTGGATACGATAATTTTGCCAAATATACCCAAGCCATAGCCTTAAATTTTCCGTTATAAATGTTTCTCAGTGGTCTGTAGTTACTGATTTATAGGTAATTTGTACAGAATGTAACGGAGCACTTGTCTGAACTGCAAATCCGTTAGACAAAGTTTTACCTCTTTCAGCAGTTCCACATCCTTTATATTTTCATTCAGTTTTATCGCTCAATAATCTTCTATTCCATTTCTGAAGAGAAAGATGCACATTTTTAGGATCATGGAAACTATTTCCAAATGACGAGAAATTTGGAACACTCTCCTAACATCCTTATTTTGACAGAAAAAAAAATCTGCCTCCTAAGCCGGGTGCTACTTGAACGATTTTTACAAAACGATAGGCATGCTAAAAATGAAGGGATTGTTACAGCAAGATGTTTCAAGGAGAAAAGCAATTAATGCATCTATAGCAATTTGAGTATTGTGGTTAGAACGTCTTTGCATAGTCCCATTCTGTCTGTATTCCTATCAATCCTTTGCCTTATTTTGATAACTTACATCTTTTACTAATCTGATCTATCGAAGAGGACACTGAAGCTGTGAGCACATTTTCTTAAGATCCTCACCCCACCCTAATAGAAGCTGTAAATACTCTGAAATTGTCAAGTCCGAGAATCATTCAGATTTAGACTAAAAACCCTTTTAACTTTTACCAAAAACTGCTCAAAATAGCTGCGTCTTAATTTGTTTTTGAAGGGTCTCTAAGAAGCGCATAGAAGAAATAAGAACTGTTATTCTTATTATTATTATTTTTAAAGTGCAGGAGATAATTTTCTGACTTACACGATTCCATTTTCAGTGCTATTAAGAGAGCCCCAGTCACTGCAGTATTCCCTTTAAAAGTAAAAGTTTTCAGCCCCGCCGCTGTGACTTCTTGGCTGGCCTGCAGAATCTCCTTTTCGCCTATCTGCCGCCGCCATCTTTCAATCAGCTCAGAAGACCGCACGGTGCCTAATAAAATCTCCCGCCCAATCGGCGAGCGCAATGTTTACGACACCACCAGCCACCCACCACCGACAATTTTCCTTTTTTCTCTCCAGAGGGCACTGTCGGCGCTGCTGAGATCATGGGCTGAGATAGCCAACGAATCAAGAGGTCAGCGCCCTTTGGAAACAAAAGAATCATCTAAACTGTGGCGGCAGTATATCTGGTATACCACCAGTGGCTGAAACAGACAAATTACTTTTAGCAATTCCAAATTATCTGAAAAATTTTAAGGACGGCAGATGTGTCTGGACAACAGAAATAATCACATGGGAATCAAGTGATTAAAAAAATTGTTATTTTCCTCACTTCCCATATCAGTACTGACTGCATTATTCATAAAGACAATACTTTAAATTTCTTTTGCACACAGATGTACAATCATCACAGATCGTTAATAACCAGAAATTAGTCGAAAGGACATAACATAAAAACTTTTTTTCAGCCAATGACAGTCCCGAATGATGTGGCTATTTCAGAGAAATGGAAATCACATGAAGTTTTAAAAATGTGAAGCTTTAATCACCACGGATGCTTGAACGACGGTTTGCTGATGTGAGTTTTATGGAGAGAAGGCTATGAGAACAAATAAAAAATAAAAATATTGGAGTTTATCATTTATCACGTTGAACACGAAGCAAAAGTAAGTAGGCTACTTAAAAAACGACAATAATTTTAGGTTAATCAATTATTACAATACTTATGATATTCGTTCTAATACTCACATGTATATAATGTAAATATGTCTCATTTTATCTTTCCCTAAAGAAAAATCCTATACCACATTGTCAATCCGATATAAAGCAGGAAAGGTCAACTGAATTAAATAAACGATGATAGGCCAACTAATTTATAGACAATTTAAAGATAATTCACAGATACCCATCACACACAAAACCAGACGCTGACTGACATTCTTTACTATTATAACAGGAAAAATCACTACTTTTGAACTAAAAACATCAAAATTTCTCATAGAGATCCAATTATTTCATCGTTTATTAAACTTTCTCTGTTCTGTTATATACTGAGAAAGTAACAAGTTAAATGGAGTCGTTAATATCAGGAAGAAATCTTGCAGGAGAAAAATTTGACTGCCTCTGTAACTCCTTCACAATGTCGGGCTCAAATGGGGTAACTTACAAAATAGCGGCAATTCGTTTCGCTTGAACTTTCCAGAAAACTGCCAACCGAGATGTGCGAATACTCTCCACGTTCTTATACCCTCCGAAACACAAGATCATAAAGTTTCTTTATTTTCGCAAAAATTATCGTGACTCATGTCACGTTCGTTTAAATTTTCTTTCTTGTCATAGTTGTAAGAACATTTAAAAAAATTACATAGCTATTTAATCCATGTAAAATCGGTGGTGGCAACGTGATCTCAGGTCTGTGCTTTCAAATGGCTTTATACGACCATTTAGCGCGGTCCAGTTTGGTTATAATTATTACATCGCTTTGCCCATATAATTATGAGACACTACAGTGATAACAAAACAAACGGAACACAACACCTAATTAAAACCACCGATTCCCGAAGTCGGACTCGAACCGGCGACCCTCACAATGCGAAGCCCCAGCCAGCACTGCAAGGGCCAACTTTTCCTAATCTCCTATGACCTGTCATTGCGACCCACATACGTTGGTAGAAGACGGATTTCATTAATCTGTAAATGACGGAAGTTTTTTGCATGATTTGATCATTCAAAGAATACATTACACTACGAACCAAATCTTTTTCATATTGCGTACTGCCATTCAATTGTTTGTATGTCTGTTGTTCTGTCTACATCAAGGCAAGTAGAATTTCAAAATTATTTGCTTAATTTGTGGTATACTTCTACTACCAACCTTTGTCTTCCTATTTAAATTATTTTAATTGCTAGATTTAGCATCTATTATGAGTTAATATATTCTCTAACATCATTGAGCAGCAGTAAATCATTGATTATTTAATTAAATTTATCTTTTCACAGTTCAAAATGAAATAAGATGCTTTATGAAACAGTAATACTTTCGATAAATTAGTATCGCAAAAGTTACCACCACCATTTTTTGAGATGTAGACTATGTTATTTTCGCCTTGTGTTAATTTTTTACCTAGATGTTTACTTTTTTATAAGGAAATTTTAGAATAGCCCCGCGTTCACTACAGGATTTTAGTAAATCCCTTAAACATTAATCAAGGAAATCGGTACAATTGCTGTGGAATCGGTACTATTGACAATTATACCATTTTCCCTTCTCCGATGTGACGGCGTTCAAATACTTACTATCCCTTTAGTGAAATAATGGTTTAAAATCCTATTTATTATTAATTTTAAACGAAAATGTTACTTTCGGCTAGCCTGGGTAAAAAGTGAAGAAATCACAACATCTAATCAAAAAACTCAAAATTTTGTCATGGTATAATGTCTCTTGAGTCGGGAATAACAAGTAACAAAGAAATAATCCTGAAGTCCTGCAAATGTTAGTAGGCATAAGTTCCGAAATGCTTAGACAAAATGTAGCAATCAAAAATCGGTAGTTAAAAGTCCAATAATAATTTCAGATACTTAAATGTTGCTATACGTTATAACTGTTTATAATTAAGAATAAGGATCTTAGTGTAAGCATTCAAAAGGAATTACAGTTTCTTTTTTAAAAAGGTCTTAACGTATTTTAATGTTTTCACGCATTAGGTACACTGTGAAGCTACAGTCACACTATGAGTTATATGGAACAAATGTTAATGCGAATACATCATTATGTATCTCTTGTTCTTATGATTGTCAGTTGATCAAGCGAAATTATAAAGAGATCCGATTCGAGCTACCTTTAAGTTGTGTAACAATTTAAGATGAGAAGTGTAGAATCAAGAATTATAGAATAGACTTTTGGCTAGCAAACAACAATTTATCACGAATATTACAGGTCATTATCAAGAAGAATTAACAAGTAGAAGCGTCGAATATGTTCGCATATTGTCTTTGGTCATCTATATATTACAGAAAGGAGCTTAATAATCGTTGTTGAAAGTTACGAGTGAGAGATTGCGGCTTTAAGTTTAAATGAGAATATTGTACAACGAAGAAGAGTATATGGTGATCAAATATGAAAAAGGTGAACGATGTAAATAAATGTCTACTGTAATCCACAAGAAGAATAAAATAAATAAATTGTTACAAAGTCAACAAGATCATTATTAAAGAATAATTTTTGGGTTAAAAGAATTAAAGTGCCCTAAACTGTAAACTGAAATTATTTTTAGAGGTCATAATAACGCATAACTGGCGAAAAGGCAATACGACATGAAGAGGGTAAACACAGTAAATAAGCAAAGGGAAGCTTTTTAAGAGAAGGAAACGAAAGGGAGATATTTCGTTACAACAGGCACACAAATTTTGTGCCTAAGCAATCAAAACTGCTTAAGATAAACCGGAAAGTAAATCTCTACCGAAACCCAAAAATACTCACACGGTTCCCACGTTATTCCTTTTGGCTTCACGCTTCTTCGTTACCAAGCTCATTAGAAACGGGGAAGGCGTTGGGGCAAGGAATATTGGCATAGAGTGATTTGAGGAAACCGTGGAAAATCAATTTCCGGGGGGACGGACGGTGATTCGAACCCGCGTCCTCCCTAATGCGAGGTTACAGCGTTACACCTCACCCACCATGCTCGGTCAGTTCCAACTGCCTATCTGTACAATGATGTGCCTGAAATGCTCTTCATATTAGTTAAATTAACGAACGTTTCTTTATGTAGCTAAACAGAACTGCATTATTCCTAATTTATATTGTTAAAATGACTTTGCGGGCTCCTGTGTTCAGAGAAAGTAAACGCGCAATTTTTATTCCGCCCCACGTCGCGTCGGAGAGAAAAATTCCAGCAGATTACCCTTCCCGGATGCAACGAGAGAGAGAGAGAGAGAGAGAGGGAGAGTTCTGGAAGAGACGCAGATAACGCTGGAGCAGTAGTTAATACTGGACGGCCTCCAGCCCCCACTAAACCATTTACATTCTGCGTACAAACAAAAATGTTTGATTTATTAAGCGCACCACCAGTGAAATAATCCCACCAAAAAGGCAATAAAAGCCATTTAATAAAAAAAACGTGCATCCCAGTCGGTTAGATTCAAAATGAAATTTATAGCCAAGCCTTTAAAACAAACTATGCTGCGGTTGGGTGGCTGGCCTGAACTCTATTGCAGGTGTACCAACCCGTAATTTTAAAACTTCGTTTTAGAATTGCTCCAATCTAACTGTACCAGAGTCTCTGCATAGTGCTGTATCTTGCCGTCTTTCGTTACCGGTGTGCGGTATAGGTTTTTTAATAAACTGGAACGGCATTTGATAAAGTATGGCACAGGGGATCTTCTATAAACTTAGAAATACAAGAGCGCCTCTATATTTATACAAAAATGTACAAAGCAACGAATATTCCGTGTAACAGTGGGCACAAAAATATCCAGTGCTCGACCAATAACAGCAGCAGTCACACTGAGGTCTTTTATTAGGGCCCACCCTATTCCATAGATACGATATTTTTTTTAGCTTTGCGCCTGACGACGTCAAGGTCATTAGGGAAGGAATAGGAAGGGTTCAGGAGCGGAAAGTAATTCGGCAATGACCTTTTGAAGGAGCCATACCAGAATTCACTTGGAGTGATTTTGGGAAGCAATAGAAAACCGAAACCTGGTTGACCGAAAGGAGATTCGAACCCGTATCCTCCCGAATGTAAGGGCAATAAATTCCACCGAATTAATAAATCACTGGCGTCAAAGAAAAATTTTCACACTAAGGCAACCACGAAACCCACTGGAGATATACATCATGGGAAACAGTAAATTATGGAATCCACATGACCAGTCAGTTAAAATCGTTGGTTCGAAAATCAACTTGAAGCATAAAACATAATGTTTGTTTTGTATATGTCTTATAATAATATGTTACGAAAAGTTAGATATTCCATCAAAATAGTTTGTGGCGTAACCACAATTTTTGCATTGAACATTACAGTGGCTAAAATCGGATGTACGCCTTTTAACTGCTCTTTATTGGCATCTGTAAAATTAAAATGGAAGGTTTAACAAATCTGTTCAAAAACTATGGCCACCTTGGCAGAAATTAATCAACTGGAGGCATGAAATCTTAATCCCATTAAAGCACGATATCTGCCTCGTATTATAATTTTACAAAGTCTGTCAAAAAAATTACGGAAAATTTTATTGCTCCGGGAAAGTTCCAAAGGAAAGTACAATTTCAAAAAAGAATAACGCTTTAGTAAACTTCCCTGTTTCTAACCTTCTGTAAAAAGAAATTTAGGCTATTTTGTGATCCGATTCTATTAACTAAAACATACAACAGAGCTCTTCTCCTTGAATTCGCTTCTAATTGTCGTCGTAAATAAACACAACTCAAAATATAGACTTAAGTGGAATACATACCTTTCTTTATGGACAGAAAACAACTCCAGCGGTTGCTAGCCCCTTAGCGAAGGCGACTGGGTTACGTCACAGTGCTGTTGAGGTGACGTCCAGTATGCAGGCATAACTAATTTTTTTTTTTTTTTTTTTTTTTTTTTTTTTTTGCTTTATACCTCGTCGACGTCGAGGTTATTATAGAGTCAGGAATGGACTGAGGGCTAGGAACGTGGAGGAATTCGCCTCGGCCTTTTGAGGAAACCATCACGGCTTTCGCCATGAGTGATTTGAGGAAACGACGAAAAACCAGAATCTGGTTATCCCGACGGGGAATCGAACCCGTTCACCCCCCCCCCCCCCAAATGCAAGGCGAGAGCGTTGCTACTCACCCACTTTTTTTTTATCTTCCTGGGTTTTTCTTCTTGGTGGAGCACCGTACAGTTCTTATGCTGCACCGTAATTTTCCTGCAACCGTTTCTTGTTTAGTGGTCGATGTAAATAACGTAGGCTATTGTTTTCCGCATATCCCTTGATACATTTTTTTTAATAAAACAAAACTAGTATGAGATTTTGGGATTGAAGGGGACATATCCGTTCCTCATGATATTTTACGCTTCAATCTGCAGTTGAATGTATGATATCGAGTCTTCAAGTTCTGACATAACATTTGTGACGACGAAATAAGAAGAGAAAATGATATAACACGGGATGAAGAAACTTAGTGATGAGATGCATTAATTTAGGACCCACAGACGTTAATGTATTTTATATTCTGGAAGTAAGCAGAAACTAACACAACACGGCGAGTTTACTTTACACCGCTACGGTACGCTGAGTTTTACAATTGACGTAAAACGGTTTACGCAACGGAGTTAAAAATTTACTCCGGTTCAACGTTGACATAAAGCGGCTTACGCGTCAGTATAAAACGCAGTCGCCAGAAACGTGAGCGCAAAGCCACTTCCATGATTCCATTAAAACTCACTCGGGAACTAAAGTTAAACACACAAGGCTTAGAAAGGGTTAATTCTTTGCAGCCAAGTACTGCAGAAAGCACGTCCCTGGAATCAGACGCTATACGTTTATTTATATTAAAACAGAATGTTATTTCCCCGATGTTTTAGACCCTAAGAAAAATCTTCGGCTAAATTTTCATTATTTTATGTATTTTTTTAATGTTTCGTTTCCATAATAATCATGATGATCTTTTCCAAAGATATATCTATTACAACAAATATCAATCAGCTTAGGCTTGGGGAAAATATATCGATTTATCGTTATTTTTCATAAAATAATCGATATTTAGTGTAGATATTTTTACTCTCGACATATCGAAAATCAATATTTTATTTTATGTGAAGAAAACTAATTCTATTTACGCCGACCATAAATAGGCCAAAATACGACTTTACTATTACCTCTTACAGGCAAAAAGTCAGCGATTAAAGCTATCTTAAGTTCATGGGTGTATTTGAAAACTGTAGCTTAATAATTTATCTTTCACTGTATAAAATAGTAATACTGTGCACTTCTTTCTAAAGCTAGAATTTAGTACGGAACATCTTTGTCGATGAGGGGGAGGGTAGGGACGCTGCTGGTCTGAAAGGTAAGCCATATTATATGTCCAAAGCATTGGCGCAACAATGTGGTGGCAGGACGGGCAAAATGTCACGGGCCCCCAGCCGGAGGTGGTCCCCGTCCCGAAGCCCCGTCGGCCGAAGCCTCCAAACAGACTGCACGCATTGTCGCTGCCCGGGGCAGTGTTGTAACTAGTGTCCGGTTCGCATCCCCTCCCCTCCCCTCCCCACCCTAGAACGGGCACTGAAGGAGGGCCCATTCGATGAATTTGCCACAGGCCTCAACGGTATAGTTACTCCACTGGTCCAGTGGAATGTACTTTGACGTTGGAAAAGGTGGGATAAGTACCATCAGTTATAATTACTGATTTGAGCGATAATTTTTAATTATGTGAATAACATTAGTAATTGTTAAACGTGTATTAGTTGAATTGCGTACTTACCAGACATTAATATGCATAAAATTACTAATAATATATGTGACCTATATTCTCGAGATAGATCTCATAGTTTTGACATAGATTACTAAAAAAAATCATTTGTGATATTTCTGCGGTGTCACAGTAGAAAATTTAAGGAAACAAGGATTTTGAAATTGACACATAGAAAGGACTGTAGCTTTCAAACCAGGATGTGAAATTTGATACCTATTGGTCCATTGTAAATTGGTTTACGATGTTCACGAACATCCTCCTCATACTGATACATACAACACAGCACATAATCAAAATCCCTGCAGATTCTTTCGGATTCCTGAATGGCTGTTTGGAAGGCTTAGAATATTTTATTTGTATTGTCGTACAGTAATGACCTAAAGAAGGAATCTGTTTTTCATAATACAAGAATATCTCTCAGTTTTAGGGACGGCAAAAGCATGATTGGTGTAACAAATCCACCTCTTCCTCCTATTAATGGCAGAAAATCGGAACAAACTCTCCTATTTGCCTTATCACCCCAGGAAAAATATCATCTGCCCACATGCCGCCAGAACATGTCTGCGATATAAAGCTTCGCTTTAACAAAGCGTTTTATCTAAAAGTTGCGTTTCACATGATCCAGCTTATGCGCTCCTGTTGCTGTATTCAGGCTGTCAGAAAAATGTCGAACGATCAATATTTCAATTAGATTGCCGAGATTACTACTTTACTACTTCGGAAAACTGTACCATAATATTTGTTCCACCGTCATTTTGGAATGATCGGTTGATGTGGTATCTAGTTAGCCTTTCTGTGCTCATTTATACCTTCACTGAACAAACCGTTGCTTTTTTTAAGTTTTTTCCAGAACAAAAGATTGAAGTATTATTTAAAGCTTCATCTATTAAGCTTAAAAATTTTGTTAAAAATTTTTGAATTTTTAAATTCATATTTCCATAGTGTAATGGCATTATTCCAAAGAAGAATTGTGACATCTGTTTAACGGTCGCGATAAACTGGTAAATTTGACTGCTCTGTATTCCTACGATTTTGTCAGTTGAGGGTTGGTAACTAATTATAACTTATTTCTTATTTTATTTGTCTAAACTTGTACCGATACAAATTCACTTAGGTAAAGGAAATGGATAGACGATGGTAAGTAAGCAAAAACTAAATGAGATAAATAAAAAACTTTATTCTAGACTAGAAGGTATATCAAAATTTTTGTACATACTTACATAAAAATAACTGTTACATTATGAAATGCTCCAATGTAGGAACATAAACAGATTTTCAAAGTAGGTTAAATTAGTTCACAAAGTAATCTAGTGCACGAAATACTTATGGCGGTTTATCAGTGGAATTTTGTATCTGAAACATTATAAAACACGAATAAAATTTTAGTGAATGAAAAACGTTGGTTGTACTTCACTTATCCATGGGACTCAATGGTAACTGCATCTTTCTTGGTTTAAACCTTGAAAACAATAATTATTATACACAAATTCTGTGATCAACGTATGAAATATACTATATAAGTAAGATAAAACTTCACCATTGTGTGTTGATTACGTCACAATCTCAGTGATGTGTAACTGGGAAGAAATAAAATTTTGTGAACTGCCGATCAGAAAAAAGGGGGAAGTGTTTGGGAAAGGGGAAGGAACGAATTTGATAATAAAAACAAGTTTCCAGGTACATGTCAGCATAATCACAAAAAGTCCGCCATGGAGTACCATCACGAACTTATCAATAACTTAGGTTTGCGAAGACTATTTTCCCACCCCCAAGGCACCAGAGATGTAGTTCATACATAGGTTTAAATGAATGTAAATCAATAATACATGTAATTCTGTTATGCCACACTATATGTTTCTTAACACTGACGTAAATGGTGTTACTCTTCATTGCATAAACGGAAGTATTGTGAATTTCAGTCAAAAAGAGAATTATACAAGCAAGTAATCTCGGCTCTGTACACAGTCTAGGTCACTTCGTGCTTCAACTGTTCAACAATAATGAAGAAGCATAAAATCGGCATTAGTAAAACTGTTAAGAGAATAATTATTAATGAATATGGATAAAACTGTTTTTCGCGGGTTGATCTCTCATGATTCCATAACTAATAAAAGCTTCGTGCCACTGCTTCCTGTATTGGTAGGTTGATGCATTGCAAAATAACATATGTTCGCCACCTATGAGCCACTTGCCGAACTACCTATCGAACGGTGGAGCAGCGCTACGGTGGCGGAGAGCAGAACTAGGATTGCGACGTGAGGTGCGTTGAGGCGTACGGACACGTTGCAAGGCATGCCGGAAGAACTGTACGTGGTGCAAGCACACGCTTCGACGCGATAGGCTCCGTTCGATGAGGATTCGCAGCCGGAAGTCACGGCAGAGCCATCCACCGTCATCTTGCCACACATGTACGTCACGTTCTCCACTGAAACAATAACAAGCGCAATATCAGAGAATTAGTGACAGCCCAGTGAACAGAACAGCATTCACCAGCAGTGAAGTTCAGCAACATAACATCCCGCGTAATACGTACTTGCTCTCAAAAATGAAGAACAAATCTAATTATATATATTGTGGTTTGTTCCTGGAATTTAGAAGAAATGCAACACTGCTGCAAAGTAAATAAGAATTATTCTTGTTCCCACTCTACTAGAATAGTAATACGCCAGGTGATTCTAGTAGCATCAGCAAAGTGCAGATAAATTCATGCATTCTGTAACAGTATGTAATAGATCTTCAGAACTTGTCAACAACTTAACACACAGCACTGGAACAGAGCGGCAAATGTAATTTCTGCCATTGAGTTCATTGACTAACCTGTGAACACTCTATTTCATTTACGGTTACAATAAAATACTTCTCCCATAAACGTATTTCGATAGCAATGACAAAAAAAATAACAACGGAGGAAATAAGCGGGAATACTTATACGGATATGTATTATTTTTTCATCAATTCGTTGGACTAGGAGCTTCGTGGATGAGCGGTAACGCTCTGGCTTTGCAGTTTGGATGACGCAGGTTCTAATCTTCGTCCCTCAATCCAGATTGCGGTTTTCCTGTATCACTCCAGGCGAATGCCGGACTAGACTTACGAACACAATATTTCGATATGATTAAATTTTGTTATTTCTCGTTAATTTTAACTTTTTGTATCAAGTCCCTTTTCTCTAAAAATTTTTGTTGATAACCAGTCACCAATTTCACTAGAAAAGTTGAAAATTCTCTGTAACAGACATGAATGAAATGCTAAATTTAATAATAGTCGCCTGTAGAGAGAAATCGGTTTCGTAAAACTTTAATGATAACTAGTGTAACCTATTCACGACTAGGTAAACCGAATAGTAGTTCCGCATAAAATTTTGTTTCCTTATCCCAATCCTATTATTCATGCCTTCTGTAAGGTTTGATTTCATAGAACTGCTCAATGTCTTGTTTTATAGGTTGAATTTTAATGGTTTCCTCCAGTAAATTTTCAATCAATCAGAATGTTCATCACCGTAATAATTTGCAACAATGGAGGTACTAGTTCTTGTACATAATGTAAAAGCGTAATTTAAGGACACAAAAATAAATAATAAGGAAACGAAATTTCAAATACTATGGGAGAATGAAATCTGGTTGTATTGTATGGTTTCCGAACCTAAAACTACCGATATTCCAGACCCCAAACTTACCGTATACTCACCTTACTCAATGGCAAAACGTAGATTCGCATCTGAGAATCTTTTAAGGAGCCGAGAGTTTAGGTTAAGAAATCTTGATTGTATTTAAATGATTTTACAATAATTGGTCTGGTAGATACATTCGTATGTTAAATGATTTCATTTTCCAAGAGCTTCTTTTAAGATTTGGTGCTGTAAAAAAAACAATGTTAGAGTGCAAAACACTGGTTAAATGAGGTATAAAGTTTTTAGTTCCCTTTTGCTTCTTCTGGATTCCAACTTCGTCGACGTCGAGGTCATTAGAGGCGGTAAAGGGGGAAAGGGACGGGTAGGATTGTATCCACGACCTTTTGAAGGAACCATCCCAGCATTCCCCTGAAGTGATTTGAGGAAACCATGGAAAACCCAAATGTGGATGGCAGGGCGAGGATTCGAACCCACGCTATCCGGAATGCGAACTGCACTTGGATTTGTTCTACAAGTACTACTAATCACAACTACCGATCTTCTCGTTAATTGTAATTAATAGTGCGTGTAGAACAAATCCAAATTTAGTTGGGCCAAAAAGAAGATTGTTGAATTTCGTCCGAAAGGTAAGTAATTTAATACTAGGAGGCATCACTATTGCGGAAGCAAAGAAACTATTTGTTCCAGCCGCGGTAGATTTTTATTGCGAAAAAGTGTTTGTGCGAATTATAACTACAGAAAATTCAGACTAATAAAAAGCGTCGTAAAATAAAAGGTTCAAAATTTATGTGAGTATGTAAATCTACTACATAATATCGTAAGTTCACTCATTCACTCACTTCGACAGCTATTGGCTAGAGAACGGTGTCACGTGTCAGCCTTCGCTCGCAAAACAGTGACCAGAAATATCATTAGAAGAAATTCGTGGTTATGTACACTATTTAATAACTACAACCAAATTAATTGCCGTAATACATTCATTAAGTTTGCTTTTCGTATCATTTCATAGTTAAAAAATATTGATAAATTTTGCGGCTGAAAAAACGTGGATGTACTTTTCAGTAATATGTTGCAATTAAAAATTAAAAAAAAAAAAAAAAATACTCATGGTCTCTGCTATAACCACGAATGCCAATTGTCATTCCGGTTTAAGATAAATTTCAATTTAATTAAAACTCTCATTAATATCTTTGCATTACGGTGTATTTGATTTTTTTTAGGTATTTTACTAACCACTTCGTTAATGGTCTTTGTTCATGTTCGCTATACGTTAGTTATTAGGTTATTTTAAGTAGAAATCAGACCAAATATATTGCCGAACTTCGGAGGTGCTCAACTGTTTAATAATATGGAATGTGTATTAAGTTCTCTGGCCGTTACAGATACTATGGCCAATGATTACATTGTGAGTGTTTCCCCAGTCTCAATAAAAAACAACATGATGCTTTCGAAGCAAACAGCAATTTTTAAAATTTTGCAGAGTGAACCTTAAGGGTCGAATACAAGTCAAGTATGTATTTAAGCAATTATACGATTGCGATATCATTCCTGTTCTTGTTTAATACCTACCTCTAATAATTCTTCTGAGTTCTTCAAGCTCAGATATTTTATTCACCCTGAAACACAGGTCAAGTTTATATTTGATCAAATCAGGACAACCTGTCATAATCTTTCATCCTAAAAACTGGAACTATTGTAGACCTGTGACGATACACAAAAACGGTCACGGGCTTCCACTAGTGTCTTATAAGCTGCTGACTGTAGTTATAAGTAGAATGCTGATCTAGCTAACCAACCCGCTTATCTCAAGGAAGCAGCGTTATCAGCATATTCGTCGGATGACAATACAAGGATAGAAGGCTACGTTATACCATATTTCCTACTTTGGAATCGCTAACGAATTAAAAGAACCTTTTTTTTAAAAAAAAAAAAAAACAGTTTAACGTCCCTTTTTAACAACGTGGTCTTTAGAGACGGGAAAGGATGGGGGCAAGGAATGGGAAGGAATTCGGCCATGGCCTTTTTGAAGGAAGCATCCCGGCATTCACCTGGAGTGATTTGGGGAAACCATGGAAAACCCAAATCTGGATGCCCGGACGGGGATTCGAACCGCCGTCCTCCCGAATGCGAGGCCAGAACGCTATCCGTTACACCACCACGCTCGGTTTAAAAGAACCAACGAACCAACGTTTACCCTGATGATACATGGGAATTATCTGGAAACTCTAAAGAACTGTTTCATTGCACCTCTAGGAGCGTTTTTATCTTACTTTTCGCACCATTTATCTTAAGAATTTGACAGGTTTTCAGTTTGCTGCTAATCATACGACAGTAACTAACGACAGATGCTTGCGTCATTCAACTCATAGGAGAAACTACTATTCAAGTTACTCGTATTAATAACAAGTTGTCGAAAATATTACCACATAACTATAGATTTACACAGTCACCGTATTGTAATAAAGTTGAAAAAAAGGTAGAATCATTTAAATATGAAATTTCCTAGGAAATGAATCATTGTTAGTCATCTCATGACAAATGGTTTTTGTTAGTCTCCACTTTGTATAGTAGGAAACTATATTTACGGTTCGTTATTACTAATATTTTATCGCTATTTTATTGTTTTTATTCAACTTCACAAATTCATGAAAATTTTTACGTTTATTGAACAAATTTCTGCCGGTATGTCGGAAACAGTTCTAAAAAGTTGTATAAATCATGGCTTTATACGTTCCGAAAGAAGAAATAAGGCATATCTAGATCCAGGACTCTTCACATCTAATGTGTACAAAATCGCACTCCGACAAGAAAACATACTGAGGCTAGTCAATACTACGATGTATCTATAAAATGTTAAGATCCAGTCACATCCCTAAATACAATTAGTGCCCTCTGGGATAGCGGTAGAGCGTCCGAATACGACGTAGACTATAGGCTTCGATTCTCGATGAAGCCAAGGATATTTTTCGAAGCTGAACGTTGAGACATTTTAGGAAAACAGTCCTTCTTGAATCCCAAGCCCGCGTTCCACTTTTTATATTAGTTACTACATAATACAGTGAAGATAAAGAATTGCTGCAGATTTAGCTTTCTCTTAATGGTATATGTTTACTCTCGTCCTTAGCAAATTTTTGTTATTAGTAATTGAGTTAGTGACTCTCCACTGACGTACTGTTTGCGAAATTAAACGCTGTTTTATCTGTAGTCTTTTGCGATTTGACACTTTGACAGCTCCTTTGAAGACAACGCGATATCATTGATTTCACGAGAGATAGCGAGCTCGCGACATACGAAGCAGCTATTCAGGATTCTGTATAACGGAAAGGAATTGTACATTAACTTGCATTATACTTTCTGAGTTATTTATTTACTTTTTAACCTCCGATACGGCTGCTAAGGACCACATCGACACTGGAGAAAAAGGGGGCGGGGAGCACCTGTCATGCCCGGCGTACCAAATCTATTTAAAGAAATTCTTGTGTTGGCAACTGTCTGAGAAACGTGTTACTTTGTGTCTTCTGTATTAAAAGTGTAATTTTTGTGAGGCGGAGATTGGGAGTCGCGCCAGCATTTGCCTATACCAGGGGTGGCCAACCCGCGGCCTTGAACATTTTTCCGGCCCGCGAGAGTCATCACACTATTACAAAATATTTTTTATATTTCATTTTTAGTGTTATATATTTCTTTACAGTGTTCGTTTATTATCATTATTATTGTATTATTTATGTTTACTTGTAAGAATGATAGTAAATACAGGGCGTTCGCCGGGAAACGCTACCCACTGTTAGCGCTACAAGGAAGAAACTGCTCCCGGCGAGCGAGCGGTCAGCTTCCGGCATTGTTCGACCGTCGGGCGCGGACTATTTCATAATAATTACGCTTCATAAACTTGTATGTGCTAAGCATTTAAATGTGACGTCAGTTGCGGATCAACAGTGCCATCGTGGACACCCTGCAGGTACCAGTTTCAAAATCTAATCCTAGGCCCCTGGTCTATTTCTGTAGTTTTATGCACCACAATTGTTTTGTACGGCTTTAAGTGAACTAGCTTTGATACTTTCCAAGCTGACGTCTTAGATACGCCTGCCTGCTGCCCTAACTGACTTAATGATTTTTTGGGTGACTGTTCTAGTCGAAAAGCGATATCGTCAATTTTCTCCTCTGTGAGAATACGGTTGACCGACAGTCTCTTTTTGTTAAAAAATAAACCCGTTTCTCTTACTTTTTTAACCAGACGCAGAATTGTTGATTTAGCTGGCAGTAAAGCGCCAGGAATATTCGCGACGAAATTTACTGCGATACTTTTTAAACTACTTCTTCTTCACATATGTATCGTAGCGAAATATTCTTTGTTGCAAACTCACACTCAAACACGGTACAGAGTATGAAGCCCCAAACCAGCCAAACCGCAAAGAAACGTTTATTCACAACACTGTTGGGGCAGCGGAGGTGTTAAACAGTGCGGTGATTCACGGCGCCGTGTGGCGGGAGTTGCTGGCACCACTGTCCCAGCAAGTTGCCGACGGCAACAGACTGGGAGGGTAGCGTTTCCCGGCGAACGCCCTGTACAATAACAACTCATGTTTCAATTTTTCACTCCAAAAAAATGTCTCTAGTGGGGATATATAATTTTATATGCGACCCGCGAAGTTATGATGCACTTCCAAAGTAACCCGCAAGATCATTTGGGTTGGCCAACCCTGCCCTAGACGATAGTGGGAAACCGCCTAAAAGCAGCAATCATGACGGCGCAGGCTCGTGCCCGGTCCCGTTGTGCCTCCCCCTTCAGTGAGCGGTGCCTGAGTGGACTGAGCCACACTAGCGGTTTATATATATATATTTTTAACTGCTTAACGTCTCCTATAACAACTAGGTCTTTAGAGACGGGAAAGGATGGGGGCAAGGAATGGGAAGGAATTCAGCCATGGCCTTTTGAAGGAAGCATCCCGGCATTCACCAGGAGTGATTTTGGGAAACCATGGAAAACCCAAATCTGGATGCCCAGACGGGGATTCGAACCGCCGTCCTCCTGAATGCGAGGCCAGAATGCTAGCCGTTACACCACCACGCTCGGTGGGCGGTTTACAGACTTCCTGAATATATGAAAGACAAAAGAATATTTAGGAGTATTTTCCTGTAGCAATTTTAATGTAATAGTGTTCCTGTGTACGAGTATAATGGTATAGCGGAATCATACGGATCGTGTAAAATTTCTAATGTGAGATGTGAGTCAATCGACAAAGAAACCAAAAATTTTGCAAATTATTTCAGTCTACGTCTGCCCAATATTTTTGTGAATATTAGAGTAATATTGATCGAATGTGCAAGAAGTATCGCAAATACTTTCTTAACTGATTGTCTTACTGGGGTACACTCCCATGACCCTCCTCATCCTCCTCATTCCAGCTCCTTTATCATATCTGTCACTGATTGCATTCTGCTATAATTTCCATCTCCGGATTCATCTATCACATTCATTTCTTTTATTTTTATACCGTGAGGTTACATCTTATAGACACAGGGATCAATCTGGATAGCCTAACCTAAGAAAACCTTTTAAATTTTGCGCCTTTGTGTTTTCGGTTATTCTGCTAATGAAATTTGTACTTTAAAAATCGTACAATGTGAATTTTGGAGCTGCGCAATTTCCAAAATGGCATCTTTGTTTTCAGGTCGATGTAGTAACTGTATTATACATGGCTCTATCGAACAAATTA
This sequence comes from Vandiemenella viatica, assembly GCA_031002005.1. Taxonomy (NCBI): domain Eukaryota; kingdom Metazoa; phylum Arthropoda; class Insecta; order Orthoptera; family Morabidae; genus Vandiemenella; species Vandiemenella viatica. The sequence continues at coordinate 129,252,366 of JARYHS010012519.1, read as the reverse complement.
AACTTTCGTAATTATCTCCAGTAAGTTTTTAACTACCACATAGATTATTTTTTTAAATTGTTTTACTATCGTGAAGTCAATATTGCCACATGTGTCCTCTGCGTAAATACAAAATTTTGTTTCAGGATTAGAGTTTCGACAACACGTAATAGCGATTAGCATGCAATGTGATAACGTTTAATTTAAAGGCAACACATTTATTTTGCCTGACATATTGTGTGGTTCATAAAGCTATCTAAAGCAATTTCTGTGGGCTTAAGACCTCGCGTGTACGATTTCACTGCTGATATTCTACTATGAGAGCTTTAACAGCATAATTAAATGATTTGGCATTTCGTGCTAGGCCCGTAATTACATAAAAGCAATGAAATTACTAACAGTAAAATTAGTCCTTAAATCGCCATATACATGATACAATCTTATTAGGTCTGAAATACGAGTAGAAAATAATAAAAAAAGGCCATCGGAATTATGTTATCGCTAATCAGGTTGTCGACTTCTATGTTCTAGAAAATTTGGTTTGAAATTAAAATAGTCTAGCAACTATATATACATCTTCATCCAATAATGGAAGGAATAAAATCTAAGGATGAAATGCTTGCGAGTAAACTTGTTGCTATGCAGTTAAATTTCACTAAAAAAATTATTACATACCATATATAAGAATTCTTTTTAATTACACTGCTTTTCATCACTTGGATACTGAATTTTCTGTTTCATCTTTGATCACTGCATATTAGAGAACTATATGATGAAACACTTATTTTGACGCAATCTATGAAGTGATATATGCCATCAATGCCTGGTCATCTTGCAGGTTTTATAAATCTTTAAATAAATAAGGTCCATTTTCCTCCATATCCTGGCAAAGCCACATCACTCCAGGCTAGGAGCGATGGGAAACAGAAGGCATAGAAAATTATCGGTATGGAGCGAAGAGTAAATGTGAGATTTTTTATCAGAAAACACGTAGTGCTGTACTCAATTATTTCCTTTAGTCCTCACATTCGTTCCTGTCCAACTATCTTCTATTCCTCAGACTGAAATTACCAATCAAACGAATCCACTTTGATAATATTAGAATAAGAGCAACATTGAGTCCAAGGGACAAGAAAACCAGCACAAGCCTTTCCGTTTTGCTACTTGCTGTGTCGACGCTTTTTCAAAACGTTCTGGTTAAACTCAGAGTTTTTGTTACAAATCGATTGTAATAAACATCTGTCATATAATCCGTCATTATTTTGATTTAAATGCTTTTGATCCATATCAAATCATAATTCTTCTTTTGTGTATTTTAGCTCCAATTTCTCGGCGCTTTGTGACCTACTTTTCATAGCAATTAAGTGGTTTTCAAATTGTACTGTATATTCCAGTTAATGAACTTTAGTTTTTAGTCGACACACATCGACAAATGACAATTTAAAAATCTACGAGAAACTCGTTTGCCGAATAAAATATTCAAACCACCTGTATAATTACAGATCAAATGTCACCCTTACCAAGATCAGGTGATTATTATAATTTGATTACACTAATGATTTTCCCGTTACCAATTTATTCTGATTTCGGGCTATTATTCAGTAACTATTCATTACCTCTTAATTAAAATTTAGCATAATTTTGTGTGATTACCTAATTTCTAATCTCTCGTAAGCATACGTCACTAGCCACTTCGTCATCCTCTCCTTCCCAGTCAAATAATTATTTCTCAGATTGTGTTTAGTTTGCAGAATATCGTTACTGACTGCTCGCGATGTAAAGAATTCGCAGATTTGATGTGGGCCAATATGTGATAATAGCATATCCAGCATTCACGTCAGTGTAACATTTAGCCACGATAATTATTAGAGGCTGTTTACTAGAGACCTAGCGTGGTGAGTGAGCAATAAGGTTATTCTGGAGGATGTGGGTTCAAATCACAGTTCAGCCATTTCGGTTTTCCATGGTTTCCCGATATCACCCCAAGTGAATGAGGGGATGATTCCATAAACAAACCAAAAGAAAAACAATGTCGTTTGGAGAAAACGTATGTAGTTATTTAACGTAAAATCTATGTACTTCTTGTTTGAAGATGAATGTGAATTCCGCGTTATAAATATGTTTCCTTCGAATTTGATAAACTGTATACTTTTGCAATATATTTTTCCAAAACAGAAAAGAACTGATGATAGGTATCGTATTGTAAAAAAACCTTAAAACGTCAAGTCATCGGCAGTATTATTTCTAGTGAAAATCTAAGCAATCCAAGGCACAAAAATTTTTTACATTGTCCTAGCGACCGTATTAAATGTTAATATTTTGAATTTCAAGCGAAAGTTTAAATGAAGCCTGCGGAAAACAACAGTAGCTTTTCAAAATCTCGTAAATTACTATCGAACTACATCAGTTATTTGAGCCTATGATTTATTACAATCGCTTAGTCAGTCTATTTGTGTATTTGACTCTGCGGCTAAAATGCAAATTGGTTTCGGCAAGCTGCGGACAAGCTGCCAAGCAGAATGAGTTCAGGGCTATACCGCACCAGTTTCCGATAAACCTAGAAGTTTCTGGCTCAGGGCGAGATGCTGTAGAGATGACCTTGGGTGAAACGGATCACTAGTTGCAGTCCACGTCAAGTTTTAATTTCCCCTGAGCTCGTCTCAAGTTGTAATAACGTAAGTGGACATTGCGTATCTCAATGCATAGAGGCGACGTGGAGATGGTTAAATTGCTGAATATTACGAATGCAAATTCAACAACAATAAAGAAGTGCTTAGACATGTAAAATAATTTTACTAAATATAAATGTGTTTTATGCCTTTTTTCATTTTTACGGATGTTATTAGGAATTTTTTTATGGCTTTACGCCTAGTCGAAGTCGAGGTCATTAGATGCAGGAAAGGATTTGGAACAAGAAACGGGAAGGAATTCGGCCATGGCCTTTCTTAAAAGGAACCATACTGGCCTGATTTAGGTAAACCATGGAAATCTGGATGACCAGACGGGGAATCGAACCTACGTCCTCCCGAATTCGAGGCAGAGCGTTACCATTCATTCACCACACTCGGTACTATTAGGAATAAAATAAATAAATTACACCATTAAAAACAACTCACACTGTTACCTACTATCCCCCGAATATCTGGAAAATGCTTTCTTAGATGGTAGAGTAGTAGATAGTAGTTACAGTTTAGTAATAGTAGCAGTGTTAGACGTAGAAAGTGACATAATGAAATATTAAAAATTCTAACCATAAAGTGGACAGGAAACTGCAAACACTATACAAAACTAGAAAACTGTAACAAATCAATTATGACAAAATGCGGCAAGTTTAGAAAGCTATAATATATGTTAACAGTGAAACAATCGTAGGTATCGTGCCAACAAGAAAAGACTGTACAGATTTTGCCAAAACTATACATAACAGAAACTGAAATTATTCATTGTGGAATTATCTGTTGAAGTATCAAATGTAAAACTGTTGTGTTAAATTAAGGCCTGTTTTAGTTTCTAGATACTAGGCTGTAAAAATGTGTGCTAAATAATCCCCAGATTATTTGAATCAATTCGGATCAGACGCCGATACTCACTGAATTCAGTGTAAAGCACGTCAGTCCTATATGTCATTTGATTACAAAAGTAATGAAAGGACTGGTGATTGAATCGGTAAGATTTCTGACTGGAAATCGAGAGATCTACAATTCAAATTCCGGTTGGAAATTTTAAGGTCCTTTAAATTTATCATCACTCCTGACAAACCTTAGCTTTGTTAATATGGAGTAACACTCCTCAGTTCAGATTTAAAGCAAAGCTTTTGGCCTTTTTGCCCGGTATGTAATGCTACGACAGAGGCAAAACACGAAGCCAAGTCAAAACTCTGTTAGCAAACCTCTCGCAGCCTAAAATTCCATTTACTTTAGTTTTACATCACTTTGATTTAGAGAGATTCCGTGAAAGGCAAAGTCTGCACACAGCTTATCAGGCCGTTTGTAGGTCATTCTACAGCTAATTTCTATTTATTTTTTTTAAAAAATCATTTTTGCACCCAGACTACAGTATTTTTAGCTGCGTATTCATCGTAACATGAACGCGCATCACAAGAGAAGGGGAAGTTCGTAATCCATACAGCATTAGATTACAACCATTGACGACATAGTCCAGAACCAAAAATAAAGATGCAAGAAGATTGATAAAAAAAAAAAAAAAAAAAAAAAAAAAAAAAACGCCTCAGTGAACTGAACCATAATACCGTATTCTGACCAGTTTCGGCCAACTTTATACAGAACAATAACAGTGAAACACAACGTAGTACATAGGGAATGTCATTTTAGTCAATCACTTCAGTTACCTTCAGATCAATTGAAGAAATCACTAAAATTTACTAAAGGTATGATTCTCAAAGCATTATGGACAAATGATACGAAATAGATAAATTACTTCATTTGTTTAGATAAAAATATGGTAGAGGATTGTAAATAGCTGCAGGGTGATCTGGACAGGATATCTAGTTGGGTTGGTAAACATGAGATGAAGATAAAGAAAAGAAAAGAAAGAAAAGAAGAGTGAGCTTATTACATACACAAATAAAATACTAAAGGTTGATTACGGTTATAAGGTGGGGTAAGAATTGCTTGTTGAAGACCTGAAATGTAAATATCTTGGGATTACATTTGATAACAAGCTTAACTGGTCAGGACACACGGGTCAGGTAGTAGGAAAAGGTTTCAAAATTCTGCACTTGTTGGAGAGAGTGATGAGGGGATGTACGAGAGAAGTAAGGGAATTCGTTTACAAAACTTTGGTCAGACCATTGCTCGAATATGGTAGTGTAGTATGGGACCCTCATTAAACGTATCAAAAACAGGAGTTGGAGAGGGTGCAAAAAAGGGCTGCTAGATTTGTTTCAGGGAATTACCACAGAATTCAATCAGTAACAGATATGTTAAAAGAGCTGAAATTGGATTCATTAGAAGACAGAAGAAGGGTGAAGAGGTTCTTGGGAGTGTACAAGTCGTATATTGGTGACAAGACATGGAAAGATATTGGTGTAAGAATTAAAAGTAATCCATGGAAGGGAAAAAATGACCATGACCACAAGCTGGTACTCGATTTCAGGCACAAGGGTGTGGGAAGATTCTCTTTTCTGGGTTAGGGTGTTAGTGATTGAAATAAGTTACCAGGAGAAATGATGAATAATTTACCAAAAACGTTGAAAGAATTTAAAGCTAAAATTTTAGAGGAAAAATGTAGGTGGATGCAGAAAAGGGGGAAGATGGGTGTGTAGGAATATTGCCACCGGAGCGTGTGCTCCATCGCGTATTAATGAAATATAAGAAGACCCTGTCAGTTCACATCAACCATACGAGGCAGGATTGGAAAAAGAACTGTCGCTCATTTCCTTCACAATGCAAACTGGTGTCAACAGCTTTCATTATTGATAAGACACTTGTATGACAGACTGAATGCGTTCCAAACGTTCATATTCGGTGAAAAATCGTCATTTCCTTGGGGATTTCAATCCGTCGTTATATGATCAGAGCTCTGAGGAGAATGGGGACTGTAGCATCGATTTGGTAGCTTTAAAAATTGGCAGCAGGTGTTCTATGCTGCTTAAGGTTAGTACTGCGTACTTGGAGGAGGTAAGATGAGTAGCAGGTTTGGGGTAGTTCACAGCTATGAGAACATATTTTAAATTGCAATACCCCAGAATTTTTGGTTACCCATAATTTCCAATCAGAAAGGGTAGTGGGTAATGTTAAACTAATTTTGGAATATTTTTCAAATAATCTGAAGTTAAAATTAAAGGACTAAGAGTTTTATTAGCAGGCTAAAATTTGCTTCACGTCATTTCTCTTGAGGAGGTTGTTTCCCTCTAAACCAATATCGTTTTGTTAAGAGGGTAGAGAGAAGTGCATGTAGTAATAATTAGTTTCCCGAAAACAAGGTTTTTCGTCATTCTAAAGACAGTACTTAGGGATATGGTTGGCTAAAGAGGCGCCTTAAGAAACGTAGATCAGTAAGCGAAAATCGAAAGAAATCAAACAATTTCAGCGATTATAGTTATTCTACAAGTAGGTCACTTTAAACATTCAAGCTGTTAACATGACAAAGGTGCATAGGTTTCTGGTTTTTCCGAGATTCTACAAGGGGATAATATATATTTTTTAAATTGGCTATGTGAAGTAGAAATCTTACCGGGGGAAGTGATACAACAGGGTACATTTGATAACTAGGCCTTCCGCTATGGAGTCATTCTCCGTTGAGACCTATTCTTCATCGTAACATTAACTTAATGCACTGTTTGTTTTCGTGTGCCTTAATCCTCAGTAATCGGACAGTAATTCAATTTGAACGTAGCAGTTGAAATAAATATGAAACCTGTATGGATAGTGCGCGGATCGTTTGAAGAAATTTTTTCTCACTCGCTACTGAGTAATCTTCTGAAGGAGTCCCAGTCAGGGTCCACGAATCTAATTCAGCGTTTCTTCGTGGAATAAAATATTCCTAGAAAGCCTTTTCGACGTCGACATCATTAGAGGCGGGAAAGGACTGCGGACAAGGAACGGGAAGGCATTTGGCCATGACCTTTTGAACGAAGCATTCCGGTATTCACCTGGAGTGATTTGGGGAAACCATAGAAAACGCAAATTTGGATGCCCGGAGGGGGGCTCGAATCCGCGTCCTCCCGAATGCGAGGCCGGAGCGTTACCGCTCACCAACCACGCTCGGTCCTTTGTTTTGGGGAGGGGTCGGCGAATTTAACAACATTACTAAAAAATTTAAATTTTCGGTAGTGTGTTCAACGTGTTAACGAGCCGGAACGGATTTTAATTCGAAAAAATGTTCACGGGATTAAGATATGTGAATACGGAAGGTGAGAAACAAGTAGAGTCACCGTATTGATCAATTACTTTCCTATCAGTAACGTCGGGATGAGAGAAAATAGCCAGACGCAATTTAATCATTACCACAACAAACAACGGGAAGTATTCTAAAATACAATTGGTGAAAACTGCTGGAGGCAGATATCGCAGGAGACTCGACGCTCCTGCCCAATGCAAGTCGGATACAAATTGAATCATGGGCTGTTGCATGATTTGTGACTTAAAAATTAAATTGTGTGTGTCAGTGAGCACAAGAACAAGAAGTGAAACTTTTATATGTCATACACACTTTTTCCACTGTGTTTTTTTTATGTTTCTTTCGCACTCGAGTGGACGATCGATATTATTTTTATTGTATGTGTGCAGTAAATAGGAACTTTGCTCAAGTTATTCCCGTAAACAAATAATAATTATTAAAAAGTTAAAGCACGTTTCGGTACATTATAGAGTAATGTATCGGGTCTTGACCTGTATTTTGCGTTTGGAGCATTTATAACGGAAAACGACTTTGACAAATTTATCTGATAACCATTTTTCATATCAATACGATACAAGAGACATCAGCAAAATAAAAATTTTATTTGGAGCAAGTAGAAACTATTTTATTACATAAATATTTACTATTAGTATGTTGACGATAATGATTATTATTAATATCATTTTATATTACTGTTTATTGCTATTATTATTATCCTACTTCCGTTGTATCTTGTGAATTTGTATCACTTACTTTTGAAATAAAAGGTTTCTACATCTACATATCTACATCTACATATATACTCTGCAATTCACAAATTGTGGGTGGCAGAGGGTGCTCAGCACCAAAGCTAATCTCTTTGTTTTGCATTCCAGTCCCTAATGGTACGAGGGAAAAAAGAATTCATGTAAGAATCATTGCGGCACCTTATTTCTCTAATCTTATCTTTCCTGTCATTCCGGCTCAAATAGGTTGGTGGAAGAAGTATTTCACTACACTCAAAAGTGAAAGTGGGAGTACGCATGTTTTCCAATAAGTTTAAACGAAACGTGCGTCGTCTATCTACCAGAGACTCCCAGCCTAGTCTACTAATCAGTTTTGTGACGCTTTCATAAGGACTGTAGCAAGCGGTCACGAATCGAGCGGCTCTTCTCTGTACTTTCTCTATATTTTCGATCAACCCCTTACGAAACGGATCCCAAATGGCACAACAATAGTCCAAATTTGGACGCACAAGAGATTTGTACGCTATCTCCTTTGTTTGTTCATTACAATTTTTCAAGATTCGACCTATGAATCGCAGCCTAGAATTAGCTCTACCTACCAACGAATTAATGTGTAAGTCCCATTTCATGTTCCTTTGTACTGTTACTCCCAAATATTTCATAGAATCGACCATATCAATAACTGAATTGTTTAACTCGTATTTCTGAACAATTGGATTCTTTTTGTTAGTTATGCTCATTGTCTTGCACTTTTTACAATTTAGCGTAAGTTGCCACTCAGCGCACCATGCCAAAATAATATCCAGATCACGCTGAATTTCTAAGCAATCGGCCAAATTCCTTACTTCCCTATAAATAACCGCATCATCAGCAAACAATCTAAAAAGGCTTTTCACTTTGTCTCCGAGATCGTTTATAAAAATTAAGAAAAGAAGTGGTCCTATTACACTTCCTTGAGGTACCCCCGATGTAACATCTAAACTAGAAGAACTTTCTCCTTCAACGACGACATACTGCGACCGACCAGTTAGAAAATGGTATCTAAAATAGAAAATATATATTTCACGTTTAATATGATCCACTGTTTAACATGAGCTAAAATGAAACGGACATTATCGTAGCGGCTTGCGTCAAAGTATCGTAAAGTGCGCATGCCCAGAACGTGAATTGCGCATGCGCAAAACGTGAAGTGCGCATGCGCAGAACGTGAAGTGCGCATGCACAGAACGTGAAGTGCGCATGCGCAGAACGTGAAGTTCGCAAGCGCACATAATGGATAACGCTAGCAAATTTTTCCCTACCGTGCCCAAAGAAGTCTAACTTAAAAAATTCGCTATTTGTTCATCCAGACCTCTTATTCTGCGTGATTGGCAGCAGTCTAGCGTAACTCTGTGTTGTTGCTGATTTTGTGTGTGTCTACTCACGCTGATCGTTGTAGTAGTTGGAGTACTT
>JARYHS010012519.1:129054226-129242349 GCA_031002005.1 Vandiemenella viatica | reverse complement strand
TCAATACATCACTAATATATTCCCAATTTGTGATAATTTTCTAGATTTTTACTGCATCATAATGAAGACTCCTACCTTAGCCAGTTCATCTTTGGACATCCCATTCCTAATGTGTACATATTTACCAAGTTCTTCCTCTCCTCTACCTTTTCTCTTAATTTCAGATCGTACAGTAACATCCATTTTGAATGTGTGAAGATCTGCGAGCGGTATATTCACTTTAAAAGATATACCTTGTACATTCCAGCATCCGAAAGTTATTTTCGTTTATCCATCGCCATTCCATCATCCAAAGTTCCAATTTTTCCGAGGCATATGTTCGGTTTTTAGCATTTCATAATGTTTTCTTTCTTTATCTAGTATTGGTCCACCCCGGGTGTTTTATTCCCCGGTACCCACCGTATTTGGTGGGCATTCCCTTATCCACCACCCGAAAAGGCACTCGATGGAAGACTAGCAACTGCCGCACCTCATTTATGTTAAAAACATGCAACCATATATTCCAATATGTCTAATTTAATAGTGCATGTGCAGGGAAAAAATAAATGCGTTCACTCTGGTCGAGCAACAGCCTCTAGATCAGTGTTTCCCAACCTTTTTTGGGTCATGTCCAATTTTAATATTTTTTTGCCCTCCATACCTAATTTTTAATTAAAAAAAATATTTGCTAACGTCAAACGAAACTATACCTAATAATTATTTACAGCACTGTTTTAAGAATTTGCTTTTTTGCTATATTTTGTATCTATATCTAGCATTGCATTTAAATAAACCGAAGAGAAAGCGGTAATGTCGAATCAAATCAATTTCTAAATTGCCCCCTGAAAAAACCAAATTGCCCCCCTGTGGGGCGTGGGCCCCACGTTGGGAAACACTGCTCTAGATGATTCTTCAGATTACTCAATTCAGCCAAAAGTGTTCTAGGATTAATGCTTCAAATAGTAAGAGTTGCATATTATTTAACAACTAGTCTAATCCCGTGACAGTTTTTTCCGTATCGCCACGGGTCTGTAATAGTTCCAGTGTTTAGGATCAAAGTTTATGACAGGTTAATCAGTTCTGAACAAATACGAAACTGACCAATGTTTCACCCTTAGGGTATATAAATCATTTCAGCTTGAAGTAATCAGAAGTATTAATAGACGTATAAACACGGGCAGGTACGACCGTGCTATCGTATAATTGTTTCGAAGATCATAGAATCGAACTTGCTGAAATACAAACGTGACTTGTATATGACCCTGAAAGTTCACTCTGCAAAATTTGAATTCCTGTTTGCTTCGAAAGCATCATGTTTTTTTTATTGAGGCTGGGGAAACATTCATAGTGTAATATTTGCTCATGGTGCCTGTATTATCCAGATAACTTAATACATATTCCAGATTATTAAATAGCTGAGCAACTCCAAAGAAATTAATTGCCCAAATACTCAATTCGAGTACATATTTGGTATGATGTCAACTTTAAATAACCTAGCTCACGTTCAGCGAACATGAACAAATGCCATTAACGTAAGTGGTCAGTAAGACACGTAAAAGGAAATAAATGTATAAACTTTGGTCAAGCAGCAACATTAGTGAAAGCTTTAATTGAATTAAAATTTAACGTTGGGCGGAATGACAATTGCATTCGCCGTTGCAGCAGATACTACGAGTAATTTAAGTTACGTATTTTTATGTTACTTCTATTCGCGACATGCTACTGAATAGGTAGTACTTACGACGACCAGAGACAATATATATACACTGTTCAACTATGTCGTAGGAATTTTCAAAGAAAGTTGAATTAATAATGTTAAAAGAGGTGCTATATATAAATATACATAGGTTATATAGCATAGTTTTTACCTAAAATACAACTTTTTTAAATTAATTAGAATATTTGTTCACTCCTTAAACATACCACTGAAATACATTTTTAATCCAATAAATGTCCCGGAAATTATAACCTTTTATCACTAAAAAAGCGTTTTTAACTCCAGAAATGTTCCTGAAATTATAATACTGTATCTGGCAACCCTAATCGCTGAGCGCTACCAAAACAACTGTTTCCTTTTACAAGAATCTGGCATTAGGGAGGACACGGGCTCAAAATCCATAAAGGAACCCAAGTTTCCGTTTCAATGGCTTCCCAAAATCATTCCAGGCGAATTTCAGAACAGTTTATTTAAAACGTCATAGTCTAATACCTTCTAGTTCAAGTTCGTTTCCCACCTCTGGTGATCTCGACGTCGATAGTCAATGCAAATTAGTTTTGGAGGGAGCTCATAGAAATCAGAGCCCGATGTATACGGCGTTACAGGTTGTTCACTAGCAGTTCAAGGTTTTCAGCGAGAGACTGCCGCCCAAGTGCCAAGTTGTGACGGCTTTGAGTCGGCGACATTGTTTGCGGTTTTAAGGCCCCGCAGCGGTGGTTGTGGCCGAGGTACGTGATCAACATGGGTAATGAGAAGGCGGGCTGCTGGCTGTGCACTGCAGTGAAGTGGCTAAACGAGCAAGGGGCATTCACGTTTACAGCTCTCAAGCCAGTGGCCATAAATAAACACAGTACCAACAGCAAGCAGTGAAATTACGTTCCTGAAAATTTTAAGGTTTAAGAAATTGATTTTGTACCAACAAATGAAAAACTATTCCGGACACATCTCTCGGTGACCGACAGAAATCACAAATGTGGTAATACAGACAGCCTTCAACACCCCTTTTCGTGTGGAGAAGCACAACCCATCTGGGTGTGGTTCAGGTCTACATTTGCACAACTGGACGGAACTACAGTATTAGAATCTCAATACAGGAAACTTCAGGCTGGTTAAGGTGATGGGGTACACAGTACTGTATATTTGTCAGCACCAAGAGAAAAATTACATGGATTACATTTCCTTTATGGAGAGATAGTTCTTCAAGGCAACAACTTCTCCCCGTTATATCACAGCATATGGCAAACTATTGCAGTTTTTTGCAAAGGGCGGAAATTTAGGAATCGCATAATGATACCCGTGAAAAATCAAGTTTTTTTTTCATTTTTATTTCTTGGCAATCATACGAGAAAGATGTATGAGTTATCAAATGTGTAAAGCTAATTTTAAATAATGTTGTGGACCGATTTTGATCCGAAGATTCGCCGAGGTGCTGATGCGGGAGAGAAATCGGCACTCAGATCACTGCCCGTGATTAGAGAAAAAGGTAACTGAAATCACCAAGCAAGGCGCACTTACCTTTTCATGCAGGATAACTCTGTTTTATAACAACCTTGTATACTGACTATGTAATAAATAATAAAAAAATGCCTTTGAGCAACTGTTCTCTTTTTCCGGGTGCAACCAGAAGTAGAACGATATTTATTTTGAAAATGCTAGCGCGATAAATAACCTTCATCCTGCAACCAAACCTTGAATGGGAGCTCTATTTTCACTAGTCCATTCTCTATATGTCCTAACATGCTGGAAAATGAGCATAAACTTTATATACTATTTGATGATGTGATACAGAGAAAAAATTGTGGTGGATAGATCGCGTCATCATCCCCATTAGCAACAATTGTACTGAGAACTGCAACAACTATGACTATTATAAGCTTTCAGAATATAAGTAGGCAAAAACATGATAGCAAACTACTGAATAGAGACTTAAATGGCAAAAAAAAAAAAAAAAAAAATATTAACCTTAATTCTTTACCTTAACATGATACGGTAATTTATAATAGTGGTACCATTACAAATTGATTACCAAAGTAAATGAAATCTTAGACAAGTATTTTTAATGCCAAGGAGTGTACTCTCAAAGAAATGAGGGTTATTGAACAAATCACAGATATCGCCTTCAACTGTGAACTGTCCTGAACACGAACAAACGAATATCACTTTATTCTGGAAGTTGTTATCGAGAATGCAGATATTTTACTTTAAATTGGTTAGTATGAAACGGAAATACCAGGAACTTCTTGAATTTTAAATCTTGTGTAAGCCTAAAACGAAAATTTAACTTGTTACAACTAAAAGCACGTTTAAGGGGCAAATGTTTCCACGTCCTGCTGGGGAAAAAAAAAAAATCTACGTTTATTTTTGTTATATTTTTGCTGCATGTACGAATACGTCTATGAACGATTTGCGTATTTTACCATTACTCACATTAAAATCAAATCTAGCTGCAGCAGACTTCACTTTGTCCATTAAATAAAACCCCCCTCATGAAATTCGTTGTTAAGAGTTTAGTGTTTTCACTAAGAAAATTTCTCTGTCTAAACTGCTGTCGGGGATGTTTTGATTACGTGATGACACCTATTGGTTGCAATTCTTCCTTGATGGGAATAAGGATGATAGTCCAATACATAAGAGGGATATAAGTCATCTTATGACATCATTATTTTTTCCAGACAACAATCTTAATTTAGAATGCACAACTTGAAATTGTTATATGAATCATTCGATTGTCACTAAAATTTATTATTACTTTTAAAACAGCCAATTTTGCACCATCTTAGCTCTTAGTACTTTTGGCAATTTCTATTTCCTTTTACCAACCTTCTCATTTAACGATAAGTCTGTTTCTGTGTTTTATTTTCAACACACATCTCCTTCCTTCAACCACGAATAAAAGGCTTTTTGGTTTAGAAAACTATGGCTATTTAAGTCAAAACACGCATAAAATCTTCATGCTATATCAAAGTTTTTATTTAACTGAACCCTCTGTTATGCTCTGTGAGATGGTTAAAAGTTAGAAAGGGATGACGTAGTGTTAACACAAACCACTCAATCAGTCTCGTTCGAGCAGCGGTACGGTACGGTCGGTTTCCCTGTGTGCCGAGTTAACACTATCGCGAACCGTGCGCTTAACCAACACAAGTTTACCTGTCGACAACCGGAATATCTACACTAGTGCAACCTCTAATTACGTAAATTGTTACCTAACCGGCGGCGGTTGCGTCGGTAATCGCCATGCACAGTGGGGAGTATGGTGAAGGCGGAACGCAGCAGAACAACCCAGCGAACCCAGTTCCACAATCAGATGGAGACGACGAGTTACCCTCAGTGATACGAAGTGCTATTCAAACAGTGGCAGTGAACGTAGCAGATGACGAGCTTCATATGTACGTAGAAGAACCCAGATCATCGAAACGCCCGTGCGGAAACCAGGACGACCAGCAGCCTGCAGGAAAAACGGAGAAAATGCCACGCGTCTCCAAATCGCAGTCAGCTGTCGCAGCCAGAGCAGAGGAGTCAACAACAACACCAGCCCAACAGCCTACGCCAATGAACGAAGTGAGTAATGGTGCCCCTACATCAACCCCTACCAGGCTTGTGTCTAATAACTATGAGATGTATGATAAGGGCCCATTTGTGATCATAGTTGAAAGCACTGACAAAAAGGTGGGGAGGTTACATCCAATGGCACTAGGGAAAATGCTCCGGTTGGAAAGTGGGACCTCCTTTAATAATATCATTAACATCTACCCTGCAGGGCAAAATAGAGTAAAAATTGAACTATCCACTGCGGCGGCAGCTAATGCACTGGTGAGAAGTAATGTATTCCCCAGGTACAAACTTGAAGCATATATCCCTAGCTACCTGGTCACTAAACAAGGGATCATTAGGAATATAGAGACATCATTATCAGAGGAAGAGATCTTAGCAGTCATTTGCAGCCCAGTTCAGGTCATTTCAGTAAGAAGATTTTACAAAAACACAGTAGAAAATAACGCAACTATAAAGAAACCATTACCAGTTTGTTCTATTACATTTAAAGCACAAAAAAGGCCCGACAATGTGAAAATCCATGGAGTCCGTTGTCCGGTAGAACCTTATGTACCGTCTGTTCTCCAGTGCTTCAACTGTTTGCGCTATGGCCATAATAGCAAGCAATGCCGTAGCCAAACACGTTGCAAATATTGTGGCGGTACTCACGATAGCAGCACCTGCACTATTACCTCTCAACCTTCATGTTTATACTGCGCAGGCCCCCATATGGCTACTGATAAATCATGCCCGGAGTTCATAAAACAGAAGGAAATAAAACGTAGGATGGCCTACCAAGACATTAGCTACCGTGAGGCACTAGCCTCTTTAGATAACAGACAATACGCTAGGGCTGCGGCTGCCTCACCACCTGACACAAGAGACATCGCCGAGTTCCCTACATTACCTAACAACCAGGGTACGCTCCCATTTCCACAGGACACCCCAGCGCAACTGGACAACTTTAAGACATATCAAAATACAAACCCCGGACCATTCAGACGGGACCCCATGATCCTACCCGGAAGCCACATTAAAACTGCCCGACCCCAACAGATACCTACACCGAGACATAGCGATAACTGGAAGGGTACCAACAACTCCTAATACCAAACCAAAGACCATTGGATCCAATACCAGCTAGCAAATCCAATCCTGTAGATGAACCAGGTGCTACCACAAGCCCACTGGGCAGAGACCACATAATAGATATAATACTTCACTGTGTCATCTCCCTGGTACAGAACACCCAACTTGGAGGAAACCCAATACCAATAGATGCGTTAAGGGAAAACATCAGTAATCTGATCAGTAACTCAATAGTTGATCGCCATTATGGCCAAGCCCAATAACATTCTCCAGTGTAACATTCGAGCCACCCACGCAAATAGAGAAAATTTGATCCAACAAAAATGGCTACACAAATTAATAACATGCTGTATTGGAACGCAAGGTCCTTACGATCTAATAAAGAAAGTTTGAGCGGGCTCTAAATATGCACGATGTAGCTATTGGGACAGTAGTGGAAACCTGGCTAAAGCCAGAAGATAAACTAACAGTTAAAGGCTACAATGTAATCAGATGTGACAGGATACATGGATACGGTGGGGCAGCGCTCATAATTAAAAAATGCTTAGAATACAGGACCATTCAGCTAATCAACAGTAATACAGCCCTTGAGGCCTGCGCAGCTAGCATTAAGAGCGGCCACACCTATATAACAGTTGCAGCAGTATACAGAGCACCTAATACAACTGTATCAAAACAACAACTTATACGGCTCTTAAGACAACTCCCACAACCATATATTATCATGGGTGATTTTAATGGCCATAACACAGCTTGGGGAAGTAGTAACTCAGATCGTATGGGCCGAATCCTCATGGAGGCAATAGAAGAGGAAAACTTGGTAATTTTAAATGATTGTTCGGAAACCCGGATTATCAAGCCAACGGAAAACAAATCCGCTGTGGATATTACTATTTCTTCACCTGCGCTTGCACACCTCTACAACTGGGAAGTCCTCCAGGAACCATTGGGGTCGGACCATCTCCCCATCCTGTTGAGATCGAGATGCCGCAATCCAAAAGATAGCGCCCCATCCCCAACATATAAATGGAATCTGGCTAAGGCTAATTGGATAAAGTATCGGGAAACAGTAAATGCATATATAGAAGAGGATAGTAAATCAGATAATGGAAGTGAAAACTACAATTATATCCTTAAAACCATAGAGAGAGCCGCAACAGAAGCGATCCCGATAAACAAACCAAGGAAGCAAAACCCACGTATAACCCCCCCGTGGTGGGACAACGATTGCAGTCACTTGGTGCAAGAAAGGAAAGAGGCTTTGAAAAACTACAAAAGGTGCTGCACAGAAGAGAACTATATTACCCTTATGAAAATACAGGCACGCACGAAGAGATTATTAAAAGAGAAGAAGAGGCAAGGCTGGAGAAAGTTCTGTGAAAGCTTGAATAAAAACACACCGCTGACACAGATATGGAAACGGGTGAAGAGCTTTCGCCATGCTGTTGACGACCACCAACATCCCACAGAGATTAAGCCAGAAATCGCAGAAGGAATACTCGCCAGACTGACCCCTCCGGCAGCACACAATCACATATGGCTGCAACCAAGTATGGATCAGGAGCACCCTATACTCAAACCATTTGACATGATCGACTTGGAAAGGACACTATTAAACTGCAGCAATACAGCCCCTGGACCTGATAATATTTCATACTCAATGATAAAACACCTACCTACCTCTGGAAAATCCATTCTACTAAGCATGTTAAACAAGGTATGGCAAGAAGGAAGATATACCCCTGAACTAAAAACTGGCAGGATAATACCCCTGCTAAAACCAGGAAAGGACTCCAAAGATGCAGCCTCCTATCGACCAATAACCCTTCTACCGTGTCCCCTTAAGATCCTAGAAAAAATGGTCAAACACAGGATGGAGTGGTACATCGAAAACAACAACTTGTTACCAGAACACCAGTTGGGTTTCCGGAAAGGTAAAGGAACCAATGAGTTATTGGCACAACTGGTAACAGACATACAAAATTGCCAGAGTAGGAATGGATACCTGTATGCCGTATATATTGATCTATCTAGTGCCTACGATAACGTCAGCATCCCAGTATTGGCAGATAAGCTAAAACGCATGAGGTTCCCACACAGGTTCATAGGAAACATATGTGCACTACTACAAAACAGAATCTTGATCATTAATAGTAAAACAGGCAGAGTTGGACCAAGAGAGACTAGCAGCGGTCTACCGCAAGGCTCTACATTATCCCCGCTACTATTCAACATATACACATCAGACTAGCACAGATACTAGCAGAAAACACATATATACTACAATATGCTGATGATTTATGTATATATGCAATTGGAAATACAATACTAGAGGCCAAGGAAGCTCTATCCACCACGCTGATAAACCTTGAAAAATGGTTGAGGGAAAATGGAATGACGATTGCCCCCGAAAAATCAGAAGCCTGTATATATACGCGTCACAAACTACCACATATAACTTCAGTCAACATAGGTCCCTACAAAATACCATACAAAAGGAACGTAAAATACCTAGGACTAATAATAGACTCAAAACTGACCTGGGCACAACACATAAAGCATATTCTAAAGAAATGTGAGAAAGCCATCAATGTAATGAGGGCCACTACCGGATATTGGTGGGGGACAGACCCACAAACAAGCATATTACTGTACCGAACGCTAGTCCGACCACACCTTGACTACGGATGCATATGTTATGGAGGCGCATCAAACAGCTTAACCCAACAACTAGACAAAGTCCAGTACAAGGCGTTACGCCTGTGCACTGGGGCGATGCTTCAACACCTACAAACGCCCTATTAGTAGAGGCCCTGGAACCGCCACTGGAAATACGAAGGGAATATATAAGTGCAAAATTCGTGCTAAGACAACTACAAACGCCCAACAGTTCTCTGATAAAAGCAATAACAACATTAGAAAGAAACTGCAAAACATTACACTTTTGGAAACGGAAACGGACACCTCTGCTAGCACAGCGTACTCTGAAGTAAAACAATATCAAAACATGATATATACCCTATCGAAACTCCCGTGCTTCCAAGTTAACTACGATACAACCACCATGAAACCCAATAATGAAATGAATATACCATTTGGGGAAAACTCAGAGCAGAATAGAGCCTTGATAGCCGACCACACGGATGCAGACAATGATATATGTCACATATACACGGACGGCTCCAAGACTGAAGAGGGCGTGGGGTGTGCATATGTAGTAACACAAACCTCAAATGTTGGCATGTATAAACTTCCGAAAGAAGCCACTGTATACACCGCAGAAATGACAGCCATCCTAAAGGCAGTACAATATGCGCAAGATACACCGCAAACGAAGATTATCATCTGGTCTGACTCAAGAAGCGCGATCGAATCACTTAACAATCTACATGCTGGCAACGGGAGAAATATACTAGGCTACAAAATCATGGAACAGATACAGCACCTACAGAGCGCCCAAAAACAGGTATACCTGATCTGGATCAAAGCACACACAGGTATACCAGGAAATGAACTGGCAGATACAGCAGCCAAAACAGCAACAAAATCAGGAAGAAACCACCCCCTGGCACCAGCTACAGACATCATATCCACAATCAGACGCAACACAAGAGATAAATGGAACAATATATGGAGAAAATCCATAGAAAACAAAGGCAAACACTACGGATACCTACACCCAACGATCCCATCCAAACAGTGGTACCAAACATGGTACGTAACAAGAAAAACCATGAGCATTATAGCTAGGATAAAATTCAACCACGGTAGCTTCCGAAAACATCTATATAGACTAAACCTAATAGCATCTCCTCTTTGCGGCTGTGATGAGACGAGCGAGGGGGATATAAATCATATGTTATTTGCATGCAAAAGGCACTGGCAGCAGTCCACCAGACTGTTGGAAGATCTGCAACAGCTAGGTGTTAGCCTCCCGACAAACACCTTGAACATTTTGGGCACGGAGGACCGAAGAGTGTACAAGGCCATTGTGACGTTTATAGTGAGTAACAACATAAAAATATAAATCCGCCCGATCCTAAGGGACGGTGACCAGTAGACTGTCTGTCTAAACAGCAAAATACTTCTCTGAGATGTCTGCTATGCAGAATTCACGGCATACGTGTGAGATCTAAAACATCCTAACCCCATGTCCAAAATCATAAAGGAGTACTCTAAATGTGATTTGTAGAGGTGTAGGCAGAGACCAGTATGAAGGACAGTGTGACATGAGATCTGTTAGCTTCAACAGCTTATAAGGTGTGATAAACATGGTTCTGCTAATGCAAAGAGCAAATTTGTACTACCCCAAAATGTTTACAATGTAAATATTTGTGTTGCAAGTTTCACTGGTTGTAATAGGAATTTTTGTAATAACTTTAAACATGTAAACTAAACTTGGTACCCAGATGTAAGTTTATAAATCATGAAATATGGTGGCAGATGTAATTCAACAAGGCATGTAACTCATTGTAATAACTATATGTATTTGTGCTGGCTGCATGGTCTTGAAAACCAGATGCCAATAAAAATAAAAAAAAGTAGATGTGTAGGCAGAGACCAGTATGAAGGACAGTGTGACATGAGATCTGTTAGCTTCAACAGCTTATTAGGTGTGATAAACATGGTTTCTGCTAATGCAAAGAGCAAATTTGTTACTACCCCAAAATGTTTACAATGTAAATATTTGTGTTGTAAGTTTCACTGTTTGTAATAGGAATTTTT
The DNA here is from genome assembly GCA_031002005.1 of Vandiemenella viatica. Classification (NCBI taxonomy): domain Eukaryota; kingdom Metazoa; phylum Arthropoda; class Insecta; order Orthoptera; family Morabidae; genus Vandiemenella; species Vandiemenella viatica. Next base: position 129,231,308 of record JARYHS010012519.1, on the reverse strand, counting down.
GTAATAACTTTTAAACATGTAAACTAAACTTGGGTACCCAGATGTATGTTTATAAATCATGAAAGATGGTGGTAGATGTAATTCAACAAGGCGTGTAACTCATTGTAATAACTATATGTATTTGTGCTGGCTGCATGGTCTTGGAAACCAGATGCCAATAAAAATAAAAAAATGTAGATGTGTAGGCAGAGACCAGTATGAAGGACAGTGTGACATGAGATCTGTTAGCTTCAACAGCTTATAAGGTGTGATAAACACCGTTCTGCTAATGCAAAAGAGCAAATTTGTACTACCCCAAAAGGTTTACAATGTAAATATTTGTGTTGTAAGTTTCACTGTTTGTAATAGGAATTTTTGTAATAACTTTAAACATGTAAAACTAAACTTGGTACCCAGATGTATGTTTATAAATCATGAAAGATGGTGGTAGATGTAATTCAACAAGGCGTGTAACTCATTGTAATAACTATATGTATTTGTGCTGGCTGCATGGTCTTGGAAACCAGATGCCAATAAAAATAAAAAAATGTAGATGTGTAGGCAGAGACCAGTATGAAGGACAGTGTGACATGAGATCTGTTAGCTTCAACAGCTTATAAGGTGTGATAAAACACCGTTCTGCTAATGCAAAGAGCAAATTTGTACTACCCCAAAATGTTTACAATGTAAATATTTGTGTTGTAAGTTTCACTGTTTGTAATAGGAATTTTTGTAATAACTTTAAACATGTAAACTAAACTTGGTAGCCAGATGTACGTTTATAAATCATGAAAGATGGTGGTAGATGTAATTCAACAAGGCATGTAACTCATTGTAATAACTATATGTATTTGTGCTGGCTGCATGGTCTTGAAAACCAGATGCCAATAAAAATTAAAAAAAGTAGATGTGTAGGCAGAGACCAGTATGAAGGACAGTGTGACATGAGATCTGTTAGCTTCAACAGCTTATTAGGTGTGATAAACATGGTTCTGCTAATGCAAAGAGCAAATTTGTACTACCCCAAAATGTTTACAATGTAAATATTTGTGTTGTAAGTTTCACTGTTTGTAATAGGAATTTTTTGTAATAACTTTAAACATGTAAACTAAACTTGGTACCAGATGTATGTTTATAAATCATGAAAGATGGTGGTAGATGTAATTCAACAAGGCGTGTAACTCATTGTAATAACTATATGTATTTGTGCTGGCTGCATGGTCTTGAAACCAGATGCCAATAAAAATAAAAAAATGTAGATGTGTAGGCAGAGACCAGTATGAAGGACAGTGTGACATGAGATCTGTTAGCTTCAAACAGCTTATAAGGTGTGATAAACATGGTTCTGCTAATGCAAAGAGCAAATTTGTACTACCCCAAAATGTTTACAATGTAAATATTTGTGTTGTAAGTTCCACTGTTTGTAATAGGAATTTTTGTAATAACTTTAAACATGTAAACTAAACTTGGTACCCAGATGTACGTTTATAAATCATGAAAGATGGTGGTAGATGTAATTCAACAAGGCATGTAACTCATTGTAATAACTATATGTATTTGTGCTGGCTGCATGGTCTTGGAAACCAGATGCCAATAAAAAAAAATAAAAAAAATAAAACATGAGGTCTGGCTTCACTGTGTCGGTCTCAAGCCCCACCGAGCGGGGCGGTGTAACGGTTAGCGTTCTCGCCTCGCATTCGGGAGGACGGCGTTTCGAATCCCCCGTCCGGGCATCCAGATTTGGGTTTTCCATGGTTTCCCCAAATCACTCCAGGCAAATGCCGGGATGCTTCCTTCAAAAGGCCATGGCCGAATTCCTTCCCATTCCTTGCCCCCATCCATGCCCCCCATCCTAGCCCCCCATCCTTTTCCGTCTCTAAAGACCTCGATGTTAAAAAGAGACGTAAAGCAGTTACAAAAAAAAAAAAAAAAAATCTAAGTCCAATACTCACAGCCACCGGGAAAGTTACTTATCATCTCCGTACTCTCATCCTTCACCACCCGCGCCATGGATTATTACCAAAAATTGTATTACACATAAATACTATGTTCCATTGTCGACTTATAAATTAAAGTAATTACTATTATCCTATTATTTATAACCTAGTTGTGGGGATCGCATATGTATCCCCAACACCTTGCAAAATCAGTTTTGTCATGGCTTAAATGGCACAACTGAATCACTGACCAATGGTATCATATCGTAAACTGCAAACTTTCAAGAAACAGTGGTACGATGAAATCACTAAAATCAAATTTTCTGTTATTACTGTACTTTCTCATCGCTGTCGTAGTAGAAGAGACGTTACTATCTTCGGCAAACGAGTCAAGTGTTCTGCGGAGGTGATGTGTTAGGAACCGCCGTGCACTTGGGTAAATTTTATCTTTTTCGTGGCACCCAAATCACTGGCAATGAGTGAGTGAGTTTAATGACCGTACGCTGAATTTACACTTGCTATGAAATGATCTAACATGTTAATAAATAACAACTAATGTCGTTTTATTGAGAATCACAACTTTCGTCTTGTGTTTCAGGCGTATTATTATCATTTCATAGTTATCTCTGAGTAGTTCAGGATTAAGATGATTGCTAGAAAACTCCAGGTCTTTGTTTGAATCATAGTAAGGTAAAAAAAAAAATTGTGATAACGAATCGTGTTGTAGAAACTCTTACTTTCAGTTATTACTGATGAAATTGTGAAGGAGCCAAAGGAAGCTTCCCCCCTCCCGCCCCCCAACCCTCCCCCCCTTTCTTCTGGCCTTACGACTCATCAACGTCCAGGTCATTATAGGAGCGAAAGGATTGAAGCCAAGGAATTCAGTCAGAACCTTTTAAGGAACCATCCCACCATTCGCCTGGAGTGATTTGGGAGAAACCATGTAATACCCAAATTTGGATGGGCGGTCGGGGATTCGAAGCCACTTCCTCTCGAATGAGAGGCAAGAGTGTAACCACCCACCCACCACGCTCGGTTGAAGCACATTGTGAAAGAGGTATTTAACTAATGTTATTTACAGATGATACTGTGGTACGGGGAGCAAATAGTAAGGAAGCAAAACATAGTGAAGACGAGGAGTGGTAGAATGAAAACTGAGGATGCAAAAGGGAAACTGTGGCTCAGATACTGATGAAAGAATCAAAAAGAATAAGTTAAGATGACCTGAGCTTTTAAGGAGGATGGAAAACGAGAGGATACTAACCAAATGACTGAAGATAGGTTTGAAAGAAAGACGACAATAGGCAAACAAAGAGGATTGGATTTAGTGAAGAGCTTGTATTGGAATATAAGCAAGACAGGTAAGAGAGAGCGGTAGGTGCACGCATCGACCCGACTTGATCTGGATGAGTGACAATAGTGATCCTGACCTTCACTTCTGACCAAGCTTTCTTTGTGTAAGTGAAACACGATGGCACGGTCCGTGGTTCCAGATCCTGCCATAAAACAGGCGAAATGCTCCGCTGTATGAACCTCTCTCTCTACGTTTTAAAGCAACACGAGTTTTTTTTTGACGTTACCTACAGTTTGTGGCTGTTCCTCCACTGGATATAGCGCAGTTCAAGTGGCAACGAAAGAAAGTAAATACCCGGATCTACTAATCGTATATGGCATTTCTGTTATAAGAGGAGAAGCTTTCTCGGCGTTGTATATATAAGAAATTTTATCGGGAAACTAACCGAATGAGAACGTTTGTACAGCATGACGTTCCAGCGGTCATATTCTCTGCCGCCATTGTCAGGTGACTCTACAATGGCCGCAGAGACTATGACCGCCGAAAAATCGTGCTATACAAAGGTTCTCACTCGGTTAGTTTCCCGAGAACAATTCATCTATTATTTCTGTTGATAACATCCCTCTTTATCAGTTAATACAAAGCCTGCCGCGATGAATATAATATCAGTGGTCAGGGATTTTTAGCGGCTTCTGGCGTGCAATAATCAGTTTACGTTAAAACACATTATTTGTTTAAAATTTAAGTTAAAAGAGGGCGCATGGGACACACAAGGACAGATGGTTAAACACTGCCGGATCTAGGAGGGTCAAACCGTGGCGCTTGCCGCGGGTGGCAACTTCAGGGGAGCGGTAAAATCATGTTTGAAGGGGAGATAAATGGGAAATTCGTGTGGCGGTGACCTTGTCTTTTAGGCCTTCTACCCCTAGCAGCAACCATCAGGGGGGCGGCAAAAGCGAAGAATAGCTCTATACTGCCTCGGCTCGGAAAATTCGTAGATCCGGCACTGGGTTTAAGGAGATGGATTATATTTACCAAATGTTGTATTAACTCATGGAGAATTCTAAGTAGCCTTTTCGAACAATATTTTTATATTAGTTACCGAGAGTAACCAACAATAAATTCAAGATGATTGCATTCTGACATCAAATACTGATATTGGAAATACGTTCACATTAATACTTCGCTAAGTACATGGTGTATACCAAAAGTAGTAGGACTGATTTTTTTTTAATTATTGAAGGTATGTTTACAGTTCCTTAATCCTCTTCGAAATAGCACCTTTGGGCAGCTACACACTTAGAATTACGCTGCTGCCATTGCCCATACGCCTTCTGGAAGTCAGATTCGGAGACGCTGTTGAGAGCCCTCGTCGATGCTGCTTGAACGTCCTGAATCGAGTCAAACCGCTGTCCCTTCAGCTGCCTTTTTATCCGTGTGAGTAAAAAAGTCAGATGGAGCCAGATGAGGATTGTAGGTGGGGTGCAGCAACGCGGCAATGTCGAATCGGGCCAACAGTTGGCTCATTACGGCGCGCCTTGGCACGGCGCATTGTCGTGATGCAGCGTCCAGTTGGCGGAGATGACTGGTCGGACGCGATTCACTCGGTCTCACAGGCGGGCTGGCACTTACACGTAAAAGTTCGAATGGACAGTTTCCCCAGGGGAAACGAACTCCTTATGAACCACCCCGCGACGGTCAAAAAACACGATCAGCATTGTCTTGATCTTTGATTTGTTCATGCAAGCCTTCGTTAGACGGGAGGACGTGGAAGGCAACTGTTGGCCCGATTCGGCGTTGCCACGTTGCTGCATTCCGCCTACAGTCCTCATCTGGCTCCATCTAACTTTTTTTACTCACACGGATAAAAAGGCAGCTGAAGGGACAGCGGTTTGACTCGATTCAGGACGTTCAAGCAGCATCGACGAGGGCTCTCAACACCGTCTCCGAATCTGACTTCCAGAAGGCGTACGGCCAATGGCAGCAGCGTAATTCTAAGTGTGCAGCTGCCCAAGGGTGCTATTTCGAAGAGGATTATGGAATTGTAAACATATCTTCAATACATTTTTTTTAAAATCAGTCCTACTACTTTTGGTGTACATCTTGTATTTAACTTCAAGAACCAAACAAGAGACTGATTCATTATTTGTTGAAGGGAAGTAGGGGAGGGAGGAGGAAATTGGGAAGGTTGAATGTGTGAATGTTTGGCAACAGTTTTTTTTTTTAATGGCTTTCGTAATCTGCTGCCAAACAGCCAACTCGACAGTAATTATACCACTCAGTATCTCCAGTATGAAATTTTTCCAGTTAATTAGACACACCACAGGACGGACATTACATTCACAGACACAACACTTAAATACCCGTGCCTGCGGCCGGACTCGAAAGGGCGACCTTCGGCACGTGGAGCTATCGCTCTATCCCCTACGCTACCGAGACCGGCGAGTTTACTGATTTCGTAAAGTGATTATCTAAAATGTTTCCAGAAATGATGAGTTTCTCGACATAAGGGTACAGTAACAAGCAAAGCCCCTTTTTTCTCTATCAATGTCGATTTGTAAGTACTATGAAAAACTATACTATTCAATTCGCGTTCAATAGGTACAATATAACGCAATAGATGTGCGGGAAAATTAATGACGTATTATTTACACTGAATTCCGTTTTAACACAAAGTTTGTTATTTTTCAGTGGACCAGACGCCACCCAACCTGACGTACATGTGGCAGACATACGAGAGGGAGCAGATCGCATGCAGACTGGCTCGAGGGCAGGTCTGCCTCAAGTACTCCAACTACTACAACGATCAGCGTGAGTAGACACACACAAAATCAGCAATAACAGAGAGTTACGCTAGACTGCTGCCAATCACGCAGAATAAGAGGTCTGGATGAAGAAATAGCGAATTTTTTAAGTTAGACTTCTTTGGGCACGGTAGGGAAAAATTTGCTAGCGTTATCCATTATGTGCGCTCGCGAACTTCACGTTCTGTGCATGCGCACTTCACGTTCTGTGCATGCGCACTTCACGTTCTGTGCATGCACACTTCACGTTCTGCGCATGCGCACTTCACGTTCTGCGCATGCGCACTTCACGTTCTGCGCATGCGCACTTCACGTTCTGCGCATGCGCACTTCACGTTCTGCGCATGCGCACTTCACGTTCTGCGCATGCGCACTTCACGTTCTGCGCATGCGCACTTCACGTTCTGCGCATGCGCACTTCACGTTCTGTGCATGCGCACTTCACGTTCTGTGCATGCGCACTTCACGTTCTGCGCATGCGCACTTCACGTTCTGTGCATGCACACTTCACGTTCTGTGCATGCACACTTCACGTTCTGTGCATGCACACTTCACGTTCTGCGCATGCGCACTTCACGTTCTGTGCATGCGCACTTCACGTTCTGTGCATGCACACTTCACGTTCTGCGCATGCACACTTCACGTTCTGTGCATGCACACTTCACGTTCTGCGCATGCACACTTCACGTTCTGCGCATGCGCACTTCACGTTCTGTGCATGCGCACTTCACGTTCTGTGCATGCGCACTTCACGTTCTGTGCATGCACACTTCACGTTCTGCGCATGCGCACTTCACGTTCTGTGCATGCGCACTTCACGTTCTGTGCATGCGCACTTCACGTTCTGCGCATGCACACTTCACGTTTTGCGCATGCGCAATTCACGTTCTGGGCATGTGCACTTTACGATACTTTGACGCAAGTCGCTACGATAATGTCCGTTTCATTTTAGCTCATGTTAAACAGTGGATCATATTAAACGTGAAATATATATTTTCTATTTCAGTTACCATAAACCTTTTATTTCAAAAGTAAGTGATACAGATTCACAAGATACAACGGAAGTAGGATAATAATAATTGCAATAAACAGTAATATAAAATGATATTAATAATAATCATTATCGTCAACATACTAATAGTAAATATTTATGTAATAAAATAATTTCTACTTGCTCCAAATAAAAATTTTATTTTGCTGATGTCTCTTGCATCGTATTGATATGAAAAATGGTTATCAGATAAATTTGTCAAAGTCGTTTTCCGTTATAAATGCTCCAAACGCAAAATACAGGTCAAGACGCGATACAATACTCTATAATGTATCGAAACGTGCTTTAACTTTTTAATAATTATTATTTGTTTACGAGAATAACTTGAGCAAAGTTCCTATTTACTGCACACATACAATAAAAATAATATCGATCGTCCACTCGAGTGCGAAAGAAACATAAAAAGCACAGTGGAAAAAGCGTGTTTCACTTCTTGTTCGTGTGCTCACTGACACACACAATTTAATTTTTAAGTCACAAATCATGCAACAGCCCATGATTCAATTTGTATCCGACTTGCACTGGGCAGGAGCGTCTAGTCTCCTGCGATATCTGCCACCAGTAGTTTTCACCAATTGTATTTTAGAATACTTCCCGTTGTTTGTTTGGGAATGATTAAATTGCGTCTGGCTATTTTCTCTCATCCCGGCGTTACTGATAGGAAAGTAATTGATCAATACGGTGACTCTACTTGTTTCTCACCTTCCGCATTCACATATCTTAATTCCATGAACATTTTTTCGAATTAAAATCCGTTCCGACTCGTTAACACGTTGAACACACTACCGAAAATTTAAATTTTTTAGTAATGTTGTTAAATTCGCCGACCCCTCCCCAAAACAAAGGACCGAGCGTGGTTGGTGAGCGGTAACGCTCCGGCCTCGCATTCGGGAGGACGCGGATTCGAGCCCCCCTCCGGGCATCCAAATTTGCGTTTTCTATGGTTTCCCCAAATCACTCCAGGCGAATACCGGAATGCTTCGTTCAAAAGGTCATGACCAAATGCCTTCCCGTTCCTTGTCCGCAGTCCTTTCCCGCCTCTAATGATGTCGACGTCGAAAAGGCTTTCTAGGAATATTTTATTCCACGAAGAAACGCTGAATTTGATTCGTGGACCCTGACTGGGACTCCTTCAGAAGATTACTCAGTAGAAACGAGTGAGAAAAAATTTCTTCAAACGATCCGCGCACTATCCATACAGGTTTCATATTTATCTCAACTGCTACGTTCAAATTGAATTACTGTTCGATTACTGAGGATTAAGGCACACAAACAAACAGTGCATTTAGTTGATGTTACGATGAAGAATAGGTCTCAACGGAGAATGACTCCATAGCGGAAGGCCTAGTTATCAAATGTACCCTGTTGTATCACTTCCCCCGGTAAGAGTTCTACTTCACATAGCCAATTTAAAAACTATATATTATCCCCTTGTAGAATCTCGGAGAAACCTATGCACCTTTTTCATGTTAACAGCTTGAATGTTAACAGTGACCTACTTGTAGAATAACTATAATCGTTGAAATTGTTTGATTTCTTTCGATTTTTGCTTACTAATCTACGTTTCTTAAGGCTCCTCTCTAGCCAACCATATTCATAAGTACTGTCTTTAGAATGACGAAAAACCTTGTTTTCAGGAAGCTAATTATTACTACATGCACTTCTCTCTACCCTCTTAACAAAACGATATTGGTTTAGAGGGAAGCAACCTCCTCAAGAGAAATGACGTGAAGCAAATTTTAGCCTGCTAATAAATCTCTCAGTCCTTTAATTTTAACTTCAGATTATTTGAAAAATATTCCAAAACTAGTTTAATATTACCCACTACCCTTTCTGATTGGAAATTATGGGTAACCAAAAATTCTGGGGTATTGCAATTTAAAATATGTTCTCATAGCTGTGAACTACCCCAAACCTGCTACTCATCTTACCTCCTCCAAGTACGCAGTACTAACCTTAAGCAGCATAGAGCACCTGCTGCCAATTTTTAAAGCTACCAAATCGATGCTACAGTCCCCATTCTCCTCAGAGCTCTGATCATATAGCGACAGATTGAAATCCCCAAGGAAATGACGATTTTTCACCGAATATGAACGTTTGGAACGCATTCAGTCTGTTATACAAGTGTCTTATCAATAATGAAAGCTGTTGACACCAGTTTGCATTGTGAAGGAAATGAGCGACAGCTCTTTCTCCAATCCTGCCTCCTATGGTTGATGCCAACTGACAGGGTCTTCTTATATTTAACTAGCTGACCCGGCAAACGTTGTTTTGCCATATAAATAACTTTCAAGTAATTTCTAGTGTAGACAAAAAATAGCTTACTTATTGTAAGTATGTATGTATGTAAGAATGTGTATATTGTATGTATGTAAGAATGTGGTATATGCGTGAAATAGGCATGGAGCGCTGTGAACGATGAGGGAATATAAAAATAACAAAAGGCAAACATTATTTTTAAGTTATTATAATTTATTCCTTAAAATTATATATCATTAATAATTAATCAATTACGACAGTAACACTAACAAACAATATCAATCTCTTAATGCTATAGCGTGAACAATATTTTTTGTTAGTCCATCTTTAGCTAACACAAACAAACTGGATGGTTTACCCACTCGAGAGCATGCCACGTATAATTGTCCGTGTGAAAAACATGGTGTTCTCAAATTTAAGCCACAAATAGACATCGTTTGACCTTGGGATTTGATGATAGTCATTGCAAATGCCAATCTAATCGGAAACTGAATACGTTTGAATTGAATTGGCATATCTGTAGGTATAATAGGAATCCGTGGTATTAATATATTTTCACCTCGGAACTTGCCATTTAAAATGCTGGCTTCGATCACGTTTTTCATTAATTTTTGAATGACTAATCGCGTACCGTTGCACAGCCGGGGCAGGTTCAAATTACGAAGCAAGATAATCGGAGATCCAACCTTTAATTGCAAATTATGAGGTGGCATGCCTGGCAAATCCAGTGAGTTGAAAAACTCTGTGGGAAAATTTACTGCTTCGCTGTCGTCGCAAACTGTATCAATAGATTTATATGATACCAAGTTCCCTGGCAACAACATTTGTATCTTGAGATTTAAATTGTCAACGTCTACATTTTTTGCCGCAAAAATTGCTCTTTCTGCAAGCCACTCATGATTTATGTACTGTGTATGTACATCGGGAAATATTTGTTCAATGAGAGTATCTTGCGAATCAGCGATTGTGCAGAAATCGGTCGGTAATTTTACGTATCCAGTTTCATCTATAGCAACTTTTCCATCACCGATATCTAAGAGTTGTTTTGAAAATGTTTCAGCGGATGGATCTTGAAGCATTTGAACGCGCATATTTACTTTTAGCTGTAATTTTTCAACATTACGCCACAATGGAGATGATTTTAAGCAAGCGTTAATCTCATCAGCGTATGTTGAAAGTGGAATGACTGGAAGTGTTTGTCTGAAATCACCTGAAAGGACCAACAGAGTTCCGCCAAATAGTTTGTCGTTGTTTTTAATATCTTTCAATGTCCTGTTCAACGCCTCAAGCGAATGTTTTACACCGTTTCAGCATTATCGCAGTTAAAAAAAAAAAAAAAAAAAAAAAAAAAAAAAATTAAAAAAATGCGAAACTAAAAATGAATATTTTAACCTGCTCTGAATACCTGATATTTTTTTTTTTTTTTATAAAAAAGAATTTAATTTGCTCTTTGAATATTGATTTTGTTTTGAGGATATATTGGTTTCATCAATTAATTCTGCTTTAAAACAGAAACTTACGTATGTTAATGTTGGTTTCTTTATCTTTGGAAACAGTTGAATGCCTTAAAAAATAAGGGTTGATCGTAGAAGGGTGAAAATTTAGGATTGTATGTATTTTTGTATGTTGTATCATAAAAAAATAAAAAATAAAAATTTTGTCTAAAAAATAAAAAAAATAATTTAGGGGTGGACTACCCTTAACATTTAGGGGGATGAAAAATAGATGTTGGCCGATTCTCAGACCTACTCAATATGCTCACAAAATTTCATGAGAAACGGTCAAGCCGTTTCGGAGGAGTATGGGAACGAAAATTGTGACACGAGAATTTTATATATAAGATTAATACGCGATGGAGCACAGGCTCCGGTGGCAATATTCCTACACACCCATCTTCCCCCTTTTCTGCATCCACCTACATTTTCCCTCTAAAAGTTTAGCTTTAAATTCTTTCAACGTTTTTGGTAAATTATTCATCATTTCTCCTGGTAACTTATTTCAATCACTAACACGCTAACCCAGAAAAGAGATTCTTCCTACACCCTTGTGCCTGAAATCGAGTTCCAGCTTGTGGTCATGGTCATCTTTTCCCTTCCATGCATTACTTTTAATTCTTACACCAATATCTTTCCATGCCTCATCACCAATATACGACTTGTACACTCCCAAGAACCTCTTCACCCTTCTTCTGTCTTCTAATGAATCCAATTTCAGCTCTTTTATCATATCTGTTACTGATTGAATTCTGTGGTAATTCCCTGAAACAAATCTAGCAGCCCTTTTTTGCACCCTCTCCAGCTCCTGTTTTTGATACGTATAATGAGGGTCCCATACTACACTACCATATTCGAGCAATGGTCTGACCAAAGTTTTGTAACCGAATTCCTTTACTTCTCTCGTACATCCCCTCATCACTCTCTCCAACACGTGCAGAATTTTGAAACCTTTTCCTACTACCTGACCCATGTGTCCTGACTAGTTAAGCTTGTTATCAAATGTAATGCCAAGATATTTACATTTCAGGTCTTCAACAAGCAATTCTTTCCCCACCTTATAATCGTAATCAACCTTTAGTTTTTTATTTGTGTATGTAATAAGCTCACTCTTCTTTTCATTTATCTTCATCTCATGTTTACCAACCCAACTAGATATACTGTCCAGATCACCCTGCAGCTGTTTACAGTTCTCTACCATATTTTTATCTAAACAAATGAAGTAACTTATCTATTTCCTATCATTTGTCCATAATGCTTTGAGAATCATACCTTTAGTAAATTTTAGTGATTCTTCAATTGATCTGAAGGTAACTGAAGTGATTGACTAAAATGACATTCCCTATGTACTACGTTGTGTTTCACTGTTAGTGTTCTGTATAAAGCTGGCCGAGACTGGTGAGAATACGGTAATATGGTTCAGTTCACTGAGGCGTTTTTTTTTATCAATCTTCTTGCGTCTTTATTTTTGGTTCTGGACTATGTCGTCAATGGTTGTAATCCAATGCTGTATGGATTACGAACTTCCCCTTCTCTCGTGATGCGCGTTCATGTTACGATGAATACGCAGCTGAAAATACTGTATTCTGGGTGCAAAAATGTTTTTTTTTAAATAAATAGAAATTAGCTGTAGAATGACCTACAAACGGCCTGATAAACTTTGTGCAGACTTTGCCTTTCACGCAATCTCTCTAAATCAAAGTGATGTAAAACTAAAGTAAATGGAATTTTAGGCTGCGAGAGGTTTGCTAACAGAGTTTTGACTTGGCTTCGTGTTTTGCCTCTGTCGTAGCATTACATACCGGGCAAAAAGGCCAAAAGCTTTGCTTTAAATCTGATCTGAGGAGTGTTACTCCATACTAACAAAGCTAAGGTTTGTCAGGAGTGATGATAAATTTAAAGGACCTTAAAAATTCCAACCGGAATTTGAATTGTAGATCTCTCGATTTCCAGTCAGAAATCTTACCAATTCAATCACCAGTCCTTTCATTACTTTTATAATCAAATGACATATTGGACTGCTGTGCTTACACTGAATTCAGTGAGTATCAGCGTCTGATCCGAATTGATTCAAATAATCTGGGGATTTTTTTAGCACACATTTTTACAGCCTAGTATCTAGAAACTAAAATAGGCCTTAATTTAACACAACAGTTTTACATTTGATACTTCAACAGATAATTCCACAATGAATAATTTCAATTTTTGTTATGTATAGTTTTGGCAATATCTGTACAGTCTTTTCTTGTTGGCACGATACATACGATTGTTTCGCTGTTAACATAAATTATAGCTTTCTAAACTTGCCGCATTTTGTCATAATTGATTTGTTATAGTTTTCTAGTTTTGTATAGTGTCTGCAGTTTCCTGTCCACTTTATGGTTAGAATTTTTAATATTTCACTGTCACTTTGTACGTCTAACACTGCTACTATTACTAAACTGTAACTACTATCTACTACTTTACCATCTAAGAAAGCATTTTCCAGATATTCTGGGGATAGCAGGTAACAGTGTGAGTTGTTTTTAATGGTGTAATTTATTTATTTTATTCCTAATAGTACCGAGTGTGGTGAATGAATGGTAACGCTCTGCCTCGAATTCGGGAGGACGTAGGTTCGATTCCCCGTCTGGTCATCCAGATTTCCATGGTTTACCTAAATTAGGCCAGTATGGTTCCTTTTAAGAAAGGCCATGGCCGAATTCCTTCCTGTTTCTTGTTCCCAATCCTTTCCTGCCTCTAATGACCTCGACTTCGACTAGGGGTAAAGACATAAAAAAAATTCCTAGTAACATCCGTAAAAATGATAAAAGGCATAAAACACATTTATATTTAGTAACATTATGTTACATGTCTAAGCACTTCTTTATTGTTGTTGAATTTGCATTCGTAATATTCAGCCATTTAACCATCTCCACGTCGCCTCTATGCATTGAGATACGCAATGTCAGCGTATCTGTTAACAACGTTATTACAACTTGAGACGAGCTCAGGGGAAATTAAAACTTGACGTGGACTGCAACTAGTGATCCGTTTCACCCAAGGCCATCTCTCCAACATATCGCCCTGAGCCAGAAACTTCTCGGTTTATCGGAAACTGGTGCGGTATAGCCCTGAACTCATTCTGCTTGGCAGCTGGTTAGCAGATTGCCGAAAGCAATTTGTATTCTAGCTGCAGGGGCAAATACACAAATAGACTGACTAAGCGATTGTAATAAATCATAGGCTCAAATAACTGATGTAGTTCGATAATAATTTACGAGATTTTGAAAAGCTACTGTTGTTTTCTGCATGCTTAATTTAAACTTTCGCTTGAAATTCAAAATATTAACATTTAATACGGTCGCTAGGCCAATGGAATAAATTTTTGTGCCTTGGATTGCTTAGATTTTCACTAGAAATAATACTGCCGATGACTTGAGGTTTTAAGGTTTTTTTACAATACGATACCTATCATCAGTTCTTTTCTGTTTTGGAAAAATATATTGCAAAAGTATACAGCTTATCAAATTCGAGGGAAACATATTTATAACGCGGAATTCACATACATCATCAAACAAGGACTACATACATTTTCTCCAAAAGACATTGTTTTTCTTTTGGTTTGCTTATGGAATCATCCCCTCATTCAGTTGGGGTGATATCGGGAAACCATGGAAAACCGAAATGGCTGAACTGTGATTTGAACCCACATCCTCCAGAATAACCTTATTGCTCACTCACCACGCTTGGTCTCTAGTAAACACCCTCTAATAATTATCGTGGCTAAATGTTACAGTGACGCGAATGCTGGATTTGCTATTATCACATATTGGCCCACATCAAATCTGCGAATTCTTTACATTGCGAGCAGTCAGTAACTATATTCTGCAGACTAAACACAATCTGAGAAATAATTATTTGACTGGGAAGGAGAAGATGACGAAGTGGCTAGTGACGTATGCTTACGAGAGATTAGAAATTAGGTAATCACACAAAATTATGCTAAATTTTAATTAAGAGGTAATGAATAGTTACTGAATAATAGCCCGAAATCTGAATAAATTGGTAACGGGAAAATGATTAGTGTAATCAAATTATAATAACCACCTGATCTTGGTAAGGGTGACATTTGATCTGTAATTATATAGGTGGTTTGAATATTTTATTCCGCAAACGAGTTTCTCGTAGATTTTTAAATTGTCATATGTCGATGTGTGTCGACTAAAAACTAAAGTTCATTAACTGGAATATACAGTACAATTTGAAAACCACTTAATTGCTATGAAAAGTAGGTTACAAAGCGCAGAGAAATTGGAGCTAAAATACACAAAAGAGGAATTATGATTTGATATGGATCAAAAGCATTTAAATCAAAATAATGACGGATCATATGACAGCTGTTTATTACAATCGATTTGAAACAAAAACTCTGAGTTTAACCAGAACGTTTTGAAAAAGCATCGACACAGCAAGTAGCACGGAAAGGCCTGTGCTGGTTTTCTTGTGCCTTGGACTCAATGTTGCTCTTATTCTAATATTATCAAAGTGGCTTCGTTTGATTGGTAATTTCAGTCTGAGGAATAGAAGATAGTTGGACAGGAACGAATGTGAGGACTAAAGGAAATAATTGAATACAGCGCTACGTGTTTTCTGATAAAAAATCTCACATTTACACTTCGCTCCATACCGATAATTTTCTTTCTCTACTGTATCCCATCGCTCCTAGCCTGGAGCGATGTGGCTTTTCCAGGTTATGGAGGAAATTTGACCTTATTTATTTAAAGATTTATATAACCTGCAAGATAACCAGGCATTCATGGCATATATCACTTCATAGATGGTGTCAAAATAACTGTCTCATTATATAGTTCTCTAATATACAGTGATCAAAGATGAAAGAGAAAATTCAGTATCCAAGTGATGAAAAACAGTGTAATTAAACAGAATTCTTGTATATTGTATGTAATAGTTTTTTTAGTGAAATTTAACTGCATAGCAACTTTACTCGCAAGCATTTCATCGTTAGATTTTATTGCTTCCATTATTGGATGAACATTTCTATAGTTGCTAGACTATATTTGAATTTCAAACCAAATTTTCTAGAACATAGAAGTCGACAACCTGATTAGCGATAACATAATTCCGATGGCCTTTTTTTATTATTTTGTACTCGTATTTCAGACCTAATAAGATTGTATCATGTATATGCCGATTTAAGGACTAATTTTGCTGCTAGTAATTTCATTGCTTTTATGTAATTACGGGCCTAGCACGAAATGCCAAATCATTTAATTATGCTGTCAAAGCTCTCATAGTAGAATATCAGCAGTGAAATCGTACACGCGAGGTCTTAAGCCCACAGAAATTGCTTTAGATAGCTTTATGAACCACACAATATGTCAGGCAAAATAAATGTGTTGCCTTTAAATTAAACGTTATCAAATTGCATGCTCATCGCTATTACGTGTTGTCGAAACTCTAATTCTGAAACAAAATTTTGTATTTACGCAGAGGACACATGTGGCAATATTGACTTCACGATAGTAAAAAAATTTAAAAAAATAATCTATGTGGTAGTTAAAAACTTACTGGAGATAATTACGAAAGTTTAATTAGTTCGCTAGAGCCGTGTATAATACAGTTACTACATCGACATGAATACAAAGAAGCCATTTTGGAAATTGCGCAGCTCCAAAATTCACATTGTACGATTTTTAAAGTACAAATTTCATTAGCGGAATAACCGAAAACACAAAGGCGCAAAATTTAAAAGGTTTTCTTAGGTTAGGCTGTCCAGATTGATCCCTGTGTCTATAAGATGTAAACTCACGGTATAAAAATAAAAGAAATGAATGTGATAGATGAATCCGGAGATGGAAATTATCGCAGAATGCAATCAGTGACAGATATGATAAAGGAGCTGAAATGAGGAGGATGAGGAGGGTCATGGAAGTGTATCCCAGTAAGACAATCAGTTAAGAAAGTATTTGCGATACTTTGTGCACATTCGATCAGTATTACTCTAATATTCACAAAAATATTGGGCAGACGCAGACTGAAATAATTTGCAAAATTTTTGGTTTCTTTGTCGATTGACTCACATCTCATATTAAAAATTTTACACGATCCGTATGATTCCGCTATACCATTATACTCGTACACAGGAACACTATTACATTAAAATTGCTACATGAAAATACTCCTAAATATTCTTTGTCTTTCATATATTCAGGAAGTCTGTAAACCGCTAGTGTGGCTCAGTCCACTCAGGCGCCGCACACTGAAGGGGAAGGCACAACGGGACCGGGCACGAGCCTGCGCCGTCGTGATTGCTGCTTTTAGGCGGTTTCCCACTATCGTCTAGGCCAGGGGTGGCCAACCCAAATGATCTTGCGGGCCACTTTGGAAGTGCATCATAACTCCGCGGGCCGCATATAAAATTCCCCACTAGAGACATTTTTTTGGAGTGAAAAATTGAAACATGAGTTGTTATTGTATTTACTACTAGCCTCGTACCGGCGACTTCGTACGCGTGGATTAAGAATTTTTTTGCCAGAATTAAATATAGAAAGTTGTAGGTGACGAAGGATTGGTCCCAAACAATATCGAGTCGGCATAATATGACAGGGAAGCTATCACTGTATCATTCTACCGTCGAACCTGCCTCTTGAAGAGAATCAATTTCCAACATATTTCTGTCACTATTCGATCTCAAAATTTCGTGACTACAACTGTTAATCATACTGGAAAAAATATCCTGTGCCCTTCATACAGCTTTCCTTACAAAATTCCATCACAACGATATAGCCATTTAGTCGTCAAAACGTAACAAAAAGACAAAGAGTTACTTCCGTATTTATATTAGTATTACTGTGGTTCTCACTCACACACTAACTGCGACCAACACCTGAGGGATCATTATAACGTAAAAAAGTTTACACCTAAAAACTTGCAAGACTACCTACGATTTGCCTCGCATTGCACCCCTAACTTTCTAATATCTACAGTTTAACATTCAATCCGAATAACCTACGGCCCAGGCCTGACTCTTACGATGAAAAACAATTTTTAAAAATCTTAGCCTCAACGGAGATTTGAACCGGAGACCACGACGTTCGTAAGCAAGCTCTTTAGCCACTGAGCTGCCGGTTCACTACACGGAAACATCGTCTGGAGACGTTCACATCCAACGTGTCTGTCTATCGCCGTATTTCGAAGTTATGAGACAACATGTGTTATTTATACAGATAATTTTTCAACCAAATGTAGACAGTATTTTTCTCCTCGTTTCAAAGGATAAGTGTGCAAAGTTTCATCGAGATCGGATGAAAACTGTGGATTTGTATGAAGAACAAACAAACCAACAAACAAACAAACAAACATACATTCATCTTTATATATAAAGATTATTCTTACAAGTAAACATAAATAATACAATAATAATGATAATAAACGAACACTGTAAAGAAATATATAACACTAAAAATGAAATATAAAAAATATTTTGTAATTGTGTGATGAATCTCGCGGGCCGGAAAAATGTTCAAGGCCGCGGGTAGGCCACCCCTGGTCTAGGCAAATGCTGGCGCGACTCCCAATCTCCGCCTCACAAAAATTACACTTTTAATACAGAACACACAAAGTTAACCGTTTCTCAAACAGTTGGCAACACAAGAATTTCCTTAAACAGATTTGGTACGCCGGGCATTACAGGTCCTCCCCGCCCCCTTTTTCTCCAGTGTCGATGTGGTCCTTAGCATCCGTATCGGAGGTTAAAAAGTAAATAAATAACTCAGAAAGTATAATGCAAGTTAATATACAATTCCTTTCCGTTATACAGAATCTTGAATAGCTGCTTCGTATGTCGCGAGCTCGCTATCTCTGGTGAAATCAATAATATCGCGTTGTCTTCAAAGGAGCTGTCAAAGTGTCAAATCGCAAAAGACTACAGATAAAACAGCGTTTAATTTCGCAAACAGTACGTCAGTGGAGAGTCACTAACTCAATTACTAATAACAAAAATTTGCTAAAGGACGAGAGTAAACATATACCATTAAGATAAAGCTAAATCTGCAGCAATCCTTTATCTTCACTGTATTATGTAGTCACTAATATAAAAACGTAGAGGTCGCGATCAGGCCCAAGTGGAACGTGGGCTTGGGATTCAAGAAGGACTTTTTTCCCAAAATGTCTCAACGTTCAGCTTCGAAAAATATCCTTGGCTTCATCGAGGATCGAAGCCTATAGTCTACGTCGTATTCGGACGCTCTACCGCTACTCCAGAGGGCACTAATTGTATTTAGGGATGTGACTGGATCTTAATATTTTATGGATACATGGTTTTTTTTTTTTGTTTGTAACTTCTTTACGTCTCTTTTTAACATAGAGGTCTTTAGAGACGGGAAAGGATGGGGGGCAAGGATGGGGGGCAAGGATGGGGGCAAGGAATGGGAAGGAATTCGGCCATGGCCTTTTGAAGGAAGCATCCCGGCATTTGACTGGAGTGATTTGGGGAAACCATGGAAAACCCAAATCTGGATGCCCGGACGGGGATTCGAACCGCCGTCCTCCCGAATGCGAGGCGAGAACGCTAACCGTTACACCGGCCGCTCGGTAGGATACATCGTAGTATATTGACTAGCCTCAGTATGTTTTCTTGTCAGAGTGCGATTTTGTACACATTAGATGTGAAGAGTCCTGGATCTAGACATGCCTTATTTCTTCTTTCGGAACCTATAAATCCATGATTTATACAACGTTTTAGAACTGTTTCCGACATACCGGCAGAAATTTCTCCAATAAACGTAAAAATTTTCATGAATTTGTGAAGTTTAATAAAACAATAAAATAGCGATAAAATAGTAATAACGAACAGTAAATATAGTTTCCTACTATACAAAGTGGAGACTAACAAAAACCATTTGTCATGAGATAAGTAACAATGATTCATTTCCTAGGAAATTTCATATTTAAATGATTCTACCTTTCTTTTCAACTTTATTACAATACGGTGGCTATGTAAATCTATAGTTATGTGGTAGCATTTTCGACAACTTGTTATTAATACGAGTAACTTGAATAGTAGTTTCTCCTATGAGTTGAATGACGCAAGCATCTGTCGTTAGTTACTGTCTTATGATTAGCAGCAAACTGAAAACCTGTCAAATTCTTAAGATAAACGGTGCGAAAAGTAAGATAAAAACGCTCCTAGAGGTGCAATGAAGCAGTTCTTAACAGTTTCCGGATAATTCCCATGTGTCATCAGGGTAAACGTTGGTTCTTTTAACTTGTTAGAGATCCGCAAAGTAGGAAAAATGGTATAACGTAGCCTTTTATCTTTGTATTGTCATCCGACGAATATGCTGATAACGCTGCTTCCTTGAGATTAGCGGGATGGCTAGCTAGATCAGCATTCTACTTATAACTACAGGCAGCAGCTTATAAGACACTAGTGGAAGCCCGTGACCACTTTTTGCGTATCGCCACGGGTCTAGAATAGTTCCAGTTTTTAGGATGAAAGATTATGACAGGTTAACCTGATTTGATCAAATATAAACTTGACCTATGTTTCAGGGTGAATAAAATATCTTGAGCTTGAAGAACTCAGAAGCATTAATAGACGTAGGTATTAAACGCGCACAGAGACGATAGCGCAATCGTATAATTACTTAAATAGAAAACTTGTATTTGACCCTTAAAGTTCACTCTGCGCAATTTAAAAATTGCTGTTTGCTTCGAAAGCATCACGTTGTTTTTATTGAGACTGGGGAAACACTCATAATGTAATCATTGGCCAGAGAACTTAATACACATTCCATATTATTAAACAGTTGAGCACCTCCGAAGTTCGGTGATATATTTGGTCTGATTTCTACTTAAAATAACCTAATAACTAACGTATAGCGAACATGAACAAAGACCATTAACGAAGTGGTTAGTAAAATACCTAAAAAAAATCAAATACACCGTAATGCAAAGATATTAATGAGAGTTTTAATTAAATTGAAATTTATCTTAAACCGGAATGACAATTGGCATTCGTGGTTATAGCAGAGACCATGAGTAACTTCTTTTTTTTTTTTAATTTTTAGTTGCATTCATCAGCAGCATATTACTGAAAAGTACATCCACGTTTTTTCAGCCGCAAACTTTATTAATATTTTTTTTAAACTATGAAACGCTACGAAATGCAAACTTAATGAATGTATTACGGCAATTAATTTGGTAGTTGCTTAGTTATTAAATTGTGGATATAACCACGATTTTCTTCTAATGTATCTCCGGTCACTGTTTTGCGAGCGAAGGCTGACACGTGACACCGTTCTCTAGCCAATAGCTATCGAGGTTAGTGAATGAGTGAACTTACGAAATTATATAGTAGATTTAAAGACACTCATAAATTTTGAACCTTTTATTTAACGACACTTTTTATTAGTCTGAATTTTTCTGTTATGATTCGCAAAAAAACTTTTAAGCACTAAACATCTACCGCGTCTGGAACAAATAGTTTCTTTGCTTCCGGAATAGTGATGCCTCCTAGTATTAAATTACTTACCTTTCGGACGAAATTCAACAATCTTCTTTTTGGCCCAACTAAATTTGGATTTGTTCTACACGCACTATTAATTACAATTAACGAGAAGATCGGTAGTTGTGATTAGTAGTACTTGTAGAACAAATCCAAGTGCAGTTCGCATTCCGGATAACGTGGGTTCGAATCCTCGCCCTGCCATCCACATTTGGGTTTTCCATGGTTTCCTCAAATCACTTCAGGTGAATGCTGGGATGGTTCCTTCAAAAGGTCGTGGACACAATACTTCCAGTCCCTTTCCCCCTTTACCGCCTCTAATGACCTCGACGTCGACGAAGTGTGAATCCAGAAGAAGCAAAAGGGAACTAAAAACTTTATACCTCATTTAACCAGTGTTTTGCACTCTAACATTGTTTTTGTTACAGCACCAAATCTTAAAAGAAGCTCTTGGATAATGAAATCATTTAACATACGAATGTATGTACCAGACCAATCATTGTAAAATCATTTAAATACAAACCTGTATTTAAATATACAATCAAGAGTTCTTTGTCTAAACTCTCGGCTCCTTAAAAGATTCTCAGATGCGAATCTACGTTTTGCCATTGAGTACGGTGAGTATACGGTAAGTTTGGGGTCTGGAATATCGGTAGTTTTAGGTTCGGAAACCATTCAATAGAACCAGATTTCATTCTCCTGTGGTATTTGAAATTTAGTTTCCTTATTATTATTGTTTTTGTATCCTTAAGTTACGCTTTTACATTATGTACAAGAACTAATACCTCCATTGTTGCAAATTATTACGGTGATGAACATTCTGACTGACTGAAGATTTACCATTAAAATTCAACCTATAAAACAGAACTTTGAACAGTTCTATGATATCAAATCAAACCTTACAGAAAGCATGAATAACGATATTGGGATAAGGAAACAAAATTTTATGCGGAGCTACTATTAGGTTTACCTAGTCGTGAATAGGTTACACTAGTTATCATTAAATTTTTACGAAACCGGTTTCTCTCTACAGGCGACTATTATTAAATTTAGCATTTCATTCATGTCTGTTACAGAGAATTTTCAACTTTTCTAGTGATATTGTTGACTGGTTATCAACAAAAATTTTTAGAGAAAAGGGACTTGATACAAAAAGGTAAAATTAAACGAGAAATAACAAAATTTAATCATATCGAAATACTCGTATTGTGTTCGTAAGTCTAGTCCGGCATTCGCCTGGAGTGATACAGGAAAACCGCAATCTGGATTGACGGACGAAGATTAGAACCTGCGTCCTCCAAAATGCAAAGCCAGAGCGTAACCGCTCATCCACGAAGCTCCTAGACCAACGGATTGATGAAAGAATAATACATATCCGTATTCCCGCTTTTTTCCTCCGTTGTTATCTCTTCTGTCATTGCTATCGAAATACGTTTATGGATGAAGTATTTTATTGTAATCGTAAATGAAACAGGGTGTTCACAGGTTAGCAATGAATTCAATGGCAGAAATTACATTTGCCGCTCTGTTCCAGTGCTAACTGTGTGTTAAGTTGTTGACAAGGTTTGAAGATCTATTACATACTGTTACAGAATGCATGAATTTATCTGCACTTTGCTGATGCTACTAGAATCACCTGGCGTGGGAACAAGAATAATTTTTATTTACTTTGCAGCAGTGTTGCATTTCTTAAAAATTCGAGGAACAAACCACAATATATATAATTAGATTTATTCTTCTTTTTTTAGAACCAGTACGTATTACGCGGGATGTTATGTTGCTGAACTTCACTGCTGGTTTCAAGTGAATGCTGTTCTGTTCACTGGGCTGTCACTAATTCTCTGATATTGCGCTTGTTATTGTTTCAGTGGAGAACGTGACGTACATGTGTGGCAAGATGACGGTGGATGGTTCTGCCGTGACTTCCGGCTGCGAATCTTCATCGAACGGAGCCTATCGCGTCGAAGCGTGTGCGTGCACCACGTACAGTTCTTCCGGCATGCCTTGCAACGTGTCCGTACGCCTCAACGCACCTCACGTCGCAATCCTAGTTCTGCTCTCGCCACCGTAGCGCTGCTCCACCGTTCGATAGGTAGTTCGGCAAGTGGCTCATAGGTGGCGAAAGTATGTTATTTTGCAATACATTAACCTACCAATGCAGGAAGCAGTGTCACGAAGCT
The DNA here is from genome assembly GCA_031002005.1 of Vandiemenella viatica. Classification (NCBI taxonomy): domain Eukaryota; kingdom Metazoa; phylum Arthropoda; class Insecta; order Orthoptera; family Morabidae; genus Vandiemenella; species Vandiemenella viatica. Next base: position 129,207,801 of record JARYHS010012519.1, on the reverse strand, counting down.
TTTATTAGTTATGGAATCATGAGAGATCAACCAGCGAAAAACAGTTTTATCCATATTCATTAATAATTATTCTCTTAACAGTTTTACTCATGCCGATTTTATGCTTCTTCATTATTGTTGAACAGTTGAAGCACGAAGTGACCTAGACTGTGTACAGAGCCGAGATTCCAAATAGTACCTGCTTGTATAATTCTCTTTTTGACTGAAATTCATAATACTTCCGTTTATGCAATGAAGAGTAACACCATTTACGTCAGTGTTAAGAAACATATAGTGTGGCATAACAGAATTACATGTATTATTGATTTACATTCATTTAAACCTATGTATGAACTGCATCTCTGGTGCCTTGGGGGTGGGAAGTTACTGATAAGTTCGTGATGGTACTGCATGGCGGACTTTTTGTGATTATGCTGACATGTACCTGGAAACTTGTTTTTATTATCAAATTCGTTCCTTCCCCTTTCCCAAACACTTCCCCCTTTTTTCTGTGATCGGCAGTTCACAAAATTTTATTTCTTCCCAGTTACACATCACTGAGATTGTGACGTCATCAACACACAATGGTGAAGTTTTATCTTACTTATATTCGTTGATCACAGAATTTGTGTATAATAATTATTGTTTTCAAGGTTTAAACCAAGAAAGATGCAGTTACCATTGAGTCCCATGGCTAAGTGAAGTGCAACCAACGTGTTTCATTCACTAAAATTTTATTCGTGTTTTATAATGTTTCAGATATAAAATTCCACTGATAAACCGCCATAAGTATTTCATGCACTAGATTATTTTGTGAACTAATTTAACCTACTTTGAAAATTTGTTTATGTTCCTACATTGAAGAGTTTCATAATGTAACAGTTATTTTTATGTAAGAATGTACAAAAATTTTGATATACCTTCTAGTCTAGAATAAAGTTTTTTATTTATCTCATTTAGTTTTTGCTTACTTACCATCGTCTATCCGTTTCCTTAACTTAAGTGAATTTGTATCGGTACAAGTTTAGACAAATAAAATAAGAAATAAGTTTTCTATCACTGGGGTTATAATTAGTCACCAACCCTCAACTGACAAAATCGTAGGAGTACAGAACAGTCAAATTTACCAGTTTATCTCGACCGTTAAACAGATGTCACAATTCTTCTTTGGAATAATGCCATTACACTATGAAATATGAATTTAAAAATTCAAAAATTGTTAACAAAATTTTTAAGCTTAATAGATGAAGCTATAAATGATACTTCAATCGTTTGTTCTGGAACAAACTGAAAAAAAGCAACGGTTTGTTCCGTGAAGATATAAATGAGCACAGAAAGGCTAACTAGATACCACATCATTCCAAAATGACGGTGGAACAAATATTATGGTACAGTTTTCCGAAGTAGTAATCTCGGCAAACTAATTGCAATATTGATCGTTCTGCATTTTTCTGACAGCCTGAATACAGCAACAGAAGCGCATAAGCTGGATCATGTGGTACGCAACTTTTAGATAAAACGCTTTGTTAAAGCGAAGCTTTATATCGCAGCCATGTTCTGGCGGCATGTGGGCAGATGATATTTTTCCTTGGGTGATATGTCAAATAGGAGAGTTTGCTCCGATTTTCTGCCATTAATAGGAGGAAGAGGTGAATTTGTTACACCAATCATGCTTTTGCCATCCCTAAAACTGAGAGATATTCTTGTATTATGAAAAACAGATTCCTTCTTTAGGTCATTACTGTACGACAACACAGATAAATATTCTAAGCCTTCCAAACAGCCATTTAGGAATCTGAAAGAATCTGCAGGGATTTAGATTATGTGCTGTGTTGTATCAGTATGAGGAGGATGTTCGTGATCATCGTAGACCAACTTACAATGGACCAATTGTTATCAAATTTCACATCCTGGTTTGAAAGCTACAGTCCTTTCTATGTGTCAATCTTAAAATCCTTGTTTCCTTAAATTTTCTACTGTGACACCGCAGAAATATCACAAATGAATTGTTTTAGTAATCTATCCCAAAACTATGAGATCTATCTCGAGAATATAGGTCAGATATATTATTAGTAATTTTATGCATATTAATGTCTGGTAAGTACGCAATTCAATTAATACACGTTTAACAATTACTAATGTTATTCACATAATTAAAAATTATCGCTCAAATCAGTAATTATAACAGATTGTACTTATCCCACCTTTTCCAACGTCAAAGTACATTCCACTGGACCAGTGGAGTAACTGTACCGTTGAGGCCTGTGGCAAATTAATTGAATGGGCCCTCCTTCAGTGCCCGTTGTAGGGTGGGGAGGGGAGGGGATGCGAACCGGACACTAGTTCCCATACTGCCCCGGGCAGCGACAATGCGCGCAGTCTGGTTGGAGGGGTAGGCCCCCTAGGCTTCGGGACGGGGGCCACCTTCGGCTGGGGGCCCGTGACGTTTTGCCCGTCCTGCCACCACATTGTTGCACCAACGCTTTGGACAAATATTATGACTTACCTTTCATACCAGCAGTGTCCCTACCCTCACCTTCATCGACAAAGATGTTCCGTACTAAATTTTCGCTTTATAAAGAAGTGCAGAGTATTACTATTTTATAGAGTGAAAGATTAATTGAAATGTAATTACTATGCTACAGTTTTCAAATACACCCATGAACTTAAGATAGCTTTAATTGTCGACTTTTTGCCTCTAAGAGGTAACAGTAAAATCACATTTTGGTCTTTAGAATTAGTTTTCTCCACATAAAATAAAATACTGATTTTCGATATGTCAAGAGTAAAAATATATCGATTATTTTATGAAAAATATCGATATTTCGATAAATCGATATATTTTCTCCAAGCCTAAGCTGATTGATATTTGTTGTAAAAAATAATGAAAATCTAGCTGTTGATTTTTCTTAGGGTCTAATACATCCGGGGAAATAACATTCTGTTTTAATATAAATAAACGTATAGCGTGTGATTCCAGAGACGCGCTTTCTGCAGTACTTGGCTGCAAAGAATTAACCCTTTCTAAGCCTTGTGTGTTTAACTTTAGTTCCCGAGTGAGTTTTAATGGAATCATGCAAGTGGCTTTGCGCTCACGTTTCTGGCGACTGCGTTTTATACTGACGCGTAAGCCACTTTATGTCAACGTTGAACCGGAGTAAATTTTTAACTCCGTTGCGTAAACCGTTTTACGTCAATTGTAAAACTCAGCGTACCGTAGCGGTGTAAAGTAAACTCGCCGTGTTGTGTTAGTTTCTACTTACTTCCAGAATATAAAATACATTAACGTCTGTGGGTCCTAAATTAATGCATCTCATCACTAAGTTTCTTCATCCCGTGTTATATCATTTTCTCTTCTTATTTCGTCGTCACAAATGTTATGTCAGAACTTGAAGTCTCGATATCATACATTCAACTACAGATAGAAGCGTAAAATATCACGAGGGACGGAAATGTTAAAGTCCTCTTCAATCCCAAAAACTCATACTAGTTTTGTTTTATTAAAAAATGTATCAAGGGATATGCGAAAAACAATACGTTATTTACAGCGACCACTAAACAAGAAACGGCTGGAGGAAAATTACGGTGCAGCGTAAGAAATTCCACTGCAAGTTATTAGCTACATGCTGAACAAAAGTATAGCACAGCTCCTGCCTGGCATAAATCAGTGTTAGGAGATACATCAGCAGGAAATAATTCTTTTTACGGTGCTCCATCAAGAAGAAAAATCCAGAAAGGAAAGAAAAAAAAAAAAAAAAGGGAAAAAGAAATTAGTAGATTCTTATTGTTTGCAGATTGTTGCAGGGTATACACATTTATAAAATGCGTTCTTTGTACCGAGCGAAGTGGGTGAAAAGCAACGCTCTCGCCTCGCATTTGGGGGTGAACGGGTTCGATTCCCCGTCGGGTTATACAGATTCCGGTTTTTCGTGGGTTCCTCAAATCACTCATGGCGAAAGCCGTGATGGTTTCCTCAAAAGGCAGAACCGAATTCCTCCCCGTTCCTAGCCCTCAGTCCATTCCTGCCTCTATAATAACCTCGACGTCGACGAGGTAAAAATAAAAAAAAAATAGTTATGCCTGGATACTGGACATCACCTCAACAGCACTGTGACGTAACGCACTCGCCTTCGCTAGCGGGCTAACAACAGCCGGAGCTGTTTTCTGTCCATAAAGAAAGGTATGTATTCCATTTAAGTCTATATTTTGAGTTTTGTTTATTTACGACGACAATTAGAAGCGGAACTTGATTTAAAGAGAACTCTGTTGTATGTAGCAGTTAATGGAATCGGATCACAAAATAGCCTAAATTTCTTTTTACAGAAGGTTAGAAACAGGGAAGTTTACTAAAGCGTTATTCTTTTTTGAAATTGTACTTTCCTTTGGGGGCATCCACAAATTACGTGAGGTGTTTTTCCGGATTTCTGGACCCCCCCCCCCCCCTGGGAGATTTCGTGAGATCTGGCCGGAGCCCCCCCCCCTTTGGTGAGATCTGGTCCGTGAGAACCCCCCCCTAGAAATCGCCCTGGAAACTTTTGTAGACCATTTTTTTTTTTAGGTCACACCCTAACCGAAATACCCTCCTAAAATCGACTTTGCCGCAAATTGTAGACCTTTTTTTTTTGCTCTATTGTCCCCAAATTTTTCGCAAAATCTCACGTGAGATTTCCGCAGACCTCCCCCCCCCCTTGGTGAGATCTGGTGAGATTTCGCCGGACCCCCCCCCCATTTCACCTCACGTAATTTATGGATGCCCCCCTTTGGAACTTTCCCGGAGCAATAAAATTTTCCGTAATTTTTTTGACAGACTTTGTAGATCTAATAGCAAGTAAAAAAAAAAAAAGAAATATATGAAGGGCAGAGACGTACAGAATTATAATACGAGGCAGATATCGTGCTTTAATGGGATTAAGATTTCATGCCTCCAGTTGATTAATTTCTGCCAAGGTGGCCATAGTTTTTGAACAGATTTGTTAAACCTTCCATTTTAATTTTACAGATGCCAATAAAGAGCAGTTAAAAGGCGTACATCCGATTTTAGCCACTGTAATGTTCAATGCAAAAATTGTGGTTACGCCACAAACTATTTTGATGGAATATCTAACTTTTCGTAACATATTATTATAAGACATATACAAAACAAACATTATTTTTTATGCTTCAAGTTGATTTTCGAACCAACGATTTTAACTGACTGGTCATGTGGATTCCATAATTTACTGTTTCCCATGATGTATATCTCCAGTGGGTTTCGTGGTTGCCTTAGTGTGAAAATTTTTCTTTGACGCCAGTGATTTATTAATTCGGTGGAATTTATTGCCCTTACATTCGGGAGGATAGGGTTCGAATCTCCTTTCGGTCAACCAGGTTTCGGTTTTCTATTGTTTCCCAAAATCACTCCAAGTGAATTCTGGTATGGCTCCTTCAAAAGGTCATTGCCGAATTACTTTCCGCTCCTGACCCCTTCCTATTCCTTCCCTAATGACCTTGACGTCGTCAGGCGCAAAGCTATAAAAAAAAATCGTATCTATGGAATAGGGTGGGCCCTAATAAAAGACCTCAGTGTGACTGCTGCTGTTATTGGTCGAGCACTGGATATTTTTGTGCCCACTGTTACACGGAATATTTGTTCCTTTGTATAAATATAGAGGCGCTCTTGTATTTCTAAGTTTATAGAAGATTCCCTGTGCCATACTTTATCAAATGCCGTTCCATTTTATTAAAAAACCTGTACCGCACACCGGTAACGAAAGACGGCAAGATACAGCACTATGCAGAGACTCTGGTACAGTTAGATTGGAGCAATTTTAAAACGAAGTTTTAAAATTACGGGTTGGTACACCTGCAACAGAGTTCAGGGCAGCCACCCAACCGCAGCATAGTTTGTTTTAAAGGCTTGGCTATAAATTTCATTTTGAATCTAACTCGACTGGGATGCACGTTTTTTTTATTAAATGGCTTTTATTGCCTTTTTGGTGGGATTATTTCACTGGTGGTGCGCTTAATAAATCAAACATTTTTGTTTGTACGCAGAATGTAAATGGTTTAGTGGGGACTGGAGGCCGTCCAGTATTAACTACTGCTCCAGCGTTATCTGCGTCTCTTCCAGAACTCTCCCTCTCTCTCTCTCTCTCTCTCTCTCGTTGCATCCGGGAAGGGTAATCTGCTGGAATTTTTCTCTCCGACGCGACGTGGGGCGGAATAAAAATTGCGCGTTTACTTTCTCTGAACACAGGAGTCCGCAAAGTCATTTTAACAATATAAATTAGGAATAATGCAGTTCTGTTTAACTACATAAAGAAACGTTCGTTAATTTAACTAATATGAAGAGCATTTCAGGCACATCATTGTACAGATAGGCAGTTGGAACTGATCGAACATGGTGGATGAGGTGTAACGCTCTGACCTCACATTAGGGAGGACGCGGGTTCGAATCACCGTCCGTCCCCCCGGAAATTGATTTTCCACGGTTTCCTCAAATCACTCTATGCCAATATTCCTTGCCCCAACGCCTTCCCCGTTTCTAATGAGCTTGGTAACGAAGAAGCGTGAAGCCAAAAGGAATAACGTGGGAACCGTGTGAGTATTTTTGGGTTTCGGTAGAGATTTACTTTCCGGTTTATCTTAAGCAGTTTTGATTGCTTAGGCATAAAATTTGTGTGCCTGTTGTAACGAAATATCTCCCTTTCTTTTCCTTCTCTTAAAAAGCTTCCCTTTGCTTATTTACTGTGTTTACCCTCTTCATGTCGTATTGCCTTTTCGCCAGTTATGCGTTATTATGACCTCTAAAAATAATTTCAGTTTACAGTTTAGGACACTATAATTCTTTTAACCCAAAAATTATTCTTTACTAATGATCTTTATGACTTTGTAACAATTTATTTATTTTATTCTTCTTGTGGATTACAGTAGACATTTATTTACATCGTTCACCTTTTTCATATTTGATCACCATATACTCTTCTTCGTTGTACAATATTCTCATTTAAACTTAAAGCCACAATCTCTCACTCGTAACTTTCAACAACGATTACTAAGCTCCTTTCTGTAACAGATAGATGAGCAAAGACAATATGCGAACTTACTCGACTCTTCTACTTGTTCATTCTCCTTGATAATGACCTGTAATATTCGTGATAAATTGTTGTTAGCTAGCCAAAAGTCTATTCTATAATTCTTGATTCTACACTTCTCATCTTAAACTGTTACACAACTTAAAGGTAGCTCAAATAGGATCTCTTTATAATTTCGATTGATCAACTGCCAATCATAAGAACAAGAGATACATAATGATCCAATCGCATTTACATTTGTTCTATATAACTCATCGTGTGACTGTAGTTTTACAGTGTACCAAACATGTGAAAACATTAAAATATGTTAAGACCCTTTTAGAAACAAAACTGTAATTCCTTTTGAATGCTTACACAAAGATCCTTATTCTTAATTATAAACAGTTATAACGTATAGCAACATTTAAGTATCTGAAATTATTATTGGACTTTTAACTACTAATTTTCGATTTCTACACTTTGTCTAAGCATTTCGGAACTTAGGCCTACTAACATTTGCAGAACTTTATGATTATTTCTTCGTTACTTGTTATTCCCGACTCAAGAGACATTAGACCATTACAAAGTTTGGAGTTTTTTGATTAGATGTTGTGATTTCTTCACTTCTTACCCAGGCTAGCCGAAAGTGACATTTTCGTTTAAAATTAATCAGAAATAGGATTTTCAACCATTATTTCACTAAAGGGATAGTAAGTATTTGAACGCCGTCACATCGGAGAAGGGAAAATGGTATAATTGTCAATAGTACCGATTTCACAGGGGAGCGTGCATAAACCACGTAACTCCATTTTGGGCTCCTGTGGACTCCCCCCCCCCACGTAGCCCTACGTGGCTTTTACCTCTACCCCCCCCCCCCCCCCCCCCACGTAGCACGTAGCTTTTTCCCTTTTGATTCCAGAAGACATTTTCTACTGTTTTCTCTTGTTAGACTATTGTTTATTACATACGGAGATAATTAAATGACGGAAATAAATATTCACATGCTGTTGTGAGTTCAGTTCCTCATTTTAACTGTGAAAAATGTTATGAAAGGAAAGCTACGTGGTCTGGCTCGGAACCCCCCCCCCCCCCCTCCACCCACGTAGCCCAGCGTAGCCTTCCACTAACCCCAGCACGGTCCCCAGCAAGTGTACCGATTTCCTTGATTAATGTTTAAGGGATTTACTAAAATCCTGTAGTGAACGCGGGGCTAATCTAAAATTTCCTTATAAAAAAGTAAACATCTAGCTAAGAAAATAACACAAGGCAAAAATAACATAGTATACATCTCAAAAAATGGTGGTGGTAACTTTTAAGATACTAATTTATCGAAAGTTTTACTGTTTCGAATGGCATCTCATTTCATTTTGAACCGTGAAAAGATATATTTCATTAAATAATCAATGTTTTATTTCTGCTTAATTATGTTAGAGAATATATTAACTGATGATAGATGCTAAATCAAGCAATTAAAATAATTTAAATAGGTAGACAAAAGTTGGTAGTAGAAATATACCACAAATTAAACAAATAATTTTGAAATTCTACTGCCTTCATGGAGATAGAACAACAGATATACAAATAATTCAATGTCAGGACGCAATATGAAAAAGATTTAGTTTCGTAGAGTAATGAGCAAAGCGATGTAATAATTATAACAAAATAACCAAACTGGAGCGCGCTAAATGGTCGTATAAGGCCATTTGAAAGCACAGATCTGACTTGAGATCACGCTGCCACCAACGATTTTACATGGATTACACAGCTGTGTAATTTTTTTAGTATTCTTACAACTATGACAAGAAAGAGAATGTAAGCGAACGTGACATGAGTCATGATAATTTTCGCAAAAAAATTAGAAATTTATGAACTTGTGTTTCGGAGGGTATAAGAACGTGGAGAGTATTCGCACATCTCGGTTGGCAGTTTTCTGGAAAGTTCAAGCGAAACGAATTGCCGCTATTTTGTAAGTTACCCCATTTGAGCCCGCCATTGTGAAGGAGTTACAGAGGCAGTCAAATTTTTCTCCTGCCCCATTTCTTCCTGATGTTACCGGCTCCATTTAACTTGTTACTTTCTCAGTATACAACAGAACAGAGAACGTTTCATAAACGATGAAATAATTCGAACTCTATGAGAAATTTTGATGTTTTTAGTTCAAAAGTAGTGATTTTTCCTCTTATAATAGTAAAGAATGTCAGTCAGCGTCTGGTTTTGTGCGTGATGAGTATCTGTGAATTATCTCTATCCTTAAATTGTCTATAAATTAGTAGGCCTATCACCGTTTATTTAATTCAGTTGACCTTTCCTGCTTTATATCGGATTGACACTTTGGTATAGGATTTTTCTTTAGGGAAAGATACATTAAATATATGTGAGTATTAGAACGAAGATCATAAGTATTGTAATAATTGATTAACCTAAAATTATTGTCGTTTTTTAAGTAGCCTACTTACTTTTGCTTCGTGTTCATAGTGACAAAAGATAAACTCCAATATTTTTATTTTTTATTTTGTTCTCATATCCTTATCTCCATCAAACTCACATCAGCAAACCGTCGTTCAAGCATCCGTGGTGATTAAAGCTTCACATTTTTAAAACTTCATGTGATTTCTATTTCTCTGAAACAGCCACATCATTCGGGACTGTCATTGGCTGAAAAAAAGTTTTTATGTTATGTCCTTTCGACTAATTTCTGATTATTAAGGAACTGTGATGATTATACCTCTGTGTGTAAAAGATTTTTAAATTATTGTCTTTATGAATAATGCAGTCAGTACTGATATGGGAAGTGAGGAAAATAATAGCTTTTCTAGTCAATTGATTCTCATGTGATTATTTCTGTTGTCCAGATACATCTGCCCTCCTTAAAATTTTTCAGATTATTTTGGAATTGTCAAAGCTAAAAGTAATTTGTCTGTTTCAGCCACTGGTGGTATATCAGATATACTGCCACCAGAGTTTAGAGTATTCTTTTGTTTCCTAAGGGCGCTGACCTCTTGATTCGTAGGCTATCTCAGCAGCGCCGACAGTGCCCTCTGGAGAGAAAAAAGGAAAATTGTCGGTGGTGGGTGGCTGCTGGTGTCGTAAACATTGCGCTCGCCGATTGGGCGGGGGATTTTATTAGGCACCGTGCGGTCTTCTGAGCTGATTGAAAGATGGCGGCGGCAGATAGGCGAAAAGGAGATTCTGCAGGCCAGCCAAGAAGTCACAGCGGCGGGGCTGAAAACTTTTACTTTTAAAGGGAATACTGCAGGGACTGTGGCTCTTTTAATAGCGCTGAAAATTATCTCCTACACTTTTTTAAAAATTATAAGTTCTTATTTCTTTTATGCGCTTCTTATTGACCCTTCAAAAACAATTAAGACGCAGCTATTTTGATCAGTTTTTGGTAAAAGTTAAAAGGGTTTTTAGACTAAATCTGAATGATTCTCGGACTTGACAATTTCAGAGTATTTACAGCTTCTATTAGGGTGGGGTAAAATGCGCTACACAGCTTCAGTGTCCCGTTAGATAAATCAGATTAGTAAAAGATATAAGTTATCGATATAAGGCAAAGGATTGACAGGAATACAGACAGGGACTGGGAGTATGCAAAGACGTTGTAACCACAATACTCAAATTGAAACATCCTGCTGTAACAATCCTATCGTTTTGTAAAAATCATTCAAGTAGCACCCGGCTTAGAAGGCAAATTTTTTTTTCTTTCAAAATAAGGAAGTTAGGAGAGCGCTCCGAAACTTCTCGTCATTTGGAAATAGTTTCCATGATCCTAAAAAGGCGCATCTTTCTTTTCAGAAACGAAATAGAAGATTATTGAGCGATAAAATTATTGAAAATATAAAGGATGTGGAATTGTTGAAAGAGGTAAAATTTTGTCTAACGGATTTACAGTTCATACAAGTGCTCCGATACATTCTGTCCAAATTGCCTGTGAATCAGTAACTACAAACCTCTGAGAAACATTTAGGGGAGGTGGTGGTAATATGAAACAGGGTTGTAATATGAAACACCATAGTATTTGCAGACTACTAATGCCATCTGGTAGCAGCTTCAGTTATGGCAATCCTAAAGTTCTGTTTCCATCATTAGAGGCAGCAGAGATCAGTATCACATTGTTTTATGGCCGTTAGTAGACCCACTTCGTTTTACAACATCCAAAAGCTATTTGTAAGGTTAGATTCAAGTATTTTTTCTGCTACCTTTACTTACAAATTAGCATACTGTTTCTACTTTACGATTTAGTAATAGAATTAAACCTACAAATGATAATTTTAGTTATTTGAAATTGTTTATCAGAACTCTAGTTTCATTGATTAGTTTCGAAAATGGTGTTGGGTGGTAATATGAAACATGCTGTTCTATATTACAACCCCTTTTTTGTTTTGTCATAATTAAAGCAAAAGATAATCATGTGACCATCCTCTACCTTCCACTTCATACTGCACATATACTACAGCGACTTTTGCTCATGAAGAACTATGAACTGTGAAATGTAATTGTGGTTTATAGCTCATAAAAACAACTTTACTACAAAGCGACGTTTCGGACCTCTCCATTCTTTCAACTTTACTACAAGTAAATTGTGATTTTTTACGAGGTAAGGTTAAAATATAATTTAATAATTTCATTAATAAAAATGTAAACTGACAATGTTTGTTTTACAATTTATTTTAAATCTGTTTCATATTACCACCCCATTTCAAAATGATCATCATTTACAGCAAGTTAAAAAATCTATTGTAATTATTGAAAACGTTTATTATTCATCACAATTATTATTGATCCTTTATAACAGATATATAAACTAACAGAGATGACATTTTTTATGGAACAGCCACATTTTAAATTCAGTATATTGATTTAAACGAAAAAGTGTTCCATAATACCACCACTTCCCCTATAACTGAAAATTTAAGATTATGGCTCGGGTATATTTGGAAAAATTATCGTATCCAACAGAAAATTATTCCACCAAACAATACTACACATTAAATATTACTTATTCACATTATGACGTTTCGTTACGGGAACAAGTTATCATGCGAGCTTGAGAATACACACAATGTAGTTTTGAACAAGACAACAAATTTTATGTGAAAGTTGATGGTTTGGTGGAAATATGTCAAAATGGTCTTTGTAAGAATTTCGAGAGGAGGATGGGATGGAACAAGGTGATAAAATTCTGCAGATGACATTATCAGTTTCGCCGGAATATAGTAATTCAGTATGTCAGGACATGAACATGTTTTCGGATTACATTAAAAACAACGTACAGGTAATTTTTATCAACTATATCGCGTGTCAGTTACTCCAAAACTTTTCTGTTACATCAGGTGTGACATGTTGATGTTCACACGACTGATTTGTGCGTATGTCTACAGCAGAGTTGAGATCCGCTAACTGCCCTGACAGCGAAGACTAACAAAGGTCTTATCGCCTGATGAATTTCAGAGCTCGAATATCTGTTAAAGTTTCAATACATAATTGAAATACATAAAATTACCTGCCATGCCCTAGGTAATACGTTTCCCCAATTATTGTTTATTTTTATACTCATTATGTTACTACTGCGGAAAGATACTACATGTTATTAATAACTCTTCAGTTAATCAATAAATAATGAAAGTAATGTAATTAACTACTTACTCGGAGTGGTCTTCAGTGTGGAAATGGTGATCGTAGAATGAACAATAGTACGCCACCTCGCCCTAATGTAGTTCTGCCTGTTGAACCTCCGTTTAAGAGAAATCGGGGGTTAAAATTGTGTCTAAATGATTTATACCGGTACGGAAGACCTTTTTTTTTTTTTTTTATAACATTGGCTTAGCCGTGCGCATTAAGGCGGTGTGTTCATACGCGTGGGTTTTAAGTTCGATTTCACGACCCTGATTTTTTTTCTAAATTGGTATTTTTATATTTCTATTCCATCTTGTAGCATTACAAATTTGTTTTGAGACAAATTCTGTAAATTATTTATTTTCCTTTGAGTAATACGGAAATGTTTGGATGATATAAATCATAAAAACATTTGAAACAAAAATTACGTGCACACCCCGAACATTTTATAAAGGATATCCTTCCACAGCTACATAAAGTATTTATTAATGATGTAGGAAAGCAGATTTAGTTAACATTTGTAAATTCCGGCCTTTCTTTCCTTAATTTCGAACCATAACAGGCATATTTTTCCATGTCATAAAATACAGGCGGTTGCAAAATGTAGTGAATAATTGAGTATTTCACGATTATCAAGCAACAGTTCGGGCGCGCTTTGAAGCCTTTTAATTATTATTTTTACCTGACGATAGAAATACACATCACATGGCTGACATAAATGCGTACATTAGGATGGTATCACTTTTACTGTGCAAGTAACATTCCCATTTTCAATTGAGAAGACTTGATCATGAACCGTCGTATCAACGCGTCCACTCCACGAATCAATCAACAACAAAAATACGACGGTTCATACTAATAAAAAGGTTTCAAAGCGCACCCAAACTGTAGCATGATAATCATGAAATATTCAATAATTCACCACATTTTACAAGCGCCTGTATTTTATGACATGGTGAAATATGCCTGGAATGGTTCAAAATTAACGAAGGAAAAGCAGAAATTTACAAATGTTAACTAAATCTGCTTTCCTACGTCATTAATTAATAAATACTGTATGTGGCTGTAGAAGGATATACTTTTTATAATGTTCTGAGTGTGCACGTAATTTATGTTTCAAATGTTTTTATGATTTATATCGTTCAAACTTTTGCGAATTTCTCAAAGAAAAATACATAATTTGGAGAATTTCTCTCAAAACAAATTTGTGATGCCACAAGATCGAATAGTAATAAAAAGTAACAATTAAAAAAATTCAGGATCGAGAAATCGAACTTACAAACTCCCGCATATGAACACACCGCCTACCGCGCACAGGTAAACCAACGTTATAAGCTAACGGTCTTCCGTACCGGTATAAATCATTGCGTTAATATTCACTGAAAATCACGTGACGACTTCAGATGGTATATTCACATCCGGAACAGTCGCCATCACTACACGCTGATATACGAATACGTACGTTTAGTTTATTTTTTGTTTGTTTATATACGTTTCAATTGTTTACGAGAATAACTTGACAAAGTTCCCATTTACTGTAAAAATTTGTGAAAGAAACATCAAAAACATAAAAAATACAGAGAAAAATATCAACACGAAAAAAACCCAAACGTTTCACTTCTTGGGCGTGTACACACTGATACATGCTCCAGGTTTTTTTTTTTGTTCTTGTGATAATGGTGCTTTTGAGGTAAATAAATATAGCTGCATAATTTTTAAGAAGAGCTGGGTTGTGGGGATGCTATACGACTTGTCGACGTGGTCCTTAGAGGCGGGAAAAGCAGGAATGGTAAGAAATTATTCGCCTGGACTGATTTAGGTAAACCACAAAAACCGAAATCTGTACGCCCGGACGGCGATTTGAACCTGCCTCCTCCCGAATGCGAGGCCCAAGCCTTAGTGCCCACCAATCACGCTCGGTACGGGGCTGCTGTTTGGTAGCAGCATCTATGGTGCTGAGCCCCTCGGATCTTTGCTCCCTGGATTTGTGTTGATCCTGCGCTGTGGGTCCTTCCCTCGGCTCATTCAGTCCGGCTGTAAACTGAACGGCAGTGTTCCAGTTTAACGTCGTGTGGATTAACTTTGAAGGACGAATTCGGCATCCGAGCAGTCAAACGGAATATTGCAGATGCGACTGTAACGTCCCGGGAAACAGTACAGACTGGCTCTGTACGCGGGCAGAATCGAGTAGGATGATTTAAATAATCGTGCTTGGTAATCAAATGACCCCCAAGAGTTTTTTCTCACCAAGTCCAATTTCTTGTTTTGGTGTTGAGGTGTCCCCCCACTTCAATAAGTCAAATAATCTTTGTTCTGCTTAAATTATCACAAATATAATTACCAATAGTACAAATTAATGATGGGAGGGATCGGGATATTGCTTTGTTAATTATCAACGTTGTAATGCCTACTATAAGGTTTTCTCCTTATTTAAAAAAAAAAAACCACACACACACAATTATATTTTACAATTTTTAGTATCGGACCTTTATTTATTCTCTATATTCATTACTGGGTTTAATACCACGGCTGAAAGTAAACTATCCTTCAAATGAGTCAGTTATTTTTTAAAATATCAACTGAAATGGTTTATTAAACTTTCATAATAACAATTATTATCCACTTATCTTTTGGTATCCTGTTTACAAATATTATTCTACTTGAACACAATGGTTACAGTTCATTTGTACAATTATACTTCTCCTCTGCCCTTGGGCTTATCTTTTTTAATTTTTGCGTTCCTCCAGCCAAGATTTTGAAACGTCTTTCTATCTTTGCTTCTCAAGCCATCTTTTTCCGCAACACCCCTCGTATCCAGAGATCTTATTTTGTCTGGCCCGACGTTCTCTGATCTTGAAACTTAAATATCCAAAGTTAGTATACATAACCAAATGTACTTAATAACAAAATATTCTTATAATAATAATTTTCACAATTAGTAAGGTTATTGAAGTGAACTACACTTAATGGTTCCTTGAGGTTTATTACTATGTACACAAAACACTGGTAAACAATAACAAATGTGGTACAGTTAGCGGATGACCGTCGAGAAATTTAGCCTGGTCCTGATCCGGGGTAGAGAGACGGCTTCTACTTCTCGCGAACTTCCTTTTTTTTATAATTCATTCCCCTCTGGGTGGGCCCAGCGGGGCGGGCTGTTGTAGGGCCACATGTCGGCCCTTTTCAGCCAGGGCTTACCAGATGCTCCCTTAATCTTTATTATTTTACATTGAAACATGATACATAAATTTTCATTGGTGACATACAGAACAATTACATTATACAGATAATATGGTACAAATTTAATGGTAACATACTGAACATTAATAACATTGCGTAGATATTATGGTACAGTAGATATAAGCAGACAATAATGGAGTTATTTTGAGTGCTAGATGTGCTGGTGTTGGCGCTGATTGCGTGGTAACATTAAATTCCATGCATTGCCAATATTGTTGATATGGTATGAGGAATGTAGTTTGATAGTAATTATGCTATTGTGGGATTGGAAGATGCGCTGATGTTAATTGTTGATTGCGGCGTTGCAGTTAATGGTTGTGTGGAGTTGTGGAGCTGTTGCAGTCTTTTATTGTTTCGGCCTCGTCATAGAACACCCAACGGGCTGCAATGCTCGGGCATAGCCATTATGTTTACTGCTGATAGTTTTTCTAATGTTTGTGGGTCTATTGTGTCATCTGTTAATATAGAGTGAACAAGAATGTGGGGGGGATATACATACTTTTGCTTAGGATGACGGTGATGAAGTAGTTTACGTTCCAGCAAGGGGAGAAGATCAGGGCGGTGCAGGACTAGTCGGCTGGCATACTTTGCCGGAGTTTGAACAATCTGTTTTGAAGGGGAGGGATGTTGGCTAAGGGGTAAACGGTGTCTGAGGGGGTGCGTGGGTGGATGCCTAAGATGTTACGGAGAATTCTTCTTTCAGTTGTGACCAGTTTGTTGAAGTTGGGTGCTGAGATGATGGATGTGATTGGGGCGGCGTATTCTAACAGGGGGCGCATAAAGGTTTTGTAGGTGTGGATTAGAGTTGAGCAGGAGGGGGCAGACAGCTTTCGTCGGAGCAGCTTGATAAGATTTAGTCTAGATAAGAGTTTTTGTCTGAGATGGTGAATGTGTTGGCCGAAATTCAGGGTTTTGTCAAGGTGGACTCCAAGGTATTTAGCACTGGGACAGAAGCGAAGGGGTGTGTTCCAAATTTTGATTTGTATGTTATTTTCAGCTTGGGCAAATGTGGAGGTTTTGTGTTGGAAGAGCACTGCCTGTGTTTTTGTCGGATTCGGCTTGATGCGCCATTTCTGGAAGTAGGATTGGAGGGTGTTGAGGAATCTAGTTGCTTTGCTATTGATATACGTGGTGTTTTTATGCGAGATCCAGTAGGCTATGTCATCGGCATAAAGTGCTATTGCTTCAGAGGTGAGTGAAGGAGTAGGGATATCGGAGACGTATAGGGAGAACAGGAGAGGAGAGAGCACAGCACCTTGCGGGACACCCGCCTGCGGCGAGAAGGGTGCTGAATGAGCATTACCTACTTTGATGGAACATGTGCGTTTGGTAAGGAAACTATGGATGAGTTGGAGGAATGGGGGAGGGAAGCCGAGTTTGTAGAGTTTGTATATGAGACCGGGATGCCAGACTTTATCAAAGGCTCGTTCAATGTCAAATAATATTGCTAGTGTGCAATGGCCAGCGTTGAGGGATTGTACTATTGCAGATGTGAGGCGGAGGAGTGGGTCATTGGTGGAGTGATGTGGACGGAAACCGGATTGAATGGAAGGGATTAATGTTAGGGATTCAGTGAAATTGATAATACGAGTTTGGAGGATTTTTTCAAAGAGTTTACCGAGAACAGGTAGGAGTGAGATGGGGCGATATGATGAAGGGGAGGAGGGAGGTTTGTTTGGTTTGGGTATCATGATGACTTCTGCTTGTTTCCAGAGGGATGGGAAGTAGGATAATTGTAGGCAGGCGTTGAAAAGTTGGTGGAAGAGAGGTATGATTACATGTTTCAGGAGCTTTTCGGAGAAGGAATCGGGTAATTTTGTCGTGGCCGGGAGTCGAGTTTCGGCCAGAGAGGAGGGCAGTTTTTATTTCCAGATCAGTGATTTCTTCTGTAAGTGCGTGTTGTAATGATGTGGGTGCCGATGGAGAAGTGAGAATTGAAGGGATGGATGATTCGACTGTCTGTCTGAAGTTGTCGTCGAACAGTGGGTCGGTCGGTGGCGAGTAAACCTCACGAAGCTCCCCCGCGAACATCGCGGCTTTTTCGTCATCGCAGGTGGAAGTTTTATTATTGATGGTCAATGGATGTGATGAGTGAGAGTACTGCCCTGTCAGAACCTTAAATTTCTTCCAGTACAGACTCCCACTCTTGTAGTCAAGCGTCTCACAGGTATGTTGCCATTGTCGTTGTCGGTGGAGGGTGATTGTCTTACGAATTTTCGCGTTGAGTCGATTCCATTCAGTCCGGAGCAAAGGGTTGGAATCTCGTTTGAGTTGTCTATAGAGTCGTCGTTTGGTCTTGATGAGTGATACGGCCTCTGGCGGAATAGACGGTTTGTATGGAAAGATCTTTTTATTAGGTATAATTTCTTAGGCAGCCGAAAAGGAAGATTGTATTTCTTTGGTGATGTGGTCTATGTCTGCAGGTGTAGTTATTTGGAAGGGCCGAAAAAGAGATGATTCTATGATAGTTTTGAATTTTTCCCAGTCTGCTTTTTGGTAGTCTTTGATTAGTCGGAACGGTTGGGTGGGTTTGGTTTTGATGAATGTGGAGGAGAAGATTATGGGTAGGTGATCACTGGTTATGGATTCGGCGAGGCGCGCAGGGGTGAGGGTGTCGTGGAGGGAAGGGCTATAGAGGATGTGGTCAGGGGTGGAGGTACCTTGATGCGAGATGAAGGTGGGGGTGTTGATGGGTAGGTGACAGATATTGAGGGAGGTGATGGTGTCGACTAGGATGTGGCCAGTGGGGTTACTTGCGTGGTCGCCAAGTAGGCGGTGGCGGGCGTTGAAGTCCCCTAGGATGATGAAGTGGGGAAAGGAGGAGAGATATTCAGTAGGTTAACGAGGAGGGGTTCGGAGGGACGGTGATATAGTGATGTAACAAGGAGTGGAGGGGAATTCTTCCTGAGGATATTGACAGCTATACATTCCATTTGTGAAAAAGGATGAGGAAGATGAAATTGTACAGCGGAGAAGGAGTTACGGACTAGGATGGCTACACCTCCGCGGGCCTCGCCAGGTCGGTCTTTACGGAAAGTGTTAAAGCCAGGTACTTTGATGTCAAGTGTAGGTGAGCCGAAGGTTTCCGCCAGGGCTGCGATGTGAACGTCGTTGGCAACTAGTGAATTATGGAGTAGGGTCTGTTTGTATCGAAAGCCACCGATGTTAGCGAAATAGAAGTTCGTGGGACTACTCGTCATTGTCGTCTGGTCCATTATCACGTGTCGGGAAAATTGGGGGTGGTCTTGAAATGGTTATATGCAGCTGATTATTATCTTGGGTTACCTTGACTGTACGGTTGAGGAATTGCCTTGTTTGTTGTGAGAGGTGGCGGATGATCTCTTGTTTTCTGTCCTGGAAACAATTAATCAGTGTTGAAAAAAGAAGCCTGATAAGGTCGTCTTTTAGTGTTAGGTCGTCAATGGCGTCTTCGTCAATTGTCTCGGGTATGGGTTGGGGTTCGTCAGTGCACTTGATTTTTGCAGTCATTTCAGCAGATTTGGCCTGTATGGGTTTGGTTGGGCATTTTCGGGAGGTTGCATTGTGAGGGCCCTTGCAATTTGTGCATGTTGGTTTTTGTTGTTTGTTAGGACAGTTTGGGAGTAAGTGGTCGCCCCCACAATGAGTGCATGTTGGGATGCGTTTATTACAACTGTTGGATGGGTTGTCATAGGACAGACAGTGTCCACATTGAGCTGGGATAGGTGGTGGGGGATTAGATGGTTCGGTCCTGTAACGGAACATCTGGAAATAAAAACCTTGTTCCAGAAGGGTATCAACTGTATATTTGGAAAAGGTGATGATTCTCATCATCATTGTGGGGTTATTTGTTGCTCTTGATCTAATTCTAAAAACTTTGTGGAAATCTAGTTGCTGGTTCTGTAGAGATTCGGCGATTTCCTCCTCCGTGATGTCGTAGTCGACACCCTTGACCACGACAGAGAAGGAAGGGGGACGGGGTTGTTGGATAGTGGGATAGTTTGGTGGGGAGTGCGTGACTGATATGTGGGTATGGAAAGCTGCAGAAAGTTCGGTTTGTAAGGTGGAGGATAGATCAGGTTCTGGACTTTTTACTATTAGGGAGGTGCGGGTAGTTTTGAGGTATTGTATGGGCTTTTTTATTCTTTGTTGGAAGGTTGCTGCTATTGTTTTTTGATTGATATTTTGTGGAATGTTGTGGATGAAATAGGTATGTAGTGGGCGCGGAGGACGAGGAGGATAGGGAGAGAATGGAGGAGAGTATGGGGGAGAGTGGTGAGAGGAGTATGGTGATGCTGGCTCTGTGGTGGAAGGAGAGGTAGGCATAGTAGGAGAAGAAATGGCTGCATCCATAGGGACCGGATATAGGGGGGTGAGGGATGTAATGCAGAAGATTTAACTTTTTTTTGCAGTTGGATTGGTCAATGTAATTGGCAATTTAGTTTTCGCGCGAGGTTGGGGAGCTGTCTGACGGTTAGGGGAAGTTGGTGCAGAAGTGGACTGGGTGGCTTGGGCAAATGTTGGTTTAGATGTTTTGGAATTGGTGGGTTGGGGGGCCATTGTGTAGTGTGTTGTTTGTGCCACGTGTACTCCGGGGTTGACTTTGTCACCGTAAGGTATCGACAACCCCGGTGGTACCCTAACAGTGCAGCCCGCGGGATATCCGCCTTTGACGGGTCCCTGGAGCGCGGTATTGCCCTAACTAGCCTTCGAGAGTTGAGTGTATTTGTGGTCTGACGACAGTGCTTTGCAGTAAGTTGCAGGCGAAGTTGTTGATTTTGTATCTGGCGGAAGGTCTCGAAGTTCTCGGTGACTGGAAGTTTCCTGGAGCAGTTGATCGGTGTTCAGATGTATTTGGCTGGCAGGGAAACTCGTGGACAGAAGCGGCGAACTCGTGGATGGAAGCGGCGAACTCGTAAACAGGAAAACACGCCCGGCGAGGTTGACGCGGAAGTCAGCAGCCGCGTCGGATGGGGTACTCGGCTGGCCCGAGCAGCAGGCAGGAACGGTGCGATCACCGATAGATTATATCGGTGATCGATGTGGTTATCAATATTTCCTTGATGTGTGATGAGTTACGATTCTTGATGTGATGATGGTAAAATATGAAGAACCACGAGAGTCGGAAGAACGCCTGTAGCGATCGGCACAGGTACAGCGATGCGTCACAATACAGATGTTGCCCGGCCGGAGTCTCGTCTCGAAGAGGCCGCGAACTTCCGGTGGTCTTCTGTAGTTGAAGCTGGTTCCGCGGTCAGGCCGGAACTGGCGGTGGAGCGGCCGGCTACGGTTATATAGGCGGCCTGGCGCAGGAATTCCGTTGTGTGGTAGTACGGCGACCTCTGTAAGAAATAGTCCCACTTAGCTTCTAGATGATTCTATTTGTTTTCCTGGTTTGTTTTGATGTCTCTGCGCCTGTTTGGAGTCGTATATGTATCCCGGCGTGCAGGCGCGTTGTGTGTGAGGTCTGCCTGGCAGGGGCCTTTACTGGCAGACTGAACAGTTATGTAGCTCACATTACTTTATAACATAGATATAAATTTATTACAAAAGCAACATTCATCAGATTTATTCTTATCAAATGTATGCAAACAAATTAAAATAAATTCTCAACAAATCAGTGGGTTACTTTTTAAATGTTAGCAAGGTCCTTATACACATTTACTGTACTCAGCGAGATCAATGAGTTTTATTGAGGGTGGCACTGGGTTTAATCAATACGAATGTCATTTTTGGTGATCACAACTGGCGTGGTTACCATTTCGAATGGACGGCGTCCGTCGCGCTGCTTGGAGTCGGCTAACGGGATGTCTTCACTTGAAAATGCTTAGCCAGCATTTTACGGAATTCGCAGCTAAGCCATTCATCCGAGCTGGTTCGAACAACTGCCGGACACAATCGTCCGTCGTCGGAAACCATTTCTCCGATAAGTCAAACTAAACAAAAAGAATTAGATGGCGCCACATCCTTTGATCCTCAAGGCCGGCTCACGCACGAATCCGAGCTCATCTTGCAATCATGTGACCATGCGCACGTAGTCTTCGGCCTTGCGGTGTCCGCAGTCTCCTCTCTTGATCAAAGATTTCTTGAACATACCTCTCTCTTGCGAGCCCTTATCGGTCCCCAAGGTCACACTTCTGAATGTAACCGCCATTATGTCTGTTGCTCCAACAGGCTGTCAGCGGTTACACGTGCAGCTTCACGCAAAAACTATCTAATTTCAAAGCTGTACACTAGTACACTATACTGTTACAATTCTGTTACGAAACAACACATTTACTGGTGTCTAGTAAGGAAACAGGAGAGAATTCCAGTAAGTATCACCATCTGTTCGTGGACCACGTAAACATTTTTCTGTGTTCTTTGTAGCGGAAACTGAGGACCATCTCAGTGTTCGCTTAGATGACTACAAAATGTAGCCTAAAATGTGGCCAACAGTACACTTGTACCAGAATTTGGACTTATCCAATTCCTAGAGTCCGATTGGTCAAACTGTTGTGGTCGACGTGATGATTTCGTGTGATGATATTGGCCTCGCCGAAGCGAGAAACTAAACATTACATTAAAAAAAAAAAAAAACTTCATTCGCTAAAGAAACACAAGGGGCTGTCCATTAATTACGTGTGGTGTTTGATCTTAAATTTGCACCCCTTGGTGAGATTTGGCGATATCTGGTAGGACCCCCCCCCCCTTCCTCCAACATAAGATTAACCTTGTAAAAGTTGACATGACATTTTTATTGACCCTTCTACTTATTAGATTTGGTGAGATTTTCCCGGACCACTCCTCCCCCCCCCCTATTTTGAGCTCACGTGATTATTGGACACCCCCTAAGTTATCAATTTGACACCAAGCACGTTAATTATCCTCTTCTTTGAAAGTTTTCAGATGTGTTTAATAATATGAACAGATTTAATATAAAATTTCACACTTTTCGCAGGCGTCATTATTGAAAATTGCACTTACTTGTTTCTTTTCGGGTTTTGCGCTGCGTTTCTTTGCTGATAACGCCAGATTTAACTTAAGCTGAACTATTTTCTCATACCGATGATTACTTTATTTCATTAAGAATTATCATTAATCCATATCGCTATAGATTTTGTTGTAAAAATAACAACTGAATGCAAAAAGAAAAAGAAAAAAACAAAGAAAGAAATATATGTTGTGATACCAATGAATTGGAAGAGACAACAGTCAATGATTTTGTAATTATATTAGCTGGTACACACGACTTCGTTCGTGATTGTCATGTAATTTAAAGGCTTTTATGTTTTTGCGCAGAACCTTAAATAATTCCGGGACAAAGTTACTCCTTGCCATAACAGCAACCCCAGTGAAAGTAAAATACAACACTGAATATGTCGCGTATAAATTATTTATGTAATTTTTAATAACTGAAAAAGCTGAAAAAAGTGTCTTAATCTAGAACATTTTAGTACATTCAGGAACATTCTCGTACATTCTAGAAGATTCCAAAGCATTTTTTTAGATCACTTTTTGCGATTTCCGACCATTTTCTAGATTAATTCATAAAATAACGCCAATGCAACTGTATTATGTAGGTTTATTGCCGTACGCGTTACGCCTCTCCTCGAGGCATCATCAGCGACGAATCTATTTTAAAGTTTACATTTGATTTACAAACTTATTTGACATAACGCTAAATTTATACATTTTCTTATTATTTACACTTACTATTTACATTAGTGGATTTCAGGATAGTAACCACACATTTTTGCTTTCTCTCCAAAGCATGTTTCAATTACAGCCATTTGTCTTTGCTGTTGTGTACACGATATAAACATTGCGTCTTCTACAATTCTACAAGCGAATTGTAGAAGACGCAATGTTTATATCGTGTACACAACAGCAAAGACAAATGGCTGTAATTGAAACATGCTTTGGAGAGAAAGCAAAGATGTGTGGTTACTATCCTGAAATCCACTAATGTAA
Source organism: Vandiemenella viatica (assembly GCA_031002005.1). Classification (NCBI taxonomy): domain Eukaryota; kingdom Metazoa; phylum Arthropoda; class Insecta; order Orthoptera; family Morabidae; genus Vandiemenella; species Vandiemenella viatica. The sequence goes on along the minus strand of JARYHS010012519.1, from coordinate 129,183,979 downwards.
ATAGTAAGTGTAAATAATAAGAAAATGTATAAATTTAGCGTTATGTCAAATAAGTTTGTAAATCAAATGTAAACTTTAAAATAGATTCGTCGCTGATGATGCCTCGAGGAGAGGCGAAACGCGTACGGCAATAAACCTACATAATACAGTTGCATTGGCGTTATTTTATGAATTAATTTACTGAGCAACTGCGGAAAAATGGCCTTCAACAACATTACATTTTCTAGATATTTACAAAAAACTGAACGACTTCAAATGCAAATTTTGTTTAAGCAAGATTATGGGGGAAAGTGGGTTGGATTTTGTAAACCTGACGTAGATCGTGTTTTTCTCTTTGTTTATTATATAAAACTGTAGCTTTGTATAAAGAAAATTTGCAAAAATTCAATGGGGTGAAAGGATTGACTTTTTGTAAACCAAACGTAAGTAGAATTTTTCTGTTTGTTGTGAAGTATACATGTGTAGTGTTACATCGAAATCTGATAAAAACTGTGGGTGTATATAAACAACATTGGAAATTAAGAGAGGTGGGGGTAAAGGAAGTGAGGTATTGGGCTTTTGCAAACCAAACGTAGGCAGTATTTTTTGTTTGTTTTAAAGTACAGGTGTGCAAAGTTCCATCGAAATCAGATAATATTTAATTGGGTTTGTATAAAACTCAAGGGGCTTAAAGGGAGAAAGGAGGTGGTTTCTAAATTTTTTGATTTTAAAAACCTTCGTCGTGCCGCCCAGCCCATTCTTCCAAAATTTCAAGTCAATCGACCTACCACTTTTTGAGTTTTGCGAGCACAAACAAATGGAGGTTTAATTTTTATGTATAAAGATTACAAATTTTTGCCACCCTCTTTCAACTCCCTTACTAACAACAGGAGATCAAGGATTATCTACCACCACAACCGTAATTGGGTGGCAGAAGGTGGGCAAGGAGAAAAGTGTTTCTTTACGTACACACACCAGCTTTATATATATATATAGAACTCTAATTAACGCTAATTAATATATATGGCACATGTTAAGTTTCGTTAATTTAATATTATAAAGAGAACAATCTTCCTTTAACAAACGCATACGGGATGTAATGTTCCTAATCGTTCAGGATGTGATAGTAATTTTGTTTGTAATAACGCCTGATGTTAGTATTTGACAATGTGTAAATAACGTATGTGAATTATACGTCGGTTTTCCGTATTGTGGTCTTGACGATACACTTGTTGTATACAGGCAAATAACGATTTTTAAGCGATCAATTTTAGATGAAACACTTCACATTGTGGTGTGACAGCGTCACCCACAATGAATATAATTAAATTGTTATTAATTATATTCATAATTCTTTTTTATTATATTCAAGTTTATTAATTATTTAATCTTGCAACGTTTAAGTAATTGTAAATAATGAAGGTTGTCTGGATAGATTAAACGTATGTTTAAACCAGGCCGGCCAAAGGTATAGTTTGTTATAAATTTAATTTTTCTGTAAACTCATGGCTCAGAAAGGTTGAATATTGAAGGCTGGAAACTGCCATTTCGGACGGTTGAGGGAGGAACAATGGAGAGTCAGGCGACACGGCGGCGCCGGGCCGGCCCAGCCTCAGTCCCGTTTGAAAATAGGACGATGACCTACCCCACCCCGCTACTGCCCCGAAGGCCAAGTAGAAAACGCGCGGAGGAGACGGCGAATGCGACGCGTGATATTAAACACGTGACGACGGAAATGTGTAGATAGCCAATCCTGAACATTTATTGGGGTCTACAATACTAATTCCGTGGAGTTCTTTTACATGTGGAGTGCAACTAGCCGAGGAAGAAGAAGAGGCCATTTTTAGACTGCACTTGGGTCCAAGACGAGCTGGTGAACAGACGTGTCAGCCGGCACGCTCTCTGATGATCATTGTGGTTGATCATTTCTTGCTTTGGGAAAGCGAGATGTTGAGTGGCATGCTTGCCATTATTTGGAAGTTATGCTAATAACGCGGTCGTAGCCGCTTATTTAGCTTCCATTGCTGCAGTGGCATTGTATTTGTCGCTCACCATCACGGCGATGATTCCATGGTAATGTACCAGAAATGACGGTCACTATTCAGTGGATTTTAACAGACTTATGAGCCCTTAAGCGACGCCTGGGTTAAGACTCTGCTCCCGTCACTTAAATTCTGAGCTAGCTGAATTTATATTTCGATTCAATTTTTTCTTAAGCATCTTGCTGTTTGTTAATTCAATTTTGATGCTTTTCATTCACTTTATACGGCGCCCCCTGGGATTTTCCTTTGTCCAGTAAAATGTTAGCTTCAATTTGATGGCCTGTGTTGCCACGTTATTTCAATGTTAACTTTGCTGTTTTTATTACTTGTTTGAGATATTTCATTCAGTTTTGTTTGCTTACTCCGGCGAATTGTAAACGTCGGGTATTGCTTGTTTTTGCTGATCTAATTGTGTTTAACGTAACGTTAATTACTACCCGACCTTGTAAGGCCATAAGACTCAATAAATGAGGTTTTATTTTGTGTCTGAAATTCATGGTTCTAGTTAGTAACCTATTAGATCCCCTTATAGCATCATTATATATAATGTTTTTCATTTTCAGGATTTAATCATAAATCCCCCCTCCCGTTTTTGGCAACTCACGTTTTTCTGCTCACTTAGTGTCAGCCCTATAAATTGTATTCTATTACAATTGGCGCTGCCAACCTGGGGCTCCAACAAATTAATTTCCCAAGTCGAAATTATTTTGAGAATTTTACAAGTCTTAAAAAAATCCATGGATGTGACCTGTGTTGATTCATTTTATTATTTTAGGATAAGTTTTGTGTTGAATTTTGTTTGCCATGCTTGATTTAAATTTAAATGTGTGATTTATTTCAATCAGTTGTTCAAGTATATTTTCGTTAACTTGCATCAAGCATGATTAGTTTAAAATTAAAGATAGAGTCAGTGCTTTTGAAATTTCATGCATGATAAGAATTAAGATTTTTCTTTATGCTGATTATGCTCATGTGTTGAGGTATTCGTGTCGCATGCAACATCGTTGTTTTTCCTTGCTGTTTATTTTGGATGGGTTTTATTTCATGTTGAAGGGATTTGTGCGCGGGATTTGTTTAATGCTGTATTTTTTGAGTAAACTCGTCCCGGTTTTATTTTGTTTGTTGTTGATCGTTGTAATTGTTCGGAGTTGAGAGTTTGTATTTTACGATCAAATCTATGAAGTTGAGATCGCGCACCATTAATAGGGCAGATCAATCTATTGTTCATAAAATTTCCGAGCAAACTAACGCGATGGATCAAGCACTGGAAGTACACGAAATGCCGTTGGCGGACGAAGAGTGCAATGATACTCCTAGTACGCGCAGCATTCACTCAAATGCATCATTAGATGGGGAACAGTTAGGGATTTTTCCAACCCCAGACAATGAAACCGTTCAAAATCCACCCATGCGGGCAGATGTTGAAACACGTGCGTCGCAAAGCACGGCAGAATTGCCACCTGCGACCGCACAACCCCAAGACCAAAACCTGCTATTTAACATGCTGGCGGAGTTAGGTAAACAAATAGCTTCGCAAACTGGAGAATTTAACAAGCGTTTAGATGCGCAAAGTCAAAGTTCTGTCTCATTGAGGCAGGAATTGACTAAACAAATAGCTTCACAACAGGAGGACATAAACAAGCGTTTAGATGCACAAAGCCAAAGTTCCGTCTCATTAAGGGAGGAGTTAAGTCAAAAATTTGAATCACAAAGTGCTTTATTGAAGGGCATGGACGGAAAATTGTCCGTTTTTCGCGAGGAAATGACCCGTGAAATGAATGCATTCAAATCGGAGATGCGAGCGAATGTTTCAGTGTTGGAGAGACGCACAGATACGATTCAGGCAACATGCACTGCATTGCAGGAATCAAGCGCGGAAATCTCGAAGCGTTTGGACGCGACCGAAAAATCTGTCGAGCACGTGCGGCAAGAAAGCCACCAGAGTCTCGGTCAGATCTCGGAATTCGTCCACGAGATTAAGGGCAATACTGAAAGAAGCTTGCAGGCTGTAAATGCAAAGGTGTCGGAGGTTGCAAGTTCGGTTGAACAAGTACAAACGGCACAACAGGATTTGCAAGCGTCACAGCAAACACTCGCGCAGAACACAAACACAAAGCTGGCACAGTTGGAATCAAAGGTGAAAGGAATGAGTGATTCTGCCACTGTTAACCTTGCAAGTCACGGGCAAACCGCTGTAGAATTAGAGCATGCTCACTACAATCAATCTGAGGAGGAAATACAGGTTGCGAATGAGACGTTTGATGAACTCAACACTCAGCGTCTGATAAAGGAAATTTGCTGCTTAAAGGCAAAAATTTCTGAGCTCAGGAATTTCGATTATTTGCGTGGTCATTGGCCGAAAGAAAAGGAACGTAAGTCAAGAAAATACAAGACATTCCTAGGGCACGAGGCGAAAGATTTGCAGAACACGTGCTTCCTTCAAGCCAGAGAAGTGTCCATAAAAGTTTCATTGCTTGGAGAAAAGCGAAATGGTCCACCGAGTTCGCGATCTCTAAACATCGGATGGAATTTTTTCCGTCCGCAATTTCGAGTGCAATGGGAATCAATTTGTTCACTCCTTGCCCTCAGGAAATTCACGCTTACAAATGCGGGGTTTGAAATGTTTTTCTGAGTGGTTTATTGAAATTGATCGGAGTGAGGTGGTTTGTGACGTGGCACTGAGTACGCAAAACCTCGTGGTCACCCGTGTCGGTGACCTGAGTAACTGTACATGTGCCGGAACCACCAAACCATCTGCCGAATCCGCTACCAAACACCTGCAGCTTTACAAAACGGTGTTTCGAGAAATTACGTTGGCTGGCAGGTCGGTACAAAGAGGAGCTTGGGACCTTGTAAGTCCAAAGTTTCGAGCCACCCGAAATTTTGTCGAATGCGGCGATGACGCATATTCCGCAAACAGGCTCATTTTCCACAAGAAGGTCCATGGACGCCTCAAGGTCACTGTATAGGCATTGTTCATTATTATTGAGTTATTAAGCATGCCGAAAAAAAGGATGACAAACGGGCGAGGTCTTGGACATATCGAATTTTGGAGTCGTAAAAAGGAAACGTTCATTCAGCGTTGAATCGCTGATTCCGCAGATTCACCCTTACAGCCGTGTAGAAGAATTTTATTGCCTTCATGAGCAAACGAAAAGGATTTGATGGTCACCGCAAAAATTTGAGAAATTTGTCAACATAGGCGTCTAATGAACGTAGAAGATGACCGTTTTCTTTCAGTCATTATCAGATAATAAAAGATATGGTATGCATGTCGCGCAATCTTCAAGCGAATCAATACGGCATACGATTATTAAGAGCGAAGAAACCTTCAGAGTTTGGTTTGTAAAAAAAAAAAAAACTCATCCTAATCAAGGAGAATACTTTGGTCCAAACAATGAGCTGACTGCTATATTCTTACCCATTTGGTCGTCTTGATACGTGAGTCCAAGGTTTTATAAAGGTCGTGTTCCATGAAATAGGTTGCGATGCTTCCTTCGGCGGTGTTAATGAATGAGTCCAAGGGTTTTATGCATATTTTTGCCGAGGCAAATGTGTTCGACTGTGGGATTGATCCACATCGTTCGGCAGTTTCTCGTTAAGTACCAGTTCTTCGTTGAAACGTGAGAAAATTTACTGATCAAATGAATAGAGGAATTCTTAAGCACTAAGTAGAGCCGTAAATTCCGTGATGCCACGCGAGATACCAAATAGTATACCTGTGATAATGATACTATAATGACTTGCACAACAATTAGCGGTCCTGACAATCTAACAAGACGCGCAACATGAAGCAACGGGGTGTATAAAATTTATCAACGGACACACGCTGAATAACGAACAGTTTACGGCAGCGACTGACGTCGTCTGTAAATAAATATGTAAATAATTCAAGAGCATAGGCATAAATTTGATGATCTATGAACATTTGGATAAGTTGTAGCATAGAACATGTGTTTAAAAAGGTAAAAGTGTCAGTCCTGAGACACGTAATTGCCTAACAAGCTTAGCGCTAACGCCGCGAGAACCGGTAGCGACACTCAGCTGTATGGAATAGCAGCTGTGCCGACCGCCAGTTTTCCTGGAAAGATTGCAATCAGGGTTAACCGAGAAGCAGGTAGCCTGAGCCGCGAGCTTAACGGTACAGCGCTTACTGACAACAACAGAGCGGACAAAGTGGAAACAGCTGATCGCTTAGTTTCACCGCTAAGATGTCATTACTACGATTGTAGAAATTGGGAAAGCATAATATCATTCATTTGCGAGAACTGTCCTTTGAATTTTATGGGAAGTTATGTAAATTCGCGGAAAGATTTTGTTCCATTTGTTTTTCATGTTATGCGGTTTCGACATGCTTGTGTCGACCTTCATAATGGACATTCAGTGCATTATTTATTTTGTTGTTGCTAAAGTCTAACTTCAACACATGTGATGAATTGGCATAGTCTATTGTAAATAATTAATTGAGTTGTCTAGCTGTAATGTTAATGTGTTATGCTTACATCATTTGTTTGTTGTTTATTGATTGAACAGATTTTGTTGTTCATTTACATCTATGTACCTGTCAATGTTTTATGATGTTATCTTTTGCATATTAGAATAAGGCATTTCCTTAATAATTTATGTTAACCAGAATCACGTGTCGTACTTACATCTTTCAAAAGGGTCACATGTATGCGATAGTTTGAATGAACTGGAACCGTGAAACTATAGTGTAGGCAATGATTTTGATGCACCTGTAGAGCTAGAATAGTTCAAATAAAATTATTTGCATAATTTTATTTTGATTGGGTAGCAGGTATATTGTGGTGTGACAGCGTCACCCACAATGAATATAATTAAATTGTTATTAATTATATTCATAATTCTTTTTTATTATATTCAAGTTTATTAATTATTTAATTGCAACGTGTAAGTAAATTGTAAATAATGAAGGTTGTCTGGATAGATTAAACGTATGTTTAAACCAGGCCGGCCAAAGGTATAGTTTGTTATAAATTTAATTTTTCTGTAAACTCATGGCTCAGAAAGGTTGAATATTGAAGGCTGGAAACTGCCATTTCGGACGGTTGAGGGAGGAACAATGGAGAGTCAGGCGACACGGCGGCGCCGGGCCAGCCCAGCCTCAGTCCCGTTTGAAAATAGGACGATGACCTACCCCACCCCGCTACTGCCCCGAAGGCCAAGTAGAAAACGCGCGGAGGGAGACGGCGAATGCGACGCGTGATATTAAACACGTGACGACGGAAATGTGTAGATAGCCAATCCTGAACATTTATTGGGGTCTACAATACTAATTCCGTGGAGTTCTTTTACATGTGGAGTGCAACTAGCCGAGGAAGAAGAAGAGGCCATTTTAGACTGCACTTGGGTCCAAGACGAGCTGGTGAACAGACGTGTCAGCCGGCACGCTCTCTGATGATCATTGTGGTTGATCATTTCTTGCTTTGGGAAAGCGAGATGTTGAGTGGCATGCTTGCCATTATTTGGAAGTTATGCTAATAACGCGGTCGTAGCCGCTTATTTAGCTTCCATTGCTGCAGTGGCATTGTATTTGTCGCTCACCATCACGGCGATGATTCCATGGTAATGTACCAGAAACGACGGTCACTGTTCAGTGGATTTTAACAGACTTATGAGCCCTTAAGCGACGCCTGGGTTAAGACTCTGCTCCCGTCACTTAAATTCTGAGCTAGCTGAATTTATATTTCGATTCAATTTTTTCTTAAGCATCTTGCTGTTTGTTAATTCAATTTTGATGCTTTTCATTCACTTTATACGGCGCCCCCTGGGATTTTCCTTTGTCCAGAAAATGTTAGCTTCAATTTGATGGCCTGTGTTGCCACGTTATTTCAATGTTAACTTTGCTGTTTTTATTACTTGTTTGAGATATTTCATTCAGTTTTGTTTGCTTACTCCGGCGAATTGTAAACGTCGGGTATTGCTTGTTTTTGCTGATCTAATTGTGTTTAACGTAACGTTAATTACTACCCGACCTTGTAAGGCCATAAGACTCAATAAATGAGGTTTTATTTTGTGTCTGAAATTCATGGTTCTAGTTAGTAACCTATTAGATCCCCTTATAGCATTATTATAAATGTTTTTCATTTTCAGGATTTAATCATAAATCCCCCCTCCCTTTTTATGTAACTGATATTCACATTTGGAGACCCCACAATCGTATGTATAATACAACATATAACGTACACACATCTGTTGTCACAAACTAATCTGTAACAAAATGAGGAACTTTGTGGATAGAGTATGGGTTCAAAAATCTTTCATTCCACACTACCAGTATCTCTTTGGGCTTCACTCGGGGGTATAAAACATTTCAAATACTCCTCCACTAATTTCTTTGTGGTATGTTGAAACTCGTTGTTGTAAGTTTTACAGAGTTCTGGACGATAATTTCCTGGAAAGAATTGTGCACAAGTAATCTTATATATATATAAAAATAGACGTGTTTTTTCCTATATTTCACTTTTCAGCCACCACTACCTAGCACAGATCACTGATGTTTGTGGGTGGAAGTAGCATGGAGTTTCCTGTCGTGCACAACGTTGGCCGAATGCCGATAGCTGTGGGGATGTAGGAGATATAATGATTACAGTTGGTCAGTGCAGGGCGTTTTCATATTTCGACCAAAAATTCATATCTCCGTATACTTCTCTTCCCTGCCACAACTACATAACATAGAACTTTGGTGTTTGTGTGTGGTAGTAGAATCATCTTTCCTGTCGTGCACTATGGTTGTTAGATGTCGGTAGCTATGGGGATGTGGGAGAAATGGGGGTTGAAAGTGGTCGACGTGTGGCAATTTCATACTTCTGCCAAAGACAAAAGTGTCATGGTGTATCACTTTTCAGCGAAAACTATAGATCACAGATAACTGGCGTTTGTGTGTAGTAGTAGCACAGAGTCACCTTTCGATCACAACAGCGGCCGAATTTCAGAAACTGTGGTACTGTGGTAGATATGGTGGTTGTAAGTGGCCGCCCAAGGATATTTTCGTATTTCGACTGTCTCCGCATATTCACTTTTCTGCCACAACTACATAGCATAGAGCATTGGTGTTTGTGTTTGGTAGTAGAATCGTATCTCATGTAGTGCACTATGGTTTTTAGATTTCGGTAGCTATGGGGCTGTGGGAGATATGGGGGTTGAAAGTGTCGACGTGTGGCAATTTCATACTTCTGCCAAAGACAAAAGTGTCATGGTGTATCACTTTTCAGCGAAAACTATAGATCACAGATAACTGGCGTTTGTAACACAGAGTCTCCCATTGATCACAACGTTGGCCGAAATTCGGTAACTGTGGGAGTGTGTGAGATATGGTGTTTGAAATTGATCGATCATGAATATTTTCGTATTTCATCCAAAGACTTGTGTGTATCCGTAAATTTTACTTTGCTGCCGGAACTACATAGCGCAGAAGACTGGTATTTGTGTGTGGTAATAGTATCGAGTCTCCCATCGTGCACTATGGTGGTTAGATGTCTATAGCTGTCAATATGAATTCTTTACAATCACGAACGAAGTCGTGGGTACCAGCTAGTACCCCATATTCCGAGAAGCTTGCAGGGATGTTGGTTAATTAGGTAATTAATACCAGATTAGCATAAAAGCTGTGTTGAATTCTAGTTTGTGGCGGATCGGTAGTAGCAAGAAATGTGTGGAAGTAGTGGGACAAACCTTTCATCACAGCTTCAGCATATTTTTATTTTATTTTTTAACGTTTTTTTTTGTACAGTACTTTATACACATTCATGGTGTCGATACCTCGCACTCTTGAAAAATACGGAACTTGCAATTTCACTAAAATCTAATGATTATCAGTCTCTAAAGACACATAGTTTACTGAGGAATTTTGTAAATTTATTTGCCATAATTAGTTTAGTTAGTATTTTCAGCTACCAGTGTACAAGGATATACAGACGGATCCCCTCATCCATATTCCTGATCCGTATTAATCGTTTTTTTTTGTTTTTTTTTTGCGCTGGGTTCTTCTGAATTATTCTATATAAAATAAAATTTCTGTTTTGTTATCAAACAATAACAATCACTATGACATTTTTTAAATAATAAAGGCCTTGCAAATCTGCGGCGCGAGATAGGGTCGTAAGAGGCATATGTGGAAAATGCGGGTAGGGATTCGGCAATGAGTTTTTGATGGAACCAACCTGACATTTGCCAGGAGGGATTTTGCAAATTCGTAAAAAACCAACATCTGGATGCCTGGACCGGTGTTCAATAGCGAAACCTCCGGAATACAAAGCCTGACCTTTACCGGTCAACCATCTGGCTCGGTCATACTGATTCAAAGATGCTTAATTTAACTTGGACCTCAAACGACACGTGGAGTGTGATGAAAACAGAATCTCGAGACCTCGGGAAGTTGAGATTAATTGATTCGAGGAAAAGCTGTTTTTGCTTCGCTGATCGCTGTCTGCGTGGGAGCAGTAAATGTAGACTGGCAGAGGGAGGACACATCAGACGCAGGCGACAGTGGCGCTGTCAGTGGCGTAGTAATCAACTCCGGACCAGTCAACCGCAAAAACAAATCAGCGACTGTCGCGCTGGCGGACGGAACTGCAAAACACTTGCGGTTGCCACCACGTCATCACTCCAATAGGCTACGCTACGCACGGATGCAGTTTCTTCCACCGCAGCTCGCCTCAGAGACTGCTATCAGTCATGCTAGAAGAAATTAATATACTCTAGAATAGAGTGCGCCATGGCTTAAAACATGCGATCTACTTCCGGTTTCCTTTTCTATGCTAGTAAAACAACTTCATCGTGACTTGTGCCTCCGTAGCTCAGGAATTCTGCCAGGCACCAGGTCTTGGATAGCTAGTTCGCGTCTCGTTGATGGATGAAATTTTTAGTAATTGGTACTTAATGTTGTGGGTAGCAGTAGAGGCGTGCAAAACTTCTCAATTATTACATATATATATGCTTTAAAGTAAAATTGTAGAGAATTGTGCTGTACATTAAATTTATTTCAAAAAGAGCAATCTTTTGCTTGTGGCATTACGCCTCGTCGACGTCGAGGTCACTAGAGGCAGGAAAGGATAGGGGGGGGGGGGGTAAGGAATAGGAGGAAGGAATTAAGCCATGCCTTCTAAAGGAAGTATCCCGACATTCGCCTGGAGTGATTTTTGAAAATCATAGAAAACCTAAATCTAGATGCCCGGACGGAGATCCAAATTCGCATCCTCCCGAATGCGAGGTGAGAACGTTACCGCTCACTCACCACGCTCGGTTTAGAATTTTTGTGTGTCTCTTCGTCTATCTGTGTATTAGTGTTTTACACAGAAACTAATGTACATATTTTTTTTTAAAACTGCACACTGTTATTGTATTCGTCGTTGGACAGGATCGATGATACTTTTCATCCAGAGATGTTACTAAAAGCAGATCGGAGTAAAGATTGATAGCAAATTACATTAAATTTAATTACCATTCTCATCATTTTATATGTACCTGCAAGATTATCCGAAGAGGACGAATAGAAGAAACGTTTATTTTAATCTGAAGCTCATTTCATCAAGAAAGAAAATGAGGAATTTTTAAAATTTGTTTTGACATTTTTTTTTTACAACGAAGAATAAAAGAATAATAAGCTGTAGGCCTTCTTCTTACTTTAGAAATTATTTTTACGTACGTGATCATACCTGGAGTTTCAGAAGAAACTAGAACCGAAGAAGACAAAAAAGGAGAAAGGAGACAGAAATGAACGGGTAAAATGGGAGGAGGCCTTTCTTTTTGCTTGAAGATCTTTACAGGCTGGCAAAGCTTTGCTAATTTGAAGATGCTAGGACGCTCCTTGGTTCGGATTCCCCGTTAAACCGTAGGTACGAACGGTAGAGGAGCACTGCGCAGCCGGTAAGGAACCTTGTTTTTTAGATCACACAAAATTATATAGTCTGGCAGAGCTTTCTCGCAGTTGAAATGCCTAATATATGCTACATATACATACGTGACAAAGTGTATACCTCGGATTTTAATTAGAGTTTTTACCGAAAAGTTGTTGCCATATACACAGTGTTTCCAACTACACCGTAATTACTGTAAAGACACCGTATTCAGCATAGAATTGCCACCTACCGTAGGGTTATAACTACGGTAGCAAAATACACTGTAATTTAAGGAATCGTAATTCTTAGGTAATTGTGACATATTCTTCAAATTTCAAGAGTTTATTGACCGATGATAATGCATCCTTAGTTTTATTTGGGTATTTATTTTTTATTCTGTTGACAACTCTATTTTTTTTCCTTTAAACGCGTTTAATTTTTGAGAATTCCACAATTTGAGCTTCGAGATATTACGCGAACAAGTTTGATAGATAATTGCCGTATTTGGTTGTAGATGAATACTAAGAACTTTAGAATTAAGTCTGTTAGTATTCGTAGTTGACATTTTGAATTTGAAAAGGATGGTGAGTGATAATGACAGCGTTTCTGTAGAAGATACTCTAACACTAACACCAGCGAAGAGAAAGCGTTATAAGCAGAAGTTTCGGGAAGAATGGTTGCCAAACAAAGAATGTGTGATAGCGATGCTTATTTTAAGCACTCGCCGAAATTTATGTTGGTTATTTTGAGCTTACCACACTCGAATGCTGGGTGCGAAAGGTAAAGTTAATGACATTAAAACAAAAAAGCGTAATAAACTCGTAACAAAATCCATTAAAGGAAATCTTTTTTCGCAGCAAGCTATACAGCGACATAGGAAAAACTACATCGATTTTAAACCTACTAATGCTATGATACAAAAAAATAATATTGATATGTATAAAAATTATGATATTACAATTATACTATCTCATTCAGATTAAAAATAGATTTTTTTTTTCAAATTCTGGCCTTTACTTTTTGCTGTAGTAACATTTAATTTTTTACCGTAATTATACCGTATTTTAAATATAAACTACAACATAATTTCGGAAAATCTACCGTAATTTTTGATAAATTTTACCATCAGCTAGATTTCAAGGTTGACAACACTGCATATACATACAAATTCTATCGTTATAAGTACAAGGAGTGTAAGTCATTATTATATGATTTGACTTGTACTCCTTTTGCAGACCGGATAAAATGCGAATTGATTTATACTAATAGGTGCAATGTTGAATTGTTAGGAAAAAAACACAGCACTGGCTTATACTGTTAATACATATATTCATATGATAGACAGGAATTTATAGTAAAAAGAAATTGATAGCAAGAAATTGTGACTTATACTCCTTGTACTTATTACGATAGAATTAATGTCTGTTCGTACAAACTTCAGACACCACCATTTCAAATAATGCTTGCAGGGAAGCCATGTGAACAGTGCTAAAGTTTATCTGTGGGCCATCAACAAACATAAATTTAGTGATAGTTTTAAGGACAGGTAGAAACAAATGTCAAACGCAGACGTAATTATGGCATTGCATACAATGCAAAACCAGAAGTAAAGGATGAGATACAAGTAAAATAAAAATAGGACTACACCTCTGCTCTTACATACCCATCCAATATTTCTTTAGCAGTTTATCTGTGAATTAATAGCACATATCTCAAAATCTACCTAGATTAAGTCACCGGCGCAGTCACAAACCTACAGCGCCTGTGTCAGTAGTTAAGTAACAAATTTTATGGGAGCCAAAAAAATAAGTTACTACTAAAATGTTAATTATTTCGATCCTCAGGCGAGCACATCATTAAATTAAAAAATTCCTTACTAGTTTATGTAAGCATACTGAAGAAATTCCCTATCTAATTAACACTTTAAAATGTTACAAACACCGTTATGTGTATACGGATATTCTTTATTTCAGTTAATTATTACTGTTTAGTTACATTTAACTGTCGTAATATGTTATTCACTGCGTCATTCACTATTGCGTTATTGAGGTTACGTATTTCTTCGCAATTCTTTGAAGACTAAAAAAAAACTATTTGTAAGATGTCTCCGAAAAAGTTTTTTCGTTTCTAATGATAATATAATTGGAAAATTACGTTATAATTCTGTTTGCACGCCACAGATATGGCGTCCGCGTGTTTGAGATACTTGTCTGCCTGACCTTGCAGCACTCCAGCGCATGCCTCTGTAACTGATACACTTTGGAATGCACCAAACAGCGCCTAATGAAGTGCCCATTGCGCTGCATGGCCTCTCGTGGTCCAGAGCTGAACTACGCCGCTTTGAATAAGGTCCATAACAATGTCAAGAGATCTCTGGAGGAAGCAACAAAACCAACGAGTTGGTATCAGGATACAACGTACTGCTACATTAGGTAGCTACAACAATAATTAAACGGAACGACATCACAAAAAGAAAAGTGTAGTCCACGATATCACTTTTACGAGAAACCTTTTACATGAAAATGGGGATAACCATCATATAACAGGCAAACACGTGAAATCAATAGAGCAGACATTATTCAGGCTAATAAACATACACAGATACTAACATTACAAAATATCATCAATCTGTTTCGTTATTAGTACCCATTCCTCGCAAACAACATACAATATCACGAAACAATAAATCTAAACAAATTAATGAGGCCGAGCGTGGTGGGTGAACGGTTAACGTTCTCACCTCGCTTTTGGGAAGACGCCCACAGCGGGGCGAAATCTCAAAAAGCTGGCCAAAAGTCGAAAAATAAAGTTTTTATTTAGGGAATTTTAAGTATACAGCTGGGTAGACTGACTCCCAAAATGTCTAACTTCATGGTTAGAATAGGTCCGAGGCTTGACGCAGATGCTGTACATCATTTGAAAGGTGACCGTTGAGGAAGCAACTATTGCGAGATCCAGAGGAAGTAAATCAACCGTTACTTTGAACTGGTGTAAAAGTTTTCAGTTTTCAGCAATTTTCATCATTCAAAATGGACGGAGATCGTGATGGTGAGTACAATGTTTACATGTATTACAAATACATAAAAAAACATTTTAAAGTTATTTATTTAATAAATAATTTTTAAACAAATTTGAACAGTTAATTTGTATTTTCTTTAAAAAAAATGAAAACAACTATAAGTTCCACAGAGTCCCACAACGAACCTTATTTTAACTTCATTCTCTACTATTTATCTATTGAAATCTCAACAAAAAAAAATCTGCTATAAACTGCTATTCCACAATTCGTGCAGCTTAATTTATCTGCAGTTTACTGTATTTGTTTTTGGTCTTTTTCAATTTCATGTGTAAATTCTAAGTTGTTGTCATAGTTATTACAAATATTTAAAGTATAATCAATTTTGTTTATTGGTATTATTATAAAACTATCATCTACATTTCTGAAATAACACATAATTTCAAAATCTAGCAGTTTAAAACATTGATCTTCCAAATCTTGCATAACTAGAGTTGGATACACCTATAGGTGTGCAAAATTTTTGGTTATAACTTAGTCTGTTATTGGCGAAATTAACTTAATTAATATGATATACTGAAGAATACCAGACTAAATTAACTTCCTCTTTTTAAATAATCTTTAATAATACCTGTATGTATGGGGTTACTTTTAAATAGATTTTATGTTATATAAAAGGCTAATACAAGTTATATTTTGCTCCAGAATCTGCTGGTCCAACCAACGAGAGCGACGATAAAGTTGGCTTCATACGAAAGGAAATAGGAATGCATAGTACACCACATTTTTATCCACAGAAATTTATAATTCAAACATTTTTCAATTTTTGAAACCTATGTAAATTCTAACCCTTTTTATTTTAATCTGCCATATTGAATCCGCCATTTGTTCTTTTTTTGCATTGTTAACATTGGAATCGATATCAGCGAGCTTATTAAACCCTGTATATAAATTTGTATGACAATTGAAACATTTTTAGACCATTTTTAATTTTTAATCCGCCATATTGGATCCTCTGGACATTTTTTTTTTTTTTTTTGTAATTTTGACATTGGAATCGTAATCAGCGTGCTCAAAACAGATTTTGTACAAAGTTTCATTAAACTTGGATAACGTTTCCATATTTTGACCAGCTTTTTGAGATTTCGCCCCACTGTGCGCCGGTTTGAATCCCTGTCCGGGCATCCAGATTTGGGTTTTTCATGGTTTCCCCAAATCACTCCAGGCGATTGCCGGGATGCTTCCTTCAAAATACCATCGCCGAATTCCTTCCCGTTCCTTGTCCCCAGTCTCATCCCACATCTAATAACCTCGATGTCGACGAGTCCTAAAGCCATAAGTGATAAAATAATAAAAAAAATTAGTGAGCTCATATACTTTTCATTACATAAATTCAAACACCCAACCACAAACAACTAAAAAAATTGACGAACAAGAAAAATTAGATGCTAGAAAACCAACTGAATTAAATGAAGTTACAAAACTTATCGACCTAAGGCTCGAAACGATACCCAAACTGTGACTCCGAACTTACACCTTTTGACCCTAAAAACGAGAACTATTATTGGTCCTTTACACAAAAAAAATCAAGGCCTTACACCTAGTTGCAAATAAGCAAGTTATTTCCGTTAGGCATCAACTTTGCATCGGGAAAAACGCTTCTCTGTTCTGTGTGACAACATGAATGGAGATGAGCAGTGAAGATAGAGTAACCTCGACTGGGTTAATTTCGTCCTGTCTGCTTTAATAGCTGCTTGAAGCATTGAAATAGACTCTAGAAGGCATAATAACTCTCTATCGACTGTTCTTCTTTTCCAGAGATCTCATTATATTCATCTTGACGTACTTTGACCTTGGAACTTAAAATTCAGAGTTAGTATATACAATTACAATTATTAAATAAAAATAGCTTTTTTAATGTCAAAATCACAAAATGTGAGGTTGTGTACCTCACAAGGTATTTGGATTTTTCCCAAGACACTTCCTAAGTAAATTTGACATTACCACTTACAATTAGAATAATTGTGATCCTATCTTATGTTCTTAGCCGATGACTTTTCGGAAATGGCAGTTTGTACTCAATTCTCTGCCTCATGTTCTATAATAATTGAGTCTTCCATGCAAAAAAGACAAGGTGCCCTTGACGTCCTAAAATGATACCTCTACTTTAGCAAGATTCTTCCACAACTGAGGAAAACAAAATGTAAGACCAAGTAGAAAATAAACATGAGTGTTTAATTATGCAGAAAGAAATGAACTCTTAAGATAGGTTTCACAACATATCAAAACTGTTTGTTACAACATAAAAGTGAAGGTGAAATTATTACCTCGACAGTACGTAGTTATCAAATTATTATTTAGGGTTGTCTTAGTGATTATGAGGCCTTAGTGGTAGTAGATATTAAAGCAATTACAACTGCATTACATTTATAGGTCATTAAATGAAATTAGTTCATCTCTCATTTTTAAGATATTTTTACTGTCTGCCTTGTGCTGCCTTGCTAAAGAACATCTTAATAACCACCCAACAGCCTTATTTTCGTCGTTTTTATAAATGCATTTCTGTATTATTCACCGTGAATTGTTTCAGAAACGAGTTGCTCTCCAGAAGGTGAATCAGTCGCTATTCAGAGGAGGAACTTAACAGCTTCGTCGAGAGCAATTTAATTCAAAATATTCGGTGTCCCTCCCGCAGCTATAATGGAAAGAATAAAGCACAGTCATTAGGAAAGGAGGATTCTCTTCTCGTTTCGAGAACTATTTCTCTGTCATAAAGTCCGACACTACAGCGGGAGCCTTTCAGAGGCTCGAGATGCAATTATTTTTAACGAGCCAGCATCGCAAGGCCGCCCTAGTAGACAGGGTTCTCCCAGCAGCAGCTGATACCATGAACTACTTTCCACTCCAGGAGCGATGGCCGAAAATGCCCGACACGTCTTAGTTAACTACCATCACTCCACATTAAGTAATATACGGCACTCCCCCTTTTCTAGTTTTTTTTTCGGTTTCCTCTAATAACTATCGAAAATGGGGCAACCAAGTTCTCAAACAATATGTTGCTCAATATTTCTCCCTTTTGCTTTCCTCTAATTTAAGAAGGATGTCACTAGAAAAAAATAAACGGAAAGTAGAAAAATCTAAAAAAGTTGGCACAGTAAAAAACCAAAAAAACCATAGAATCATGTGAATAAAAATGTTCGCTGGCTCTAGGAGCACAAAGAAAAAATTGAATAACTGTGTTTTACTAATTTATTTTGTGGCAAAATATACAATACAAGACAATAAATAACTATGTGTCATACTAAAACAATCAAGAGGGAACGTGAAATAAATAATTCAAAGTGTAAGTACAGACCACTCTGTAGCAGCTCTAGAAGCATTAGCAAACTCTTCCAGTGACAATGTGACTTAAGAAACAAGTTCATACAGCTTTTGATTCTGTACCACACAACCGACTTTTAGCGAAGATTCGAGCATACGGTATTTCGGATCAGACTTCCGAATGGATACGTGATTTTCTAACTGGTAGATCACAGTATGTCGTTGTTGACGGAGAAGCCTCTTCTAAGCTACGAGGTTTGTTAGAAAAGTAATGAGATTGGCAACACTGCGGGAGATCTGGCATTGTTGTGTCTACTGGCTGATGCTAAATCTGATTGCTGATCCCTTCCACTTCCTCAGTCTGAGTTACAACTCCATACAGTTAACACATTAGTTTTTACAGCGCCATTAATAAAGTTGTGTTTTCATTGTGCGTCACAGAAATGGAGCATCGGAATTTAGAGCAACGTTGTGCGATAAAGTTTTGTGTTTAAATTGGTGAATCCGCGAGTGTGACTTTTGTAAAGTTGAAACAGGCCTATGGGGAACAGTGCTTATCGAGAGCACAAGTTTTCCGCTGGCACAAATCATTTTTGGAAGGCCGAGAACACGAAGAAATGTCGAATGAGCAAATCAAAGATCAAGACCATGCTGATTTGTTTTTTTGACAGGAAGGGTATCGTGCACAAAGAATTTGTTCCACCAGGACAAACTGTCAACCAAGTGTTTTATAAAAGTGTCCTTGAAAAGTTGAGGAAAAGAGTGATCCGTGTGAGACCAGAAATTGCAGACAAGTGGATGCTTCATCATGACAATGCTCCGTGTCACACGGCCATTTTCATCCGTGAATTTTTGACCTCGGAATGCATTACTGTTGTTCCTCAACCCCCTATTCACCTGATTTAAGTCCTTGTGACTTTTTCCTCTTCCCGAAATTGAAACATGTCCTAAAAGGACGTCATTTTGGAACTCTAGAGAACATTCAAAAGACTGTGACCGACCAGTTAAAAGCCATACCAATTGAAGACTTCCAGCGCTGCTACCAAGAGTGGGAATCACGACTCCGCCATTGTATAGCTGCCCAAGGGAACTACTTTGAAGGGGATAACATTGTTGTTTGAAAATAATAAAAACTTTGGTTAGTATGAAATCAGTCTCATTACTTTTCTAACACACCTCGTAGATGTTACTTCTAGCATTCCTCAAGGAAGTGTAATAGGACCACATTTTTTTTTTATTGTAATAAATGGTATTTGGCTTTCGCCAATTTGACCAACTACCAGAGACACATTTGTTTACACAAAAATCCAAACACTCGTAATAAAGTATTGATCATTAGCCATCATTAAGATGCAGTTTAGCAATAAGAACATTTTAAGTACTTCTTCTAGATTAAAAGCCGTTTTTAAATCACTTCTTGATTTTTATAAACGATCTAGGTGACAACGTCAAATGCTGGTTGCGATTGTTTGCCGACGATTGCTTAGAAATTCAGCGCGATTTGGATGCTATTTCCGAATGGTGCCGTAAATGGCAGCTTACATTCAATTGCAAAAAGTATAAGGCAATGCGAATAAGTATCAAAAAGAATCAGTTTGCTCGCGAGTACAAAGTAATTAATTCAGTTGTTGACACGGTTGATTCCCCGCAGTATTTGGGGGTAATAGTACAAAGCAACATGAAATGGGACTCGCACATAACTTCCGTCGTAGACAAAACTAATTCTAAATTACGATTCATAGGTCGCATTCTGAGGAAGTGTAATGCTCATACAAAGGAAATAGCGTACAAAACACTAGTGCGTCGGCATCTGGATTAATGTTGTGGAGTTTGGGATCCGTGTCGCAAGGGCATGATTGATTCAGTGGAGAGGGTACAGAGGAGAGCCGCTCGATTCGTGAATGGTTGCTACAGCCCTTATGAAATCGTCACAGAATTGATACATAGATTGTGCTGGGATCGTTTGGAAGACAGACGATGTCATTTGCGTTTGAACGTATTGGAGAATATGCGAAATTCTGTGACCTATGAGTGCAGTGAGTTCCTTCTTCCGCCAACCTATTTGGGTCGCAATGAACGGAGGGATAAGATTCGCGAAATAAGATGCCGTACTGATGCTTTTATGTGTTGTTTCTTTCCTCGTGCTATTCGGGAATGGAATGCGCAGAATTAATATTGGTGCTAAGCACCCTATGCCACCCTCAATGTTTGTGAATTGCAGAGTATGGATGTAGATGTAGAAATTAAAAAAATGTGGGTAGAATCAATGGCAACAAGAAAAAATTGAGGAACTATAAAAACAAGCGAATAAAATGTGTAGTGACTCTGTTGTAAGAACTGTCTGATTGAGAAACCATATTGCCCATATTTGTTTCGTATTCTTGATAGATGATATCTTCAGAATGTTTTGTTTTGTTCTCTGTTAGTTTCATACCCGCCTCGTTGATGGGGTTGCTGAGACATCATGATGCTGTCTGGCACTCGACATGAGCTCAACTGGTTTGAGCCCCGCTGCTTGAAGAAATTTCCTTCATTTTTGACTTAACTTCCTGGTAGGAGAGAGATTACTGCACAATTTCTGGTCACCAGATTGTTTCCTTCGGAAGAGTAAATCTGAATGTACTGCTACTTTCGTCTTCATGTGCACAAGACACTTAAAAACTGGCATCACACTCATACACGTACATACAATAAAACAGAACTTTAAGTTGGACGTAAGGAAGTATCCGTCCTACCTGTGAAAAATACTGCCGCTATATTCCTTTCACAGCAGGATCGAACCAACCCATTCTGTACATCAAATTCATATGACGCTGTTATCAACTTTGCTTAGTGATATTCCGGAGTTGTTTCCCCTTTGTCGATTCGCTAGCTTGCCAATTAATGGAAGTGTGTATGTGTCCTCATCGACCTGTGAACAGTGCAAACTGTATTCTGTTTTATAGATATTAATTCGATGTTTAATTTTTAGGTTAAAGTTGGGATCCATCACAGTATTTGCTTAGTTAATAACGAAAAAAAAACACCCAACAATCTTGATCTGAACTGAGGGTACATTTGAACTTCCCCTGCTACAGTAAGGAGACGCTGTATTAAATGACTTGTAGTGTGCTATTTTTTTTTTTTTTTTTTTGCCGTCATCAGTCTTTCGACTGGTTTGATGCAGTCCTACATCTCTTCCTATCCTCTGTTAAACTTTTCATCTCAACATACCCCTTACAACCCACATCCTCAATTATCTGCTTCATATATTCTAATCTCTGTCTTCCTCTACAATTCTTACCTTCGACTGTTCCCTCCACTAACAAATTAACTAATCCAGCATGTCTCAAAATATGACCTACCAGCCTGTCTCTTCTTTCTGAAAGCTTCTTCCACAAACTTATTTTCTCACTCATCATTTCCAAAACTCGTTCATTTCTTACTTTGTCTGTCCACTTAATTTTCAGCATTCTTCTGTAGCACCACATTTCAAATGCTTCAATTTTATTTCTTTCGGGTATTCCTTAAGTCCATGTTTCGCTACCATAAAGTGCTGTGCTCCACACGTAGAGTTTTAAAAAGTTCTTTCTAATCCTTAGATCAATATTTGAAACTAAAAGGTTTCTCTTTTTCATGAAGGCTCTTTTTGCTAGTGCTATTCTGCTTTTAACATCATTCTTGCTTCGACCATCGGTTGTAATTTTACTTCCCAGGTAACAAAATTCACTTACTTCTCCTATTACATCCGATCCTATTTTTATATTTAATCTACTAGTATTGGTATCATTTCTGCTACATTTCATAACTTTTGTCTTGCTTTGATTTATATTCAGTCCATAGGTAAATAAGCAAAACAGGTGAAAACGTAAGTAAAGTGTTTTCACAAGTACCAGACATCTATGATGTATGAAATTCCATTTAATATCGTATGTTATATTGTAACAAAATTTATAATCGCAGGTATAAAGATACGACCATAATAATAAATTGCGTATATGACGAAATATTTTCGTGAAACAATCGTAAGGTTCAGCCCACATTTTGGTTAAGAGCTATCAACTGCAGAAGAAAGACCATAAACCAAACGAAAGAAGCAGGGCAGAGTAGATGCAGCATACAGGGAAACAAATAGAATGTTGTTAAACTCAAATTTTTTGACGTAATAAGAAAAAGGAGAAAGAGACAGATAAGAGGTTTAATCGGTATAAAAATGGTCATGGTGTACGGGTCGTAGAAGACGATATAAAAGTTCCCGGAACCAGAAAGATTTAAATTCCAACCAGGCAGTTTGCACAGACCACATTTAATCAGAGTTGGTGATATATCTATTAGACGTAGTAAATAATTATTCAAATTAATAAGAAAAGACTTCGAAGTAGGAGGTGTTCAGAAAGATTTGTTTTAAAGAAATACTTAAGAAGAAAACGCAAACACACATCCACAAAAACTATATACCTCAAGTTTGACATCAGGTGCTTCGAAGTTTCCAAGCTAGGAATATATATGGGAGAATATTGAGGAAAACTAACAGATGATCATCATTTTAGGTTTACGATGGGTGTAACACAAGAGAAACAATTCTGTCTGATTTTAATAAACTCTTAGATAATTACATTTAATAATACAGCTTTGTAGAATTTAAATGCTTCGAAGTGCAGCAAATTCTTTCCTTAAGCGTCAGTAGAAAAATCTGTCTCTTTATGCAACGCTTTACCGTCCTACTTGTCACCATCATATAGTTTCTGTAACTTTTCATCCATATGCTCTTTTTTCTGAACTTAAAAGTGTTTTAGATTAGTACTCCTGACGTTAATGCATTCTTTTTCCCCAATTATCCAACAATTTGCTTTTCCATCGCTCATGTAACATTCTCTTCGCCTGCAATCATTTTTTTATCTACTTCTTCTCCTGTGGACATTTTGCTTTGCCTTTTTACCGTTTCTTTGTTATCACATTGCTAAAATATTGACACAGTTTCTTTCCTCCTATTTATTTATTTTGTAACTGAATGTACTGCACTGGTCAAACAGATTTTCTTTTTTTTTGCAATTTTCCTCTATTTTCTTAAAAGCTGCTCGCTATTGCTTTGCAAGAGTAGCATAGCATGCTCGCCTAGAGGATTTCACCATTTTTCACGAAATCTAGAAGAAATACAATCTCACAATCATCCGTTTGCCTGCTGAATGAACATATCCAGTCTTGCTTCTGACGTGTTCCAATTAACATTGGTAAGAGTGCAGTCTGAACGCAAGTGTTTATTTCCCCATAGCAGGAAAATTTCCAGAGTTTTTTATTTTTTTATTTTATTATTATTTGGTCCTTGGCTTTCGCCAATATTGACCAGCTAACAATGTTACATTTTTGACCAAATTACAGAAATACATTCTTGCTCAGTTGACATTAATACATTTTGCATAGAAATCAACTCTTGTTTGGCCATCATTTTAAGACACAATTAGCAATAAAAACTTTTACATATTTCTCTTACTTTTATCCTTCTATCTTTAATAATAACATATAATCCCTATATCATTATTTAGTGTTGGAAGGAAATAAAAATTTTACATATTACCTATACATTTTATATTATGCATATACATGATACCCATTACATCGTACAAACAGGGGTATCCAAAAATTAATTTTTTCGCCCGCTTTCTATCTTTTGTAATTAATTTGTCTATCTAAGTCCTTATATATTCCATACAAAAACCTAATTGATATTCAGAAATGTACATTTGTTTATAATACATTATTTCTCCACACAAACATTTTCCTATCATCCTGTACTGGATTTGGAAAACTTGATAGTTTCCTCATAACAATAGTTCTAATCGAGAAATATTATAAGAGATACCTTATTTATTTTGAAAAGAACTATTAATATCCCTGCTCACAACAAAAATTCCTTAAAGACTAATTTGTGTTCTCTTGTACAAAGTAGCTCTCATATCTACATATATACACTCTTACATGGGCGCATACACGAACCCATACATATATTTACATACCCATATCCCACAAACATACAAAATTAGTCCATTTGACATGAAATATACTACGTTCCTTTATAATACATCATATTTTCCTATTACATTTAGATAAATTTCCAGAGTTTGTATTCAGCAGACAGATGAACTGCGACTCAACAAATTAGTGATTACAAATAGTATGTTTGCAACCCCCAATCCTAGATGTACGGATGCAGCGAGTACTATAAGCAATTTTAGACGATATCCGAATTTAGAGAAAGAAACAGAGACAAGAAAACGTACAGGTAACTTTGTGTTTATTTGGAATTTAATAAGCGGATAGCCTTGGTTTCAGGAGCATCAAACCCTGACAGCAATGATTTCAGGAGCTTCAAAACCTGTAAATGTTGTATCACAGCAAATGATGGCAGAACAAGTAGATCGGGGAGTTCCGAGGGGATGAATCGAGAAAGACAGCAGTAAAAGAGGAGAATTATGATAGAATGTCTGTCACAGATCCATACATACTAATTGTCGAAGGGAAGTGCGCAAATATAGGACGTTTGTACTCCATGTCGACGCAGACAAATCACTGACATGGTAGCAGTAAGAAAAGACGCTTTAAAAGTAGAAACTAGGTCGCCAATAGCGAAGTGTTATTCTGTGGTGGCAAGAAAACTTGAAGCGTATATTCCGACTCATTAGTCTTTGAACAAAGTGTAATACGCGGAACAGATTTAGACATAGAAGAGGAGGGCAGAAATTGTGTCACCAGTAAAAGTAATTGCATGAGAACGAATATTAATTAAATCAAGAATCCACAGAAATAACAGAACGGAAGTGGAGTTACAAACATGTATATTAATCTGTTTTTGGTAAGCAGCGTGAAGCAGCACCCTATACTCTAGCCGTGTGTATATGCTATAACTGTTTACTTTACGGTCATATAGGCAGGCAATGCCGGGAAAAGCCCCTCTGTGACATGTGTGGTGAGGCACGTCGAACGGTTGAGTACATGTCGGATGTGGGACGTGTGCAAATTGCAGCGGACCACATAACGCGGCAGACAGAAAGTACATGATGTATTAGTAACGCAGGCAAGCACACAAATTAGCACCTAGAATCAACATGTCTACTAGAGAACCGGAAGACTATCTAAAAATAGACTGTACACTCAGGCAGTAAATTGGCAGCAAACGGGCCACCGTACTCAAAGTATCAGATGTCACAAGGCATAGGGAGATCCCATTCCTAAATCCCAGCAACACATCTGTAAGTTACATGAACAACAAACGGCAGAAGAGCAGATGATGAGCTACAATGCGACATTGATACCGTTGTGAGAATGAAAACAACAAGGGGGCCACGGGAACATACGTCGACAGAATTTACCAACTTATTCATGTGGGACTGGGGGAGGGGGGCATGGGAGACACCAGGAACACCGGTAGGTATAAACGGTTATCGCCTTCAACGGATAGAAATCACAAATGAGAGAGGGAAAAATATTATAACTTAACTAAGGAAACTAATCACTCAAATAGTGGACGAAGGTTGAAATGCAGCTAGGCGTAAACGATATTTGACAACTGTTAGAGAGAAAGACCACTCTATTATGGAACAAACAGTTAACGGGATACTACAGTCCTAGATCAATATTTGAAACCCAAAGAATTCTCTTTAAATCTTTGCTAGTGATATTTTACTTCTAATATCATTTTTGCTTCGGTCATCAGTCCCAATTTTACTTCTTAAATAACAGAATTGACTTACTTTCTCCATTAAGTGAACCTATTTTTATAATTTATCTACTATTATTGCTGTAATTTCTACTATATTTCATGACTTTTGTGTTGTCGTTGTTTTGAAAGCATAAACTATTATAAATTATAGTACTTCAATTATTTTTTAAGTTTTGTTTTCAATAAATAATGAATTATTATTGAAATTTTCGACATTCTTCGTAATTAACAACGTAAGAAGTGCTAATTTCTGAAATTCGTTTAAAACTTTTGTCTGACATGCAGTTTCTAGTGTTGGTAGTTGTTTGGACGAATGCTAGGTGGAACTACTTTTTCTCTTCGTTTTAGCGATCTGTAATACGAGGTGAACCTGTCACTTAGTGTTTATGAAATCCTTGACATAGTTGAGTGTCATTAAGTGTAAAAGTGCAACTTTTTCCTCCAGTAGCAGCATTCAATAGAAAAACTTGAGCCATATCTAAGAGTCGCACGCGGCGGTGTGTTGAATTAAGGAAAGTGGTTATTTGTAATGTTGGCAGTACTTCACCCGCCTGTTAAATCGGAAGGCCAAGAGCAGTTCGCTGGGGTAACAGCTGGAGGACGTGACTACTACAAAACAATTCAGGTCTACAACACCAGTCGAAATGATACAATACCTTACAGGAAGTACAGTGGTTGCGAATATTTTAAATCTGAGATTTCAACGAAATTCTTTTTTCAATATAGCACTGGCAGCACACGGCTGATTTTGCTGTCACGTTAATAGCGATTAGAATCGCAAATTCTAAGGTGCCATTATACTGAACCTAAACACGATGTTTTTAAGCTGGGTAAAACATATCCTGCACCCTAACAAGTGACTTAAATTATCTGTAAAAGTAGTTTCGTTAAAATCTTTCCATTACTTTTTGCGTCAAGCGTGAACTTATGTAGACAGAAAGAAAAAAATTCCAAATTGGCATCTCTGTTTATTAGTAGGCCTACTGACGTTGCAATTATTATTTTTCAAAAATAAGTTCATATACAGACACAATTTTTCTACAATTTTAATATGTATTTCAGATTTGCACATTCCTCACTTGTTAGATATATTTTTTGTTTTTGAAAGATTCCTACTCAGGCCAACTGATGTTCTCTTAGAGAAAAGATCAGTGGACTAAGTTACGGGTTTCAGCTTCATTGGTCAAGACTGCAATGTCATTAGCTAATCTCAAGTTATTAAGTCATCTGGCATTGTTTCTAATTCCTTTTTCTTTCAATTTCCATTTCCAAGACAGCTGGAAACAACCTCGGAAGATGGGATAACTTAAACAGAATCTCCGATATAGGCCCAGCAAACACTAAAATTAAAGAATAATTTATATTGGCCTTCATCACGGAGACTAATTACGCCTTGTGTGATTCAGTCCCCAAACCATTGCAGGATATGTGTCGGAATATATTAAATTTATCCTTATCGCACTTCATCACTTAACAATTATGACAGAAATTAATTATACTAATGAAGATCTCTGAGTCTATTGGTAACAAATGTAGGTTTATAATTTGATGCCTAACAAACTCATAATCAAAACTGAACAATCGCAATAAGAAAGGTCCATAATACGCAGACCATGTTGAAATGTATACTAATTTTCGCCGTTTCATGAGCTGCAAAGTTTTTTTTTTTTTTCATTAAAAAAAAAGATTTTCATTTTGGCTTGTCACCATAGAGGTCATTACGATCAGAAGAGGATTTAGAACAAAGCACGGATAGAAAGTTTCCACCACCAGCGGGATATCATTTCACAAAGCTGGAGAATCTGGAATCAAAAAGTCGATACGGCGGTGGATGTGGCCAAAAGCCACTAATGAGGGACATGTTCTAGTGAGTGAAAAGACTGACGGGACTGAGAAGAAAAATTGTGCCAAAACTACAGTTTTTGGCTGGTAATTAAGGAAATATCGGACTTCCTAACTTCGATCATTTATTCAGTTCAGAAATTAAATGAAATATTTTCCATTTATATAACACGATCGCCCGCTTGAATTACGCTATTTCTGGTAAGGATAAGGATGTGACGAGGTGAATGTTGAACTTCCCAATGGAAAAATGAGTGCAATGCTCGCCACGATTTCACTTAAACACTGTTCACTTGTGTGATTTATTTCTGCACAAGAAACTACACCGGATTTCCACCAATCCGTATTTTTATACTTGTCTCCGAACTTGCAAGGTTCTTAAGGTGTCGCCGAAATAAGCGACCCTAAGAATTCATATGGGAGCGTGCCCAAACTACGTGGCTCGGTCCAGGAGGGGGGGAGGGGTTTGCTGGAAGGCTACGTTGGGCTACGTGGGGGAGGGGGGGGGGGTTCCAAGCCAGACCACGTGGCTTTCCTTTCATAACATTTTTCACGGTTAAAATGAGGAACAGAACACATAACAGCATGTGAATATTTATTTACCTCAGTTAATTATCTCTTTATGTAATTTACAATAGTATGACAGGAGAAAACAGTACAAAATGTCTTCTGGAATCAAAAGTAAAAAAAGCTACTTGCTACGTGAGGGGGGGGGGGGGGGAGGGGGTTGAGGCAAAAGCCACGTAGGGCTACGTGGGGGAGGAGGGGGGGGGGTGGTTCACAGGAGGCCAAAATGGAGCTACGTGGTTTATACACACTCCCTCACATTTATCCTGGTCAATTGCCGGTTCTTCACTTTTTTTAGAAGCACCAACGAGGACAGAAACATCATACGGCGATTCTACGATAACCGTGGGCCATAATTTGATGATGGATTTTTAAGTAATTCGACAAGAAAAAATGGAGAGGGATGAATAAAATTTTTTGCTATTTCATTTAGTTCTCGAGATTATCGTATATCAGGAGAAGAAACCAGAAGAAATATTTCGCCAAGTTTGATGACGAATTCTTATGTATCTCAAGGAATTCAATCAAAATGAAACCTTATGTTTATATAACTCGCTTAGTTCTTGAGAATTTGTATCTGAAAACAGATTTTTAGGTCGAAATGCGGTCTTGACCAGAAAAAATTTCGCCAAAGCTAAATTTGTTGATGGATTCTTATATACCTTGACGAGAAAAATCGAAAGTGATTGATAACTTTTTTGATATTTCATTTAGTTCTTCCGATATCTTATCTCAAAACTGCAATGGTTAGGATAAAAGGTGGACTGTAAAAAAAAAAAAAAAAAAAAAGAAAAAAAAAGAAAAAAAAGAAAAAAAAAGAAAAAAAAGAAAAAAAAAAGGACAATGCCATAAGGAACTACACTTTGGACATGCACAATGGTTGTTTTTTAGAAGGAAAACATCGCCACTCAAGGAAGTGTAGCTATTACTAATTTAAGTAATTAATAGCTTTCCGGGTTATGCCACGTTGTTTATTTAATTACCTGAACTTTCGGCTGGTATCAACCATGGAGGCTTCCTCCATGGTATCAACCATGGTATCAACGAAGATAGCGGCTTTTCACTCTGCGATGCTTGGCGACTGTTGCTGTGTCAACATAAACATAAACGGTATCTCTGACGAAGGCTGTAGGATACCAGCCGAAAGCTGAGATAATTAAATAAAAAACGTGGAATACCCCGAAAAGCTATTAATCATGAACAGAGATGGCCGCGGAAGTCTTAGGAATAATTTTTTAAGCGAGTTAAAAAAAAAAAAATTTCGATTTTTCTCGTCGAGCTGCTTAAGAATCCATCACCAAATTGCGGCGATATGTTTATCGTAGAAAAGCCCATCATATCACATAAATAGGTTAAGATTCACAATAGGTCCTGAGTATTTTTGCGGAGGTGGATAGTATTCTAATCCAGCCGGCCGTGATATGCAGATAGATGCTGGCCTTTCACGGCTACTTTGATTACAGTGCTATCCGCCGCTGAAAAAAAAAAGGTCAATACTTATCGTGCAACTCAACCATATGAATGCTTGAAGAAATTTGAGAAGACTGGTTATTTTCACATTAATTGTAAATAATTCTAGCTCTCTCACTGGCCCTCTGTCGACCAGGCATAAAGCTGCAAAATTATCATACTATGGGAAGAAATACTCATCACCATTTCTAGTCTTACGTACGGCAAGTCTAAAGGAAAGTACTAGGAAATCATGATGCCTCCGACCTTGATTCTAGCATATAAGAGCTCGTTGCAGCTCTCATTTTCAATTTAATTTAATTGTGATGGAGTGAACGCTCCGGTAACAATTTCCCTAGTCACTTTATTATTATTCTTAATATTATTTATAACTTAATAAATATCCTTTGAGTGTAAATTACCTCACCCATCTGCTTTTTCCCCTTTACAAATTTTAAATTATTTCAAAATTTTTGGTAAATTATTCATCATTTTCCTTGGTAAATTATTCCAATCCCTGACTCCCTTAAAGACAAAAGAAAATTTTCCGACTTCCTCATGCATGAAATCGAAAACCAGCTTGTTCCCATGGTCATCGTTTCTCTATTACGCACTACTTTTAATTCTTCCACTAATATCTTTCCAAGCCTCATCACCAACATATGCCTTGTATACTCCTAGCTCGCTTTTCACCCTCCTCCTGTCTTCCAATGAATCCTTTTATCACATCAGTTACTGTTTGTGTTCTGCGGTAATTTCCAGAAACAAATCTAGCAGTCCTTCTTTGCACTACCCCCAATTCCCGTATTTGATACCCAGGGGAGTCTACGATATCCGAGTCACTGAAATTTGATAATTTTTTGGTCTATTGGAGTATATCTCGACGAGACAAATCAAAAGTAAAGAATAAGATTTTTGATATCTCACTTAGTTCTCGAGATATCGTATGTCAAAATTAAGGTGGTTAGGTTGAAAAGCGGTTTGGAAAAATTTCGCCAACGCCATATTTAATGATGAATTCTTCTGTAACTCGATGAGACAAATTGAAAGTAAAGTATGAAATTTTTTATACCTCTCTTAGTTCTCGAAATATCGTATCTCAAAGTTGCAGTGGTTAGGTCGATGTGCTACCTGGACCAGAAAAAATTCTCCGAAATCACTAGGAACTACACGGTGAACATGCACAATAGGCGTTTTGTTTTCTTTCCCAGCTGTGGTCGTTAGGTTAGGTTGAAATACGGCCTGGAGCAGAAGAAAAAAGTCACCAGAAGCACAAGGATCTATACCTATAACTGATTTTTTAAAATTAGATATCTTGAGAACTAAACGAGACATCAAAAAAATGTATTCTTTACTTTCGATTTGTCTCGTCGAGGCATATCAAATTTCAGTGGTATTCCGATAACCAAGATGTGGGTTCTACACTACACCACAACATTCAAGCAATGGTCTGATCAATGTTTATAACCCAGTTCCTTCACTTCTATTCACCCTTCGCAGTAAATGAATGATTTTATAACATTTTCCTACCACCTGTCTAAAGTGTCCTGCCTAGTTGAGTTTATCTCCAGATGTTATGCCCAGATATTAACACTTCAAGTCTTCAACGTGAAAGTCTGTCCCAACCCTATGATCATAATCAACCTGTAGGCTTTATATTTGAGTACCTAATAAGCTGACTCTTCCTCATCTCCATTTCATTCTGTGCAGCTGTGGTTTCTACAGTAAGTTGGTCAGACAAAGATATGATAGCGCAGTGCACCCCTCGATCACCACTGCGCATAAATCTCTCTGCAGACACGTTTCCAAGTTGCTTACCTCACCTCCTGGTAATGGGGTTTATTTTCTAGATACTGAGAGATGCGAAAGCAGTAAAATCTAACTAACAACTTTATATTTTTTCAGGTAATTTTGGGCAGCACTGCACTTTAATAATGAATTCGTATGTAACTCGATGAAATAACTCGAAAGCGAAGAATATTTTATTTTTTATATCTGACTTAGTTTTCGAGATATAGAACCTCAAACATCAGTCTTAAGTATAGTTCCTTGTGTTTTTCGTAACGTTTTTTCTAGTCCAGGCCATATTTGAACCTAACCACAAGCGCTAGGAAGAAAACAAATATCTTATGTACTGTATATGTCCACCAAATAATTCCTTGCGTGACGTTTTTCCTGGTCCAGGCTGTATCCTAACCTAACCACCTCAGTTTTTAGATATGATATCTCGAGAACCAAGCTAGATGTCAAAAAATTGTACCCTTTACTTTCGGTATGTCTCGTTGAGTTACATAAGAATCCACCATCAAATGTGGCTTTGGCGAAATTTTTCTTCTGGTCCAGGCAGCATCTCAATTTTGAAATACGTTATATCGATAACTAAGCGAGATATCAAACTAAAAAAAATATGTATTCTTTACTTTCGATTTGTTTCTTCAAGTTACATAAGAATCTCATGAAATTGCGACGTCACGGTTATCGTAGAATTCCAAAATTATGTATCTCAGCTTTCTGTTCAGGTTTCTTCGGATTTCCGCAACAGACTACAAATGATGGTTGGTCAAGTACCTTATACAAGCTAGAAGAGAACTGACTACGAAAAACATTATATCGTATTACCAGTATTTGAATCATTTGGCAATTCATCAATTTTTCATCCAACATGCTACGGATTCAGGTAGTTCAAAAGCTTCTAGTTTTGCGTTAAAATTCACCTCCTCAGTGGCTAACGGTGTTGATTTTTTTTGTTCTGTACCCATATTGAGACTCGTAATAGATCTGAATATTTTCAAATAAATAAACAAAATTCTGCATTAAAAAAAAAAACAGCAACTTATACTAACTCCAACAAGGTCGGAATGCGGATTTTACCGATCACACGATTAGTCTATTGGATGAACCGAGTGTTGTGCGACGACCTGGAATTCGGCAGGTCGCAGATTCAAATCCCTACTGGGTCATCCAGATTTCGATTTTCTATGGTTTCTCGAAATAAATACTAGTGAATGCTACGATGGTTTCTTCGAAACACAACGGTCGAATTTCTACGCGCTCATTGCCCTCCAAAAAAAGAGATATGACGGGTACGGAACCAGTTCCTATCTGTTTCTTAAAAAATAAAATGAAGATGGAATGTAATATAAGAACGTACACTTACATGTTGATGATTCAGTTCTGTGGCAGCCAAATTCACTCGCACATTTTTATGTTTTCAATATGAACTCGTGCCCTAAAGATGTCGGTGACCTTGGATGTTGGAAGTGTCGTTTGTCTTGAGAATTGATATTTTGGAGATTCAGCGACGCCGTTGAAATCCTTCACTTCAATTTAGACACAATGTGGTTACTCTGCTGATATCAAGCGTAGCATTCTGGTCTTTGTGAACAAAACGAAAATATCTTTAAAATTATCCCTTACGTGGACCGTTTAAACTTGTGGTACTAATAGAATACTGCGTGCGACTCTGGAACAATATACCAAATTTCGACGCACGCTGTGACAGCGTATCTATGGTAACTACTAGATTTCTTTATTGACACAGCGTGTTGCCTCGGAAATGGTCTCCCGCATTGTCGATAAGGTATATAAATCGGCGTCCGACACGGCCTCGGTGTACTCCAGCCTCGGACGGGACAGCGAGCAGACGCGTTGGAACCTCCGCCTAATCGAGTCTTCAGCCTGACGCGCGCGTCGCCTCACTGGAGACTTTCGGGGCAGGGATTGCGGCCCGTCTGCGTGTTGTTTCCTTCCTCGGCTGGAGCCGCGCGGTGTTTGCGGCTGCCGCGTTTGCCGGCCGCCGCGGGGACTCAGCCGCCACAGGTGCTGCACCGCAGCGACGAGCTGCGCCGCGGCGCCGTGCGGCCGCACCGTTCATTCCAGCAGCAGGACTCAGCCGCGGCATGTCGCCGCACCGCGGCACTTGTCGTGGTCCAGCCGCCGCTTGCCACTGCCCCGCAGAAGCGCCGCCGCGGATCTGCCGCCGCTAGTCGCCGCACGCGGCGCCCTGCCGCGGCTGCGCCCACTGTAGGAGTGAATGCTGCCGCCGCAGGCAGCTGGCTCCACCGCCGCGGCCGGCACCGCGGCAGCCGCGAACACCGCGGAGGCTGGGGCGGGGCTTGGGTCCACTGAGGGGGCGGGTTTGGGGTGGACCCGCACTGAGGAGCATACTGACGTCACGCTTTTTCAGGGAGAGCGCCGGTCGCAGAGCCAGGAGTGGTCACTAGCGGCGGCACCCACGCAGAACGGTTCGACGGAAGAAGTAGGATCGGCCTCCAACCTGAATGCGGTTCATTGGCGGCTCTCCACATTCATCGAAGACAAATACTGGCCTTCATTCTGATTCCGACCTATAAATATTGTAAACAACTTTAAACTGAAACTTGTAACTGAATGTCTTCGAATAAATTTTTGAAAGATATTTAACATGCTATTTATTACTAACTTGAGAGAGAACTGACCAACATATTTTGCGGTATAGTATTTATCAGCTAATCTAAGTAGAGCAATCAGTATACATATTTAGAGAAACGATTAGTTGTCTATAGGAAGTCGTGCGTGATTAGGTGTGCAGTAAGGCCATCGCCCGTACTCGTATTTCTTTTACTATTATGCTTGTAAGAACGGTTTCTCTGTGGCTGGTGCACTCTGCTGGTCGGCTAGTACGATTGCCTCACCGTTTGTACCGTATGTTCAACTGAAAGAGAAGTCGTAGTGGATAAAGTAACCATTCCTCAATTAAAATGCGTTGTATGCGGTCAGTCATAGAAACACACACATTAAGGTGTAATCCCACGGCCAGTGGTTTTGTGGACCGCGCCGGGACAGCTCGTAGCAATAGAGCCGTCTACCGCGGCCCGTGGTGGCGTGTGCGACGCGAGCATGCCGGCGCGGCGTGTACGTGTAGCCGAGGCGCGGCAAACCTGTCCTGGCCGTACGCCGAACGGCCCGAGGCGATTCGTACGCCATACATTCCAAGTCGGTACTTCAAAGAGAATTCGAAGTTGCGCTGCATGCTTGTGGACGGGTATTTCCATTCGCGCATCTGTGTCTTTCGTTTACACTACCACGTTGGCACTTGGTCTTGTTTAGGCACATTGTGCACAGTAATTAAATAAAACCACTATATTTTAGTTTAGGTGTGTTTTGTTCTGTCCACAACTTGGAACAGTAGTAAGGTTTTTTCTTTTATTAAAGGGTATGGAAGGCGTTCCATATTGTGGAAGTACGATAAACGTTAACATAATGCAATAACAATATAGGATGCTTGGTACGAAATAAGTGCGCTTACTGGAGAATGAATTTTTAAAAACAGAAAGAAGAAGTCTCCGAGGTTCGCACAGGAGACAGAAAAAAATGAGTTCTTAATAACGTGGGAACAGGAAACGCTAAGTTAGTCCATAATATTCACTGTTTGAAATAATTTTGTTTTATATAAATGAAAAGAAAGACAACACGTTAAGACTTAATTTAGTATTATTTCAATGAATTCTAGAGTAATATTTCCAATAGTTATAAATTAATAATTTTAGTGTTTTTTATGTTTTCAAAGCAATTTAAGTTATTAATGGAATTTATTTTCAGGTCGGAATGACATTTATGTTTTTAAATGATCCGCTTTGGAAAGTCTAAAATTCTTAGATGACGCTGCGGATTTTCGAGAAGTATCAACTGTAAGTGCAATTTAGCCACTGTTAATCGTCACAGCGCTCCATATCTACGCTCTAACTTCACAGCACTGCCTACTGGTCAGTTCAAACGAATGGACGGACACCTGTCTCATTTAGAGATGGGCAAAGTGATTCACTAAAAAGAGCGGTTGTTCATTTGATCACTCAATGAAAAGAACTAGTTCTTTTGAATGGTTCACTTGCTCAGTAGCTCAGTTTTATTTGAGACCTTTTTTTTAGGTCTCACCCCTCACAATCCGGTTATACCCCCACTTTCAGTTGAAAATACCCCCTTATGTCGACTTCAATACAAATAGTAGACCTTTTTTTTTAGCTTAGAAGAACTACCGTTCACTTTAAGTGAGCGTCTGCTCCATCTCTAATTCTTACGAATTTCTGAAATTCCTCATCCTCGACAAGAGAGAACGGGTGATATTCTTTACACATCACTTTTAGTAACGGAATATCTAAAGTCCGTTTCCTAGTAATTGAGATTGGTTGATTTACATCAACGAATGTATTCATCGATGTCTGAGCAAACAGCGGCGTCGATAACGGTGACGGTCTCTGAGCCTTGGTGTAGTCCAAGCTGCACCATTCCAGAGAAAACGTGGAGGCACTGGCATTAGAACTACTTGCTTTTGGGAGTGGATTAGAGTCACTTCGATCAGAAGTTCTAACCCCGGAGTCATCCACTGAAGGCGAACGTGATCGTTGCGCATTTCCCTCGCGTTTTAATGGTATCGACCGGTGCAAAGTCTTAAGGTGTCTCTTCAAATTGGTTGTCGATCCTGACGATATAGATAAAATCGCCTTGCAATAGTTGCATTTCCCTTTCTTGTCCTTCTCGTTCTTTTCGAAATGATACCAAACATCACTGGTAAGTCTGCTCATTTTCTTGACCTGTTACAGACAAGGGGAAACTTGAAATAAACACGCAAATCTATGAAAAACGTATCGATAAATATTTGGTGTTACGATTATGTTTAAACGTTTATAATGGTCATTTAGATACACTTGGATCGTAGTTTAGATTAAAAACTTAAAATAACATATAGCATAACGCTTACCAGGGAGAGAGAGAAAGAGAAGCGGTTAGCGGAGCGGTAAAGAACTAGCTCTCCAGTGGCACTGCTCACTGCTCACTGCTCCGAGCTGTGCTGAGCGACTGAATCGAACGTTGCGAACGAACTAGCTCTTCTCGATCTTCGGCGTTTCTTATTCTTCATAGCGGAGTGGATAAACAATGAACGGCGTGGAACAGAGAACAAACAAGGGTCGGGAGAATGGCAAAGCCGAAACCGACATTGTGTGCGCCCACTCGACTGAAGTTCAATCGACGCCGACACACCACCGTCATTACGGCTTCCAAGAAGAACTACCGCTCACTTTTAGTGAGCGACTGCTCACTCGCTCTTTCAAAAGAACTGTTCTAAAGAGCTGATTCACTCACGAACGACCCATCTCTAGTCTCATTCCACGCCTAAGCGAACTGCGTTCGTACAAAAACAAAAGTACATACGAGGCATACATTCTGCCTCGCTTCGCCTCGGTCCCATTCGTGCGTTGGTCTTAAGGATTACGTTAGTGACGATTTTCTGAGGGTCTTGTTGTAGGTGTGAGAAACCACGGAACGTGGTAGAGTTGATAACATAAGAGTGGTGAAGTAAACAAAACAACATGTTATCATGACTTGATTATTTTTATTTTGTGCATGTAGGTCGGTTGTATAGTGTATCATCCAGCATACAGTAACATTATTATTCATTTGGTTATTAAATACTAAGAGTCTGGTCAATATATAGTTAACTTTTAATAGTTCACTTCCATTTTTATAAATGTTGATATCAGATATGCTTTTAGATTTATTATGTTATAGTGATACATTATCTCAGTTCAACACCTGAGTCAGCGAGTGAGGAAATGTTTTAGCTGTGGAAAATGATCAGAACTTTGATTGTACAGATTCTCTTTTTCCGTTCGTTTTTTTTTTCTTAAATAACAGCGTATGGATGATGTCCATTTAAAAAACTTAGCCCACAACCTGGAGTTTGTTTGGATCCTCCCAAAGGAGGCATACTAAGCCATTGTCAGAGATAGGACGGCCAGTTCCTTTCCTATGGGACTTCCAGTTTAATGCGGAATTGGAACTACGGAACGTCCTGGCCTAGCTCATGTGACCAAAGACATCTCTTAAAACTTTTAAATCGCAAAAGTAGATGGGGATGAATTTAACAATGAAATTACATAAGATAATTAAAAAATATTATAAAAATGATGTAATTAGATGACTAAAGGAATTGACACCGGAGCGTTGCTCCATCACAGTTAAATTATTATTATTAATAATAATGTCCCTGATCACTGAAAATGATTTACTTTGGTAAATCGTCACCTTGTTCCTCCAGTTTGTGTAAACACTGTACGGTGACAAAAATTGTAGTAATAATAGGTAACACATAAACAATTCAACGGTTACCAATGTTGCAAAAATAAACGGGTCCCGATGTTATTTCGCTGTGTCACTCTTTAGAGATAATTTATTTAGGGTTCCGTTCGAAAAGAGAAACTGATCCGTGTTGCTATCGTTCCGTTGTCTGTCAGAGAACACGTTGGAAAGTACAGATTTGCACCCATAATCGGATATTGGATTTTAAATTTTAATAATTATATTCTTTCGGGGTTTCCTGGCAAATAAAGTGAGGAGTTTATTAAGTGGAATAGGATTTTTTCATTTATTTTCATTGGAAAATAAAGATTCAAGGGACCTCTAAAGTTATCAGTTTTGGACTATTTTTAATACAGGGTCTGTCTCAAAATAGCTTATATCCGGGGACTTGATAATTCGTCTCCAATGGGGACTATATTCTATATTTACAGGACAAGCTTAAAACTAATATCTAACTTTGTAAGTTGTGTACGGCTACTTGGCGTTTGTTGATATAATTTTATTTAAAATGCTGTAAATTCAGAGTGGACTGCATTCTTAGGTACCTGTAATAAATTATACTGCAACTGAACGATGACATAACTAGCATGCACGGCAACGTGGCGACTGGCGAGGCGTTGGAGAATCGTGGAGTGGAGTC
This sequence comes from Vandiemenella viatica, assembly GCA_031002005.1. Taxonomy (NCBI): domain Eukaryota; kingdom Metazoa; phylum Arthropoda; class Insecta; order Orthoptera; family Morabidae; genus Vandiemenella; species Vandiemenella viatica. The sequence continues at coordinate 129,145,452 of JARYHS010012519.1, read as the reverse complement.
GCTGCCTAGGGAGCGTCCATAAACTACGTGGATCTGTCTAGGGGGGCGGGGAGGGGTTGGCTGGAAAGCTACTCTGAGCTACGTGGGGGGGGGGGGGGAAGTTCCATGCCAAGCCACGTAGCTTCTTATTCATATTATTTGTCAGAGTTAAAATAAGGTACAGAACCTTTATTTCTATCATTTAACTATCTCCGTACATAATTTATCATAGTCTGACAAGAGAAAACAGTACAAAATATCTTCTGGTATCAATGGGGAAAAAAGCTACATGCTACTTGGGGGGGGGGGGGGAGTAGAGGGAAAAGCCACGTCGGGCTACGTGGAGAGGAGGGGGGTTCACAGGAGGTCAAAATGGAGCTACGTGGTTTATGGACGCTCTCTAACCTCTAGCCACTCTCTTGAAGAATGCGTCCGACACTTTCTACGAAAAAAACGCTTTTTAATCCTTGACACAATTGTTTGATTATCCGGCAGGTTCTTCTCCAGCATTCCTAAAACATTTTGGCACTTTTAAACGATGTTGACAATAATCAGCGGCTACTATGTTGAAACGGTCACGTCATGAAGTACGTCCTCACTCGCAAACCGATTCACAACAACAGACTGATCGCTACTTCACAAAAAAAGCCAAGTGTCAGAAAACAACGAAACATACTTACCGGATTACGAACAATGTACTGTAATTCTATTTACCCGAAAATAGTAGTGTTATAACCGACGCGTATTATTTTCAGTTAAAATTCCTGGTTGGGACTCGAATCCTGTGGGGATTGAAAAACCCATGGTCGCAGACAAACCTGATGCCCGTAGTAAAAAAGTGAGGGTGTTGGTGTAACGGTTAGCGTTCTGGCCTCGCATTCGCGAGGACGCCGGTTCGAATCCCAGTCCGGGCATCCAGATTTGGGTTTTCCATGGTTTCCCAAATCACTCCAGGCAAATGCCGGGATACTTCGTTCAAAAGGCCATGGCCGAATTCCTTCCCATTCCTTGCCCCGCATCCTTTCCCGTTTCTAAAGACCTCGCTGTTAAAAGACGTTAAGCAATTACGAAAAGAAAAAAAAAAATTATAATTAAAAAGTATTAAAAGAAGACCACTCGACCAACTTGACAGTTGTCTAATAGGGCAGGAATTCAGCAAAATCCTCAAACTAAGGTATTGTGAAACCTAACTTTATCCTGATATCGCGTGAGTCATATAACGGTACTTGTCTGAGCATACTACAGGCAGTGCAAAGGTCCCATTCATGAAGCTCAATTTTGTCCGCTATTCCAACTTTGTGTTGTATCAAAACTGTACGTGAGAGCGTGTGTTAACGACTTTCAACGCTTGTTTATGGGCTAAATTACTCCCCTAGTCAGAGCGTATTTCGGTGAGTGGAAAATTTTGTCGCGCATGCGCAGAGCGGGGACTTGTCCTCATTCCCATTCTGTGACGTAGCAACGTCTGCGCATTGGAATCGTCCACGAGGACACGATCATAAATATCTTAGTTTCGACGTCTGCATAAATATAATTAACATCGTTGGTGAATACGTAATATTAGTTATTTAAGGCCTGAATAACGGTTATTCCTGCTTAATTTGAAATAAGCGGTCGTCATGCCATCAAACTGGCAATGGCGTAATTTTTATTTCCCGTATCCGGAAGTGATGGGGGGTGGAGGAGGGGGGAGGTGTGGGGGAGGGTAAAATGAAAATAGCAGATGCCGTTTATGCTAAGTGAACGGTAGTCTCAGTAGGTCAGAGCCTATGTGTCAGATCTATTCATCACTATGTTCATTTTGTACTCTGTACTAATATAAAACTTTTTTTTGTGCTTGCTTAATTTTTGATTTGTCCTTGTTGATATATGCTGTACCACGTCTCAGCCTTATATTAAATGGCACTGAAAAGCATATTCATCGGGCCTTCAAGCACTGTACCTGATTTTAAATAATTCCAGATTTATTTAACATGATTGTCATGATTTATGAAAAGAACCTCGTAATATGCAAGAAAGAGAGAGGTGACTAGATGAAAAAACATGTAAACAGCACCATGCCTCCGCTGTTTCATCCGCATATGTGCAAGCCTTGTAGTCCATTTAGGAGATTTACCTTCCAGGAAACATTATCGGCTTCTCTAGATTTGAATCCTGGTCCCTTATCGAGCAATCAGTAGCTCTACCAACTGGGCTTCACGGCAAATCTGCTAAAATCCTAGAAATCGTTAAAAAGATCAGACACTATGACTAGAAATGAATGTTGGAGAACTTTCCAGGGTTTTTAGCTAAGTTGTTTTCATTCCGTTCCTTGCAGTAACTGAATAAGTGCAGTTCACAGCAAGCAGAAAGGCAAAAACGTTGTCCGCTTGTAAGCAGTACGGTTGCCAAATTGCACTTCGACTGACAGGCAGGTTGAGTTATTGCCCGGTGCAAATACAAGGACACTCAGAAGTATTTCGGTCTAGTGCTGCGGTCTTCTAGTTTCCGGGAACTACGTGCCGAAACTCCTGTCTAGTATTTGCCTGACTATTCATTAAATTACACTTCGCGGGTCAGAAACGTACTCTGGGAAATACTTTGTAGGTAGATAGATAAATCTTTAATTTTGCGCAAGTTGTCAAGGATTAATTTTTGCTGGCATTTTAGGTGTATGGTATTAACAATAAGGTATACCTGTTACGTCTCATTAATACCTGATTCAAATACATATTACTTCTTTAAAAAATCATCTGTAGTGCTAGTCCCATACTACCCCACCATACTCAACTAATTGACCATAATATCCCAATTCCCTCTCATCCCTGGAACGTACCCTCGTCATCCTATCCGGTAAAAGAAGGATTTCGATTTCTCTTCCTGCCACCTGCGCAATGTGTGCTGCACAACTAATTTTATTATCAGATGAGATGCCAAGATATTTCACCCTTATGCCTTCCTTATACAAACAATTTCTCCTCTTCCTAAAAACCATACAAAACTTTCATATTTCTGTTTGCTTACCTAGTAAGCTGATCCTATAGGGTCATGTTGATCTACCAAAATAGATATGCTGTTCAGTCCCCCTAAAGCTGTTCACAAACCTCTCTCACTTTAATTCTCTTATATTATATTCCGCCACCTGCAAATAACTTCTGACTAAAAACTATCAACACAATCATTCATTAGAATAATTAACAGCAATTGCCATAAACATTAATCTTGAAAATCCCTTTTCCACATCCTTCGCTTTTGGCATTGTTTTGATCATGATTTAAGAAAATTAAATCATTTAAGAATTCTGGAATACCATTTCCATTTTGTTGCTCTACGTTGAAGTTGCTGACCACGTCGTCTATCATTCTATCGGGTGGATAAGATGTTAAAGCACAGCAAATCTCCAAATTTACTAGTAGAACATTACGGTATACAGCAAAACTGTCCTTTATTATTCCCCATGAGTAAATTATAGACTCCACGACCCATTCGATTCCGTTGATAAGAGAAGAAGGTGACGGTTTCAGGGCAATCGCGCAAGTCGAAGGCAACACCAAAGTCGAACCTACAATTTCCAAGTCTTGTTGAGGATGCGAGACGAAGATTTCTTGCCTCTCCGCTTTTATTTTCGATTTGCGCTTTATAAAAGTATTTTATGCTAGTTGTTTCGATTTATCAAGTTGGTTAAATAATGTTGTGCGATAGCGCAGCGCAAGTACATGGACAGGCAGTAGTAGATGTGAACCGTAAAATGGCGGGGCTGTACAAACCATGGAGGAAGGAATATATGGAGACGAGATAACGCGAAATCCGTGAAACCTCGTGAAAAAACTGTGCCTGCGCGGTGGACATCCTAGGAGTACCAAAACATTGGGCTGTTTGCACTGTGTCAGCTGCTGAGAATATTTCGTTTTCTAATATTCTAAAGTTTTCTATAATGCCAAGTTGTGATGCATATGGTTGCACAAACAGACGAGATAGGAAAAAACCTGGAATAGCGTTTCATAAGTAAGTCACATTGTAATTATCGTTCTTGAAGTAACTGACAGGCAACCGCAACATTAGTGCCATTCGCTATAAATTTATTCATTTCTCTCAATAGGATCATATTATTCTCAAATTTTTGTTGGTGTAGTGTAGACAATTAGCATATGTTACTATTTTGCACCTGAAAAGCTAGCCTTATTGTAGACAAATGTTGGAAATTTAATTTAAACGGGTCATTTTTACATCGCGACACAGTGAATATGGTATTCTGCATGCATTACTCACGTTGTAAGTTTACACTGAAATTGCACGATGAAATTAATCGTGATAATTTGTGCTGTGCGAACTACTAAACGTGATGAAATAAACTTTGTTGACGGAAATGTAGTTCGCGATGCATTTCTTGTGTTTAGATGTGTCTACATAGTTTGGTTTTGTAGCGGCAAAATTAATGGAAATGTTGGAAGGTTGAAATGTGGTATATACCAGAAGAGAACAAACAATTTATTTATTATTAGCTGTTAGCTTCTGATTTTTGAATGTACTGATTTTTCTAGCAAAATTATATAGGCCACTACCAGTACCATATCTTCTAAGTAAGCTCAGAAACTATGAGGTTTTATGAAGTATTAATTTTTTTTAAAGCTCTAAACATTGACTTATGCTTTTTTTTTTTTTTTTTTTTTAAATAATTCAGATATGACTTGTTTCTGTTTGTAAATATGTCTACAAGTATATTTCTAGATTTTGAAATCTTCCTTGTCAATTACTGAAATACAATGTGAAAATATAACCTATTTGAACATCAACTAAAATTTAAGGACTGTAGAAATAAATAGTTTGTTATTCAAGTTAAAAAGAATTACCTGCTCATTAAGTTACGTCCGAATTCATCATCAAATATGGATATGGCGATAGTTGTTTTCTGGTCCAGGCCGCATTTCAACCTAACCACGTACAATATCTCGAGAACTAAGCGAGATATCAAAAAAATTTATTATTTACTTTCAGTTTCCCTCATCGAGTTACATAAGAATTCGTCATCAAATTGTGGCTCCACGGTTATCGTTGAATCCCCTCATAACCTAACAACCTCACTTTTGAGACAGTATATCTCGCGAACTAAGCGAGATATCGAAAAATTTTATTCTTTATTTTCGATTTGTACCGCCGTGATACTTAAGAATCTATCACCAAATTTGACTTAGGGGATACGTTTCTTCTGAATTTCAACCAGAAACTCCACTCTTTTGAGACAGTATATCTCGAGAACTAAGCACGATATCAAAAAAAAATTATTCTTCATTTTTGATGTGTCTCGTCGAGTTACATAATAATCCATCATCAAATTGCGGTGCCACGGTTGTCTTATGATTCCGTTGAGGGTTTTGTGCATATTTCCGTGTTTCTCTGGTCAAGCAATATGGCTGCCTCCCCTCCCCACTTGTCTCCGCCCGGTTTCACTCCAGTATGTGGCGAAGGTCCCTTGCGTCGTCTCCATATATTCCTTCCTCCATGGTACAAACCATGGTACAAACAAGATGGGCGACTATGCCGAGCACTGGCAAGGTAATAATGGATAGAAATAGTGAAAATCTACGAATGTATTTGTGAAAAGTTGATTGTGATGGCAAGTTTTCTTTGAATTTTTGATTTATCGTCCGGTGAGAAGCATTAAGAAGAGTAAATTTGTTTTCTGAAATTGTGTTTCAGAAGTTATATAAGAGTGTGGTAGTAAAAGAGAACGTGGTATAAGAGCCCATTTATTTACTGGTTAAACAACCACTGGACCAAAATGTTGCAGTTAGCACTATGGAGCAAACATCGTGTGACGGCACTTGTAATAAATATTTCATTTGGCTACCTACAAGAGGACTTATTAATATTTTGGCAAATACCATTATACAATGTTTAGATGTCATATTTTTCGAATATTTGGTTGGGTAATTCACCGACTGTATTTAGCCCTAGAACGGCCACGTAATATTCATTTTTCGGTCGCAATGATCCTCATATTTATCGCCCAGGTATGTGGCAAGTTTCTGTATAGCTTACCGTTCAGAAATCGAGACGCGACAGTTTCGTAGATTTTTAGGTTTGCTTTCTCCACTTGTAGCGAGATATTTACCATCACCAAGCCGCAGACAAGTCGAACAAACGAGGAACTAATTCAATGATTTCTGGAATGTTAATTCGTTTAACACTACGATATGCTCGACAGGACCACATGTGAGATGGCTACAGCCACTAGAACTTGTCTGGATTTGTACCATCAACTATCGGCGCATAGTGGGATGCTGGTGGGTGTTGGCTTCATCGTGCCGGAATGGAAACAAACTTCCATCTTTGATCTCTCCATTGACACCAAAGCGATTAGACAGGACGATTACGTCATAGATTTTCGTAAAAAAATTATCTTATACTATTATAAATCTGGAAGTGGGCTGCATCTATCTGTCCCGTTGCACATGCATCGTATAAAAAACTACCGAACCAATTTGGTTAGGATTTTCGAAGTTTGAAAGCTTATGGTGCGGTTTAAATTGTGCAGTGTATCTTAAGAGTCTAAGTGACTACAGAAATAATAATTGGTTCGTACCGAGAACAGATAGGTCTCACAGATTACCCTGTATTCAGATAAACGCTCCTTTACGAGATACCCACCAAAGATAACGTTACAAAACAAATAAACAATACACTCTTTGGATTCTGTTAATTATTTTTTTGTCTACTTAACTTTTGGTTATATACTTTTGCACTTTTCCTGAAATATACTATGTTACAATTCACGAAAAATGTCAATCAACCTACTACATCAAAGTTTAACAGTCAAATAAGCGCAATGAAATTGTGGGATTTACTTTATTGTAAAGATGGTGCGTGTAGACTTGAAGCATAAAGCGCTTCATTTGTGTATTGAAGTCGATGGTGGGATTTTCGAACATTTAATTTAAACTTTTGTAAAATATCCGTTTATTTTAGCATGAAAAAAAGTACTTGAATAATTTATTTGTGTGCTCTTGATCCAGCACCGGTTTCTACAAAACGAAAGGAAATCGGACACATGTTTTTATGAATTTTTTTACTCACTTCCTTCTATATTTACCATCCCTCCTGAATCTTCCTGTGAATTCGTAATGTTAGTGTATTTGAGGACGTCTTGTAACCGGAGATGTATTAACGAAATAATGGGAGATGAAAGAGACGAATTGCAGGCCGGCTGCTAGCGGTGTTTAGTAATCCCCGTGTTGCTGCCCCAGTGCCCCAGGCTGTCGCTACAGGTGAACAACCAGCCTCAAGGTCGGAGGCAGGTGCAGCCAATTTATTCCCCTCGCGTAACGAACCCGCTCAGAAAAGCTGCCATTTACATACCGCCCGAGCTGAGCCTAATTTTGTCAGCGATTACCCTAAATATCGCCGCGGCCCTCGCAACATATCACGTGCGCATTGTGTTGGCAGATCGCGTAAATCTGTCCGGTTTCGTTTCCACTGCGGCACTTGACGTTAATACACGTCAGATGGTGACATTTCACACAGCATTTCTGTATTACGTTCATTAATAAAACGGTGACTGGCCCCTTTCACCAGGATCCAGGTCTCTGTGTTTCGTAAGCACAACGGACTGATAAACTGGCCGAGCAGACAAATTTAACAGTCCTGCAGCCGATGAAGAACTTTCTGCATTAACCGTATTTGAATATGGAATTATGTTTGAAACCAAACTTATGGGGCAGTGACGAGGATGTACCGAGAATACCACATGTAAGCTATTGCTGCCAACATAGGATATCACAGAGTTCGGTCACGTTGCTGAATCATCAGGACCCGCGGTGTATCAGATTCTTACATGCCAGCAGTCGAACGGCCCGTGCAGCGATATTTGGCATTGTCCTAATATGGTGACTATATTCATGCCACAGCATCGTCGTCAATAGGTCATCTGGTATCGCGAATATACGCATTGCTTTCTGGGTAAATGGAAGAATGTAGCTTGGTGGGATGAGTCATTTTTTCCCTATTAAAGTGCCTGTAGACGATCAAATTTATTTGACAAATTTGTTGGTCAAACATCACGTTTTCATCAAACAACAGCGCAAACGCTCAAACCTAGGATCAAACAAATTTGTCAAACTTGCCTTTAGTTTCGATTGTTGCCTTGTCGGAAAGTGACGCGTGCCGCAGTGAGGTATAAGGACAACGCATTTTTAGCGTTGACACTAGCACAGAAAAAAAAGTAAAGGTTGGTTTAGAGAATGATTGAAATTATGAGAGAGAGATATACACATGAAAATTTATTACGAGAAATATCGCGCAAGGAACCAGATGATTACAATAAATTCCTGCTCATGGAACATAAAACTTTTGAATGATTATAGCCAGTGCAAATTATGAATTTCTTATGGTTAATGTCGGTACAAATTTCAGAGCGTCAGATGGAGGATTGATTAAAAATACAACATTTTGGAATTTGTTTGAAAATAATCAGTTGCAGATTCCAGATCCAGATGAATTGCCGAATACTAATTTTAAAAAAATTCCCTCCGTGTTTGTAGGAGATGAAGCTTTCCAGCTGCTACGAAGTTTTATGAAACCTTACAATAAACAAGTGTTAAATGATAACAGAAGAATTTTCAACTATCGTTTATCTCGCGCGAGTTATTGAAAAAGTATTCGGCATTCTCGCATGTAATTTTAAGGTTTTTTTTAGAAACCCACATAATTATCTCTAAGAAAAGCAAGAAGTTATAGTGTTTTGTCATTTACACAATTTACTTACTAAGGGGGAAAAAAATACATCCGACATGGAGAAGAAGACATGGAGGATGGTGTTATGGACATTATTATACAGGGTTCTTGGAGAAATGAGCCAAACCAGATGCTAATATTTGATAAAATTGCAATGGAGCGCATGCTCAAGTGACAATTTCCCCAAACACCCATCTTTCTCCTTTTCTGTACTCTCCTACATTTGCCCTCTACAAATTTTACCTTTAAATTCTTTAAACGTTTTTGGTAAATTTGGCTAAATATTGAACTTATTCGATTCTTTATATTTTATTTTGATAGCACCGACAGATCGCGATATATGGACATGAAATGTAAAAGGAACCCTTCGTCAGATAAATTATGGCCACTCAGCCAATTATCCTTCCTGCTGTTGGCACTTGGCGAACGGCGATGCGTTCTCCATGGTCACTAGGCGATAAATGAAATAATGTTTGACAAACACCACCGCACACCTTCAAACATATTTGACAAACAAGCCGTCAATCAAAATTTCTATCAAACACGTCAAACGCGTCGATTGTTTGACAAACGCGTCAAACAATGCCGCAGACTCTCAAATAATTTGACTAACACGTAAAGTTTGACAAACAATTTGATCGTCTACAGGCCGCTTTAATCAGTCTTGTCAGCAAGGCATAGTGCAAGGTAATGGTGGTTTCATAATGATGTAGACCGTTCTTATCTCTCATTTACTTGGACCAGTGGTCAAATTGGGTTGCAAAACTTTGGTCAGACCATTTCTTGAATATGGTAGTGTAGTATGCGAACCACATTTTGACTATCAAATACAGGAGTTGGAAAGGGTGCAAAGAAGGGCTGCTAAATTTGTTTGTGGAAATTATCGCAGATTGCAATCAGTAACAGATATGATAAAAGAGCTGGAATGGGACTCATTGGAAGACAGGAGGTGGGTGAAGAGGGTCATGGGAGTGTACAAGGCGTATATTGGTGATGAGCGATGGAAAGATATCGGTGTAAGAATTAAAAGTAATGCATGGAAGGTAAAAGATGACCATGACCACAAGCTGGCACTCGATTTCAAGCACAAGGGTGTGGGAAGATTCTCTTTTTTAGGTAAGGGTGTCAGGGATTGGAATGAATTACCGAGAGAGATGATGAATAATTTGCCAAAAACGTTGAAAGAATTTAAAGTTAAAGATTGTAAAGGGCAAATGTAGGTGGGTTCAGAAAAGGGGAATATGGGTGTTTAAGGAAATTGCCACCGGAGCGTGCACTCCATTGCAGTTTAATTAAATATTATTATTATTATTAATTCTTTGGAGTGTATAGCTATTTTCAGTAGTTGGTGATGATTTTCAGCACTTCGTTGAATTTAGGAACTCTAATAACAACTGAAATGTGTATTAGCGGACACAAATTGTCAGTGATTAGTTCTAGGTCCATCATGGTCAACTACAGCAGATGATTTGGTCAATTAGATTCGTGTGTCATGTTTGATAAATGATGGACAGAGCCGTTCGTAAATGAGGTACAACACATTGGTGATAATATGTACACCATGACTGCAGATCTTTCCTAGGAACTTTCGCTGACTGCCAAATAGAATTACTGCACTTTGTCTAGATAAAACGGGTCTCAAACATTATTAGAGGTGCATTACATGATCTTTTACCGTCCTTTCGGCTCAGTTGTTTGCGGCGCTGTGATGGTATGTGCATTGACACTGGCTTAGCTGATTCGGCTATGATGGTGGAGAAAATTTTCATCATCAGTGCTTGATCAGCAGTGTAGGAAAGGTGGTAGCGCACAGTACTAAACCACCAGATTGCTCACTTCAGTCCTCGGTTAAACCCGCAGTGCGTATGGAGTGAGGGCATACGACATTGTTGATTGTGATTCGTCAGTTGGAGGGGGATGTTAAGCCTGGCGACCCGTTTGTGTGTTTGAAAAACACATTCAATATATCAAACTTTAGCTTGGCATCCATTGAGGGACGAGTAAAATAACTACTCTTATTCTTTTTTTTTTTTGCGAATTCAGAGCAGGGACAATCAACAGAGCTTTCCCCAAAGGAGAATAACCCTAAGTAGTCTGTGAATAAACATAACCTTGATAGCCAGTAGAAAAAGAGGCACCTAATTTTTGATAGATTTCAGTTACCAATTCATCTCATTACTTGCATTAAAATTGGATTTTTAAATGTGTCTCATTTTGATTACCAAAGGTTTGGCCGTCAACGACGACGGAACTATAACACCAAAACTAAGCGATTTGCATGAGATCTAGTTATGATTTTTAGTTCATAAAATCAGAGTAATTCAGGCAGTTCTTCTATAACACGATAGAAAAGAAACCAGGAACAATGAAGCGGAAGGGATGTAAAAGCACTGGTACCATCTAGCAACTATATTTTATAACGATACGACGAAAACAAGGGACATTATTTCTATCAAGATTACACACATTTTATATTTTGCCCAAACCAGTGCTTCTCTCGCTGTCGCAATGGTCGCTGGTTCGATTCCGGACTAGGTTAAGGGAATTTCTAATTAAGCGTTGTATCCGTCGTATGCATATGTATTATTCCGAAACAATAGTGATAATCCGAGTATGCATTATGATAGAATTGTAACTGGTTGCGTGACTTGTGTGACAAAATGATTCTTTTACAGAAAGAAACCTTACTTTTTTTAATATAAAACAATGACTATTACATCTATTTTTTTAGTAAGTTTGTATGAAGAAGCAGCAACCAGGCGTGCCCGAAGTATCAGTGTAGTTGATGATGCAATGACGTGTGGCAAGCGGAGGGCAAACTATCTCATACAGGATTAAATTGGGAAGACGATAATGTCAAGGAGGGCTATGAAACATTACGTTGCAAAAGGATTCGGTAATGTAAACAAGATTACTTTGAGATTGGTTCCGCGGAGAATTAAGTCGAAACTGGGTAACGTCTTCCAGGGAATGAATGATGCAAGAATTCTGCATGAAAAAAAAGAAGGAAAATGCAAAGACATTGAGTAACACCGAGATATTACTCTCTGTCTGCGAAGTAATTGACCGTATGGTTGATTGTAAATAACTTATTTATTTATTAATGTATGCTGCGTCCGTCGCTAGGTTCAACATTTTTAATGTATTAATTCTTTTTCCGTCTACCGCACCTTATGAAAATGTTTGAAGTAAATGTTGAAGTAAAACAAAAGGTGTAATGAATTTTATTTTACAGTAAACTTCAATTTTTTTCTCATACGAAATGATGGTGACAAAATAGCGATAACCGAACAAAATCGGAAAGTCAAATTAAATGGATATCATTGTTTCTTTAATGCTGTTACCATAACAATTTGTGAATGCTGTTTTAACTGGAACGTAGTCCTAGCGTAGTGCACTCATAATATTCATTAATAAATCTGTAGGTTTAGTATGAGTTCTCAGTTCGAATTAATTCGTCTTAGCTTCGATCATGTTATTTGAAATCGGCGTACAGAATTATCTTAAAATTTCATAAGTTACTGAGTCGATTGACTAGTATAACTTATGTGTCAAGTTTATTTTATTATTATGTTTATTTAATCTTTGTTTGAAATGTTTGCTTCTCCTAAATATTAGCTCTTACTATTAGGTAGAGCTGTTTTCACTATTTTCTTCTTCGTATCTCTTTCTGTGTTTCGAAATCTCGTATTTAATTTTAGAAGAGAGATAAATATGTTTGGTGAAAACCTCTTCAAAACAGGTTCAATAATATTCAAGTTATGCGAGGTTACAGGTAAAAGATTTGAAGGTAAGAAGAGATTTTATATCCTTCAGGGACGCCGGAAGGCTTGTATAATTACAGATACCTCAAATTTCAACTCAGGTTCTAAGCTTTCAAACTGTGGAAACCACATAAAAATCCATTCTGCAGTTTATTCGTGATGCTAGAATAAACAGAAAAAAAGTCACAGCCCCGATGCAGACTTATAACAGTTCTGTCTTTTGCCTACAGCTCCGCGTGGAGCAAGGTTTGTGGAAGAATTTTAAAAATATCTAGCGCGGTTGTAAATTTTGGCTAAAATAAATTATTGCTTTATCAGTCATTTCGTAAAAAAAACCACATTACTAATTAATTTTGGAAATTTAATCATAATTTACCGATTCTCTATTACAAAATATTTTTGAAAAATTCAGCTGAATGACAAGCTACTTCCTCGTTTAGAGGGATACTGCATGTTCTGAACATCCCTTTTAACGCCCTCGGATGGAGCTTTCAGCCAGGGAAGTGCGGTGAACAACCAGAGTTGCCTGAGTGAGTCGTGGTCAGAGAGCTCCATTAGCAGAGAGTGACAGGTGCATGCGGGGGCATTGCCCATTTTAGGGGTACCTTACAGCATTTGAGGGAACTATAGCAGAGACGGTGACCTGGCATATACGTGTGGAGTTGCGTGATCCTGAAAGATTCGATTTAGAAAAATTGTTTACAAACAAATTAAAATATAAATTTAATTGTAAGTAGGCGCTTATTCAAGTGGAAAAAATACTTGTTCCATTAAGGTTAATTCAACCACGCTGATTATCTCTCCCCAAATACATCCAAAACTCCGAAAAGAACGAGTAGCGGCGTTTTATTTTTTTACTTTTAAAAATAAATTTCACATATCGCACAGTAAGATATATTACCAAACATAAAATTACAGGAATAGTCAGATTGTCCTTGGTTTTAGTGTATTGCCATTTAAATCCATGTGGGTGTCATATTTAATTACAGAATTCCACAAGAATCTTATAAGATATTCACAAAAGTTTCATAAATTTCTTGTTTTGTACTTTTTGATGCCGTTGCCATGTACACATATAACTTCAAATTACATTTTTAGTCGAACCTAGAACACAAACTTATTTATCATTTTCTCAAGAGATGATTATATCATCTTCTGCCATTTTTTGTAATAGAATTATCGCAATCAATAAGTTATTGTCTCAAAAATTAAGGACTTCGTTATAAATAATTTAATAACAGTGGAACATAAACTATCTCCTTTCATCAAGGAAATCTAATTACTTTTTGAAGCTTCACTCTGTATCATTCACACTGCAAATGTGTCTTCTAAAACACAAGACTTACACTTCTGTAGCTTAGTCATCATCAGTGTTAATACAATGATTCTGAATCAGTTGTGAATATCATGCAAGAACTGGACAGATGTTCATTTCTATAAGGAAATAGATTATGCGACTGTTACGGTATCTATTGTACGGTAACCGTGTTTAATAAAATGTAGTGAAATTTTAGAGTATTTGTGGAATACACTAAAGCGATGGAATAATTAAGATACATTTTTCAGCAGCAGGTGTTCTGCCCGTTCTATTTCCTGTATACAAGATGCTCGTTCGTTTGGGCACAACATTTCACCGTGGCGACTAAACTACACTCTGAAATCCATTTATAGATCTTCTGTTTGTTACACTGAAGTTTAAATTTCATTTCTTTTCTAATTTGACATTTTATAGCGCTATGGATTTAAGATGCTATTCTTCGCGTATTATAGTTTAAAATCTTGATTTGATAAATTTTTATATGAAGGTGCCTAACTTTTTTTCCCCAAGAAACTTTTACTTTCAGCAACACGCCTGTGTCTATATCACTGAAAAGATTCACTAGAAATCTCAGAATTAAGTGTTCTTTAAGGTTTCTTGGGGTTACAACAAGTTTTTTTTTTTTTTTTTTTTATTTCTTCGCAATGAGTTGTCGTTTAAGTGTATGTATCAATCCAGCAACAGTCCCATCTCTTGCATTAAAATTACTGCCAAGTAAAAGCGAGAAAATCTTAGAACTGCCTATCTAGCTCAAGTACCAACACTAAAGAACACTAGAGAAAGTCTAACCATCTCACCATGAGCAAAAGCAGCCGGTAAGGAATATTAATATCTTATTAATATTCACAATTACTAATGTGGTTAGGATTGTCGACATATATATATATATATATCTTCGGAAGAGAAAATCATAAGTATTTTTTCTCTGTCACCAATCTCTCAACTGGTTTGATGTAATCCTCCGACCCTTTCTATCTCTTCGTCTCAACTCCGCGTATACGAAGGAAAAAAAAAGTTTTTAAATTGAGGTATTTCATGCTTGTGGAAATGAGCGCTAATTTTCGGTTCCTTTAAAAGTCTTTAAATTGGTGCCACATCCTGAATCTACATGTATAAGTAAATGAGTAACTAATTTTAAAATAAGTTTAACGATGCAATGTCTCTCTCGTCCCACCATTTTATACTCATCATTATTTCGGTGTAAGCTGATTGACCGTAACAGAAGTAATTAGAAAACAATTGTTTTTATGTTTAATAAATTATCACGTTCATCATATATGTTTTGTATTACGTCGATTCTGAAGTTGTGCATTCCGTTTCGTTTCGTCATAAGTACTAAAATATTAATTGCGTAGAAGATCGTTCAGTTCCATGCACTGTATAATTTGACCAGAAATAAAGTATTTACGCATACTTTATGATTAGGGTAAAGTATACCGACCAAAAATGAAGTGTGATATTTTGTCGTAAAGTATGGTTGACAGCCTTAGATGTGATGGACAACTGTAACAATTAACAAGAGTATTTGGATGTCAACTACCATAGCATGATACGTGTTTGTAATCAACACTGCAAATCGTGTATACTTTTGTGGTAAGTAAGCAATTAGTGATTGATAATATTGTTGGTCTTTTCAGTTTCGGTACTTTCTGGATGAAAAACAGAAATATTTATTTGACCATTTGTAACAGTCTCATAGCTTCTGAATGCTTTAACTTGGAAATTGAACACTTTTTTCATTCTTAATAACCCAACGTAAAATTTGGTAAAATTTTGGTGGTTACAAAAATAATAATTGTTTTAGTAGAGGGGTTGGAGGAAAATGTTTCCTTCAGATAATCTTCATGGGTATCAAAGAAATGCTGAAAACTTCTCGTCTCTCAAAATCTTTGGATTTAGCTGTCCTTGACTTGTGCGAGGTATTAGCCAAAAAAATATAAAAAATTGTGCCTCTAATACTTTTCAAAAATACTGACCCGAAAATCCTTTCACAAGTTGCAATGGTATGAATCGTCCTAAAGATTATGGGAAAAATATAGTGACATTTCTGGAGTTTATGGTTTTCTATAAAATAATTAAATTAGTAGTTTGATGCTTCCGCAGACAATGTTTTTTATTAAAAAAATTCATATAATATTCGATAAAGAATAAAAGAAAACTATGTGGAGAAAAAACTTATTAGAAAATTTCAAAGAGAGGCACAACAAAGAATTATTATTATTATTTGAGAGAGAGAGAGAGAGAATTGAATTGAATAAACCGTATTTATGTATAGAACACTTGACTGAATCTTGTTTTAAAAAAATGATACGTATTGTTCCACATTTTCCAGGAAATGCTTCACATAATATTAGACCACAATTATTTGTTGATTCCGACAGTTGAGGGAACATTAATTCCAATTAGAAGAAATAGTATTTACAGTATTTAAACAGAAGCCTTTCAGAAATCCGCGAAGAACTTGCCTTAGCTTCATTGATCATTTCGTTTCACAGGATTCTTAACGTACAAGTCACGAAGATCACCAAATGAGTAAAGTTAGTGTTCACAAGTCTTTGTTAAATGTTTAAACCAGTAATGACGTAATTCATATATATATACAGGTGTAAATAGTGAAAATTTTTACAATTGGTTCTAGCTGATTATGGGGAAAGGGTGTAGATGTTATAAATATTGAGGTAATGGCTTCTACTAGTGTTTGTAGCGAAAATGCCACAACTCATCTATGAACTGAAACTGCGTACTTTAAAGAGGATTTAGCTAGTTAGATTTAACTGCGACTGTTGGCTAGAGTGGATCACTGGAAACTGCTTCTCTTAGTCCAGAGCTGCGCAGTAAACATGTAGCCTGGTCCCCTGCTTTATCCTAAGCCGGTGGCGACTGATGCCGTACATTACCCAGTTAAGCCAGAGGAGACCTGACTCGGCAAATGGGCCGGAAGAAAGCGCCCAGGGGATGCTTCAACTCGAAAGTCCACGCCACCTTGCCTGTAGGTCCTATGCCCTTAATACCCTTAATATCGTGACCCTGCTTAGCAGCAAGCAACTATTCAAAACAAACTCCACAGTATAACGAAAGATGATTTCTGAAGTGAAAACTTGCTATATGACATGCTATGAGGTATTGCGCGTATGATGTACGCATTGGACTCCTTTTTGCATGGGTAAAATCTTATGATTTCGCTTCACCAACATGCTTTAATAGCAGTATACGTATCTGTAGTAGGGGTGTCCACTTAGAAAGTACATCGATGTTTTTATTCGATGTAAAACATCGGAACCCTGCATCGATATTTTTCGATGCATCGCTTAAAAACATCGGTGTTTTTTCAACATCGAATACTTTTATGTTTTTCTTAGCTCAACAAATACAAACCAACAATAATCGTCGGCAAATGTTTCATTTATCTCTTACCTGTCCCTTTAAAATCGGCAAGAAAAAATGTGACAATAATTTGATATTTACCATTTCCAGTTGAACGCATATAGTTCACTGGCTTTCATTTGATCCGTGTGACCACAGAGTAACACTATACCAGCAGTGTAGTGCTGTAGCTATAAAGATGTGTTTAATTTTATGCTTTTTTTGTTTATGGCTTGACGCCTCGTCGACGTCGAGGTCATTAGAGGCGGGAAAGGACGGGGGGCAAGGAACGGGAAGGAATTCGGCCAAGGCCTTTTGAAGCATTCACCTGGAGTAATTTGGAGAAACCATGGAAAACCCAAATCTGGATGCCCGGACGGGGATTCGAACCCCGTCCTCCCGAATTCGAGGGCTGAGCGTTACCTTTCACCCAACATTAAGAAAATTAATTTTATGATCTTGTGTGTTGGGTAAGTAGTGTTGTATGAGTGAGGTATAGCTTTGTGAGTGAAACAGAGACTACAAATTAACAGAAATATTTTATTACGATACCAGACCATTACAATTAAAAACCAGACATTAAATACTAATGTCTAAATCTGCCTAAAATATTAATTTTAAGTCAACCACTTAACACCAATGGTGTTTAGGCAAACTTTACAGAAAAAAAGTTTACTCATTCTTTTTCCTTTCTTTCTGATCCTTTGCTGACTGACTATTTGAGCAGCCTTCGAAAATAAACGTTCGGATGCAACAGTTTCACTGTTGTTATGTGCCGCTAATTGCTCACAGGTGTCACCACCTGTTATTAAGTTTGTTTAAATTGAAATAATTTAATTTAATCTTCAACAAATTTAGTAATCTTAACATTTATTTCTATTATATTTGTCATTATTAGCTAGAGTTAGCTTTTTTTACGATTCGATGTTTTTATAAAAAAAAAGCGATGCATCGAATAGAAAAATTCTTTGTCAAAACATCGAATCAATCCGATGCATCGTATGGTAAACATCGAATGGATACGATGCATCGATTTTTATTAAAAAAATAGCTATAAGTATGACGCGTTGCTTTTGAACAGCAGTAAAAGTGTAGCTTATACTTGTATCAAATATATAAAAATAAATGTTTGTTTCTTTATTCGTCTTCAATGCGTTCCTATACCATTCATCCAATTGCGGTGAAAGTTTGGTGAGTTATTGTGTGCGTGTCTTGGAAGATTTCTGGCCAAAAAAATAAAAAAATCACCCTCTCTTCCCCTATACACACCTCAATTCTTTTCAAATGAACTCCATGCAAACCCATAGTTTTTAATCCAATTTTGATTGCGCCGTATACTTCATAACCAGGTGGTGTAGTAGCTCAGCCGTTAAGACTCTTATTACCAAAAGTTTCTCGCTTCGGTCGCGGGTTAAAATACCGTGAGGAACATGAATTTTTAGGAGTTGTATTTGATTATTTGAGCTAAGCCGGAACGTTCTTTGGTTCTGATTCCACATTAAACTATAAGCCCCTTGAGGAAAGGAATCGGCGTTCCTGTCTGTGTCACAACTTCGGGAAGATTCGACCAACCTTCGGGTTGTGGGCTAAGTTAGATTTCTGAAGTGAAAACTTTGTTAGGCGAGTTGGGTGATTTTTGGATGGGTAAAATCTTATGATTTCGCGTCACCGACATGCTAATGTTAACAATATATCTGTAGCTGTAAGTATAACGAGTTGCGCGTATGATATTCATAGTTTTAAGTTTTCACTTCTGTTCTCAATGACTGACCATATTTTTTATGTAATTATAAGTTCCAGTATGATTTTCGTGATTAATCAATTTACATAAATCGGAAACGTTGATCTGAAAAACGAACTTCTTACCCGAACCATTACAAATAGTCGCTATAAACACTTCAGTCTTCCACATCTTGAATACACAGCATTAACATCCTATCTCTCTTCAGTTTTTACTGACATTATTCATATACATCATCATAAAGTGGCTCTAAATAATAATGTCCTATGGAAGTTACTTGGGTGACACCGGATGACATAATCAACAGTTTAATTGCTGTGGTGGGTATGCTACGTTGTAAATTTCCCCACACACTCATTTTCCCCGTTTATTGAACCCACATATTTTTTCTCTCTGCGAATTTTAATTTTAAATTCTTTTACCCTAGGTAATTTATTCCAATCCTTGATTCCCTTACCTTCCAAAGAAAATTTTTCCACACTCTTATGCCTGAAATTGAGTGCCAGCTTGTGATCATGATCATCTTTTCCCTTGCATGCACCACCCTTAATTATTCCACCAATATTTTACACGCTTTATTATCAATATATGTCTTGTACTACAATCCAAGGACTGACTCTCTTCACGCTCCTTCTTTCTTCCAACAAATCCCAATCCATCTCCTTTATCATATCATTTACTGATTGGATTCTACAATAATTTCCAGAAACAAATCCAGCAGGCCATTCTTTGCATCCCCTCCAACTCCAGTATTTGACACCCCAAAAGGTTGCCCCATACTACTCCACCTTATTCAAACAATGGTCTGACCAAAGTTTTGTAACCCAATTCCTTTACATCTCTCGTACATCCCTTCATCACTCTCTCCAATAAATGAAGGATTTTGAAACCCTTTCGTACCATCAGCCCAATGAGTTCTGCCCAGATGAGTTTATTATCAATGCCAAGATATTTACCCTTCAGGAATTCAACAAGCATTTACTTCCCCACCCTTTAACCATAACCAACCTTTAGTTGTTTTTTTTTATCAGTGTACCTAATAAACTGATTCTTCTTTGAATTTATCTTCATCCAATTTGACCTACCCAGTCAGATATCCTTTCAAGATCATCCTGCATCTGTTAACAGCACTCTATCATTTTCGTCCTATTATATAACATTACTATCTGACCCGGCAATGCTTCGCTATTGCTAGGTTCGAGTATACATTTAAATTACATATTAACTTTTGTTAAAATTAGATATTTACGTGTTGATTATTATTTTTATGTTTTGGATTGCTTAAACTGTAATCGCGGCTTTATTTAATTTAAAGTTCATTGCAAAATACTTGGAATACGTTGTTTAGGAGGAATCAATTTCGCATATTTACAAAGAAATTACCTTTCCTGTAAACAAAGAAAAGCAAACTAAAACATCCGTTTTTGCGATGTTTGTGTGTTTTACCTCTACGTCGTTATTTTACTGCCAACATTTTAGTCTTACCTACTACTAACATTTGAGACATAGTGTATTGCACCATTGTAACATATAAATCTATAAGTAGGTTTTGAATTCCGACGGAAAAATAGTTATTTAATGAAAGGAACTGTTAGGAGTGAAATATGTATTGAACAGACTTTGAATTTGTTCTCAGCATCAGGAGTTTGAATTATAATTTAATCTCCTCTTAACAATACGTGACGTGCTTTAAGATATATGTAAATCAACTGTTTATAAATAATGCCAAGAAATTAAGGAATTTCAAATATGAACCCTTCTTTCCTCAAAGTAATAAAACAGGCCTCTGAGTGACGGGTAGATGCAGGAATCAATTATCGTTTAGGAAATGGACAAAGAGAAAGTAGTGGATAGAAGAGCGGCAGCAACAATTGAACCGTTCACATCAGCAACGTCGCCGTATCTCGTAGCTTCCTGTTTTGGCAGTAAAATCCCATCACGGGACAAGCTCCCCGCCGTTACTCTTCACAATCACTTTTGCCAGTCGCAAATTTGATAGCGTTCAAAGAGAAGCCAAATCCGCCGACCGGACGTTTTAGTGGCGATTGGCTCGCGGGAATTCAAGTACTGTACTGAACAAGTTTCGCTAACAGCGTTGACCCATATTGGTTGGCGTCAGCAATTCCGTTATTCTGTTTCCGGGTTTAATTGCTGGCGCGGTGACAAGTTTAGTGTCAGCGTGGTGATCAACTTATGCACTCCATGCGGCCAATAACCGATGATTGCTTTGCTGATGCAATACCGCTGGAAACCAAATAACTTATCTGAGTCTGTATCGGAGTAAAAATTTTGGCTATATTATTTTCGAAATCAGTTTTTTCAATGCACATATATATGTTGTAAGGCTGCTTGATATTTATTTGAGGAGGTTTGGAACAATTTTGGTGTACTTAGTGCGTGGCACAAGATCCGCCAGCATGATTTTTACGTGCATCTCTTATTTGATTGAAATTAATTTTTATGTATAACTAGCGGAGTTCCCAGCGTTGCCCGGTATAGTTGGCGTAGATTTACCCGTATGCTATTTTTATTATCGCAATGAGAAATATTTGTACAAAGATTCATAAAATTCGTGCCAACTTTATTTCGGATTTAAAGCAAACCTAGATTCACACGCCCCGTACCAAGAAACGGGTGGATTGAAGTTTATTTGCACGTACACTATTTCCATTTGTCCGAAAAGATTCATGTGTATCAAACTTCATTAATTTGGTTAATAAATTGCATCACTACATTGCTAAACAACGTTAGATTATGTTAGAAACTCACATTTGATTCAATTGCTAAGTGAATGGATATACTTTTTGATCTAAACACCAGATACTTTAACTCCGCAGATTCAACCTTTTATTCAAATATCAAAAGTGAATGCAGAATAATATTATCGTAAATAAATGATTTTATTCAAACAGAAGATTAATTCTGATTGCCAGAGACAATGTACTGGATAAGCATACTGCCAGAGATAGTGGTTAGAGAAAATCTTTGTTGTTTTTACGGCTATCAATGGCGTTTAAAAATTGAATATCCCGAATTAAAGGAAAGAATGCTTCAACATTAGTTAATGTGCGAAATAGTTATTATTGTAAAGTTATCTTATTACTTTTATTAAAGGCTATAGTCAGAGACATTGTAATTGTGTGTTTATTGCGAAGCATCTGTGGTATTCCTCACTATACGTTCAGAATTTCATTTAATGTTCCGGCGTTAGAAGCATAAGACATGCCAAACAACTGAGTTGAAATTCTAAGCTTTAAAACAGTGAAAACCCCATCGAACTCTTTGAATTAGATTTTCGTTTTATAGATAGATTAGTAGTAGCAGAATACGATTCAGCCGGGATGTCAACAAAATACGGCCGCAAGTATTTTTAATTAAATTTTCCATAAACATTTTTAAAAAATTCGTTCACTTGTTTTTTAAATAAATTATAATTCATTTCAAAGAGAAACATGTAAAGAACATAAAAAGTTTAGGTTGCCTTTGTAAAAGTTGCCAGTAAAGATACAAAAGAGTGCGTGAGAATTGGCACACCGCAAGGCCTTAAACAGACAAAGTGACTTCCAGCCGCGGGGTGGTCGAGGCGGCGGCCGCCCAACTGTTCACACGACTTGCAGCCTCGACTAGGGTAACCATTTTTTCGGCTGATTATAGTACTTTCAGGAATAAGCAATAAAAATATAGCACATTTCAAAAAATAACAAAGTTTATGGAAAGAGTAAGAAAAGGACAAAAAAGTTTTTTGTTATTTATTTTTGTATAGACTTTATTTTTTCTTTTCTTGCACCTTTTAACAATCTACAGCAAAAGTGTCATATTATTTATTGCATTCAATTTTTAATTGTTTTATTCATGAGATAGTCGTTCTACTTATCTCTTCTCGCCATTTCAAATTCATAGTTGAAAATATCTTTTTTGTGAATGGCGAAGTCGCGGGAATAGAGGGCAGGACTGAAATAATCTTAAATTATAAAATATGCTGCCATTTTTTGCCTGTAGTTTTGTCGGTAAACTCACTACAATCTCTTACTTTTACCTAGATTTTCTTTAATATTGTTATTTCAAAGTACATTTCATCCATTTTGATACTCATTTTTTCGTGTAAATTTAGAACTTTTAATATTGTTTCACAGTCATCAAATGAAACCTCATGTTTTAAACTTAATTTTTGTATTTTGCATAGCCAATTGCTTTCATAAAAAAATCATTTTTTAAGATATACCAGACACTTATCAACGAATATTAGAAAACCAAAGAAACACTCTTTCTCGTCGTTCTAGTGCTGATTTTAAAGTTGACATAATATTATACACATCTAAGACTATGGTATTATTACCATCAAGTTGTTTAACAATTTTGTGAACGTTAAATAAAAAATGGCTCCCGAAATTCAAAAGGAATTTAACTTTAGTGTACCGATTAATTTCATTGATCGTCAAAATATTTTGGATATGCCTAGGACAATCCTCTCCTAAACTAATACAACAATCGCTCAGTGACTTCCAGTTCAGTTGAAATTGACTTTTCGTCATTGCTACCACTTTCCTTAACAAATTTAATTTAATATCAAAAGGAGGAACAACGTCTAAGCGATAATAACTAACAAAACAGAAACGAGCAAAGAAAGCTGTACGAGCAATCATTTGTTTGACGTTGTCAATTTCGACATTAACATAACAGTTCGGAATGCAGCAAGACAAAGGCGCGCTCGAATACACGTACAGTAATAATATCTTCGCGTACTATAGACTTTTTCAACAGTTTATAGCATATATGGGCAACCCCCGGCCCCCGGGCCGGATCCGGCCCTCCACCAGCTTCAATCCGGCCCGCGAGAGGTACAGAAATTTCAGATACAGAACATACCATTCCGAAGAAAAATATCTACAGCTGAGAGTTTTCGCACGAAAACTAATTTGCACTTTCGGAAGCACGTATAAATGTGAGCAGCTTTTTTCAATCATGAAAAGTAATAGAAATAAGCATCGTACTCGGTTGAGAGCATGGTTGGCCAACCCGCAGCCGCCTTGAAGATTTTTCCATCCCGCGTGATTCATCACACTTTTTCAAATTATATTTAGTTTATAATTGTCAATGAAGTGAAAACCAATGTATTTAAAAAATACATTATTTGTGCATCCGTATATTTCAAAATTAACTGTCGAAATTATGAGAAAAAATTACTTTTGTGAATATATTACAGACATTGCCTGTGTTATTTATGAGTTTAAAGTTAACAGTTCGCGGAATAATTATGTTATATTCTGCGAACTCATAATGCGCGTGTATCTCGGAACATCTAATATAATATACAATATATAATTTTATATGCGGCCCGCGGAGTTATGACGCATTTCCAAAGTGGCCCGCCAGATCATTTGGGTTGCCCACCTCTGGTATATAGTATGGAGTACGCAGATCCGAAATAGAGTACAATACTGTATATTATAGTATGGTTGGCAACCCTAGCCTCGACCGACACGTGGACCGTCGATTTGGCGCATATAAATCAATTCTTTGTAAAACAATTGATACTGAAGACGAGAGGGAAATGCTTCTGTGGTTACTGTGCCGAAGGTGGAACAGGACAAGAAAAACAGTTGATATCAGTGTTTCTCAATTCATTTTTCCCTACTAAAAAGAAAAATATGAGAACGCTAGTCACAAAAATATGATTGCCACATTTTTTGGAAACAATCAGACTCTCAAAATATATTTACGGTTCAAAAGTAAAGATTAAGATAAAGTTTCGGCGCTGGATCAATAGAAAAATATTAAATTTGAAAGTCTAAAAAGTGTATTATTGAAAGAACATGAAATCAGGAAATACAGTAATTACAAGAAAAGTAAAAAATTAAATTCGTATTTTCATTATGTGTTTAATGTAATTGTATATTACGTGTTTTAAATTTGCTCAGCAAAGTGTAAGGATACAAAAGGGGGAAAAATCTCCTTTTCTGATTTATTTTCTTCTGTCGGCCGCTCCGTCTCTACGCCGCGACTTCGCAACAGACGAGGCGGCGTTGCGCTTAAGTCGCGGGGAAACCACGCGCCGCGCGGCGCCGCCTCGTCTGTTTTGCCCCATTTAACTACATCGGACCATGCGTCGACTTTTAACCGTCGCGTCGACTCGACCGCTGCGCGGCGCGAAACGCCTCCTCTGTTTTAGACCTAACTTGCGGCCACTTTTAGTTAGGCAACCCAAACTTATGTTCTTTACATGTCTCTCTCTGAAGTGACTTATAATTTATTTAAAAAACAAGTGATCGGATTTTGTTGTTGAAAATTTTGTTAAAAATTATTAGTACCATATTTTGATAGGCAACCCGGCAGAATCACATTCTGCTACTAATAATCATATATAAAAACTGCATTTCAATCAAATAACAAATGGCCGTAGGAGTCATGCAGCCGGATATTAAGCTATTTACATGTGTCGTTAGTGAAAATTGTTGCATCGAAGTGGTTTAGTGGAAGAACCGCAACACGTCAATTTGGTTGCACCAGATCAAGGAACGTGAAAAAATGTACTTCCTAGGGAAAATCGACTGGCATTGGTAGCTGAGTTATTCATCTTTTGTGTGTGTGTGTGCGTGGTGTGAGCTTTCTGCTAATTATTGTGGATAATTAGTTGCCGAAAATCAACAGGTCAGCTCCCGAAAATATTACGCAGGTGAGTATCAATTTCATACTACTTGGACGAGACGGCCCATCTCTTTTAGTTTTTAATTTAAAATGCGGTTAATTAATTTAGATCCTCCAAAACGATAGGAGTGACTGTTCCCATCGAGATGAAAATCACTGTTCCAAAAGATAGATTTATTTAACACTGTTACTCCAAATAAATATTTAAATACTCGTTATACCACTTCTTGCAATAACTACAGACATTAAACTTAAACATCAATTTTCTGTATTATATACAGTACTGTCCGCCTCTCACAAGCGTCTAGTTAATACAATGCTTGCACGCGGCATTCTGCTCAGCTGTTACCAGCAAAGATTCTTACACTAGGTACTTATTGTTACCCCAGAGACTATACATACTACGTCTTATATACAAATTGATTTTCATATATCGATACAATTGTTAAAATCGGATGTAATTAATTCAAGAATCAAAATTTTAGTACTAATAATAAATCACAATATAACAGAAATAATTGGTGGGTTGTAGAGTAGATTTCATGGTATTGGTATTTGATTCTAATCTTGCCCCAGCCATGCAGGTTTCTGATGACTACTATCGCCCAAATGAATCAGGAAAAAACTGAGTGGCTATATAAGATACTCAACGCTGCTTTACTGACCTTTTATTTCAGCAATTTATTAAAAAATTTAACTAACTGTGGTGAAGCACACGTTCCGGTAGCAATTTCCTTACACACCCATTTTACCCCTTTCATGTACCCACCTACTTTTACCATCTTCAAATTTCAAGTTTAAATAATGGGGAAATTGGAAAATCAACTGATAACTCTGCCTTACAACATTAATATGTTTTGTCGAATTTTTTTACCAGACCAAAACTGACCAATATCTGACGGAAGCGTAAAGAAATTTTTAAATTCATTCTCCTGTATATTGTTTTACGGGGAAAAAACTTTTTTCCAAAAGTTATTTTATATCACAAAAGAATAGATTTCTTATTGTTGATATTCTCTACGTCAAAGAACAGCAACCTCAATGTGGACATACAACAGCCGTGATTTGGTGTTAATGGGACATGGCAGCAGAAGGCCGATGCTAGTGTCTCTGCTAACAAAACACCATGGGCTGCAGTGCATCTCCTGGGCTTGCGAGTACATTGGTTGGATCATAGACGACCGGCAGAAGGATGCGTGATCAGATGACTCACGATTCTATTAGGTAAGAGCTAATGTTAGAATTCGAGTGAGGCCTGGGACCTCTGATCAAACTGAACCGACCAATGACTGTCAGTGGTTATATTCAGCTGCTTGGAGACCATTTGCAGCCATTTCCCAAACAATGCTGGACTTTTCAAGAGGACAATACTTCATGTCCTCGGACCAAAATCGTTCACGATTGATTTGAGGAACATTCTGGACAATTTTTTTGCCATATAGATTGGTAGAAATGATTACAACTGAACATATCTGGGACGTGATTGAAACGTAAGTTCGTGCATAACGTTCTGCACCAGTAAAACTTTCGCAGATATGCAAGAATGGCTTAATATTTGTTCAGGAGGCTTCTGACGACTTGTTGAGTCAATGCCACGTCGGGTTGCTACATTTCTCCGGGAAAAACAAAGTTCCAAACGATATTAATATGTATCCCACTATTATTGCCACTTCAATATGAGGTGTACTCCCTCTTGTTAAGAATTAATTTAACAGATCTCAGAATTTTCCAAACTCGTACATTTAATTTAATTACAATGGAGCACAGGCTCCGGTGGCCATTTCCCTACACACCCATCTTCCCCCTATCCTGCACTTACCTACATTTGCCCTCTACAAATTTTATCTTTAAATTCTTTCAAAGTTTTCGGTAAATTATTCATCATTTCTCTTGGTAACTCATTCCAATCCCTGACACCCTTACCTATAAAAGAGAATCTTCCCACACCCTTGTGCCTGAAATCGAGTGCCAGCTTGTGGTCATGGTCATCTTTTCCCTTCCATGCACTACTTTTCATACATATTGCAATATCTTTCCATGCGTCATCGCCAGTATATGCCCTGTACACTCCCATGACCCTCTTAGCGGCGTTACGAAAGTTACTCAATAGATTCAGTTTACTTCTTTTATTGATAATGAAATGAAATGTATGAGATACCAAACATTAATAAGAAACACTAAATCACAGAAAAAAATATACGTATCCCTAAATAGCGATCATAATTTCAAGAATGATATCTTCTTGGCATTTTTGAGTATCTGATCGCAATGTGACATGAATTTTGTCTTTTTTTTGAGGTCGTATTATATTTAAACTGCTAATGCGTAATGCTATTCGGAAAATTCGTCAGATTTTAGCCGAAATCGAGTAGTTGTCGAAACGAACAACAGCGTAGTTACAGCGCTAGTTAAACAGTCGCCCTTCCTCTCTTTTTCGCGTTACTCTCAGCTTTCGGACAGAGTAACGCAGGGAAGGCAGGCTGTGACGTACGCTCTCTATACATCACCGTAGAGAACTCCGAGTGCTCTACAGCCGCCAGCTGCTGCTGTTAATTCCCTGGACAGTAATCTGCATTTATAAAGCGGCCTCCGCCCACGCTGTCCGGCAAAAACGAGCTCGTCGCTGTTTATCTGCGTTTAGCGCCGCCGACAAGAAAACAGAGGCCCCGCAGACCCACTGTTTAGGAGCCCTAAGGGATGGCCGCGGGCATTTTGTCTGGCTGCACAAGGAGCGGGAATTTGTCAAGCGGACGCCATGTGTGAAAGTTACACCGCACACCAAATATTACTATCGTCAATATCAACAATTTGGAAGGTTATTCAATCTTCACATTATTCTGTTTCTAATGTAGAACTTAAGGGCTAAAAAAAATAAATAATAATAATTCCTTTGCTTCTTATCTTTCTGTGCTCATCGTATTTTATTATCTGGCACTACTTTTTATCTGTCTAGTTTAATTTAATTGCGATGGAGAACATGCTCCTTGAAGTAATTTCCATACGCCCCCATTTTCCCTTTCCTTATTATTTTTTATCTAAACTCTTTAGTGTAACTTGTTTCTCTTAGAAAACGAAAGTGGCGATTTGATAAGTTCGTTTTTTTGTGTTTTATGTTCTCAGTTAATCTATTTTTAAGCTAACAGATAAGCAGTCAGAAACTAGTACCATATTACTCCGTTTACGGATGCTTCTTTTATTTTTGTTTTCTTCTTTTTACGGGATACACACCAAGTTTAACTTGTGACTCAGTGCATACCAATTTTCGATACATCTTAGTTCCTTTATTTTACTCACATAGCACATAAAAAGTGTTCTAGTTCTGTCTTTGATTTAGATATTTTAAACGATCATTCCATTTACAGATGCCCAGAAACTACAAGGGAATTTTCGGAATGTTATTTGTGTACTTGGATGGTGTTTATCCTGTTTTAGACAGGATTTTGTCAATTTGAACACTAGAATTACAATTATCAGGGTTACTAAAAATTTTATAATAGCTTTATGGATATGCTGACGCAATCTGAATTACACGTCAATTTTGAGACAGAAATATCTCGAGAACTAAGCAAGATATCAGAAAATTTATTCTTTACTTTCAATTTGTCTCGTCGAGTATTATAATAATCCATCATCAAATTATGGCGCCACGGTTATCGTAGAATCCCCAACTACACCTTTCGCAAACAAAAAATATATCCTCCATTAGTCCGTAATATGGCCTGGCAGTAGGTATAAATACAGGGTGTCCAGAAAAGGACTCCCTGATTTCAAAATTAAATATCTCGAAAACAAAGATCGGTAGAGGAATGCAGTAAACGGTATGTTAATTGTGACAGCTGTAAGAAGTGTATACAGCAGTGTGAAATAATAGCTACAAAAGCTGCTAACAGATGGCGCTGTAATCGCCTCACGTAATGCCTAAATAGTGATCCGAAGCTCAGGGTAGTGCCAATGGTGAACATTTTGAAAACATTGTGATGTGATTGTTTGCAAAGATTGTTTTCTTACGATTATTTCACTTATGTATGCTGATATGAGCTGTACAGCGCCATCTGTTAGCAGCTTTTGTAACTATTATTTCACGCTGCTGTATACATTTCTTACAGCTGTCACAATAAACATACCGTTTACTGCATTCCTCTATCGATCTTTGTTTTCGAGATATTTAATTTTGAAATCAGGGAGACCTTTTCTGGACACCCTGTAGCTTGTCGTAAGTAGGGCTACACTGCCGTAAAATCGCAACTCCAAATCCAGCCGTACCACTGATGAGTGGAACTCATCAGAGCAGCCTGCCTGTAGCGTTGGGAAAAGTTGGTGAAGAAGAAGAAAAAAAAGAAATATTAATTATTCTTTATGTTCTTTAAAATGGTGACGAAAAAGCAGGCAAAGTTGGTCTCGTACAAGCTGCTTACGGCAGTGCCTATTGAGTGTGTGATGGATACGCTTCAATCAGAAGGAGATGAGATCATGCTCAGACCACATTGCGTGTATCGAGTCCGCCAACTTGTGTATTTGGAGCGTGACCGAGCTTTTTTTTTTTATTTTTAATGGCTTTCGGCAACTAAGCCATTCAGCCAGCTCAATGTATTTATGATATCTCTTCATGTGAATTTTTTAGTTTCTCCAGTGCGTTTATATTTCCTATGTATAGACACCACAGGACGGACAGGACATTCACAAAGACAAACAACACTTAAACACCCATGCCCGCGGCCGGATTCGAACCGGCGACCTTCAGCACGTGGAGCTAGTGCTCTAGCCCCTACGCTACCGAGGCCGGCTGTGACCGAGCTTGACAATCCTCTAGTCGGGTCAGCCACAGCGGCTATCGAATCCGGTGGTGTACTTTAACTGTCTGTCCGCTGGTGGGTATAAGTGACCGTAGCTGGGGCCACCGCAACACTACCTGCGGTCGCAAAACATCGGGCAAAACACTACTATGCGGTCGGATCGCTGTCGAATTACAGAGGACCCATTGCGTTCCAACACGCATTTGGGCGGTAACTGAGTGGAACGTGATGGGTTAAAAGGTTTTGTACTTCCTCCACACACAGAGAACACTTTAACAGTGAAAAATTAAATCTGCACATTTCATCAGATGACATAAACCGTTGTAACTATTTTCAGTCTCTGACTGTCGTAATGATCGTACAACTGAAATTTTCAGTTTAGTAAAAAGAAGCATAATAGAAACTTCACAGTATTTGTAGAAGTGTTTTACGTTTACAAATTTGCACCAAACGTGGTGTTTGAGCGCTGACGCTCTTGCCTCGCATTCGGAAGGAGGCGGGTTCGATTCCGCGTCCGGGCATCCAGATTTGAGTTTTCCATAGTTTCCCCAAATCACTCCAGGCGAATGCAGGGATGCTTTCTTCAAAAGGCCATGGCCGAACTTCTTTCTGACCCTTACCACCAGTCCTTTTCCGCCTCTAATGACCTCAATGACGAAAAATGATGCATTTGTAAATGGGTTACATATTTCAGAAATGTGTTTTCATTTGTAAGTTTTAGTAATGTAGTAAGTGTAATTGGTTGTGTAATGCATTTAAGCTGAAGTTCAATAAGAAAAATTACTTTATGGTACCCTAGCTAAAAACGGGCTTGGGAATACGACTGATCTAAAATATTATGTTGCCGTATCGCAATTTATTTTAAACAAATAAGTAGGTAATATAAAATTTCGTAACCAATAGGAGAATTGGAAACAAGGTTTCGGAAGTCGCCAAAACAGTTAGCAGTACTCATAACTGAGAACAGTTAGGCTTAGACAAGAATATCTCTTTAGGCCTGAGTTCTGTCACTACAGGGACCAAGGGTGAAAGGTCAGAGGCAGAAAAACCGTCCACCTGTTCTCCCACGAGGAATCAGCGGGAAAGAGCTTCACGTCTATTGGGTTATCACTTCTACGTTAGTAAGCCGTCTGGCACACTTCTACCAACTTCTCAGTAAAGTTTTTCAGTGAACACAATTGTACTTGTGTGAGGTGTGTTCAGCTGACAGGGTTTAAGTGAAGCCCTGTAATCGTTCTCTTAAAACTAATTATATTATTTGCTGTATATATTTTAAAATAAACTTTATGCTGTTAACTATTTGATTCTTGACTGAATTGTTTTTGAAGTTAGAGCTGTATTTTCTTTGGCTTAACGCATCATCGACATCGAGATCATTAGAGGCAGGTAAGTAGTAGGGACAAGAAACGGGAAGGAATTCGGCCATGGTATTTTTCAAGGAAACACGAATGCAAGGTCAGAGCGTTACATCTCACAATGCTCGGTTTAACGTTATGAACAAAGTCATTCCTTTGCAAGATATTTGTTAGAATTTTTCACATCAGTTTGAACAATTATTTAACTTATTCTCTCCTTAGAAATTTTAAAAGTTCTGGGATGTTGTTTTCGAAACAAGGGCTGCTACATCATAAATACGACAATCCTGCTGCAACTTGTTATTTGCAGCAAACAGCTGTAAAAACCGTTCCGTTATTCCTAAAGTCCATGTTTCGCTACCGTAAAGTGCTGTGCTCCACACATAGAGTTTTAAAAAGTTCTTTCTAATTCCTAGATCAATATCTGAAACTGAAAGATTTATTTTTTCATGAAGGCTCTTTTTGTTAGTGCTATTCTGCTTGTAACATCATTCCTGATTCGACCGTCGGTTTTAATTTTGCTCCCCAAGTAACAGAATTCACTTACTTTGCCTATTGCATCTGATCCTATTTTTATATTTAATCTACTAGTATTGGTATCATTTCTGGTACATTTCATCACTTTAGTCTTGCTTTGATTTATATTCAGTCCAAAATCTTCCTCCAGTATTTTGTTCATGCCATTCAGTAACTTCTCAATATCCTCAGCCCTTTCTGCTAATAAGACAATGTCAAGTCAGCAAATCGTAACATACTGATTTTTTCTCCCTGAAAATACGAGGTGTGTTAGAAAAGTAATGAGACTGATTTCATACTAACCAAAGTTTTTATTATTTTCAAACAACAATGTTATCCCCTTCAAAGTAGTTCCCTTGGGCAGCTATACATCGGCGGAGTCGTGATTCCCACTCTTGGTAGCAGCGCTGGAAGTCTTCAATTGGTATGGCTTTTAACTGGTCGATCACAGTCTTTTGAATGTTCTCTAGAGTTCCAAAATGACGTCCTTTTAGGACATGTTTCAATTTCGGGAAGAGGAAAAAGTCACAAGGACTTAAATCAGGTGAATAGGGGGTTGAGGAACAACAGTAATGCATTTCGAGGTCAAAAATTCACGGATGAAAATGGCCGTGTGACACGGAGCATTGTCATGATGAAGCATCCACTTGTCTGCAATTTCTGGTCTCACACGGATCACTCTTTTCCTCAACTTTTCAAGGACACTTTTATAAAACACTTGGTTGACAGTTTGTCCTGGTGGAACAAATTCTTTGTGCACGATACCCTTCCCGTCAAAAAAACAAATCAGCATGGTCTTGATCTTTGATTTGCTCATTCGACATTTCTTCGTGTTCTCGGCCTTCCAAAAATGATTTGTGCCAGCGGAAAACTTGTGCTCTCGATAAGCACTGTTCCCCAAAGGCCTATTTCAACTTTACAAAAGTCACACTCGCGGATTCACCAAGTTTAACACAAAACTTTATCGCACAACGTTGCTCTAAATTCCGATGCTCCATTTCTGTGACGCACAATGAAAACACAACTTTATTAATGGCGCTGTCAAAACTAATGTGTTAACTGTATGGAGTTGTAACTCAGACTGAGGAAGTGGAAGGGATCAACAATCAGATTTAGCATCAGCCAGTAGACACAACAATGCCAGATCTCCCGCAGTGTTGCCAATCTCAATACTTTTCTAACAAACCTCGTATATACCACAAGGAAATTTTTTTTTACTTTCTTTATTGCTTCTTCTACATACAGGTTGAATATTAACGGGGATAGACTACAACCTTGTCTCACACCCTTTTTAACTGATGCATGTCTCTCGTGATTCTCCACTTTTATTATAGCCACTTGATTCTTACTTAGTTTATAATGTATTCTTCTGTGTCGATATTTTAGACCTGTATTCTTTAAAATTTTTAACATCGAGTCCCACATAACATTTTCAAAAGCTTTTTCATAATCAACAAACGCCATAGAAGTATCCTTGTTTTTCTTGATCCGCCTTTCAAGTATTAATCTTAAAACCAGAATTGCTTCCCATGAACCACGATTTTTCCTAAACCCAAACTGATCTTCACCTACAATCTCTTCTACTACCATTTCCATTCTTCTGTATATCATTTTGGTCAGTAATTTTGAAGCATGTGATGTTAGACTAATGGTGCGATAATTCTCGTATTTGTCGGCTTGTGCTTTCTTCGGAAGTGTGAAGATGATTTTTTTTATTAAAATCAGTTAGAATTTCTTCTGTTTCATGATTTTTTGATGTCAACTTGAATAATCTTTCGATTCCTTCTTCTCCTAGGGATTTAAGAAGTTCTGCAGGGATCTCATCAATTCCAACTGCCTTATTTACTTTCAAGTCATTCAGAGCTCTATTAAACTCTGTCCTCAAAACAGGATCCTAAGTCATCAATGTTGACATTGCCTTCATCTAGAATAATAATAAAAGTATAGTGTATCACAAAACACTTCAAAAAATTACCGAATGATAAATGGTAAACGGTCGTTAGTCTCTCGTCTGGCTTGGTAAAATCCTGTATCTCATTCTGTCTTGAGCTAATTACTCCATATCCTCATACTTTTAAGAATCTGCTCTCTCAGATACCTGCATCTTATTTTTATCCATGTAACAACATACTTTGCGAGCTATCCCGACCCTGGTAGCCAAATGTGAATTATCCTGACATGTTCGCCCAAATGTGAGCTACCAATTACCCTGGAAATAGGTGTGCTAAACAGTCCGTTATTAGATGAAGGCGTGTTGTTTACACCGCCGTACAATGAAGATGGCAGGATGTGAACTCACGCTGTTTTACTTCCATAAAAAGTATCCTAAAGTATTTAAGACTAACAATTGCTACTAAAATCGTTATCTTAGCTTTCCAACTTCATTGAAATGTGAAGTCTCTATGAAATTACAGAACTTAAAAGTTCCACTTTTACTAATCGCATATTATATTATTTTCAAAAGGTGTTTTTATTTGTGGTGAGCCACGTAACTTCTTTCATACTTGATACCGATAAATGAGGTATCATTTTAAAGATTGATTTCTCCGCTTTGGAAAGATTATAAACTATAGATGGAATTTATCGGATTTCGACTGTAAAGGGATAAAGTATCATTTGTTCCCTAAAATTTGTTTTTTTTGCGATGAGCCATTTTTCGCCTTTCACACCTAATCAAAACCGATAAATGAGGTATCATTTTAAAGATTAAATTCTCCACTTCGGAAATATAAATTAAGAAAAGAATTTATCGGAATTCAACCCGTAAAGCGCAGAAGTATTAACTATCAAGTCACGCGTATGAGACAGTTCAGAGCCAAGCCACTAGGCTTCTCTGCCGTCGATAAGGATTGATCGCGTTGCCGCTATACAGCAGCAAAACATATCACAGAGATACCGGTGATCTGTTTCTTTTTTTACAATGATGTGCTTTTCTGTTAAGGAAACATTTGTGTTTCGCTATACAAATCCTATGTAATCATTTTATTCGTGAAATTGTCGCCTGAGCAATGATTGCCATAGGGGGCATCCGTAAATTACGTGAGACTTCGTGAGATATGGTCCTTCCCCCTCCCACCTCCCCCCTCTCCCCTCTGGTGAGATCTGGTCCGAGAGGACACCCCCCCCCCCTCTTAGGAATCGCGCTCGAAACTTTTTGAGGCCTCTTTTTTTTAGGTCTCACCCTTCCAAAGCCGGTTAAACCCTCCGCTGTTCAACGAAATACCCCCTTAAAATCGACATTCGCGTCATTTGTAGACCTTTTTTTAGCTCTACAGTCCAACAAAAATTTCAAAAAAACCTCACGTGAGATTTCCGTTGACTACCCTCCCCCTTGGTGAGATATTGCCGGAACCCCCCTCCCTTTTTCACCTCACGTAATTTTTGAAAGCCCCCTTGTCTCTAGAAAGCAACACCAAATATCTCAAAGTTACGGATATACCGCAAGTGTGTTCCGATCGCTCGTCATCGCATTTTATTTGAGAAATTTTCGCACGGGTCATCTACTCTATACTAGAAGCTTTAAATGTTGTGTAGATAGAAGCGGTTAGGTGTTGAGAATACTTTTATAATAGATTTATACTAAAAGTCGGCTGAAAAGCGTAATAGACTGTTCATTTGAGAGCAGTAACTACTGAGTCGCATTCAGTGGAGTAAAATGGGCAATATAACGGAGGTGCGATAAAAATCTCCGAGCTAAGACCTTTAAGCCCCGATGATAATGCCATAAAGTGCGCGTGATTAACGTTTATTGGAAGCGAGCGTCTGGGCGCGCGGTTTTATTGCGGTGTACCCTCTCTCTCCACACAAATTGACTTCTGGACGGGCCCCAGGGACGATTTATGGCTGCCCGCAAGTCTCATCTGTCATGACAATCCATTTAAAATCAGATAAAAACAGATCTCCAAAACAACCCGAATCTAGCCCCGTGATAAATTGGAGTCCCGCAGCTTTGCACATCGAATTCCGATAGAGTTTAATGGAAAAGTTGGAGTGAAATAAAGGTTCGGCCATTGGCAACATTTAAATTTATTGTTTCGGTCGTTTGTGCTCAGGAGGAACGCATCGAGTCGGCTATTAGTACGGTTATTGAAATTCGGCCAGCTCAATTGTTCGGAATTAAATTTAATTGCCTGATTTATGTTTGGTTTAATTACCGTACACCTGTTCGGTCCTGCTTCTTCCGGAACGTTAGCCCTTTTTTTCAGATCGCAATTACAGTCGAGTCGTTCGCTTGCTCTCCCTCGTCAGCACGCAGTTGAAACGCGCGTTTCACGAAGCTGGTTCGAGTCTGGTGTAGAACACGGGAGTTGTGAATTAAAATAAGGCATCCGTGTAGTGTACCGCTAATTTATTACTTCTGTGGAAGCATCTTTGCTAATTAAAACCTTGCGCCGAGCATCGTGGGGGATCGTTAACGCTCTGGCTTTACATTCTGGAAGTCGCGGTTCGAATCAAGATTTGGGTTTCCCCAAAACATTCCAAGCGAATGCCGGAATGTTTTCTTAAAAAGACCATAGCCGAATTCCTCCCCGTTCCTAGCTACCAGTCCTTTCCCGTCTCTAATGACCTAGACGTTGATGAGGCATAAAAGCATAAAGAAACAAAAAGCACTATAACGTTTCGAGGATCTTTGTTGATCTTGTACTGTATTTTAGTGCTTATTGTATAACTTCCAACTCTTTAATGTGTATGTTCCTCTCCTCACTTGATATTTACTAGTCCACGTACTGCGAACTTGTTTTTTTTTTTTTTGTTTGTTCTTAACTGCTTAACGTCTCTTAACAGCGAGGTCTTTAGAGACGGGGGCGAACTTGTCGATCTAGTTCATATCGTTTAATCGTATTTATGTTAGTGATCGCTTCTACTGTCACATTACGTAAATAATCAACTGGCTATAAGATAGTGAAGACAAAATTTCAGTACATTGTAAATAAATTGATAGGAATAAATAGAAACTGAAAATTTTACAGAAATTTTGTGTTGACTTAAAATCAGTCAGCAAAATTGGGCGGACCGTCATTGAAACGAAGTCAAGATTTTAATTTGTGGGAGTGATCCTGACGAATTAATGATGAAAACCTGTCAGGCAGGGAGATGGGTGTGCCCCAGTTCTTTTCAATTGTGTCTTTGAGAATGTAATGAGAGCATGTAAACACAATCTCAGAGAAAGGGGACTACATTATGAAATAAAATTAAACACGAAGCACAAAGGGACTGCTGTAAACAGTTTGGCCTTCACTGATGAACTAGCAATTCTGTCTGCAAGTATAGAAACGGCACTGGAAAAAATCAACCTTCCAAAAGGAAAAGCAGAAAAAGTCGATCTTCGGATGTCTTTTGAAAGGGCTTAATTCATGACCAATATTCACCTGTAGCGCTAAACACAGAATATGAAAAAATTAACAAGGTCAGCAAATTTAAAGTTTTTCAGATTGATGGGCTTGATAAAAAAGCAAGTAGATCGGGAACAAGAAAACTAAAATTAGCATACCAACTGACTAAAGATACATACACTAACAGGAATCTCTTTAAGGAAAACTAAAATTTAACACTACAATACAGTCATCAAAGCAGAGAGGTTCTGCGCCTGAGAAGAGAAATAGAAGAGATAGAGAAAAAGAAATGGAATATGTTGATGAAAATCTGGGAATAATTGAAAACTGAAAAAGGAGAGTTAGCGTCGGAGAAATAAAAGCCAATACAAATAATAATAATAATAATAATAATAGAAAAATAAAAAAACAAATAAAAAAGATGTCAGATACGATTGGAAAGAGGAGAACCAGATTTGTGTTCACATAATGGGAATGGATATGGATAATAACAGACTTACAAAAAAAAATTTAAACCATATTTACAAGAGTAAGAATGGCAACCATTGGACCCAAATAGTAAAGAAAGTTGTGATAGAGATCCGCATAACAGAAGAAGTAATACAATATAGAGAAACTTTCTGAACATTGATATGAAATTTGAAGAGTGTTCAGGAGGAGAAGAAGAAGAAGAGTTAAAAATAATAGTAATTTTATGCGGTCGTAATTACCTAGAAACAGGGATACTATCGGCTGCGCATTCCGTCCCCGTCTTTGCCGTCTTAGGTTGACCCGGTAATCGTACTGGGTAAAGAGATCCACAATTTAACGTGAAATACGAAACACGGAAACGTTGTGGTAACAAGCCGTGTCAGAGGTGAAGGTCGGGTAGAGAGCCTATGAAAATTCCCACCGAGACAGGAATTGTAAACCAGGACCTTTCGATCCCCAAACAGACAGTTTAACCATTGAGCCACCAAACAACATTGGAAATGAAGAAAGGAAACATCGAGATGAATCCACAGGATTACTTTTCGTGGTCCTTAGATGGCCAAAATCGAAGAGAAAATAAATAATACAAAAATAGAAACCGATGCAGCAAAACAATGTTTGAAAATGATCCAGCGGTAAGTGTCCCGAGAACAGCTTGTAGTTTTTTAAGCCGCGCTGCACCGCTGGTACGAATGACCTCTTCCCTTCTAGGTCTCTCTCGTTACTGCGTTCGACTGAAGGTAAATAAATGGACGTCTGCCGGTAATAGTCGGCCAATCTCAGGAGCAGACCCAGCCAAGAAACTACCCCGAACCCTCAGCGCCCACTTACCGGGGAGGAGAGTTAATGGGAAAACCAATGGGACCTCAGACCAGGCACCGGTAAATCGCTCGACGACGGAGCAAGCTCCGACTGGCAATCTGCAGCCTCTCAACGGCAGACCCCTGCCCTTGCAGGAGAGGCTACTGGCTGTCAACACAATGAAAAAAGATACTACTACTCAGCAATTAGGTTGTATCAGTTCGAATAATCTAAAGATTATTCAAACTTATATCAATCATTTATATATGTTGTTTGAGAAACCAGCCGTGACTGTTATTTAAACACAATATTTCGGCGACATAAACTTTAAGTCTTCCGACTACACCTGAACATGGCGACGGAGCTTTATGTCGCCGAAATATTGTGTTTAAATAGCAGTCTTACTGGGATCGTTTCCCGAGAAATATTCATAAATATAC
Source organism: Vandiemenella viatica (assembly GCA_031002005.1). Classification (NCBI taxonomy): domain Eukaryota; kingdom Metazoa; phylum Arthropoda; class Insecta; order Orthoptera; family Morabidae; genus Vandiemenella; species Vandiemenella viatica. Next base: position 129,106,224 of record JARYHS010012519.1, on the reverse strand, counting down.
AACACCGAGAAATTCTTCGTTCATTTATGATAGCAATCAGTTACGAAACAGAAGAGATTCCAACTTATTCAGATAAAAGTATTATTTTCACACTTCAGAAGAAGGCACAAGACGACAACTGTGAGAATTATCGCACTGTAAGTCTAACATCATATGCTTCAAAATTACTGACCAGAATAATATACAGAAGAATGGAAAGGGTAGTAGAAGAGATTTTACGTGAAGATCAGTTTGGGTTTAGAAAAAGTCGCAGCACAAGAGAAGTAATTCTGTCTTTAATATTTGAAGGGCGGATAAAGAAAAACAAAGATACCTTTATGGCGTTGATTTAAAAAAGTTTTTGATAAAGTTAGGTAGGATAAGATGTTCAAAATTTTATAGAATAAGATATAAAATATCGAGAAGAAAGAATGTTTTATAATCTATATATGAATCAAATGACTGTAATAAAAACAAAGGATCATGAGAGACATACATCAGTTTAAAAGGGTGTGAGACAAGGTCGTAGTCTATCCCCATAAATATTCAACGTGTTTGTAGAGGAAGCAATAAAGGAAGTAAAAGAAAAATTTGAATGAGGCACAAGTGTTCAATGAGAAAAAAATCATTTCGCTACGATTAGCAGAAGAAGTTGAGGATATTGAGAACTCACTGAATGGCATGAACAAAATACCGAAGGAAGTTTTTGGAATAAATATAAACCAAAGTAAGGCAAAAGTTATGAAATGTATCAGAAATGAGATCAATAATTGTAGATTAAATGCAAAAATAGGATAGGATGCAATAGGAGGAATCCTGTTATTTTAGAAGTAAAATTACAACTGATGGCCGAAGCAGGAATGATGTTAAAAAGCAGAATAGCACTAGGAAAGGAGCCTTCATGAATAAGAGAAATTTTTAGTTATAAATATTGATCTAGGACTGAGAAGGAACTTTATAAAACTCTATGTCTCAAGCACATCACTTTATGGTAGCGAATACCAGAAAAAAAGGAAATTGAAGCTTTTAAAATGTGGTGCTGTAGAAGAATGCTGAAAATTAAGTGGGTAGTTAAAATACTAAATGAATGTGTGTTGAAAATGTTCGGCGAGGAAAGAAACTTGTGGGAAAATCTTGCAGAAAGAAGAGATAGGATAGTAGGTCACGTTTTAAGACAAGCGGGAATAGTTAATTTGCTAATCGAGGGAACAGTCGAAGGTAGGAACTATAGAGGAAGACATAGATTAGAATATATGAAGCAGTTAATTGAGGACTTGGGTTGTAAGGGGTATGTTAAGATGAAAAGGTTAGCACAAGATAGGAGGGGATGGAGAATTGTGTCAAACGAGTCAAGAAACTGATGACAACAAAATAAATAAGGAGGTTTCATTTCCACTTCACATTAGATTTTAATTTACTAATCACAATTTTAATAATCTTTCCACCTACTGTACTGTCAGTAGATACCATTTACTTTCGCGGTACAAAATAGAATTATTAAAGGTTGTCTTCATTATGATCAAAATGAGAGAACAGCAACTACTTTGGCGGAAAAATAGTACACAATGTTTGTGAGAAACATGGGTTAAAATGATAAAATTCTGGAGTTTGCTGACGATAAATAAAGCTTTTATGTTTCCCATACGTGAAATTAGCTCCTTACTGAAAGATTTTTTTTATTTTTCTGAAAAAAATGTCACTTGTTAAGTCCAATTCCGCGATTTCAAGAAAAATACTAAAAACAATTCCAAATCTTACTTGGGGGGGATTATTATTGATTTAAGGGTTTGTGCCATATATGGGACAGCATGCAATAATGGCTAACATGTTGAGATACCAGTTTCGAGATGGATGATGCAACATTTGGAAAATATATAAGATATATACATATACTAGTAGAACTCAGTTTATTTACGTAAAATAATTATAATTTCTATTCATTAGAGTGCACATTTATCTCAAATAACACTAATTCACTTTCCTTTTAGTCTATTTGTTATGAAACTTGATAAAGCAGTTTCTCTCCTTGCCCAAGCACTATGTTGCACTGCTCTTCAGGCATGCTGTATAGGATTTTCCTTTGCAGTCTGCATAATTGCAACAATTAGTTTCACAACCAAACGGGCATGTGATCTATCCCATCCTGATACTGCGGAAGATCTACCGCAGGGTCTCTCTTCTTCTTACTGTCCACTTGTTGTTTTTTTTGTGGATTTCATTTTCTTGTCCTACCCAGTTTCTTGGATAAGGTTTCTTTGTTTGCCAGAGGACATCTGCAACTGCTACTTGAAATAAAATAAGTGCATTGTCGTCGGTATTTCTTCTTCTCCATAGGGGCCAGCTTGTTCACACAGGCTAGACCGCATATTGTGCCATATCTGTCACAAACCCTTTTTTTCAATATTATATATATGCTAATGGACAAAAATATAAACTTACCTCTTTATAATTGTCAATAGATGTCCTTTTCATCCTAGAAATTGTATAAACACTGAAATCAAATGTTTACTGTATCAAATACAATTTGTTTGACCGAACTTGGATGTAAACTGCTCGCGGCGCAAAGCAAAAATTCATACTTCATATTTCCTTATTCTCTCAACAGATCACATTTAATATTTGCACAGCTTTTCTTGATTGTGTGCTATAACTTTCCCAACATGCAGTTTCAAAGTATTTGCTCAAATATGAGTTCCACAAACAAGAAAATGGTATATGCCATATATGACCCAGTATGCAGTAAGGGGTTAGAAGATAGTAACAGCATTCGATTTTAAATTACAATTTACTGTTCCTTCGAAAAGTAAACTAAAATTTATAAATATTCCCGTATATACTCGCTTTCAAAGCACTGACATCACTTCTCCGTTAGCCCATGTAAGAAATTATTTCTGCCAGATGTTTTCAAACCTTCTGTGTGCTCCCTGCTGTCAACAGTCCTTGAAATCTTCACTCCGTTTGACAAATCGTTCCCAAATTGTCTCTTTAATCTTTTATAAGTTTCTCAACCTATCAGGTAAACTTTCATAAATAAATTAAAAAAATATGTTTTCTCTTCGATGCATTTCTAATTAACTCATACCTATCAAACAAATAAGACACAAATTCTTTTTCGTTCCTTCCCCTTCCTTGAGGTTGCAGTTAGATGAATAACACTGTACAGGCAAGCTGAAGTGTAAACAAACGAAGCCAATTGCATAAATTATGCCTAGCCCAATGTATATGATGTGGACCAATAGTAAATTGTCCATGATAAATAGAACTATTCCATAGATGTTCATACCGTAGGATATATTTAATCCAGATACAGCAAGATATTCCTCTGCTTAAGGAAACGACTATTTTTTGCTGTTAACTAACTACACCCATTATGTTATGAAGAAAGGAGGAGAGATTCTATCGAAGATTAGTGGTACAATATAAGCAATGAACACAGTAAAATAATCAAATGGGGGGGGGGGGGGGGGAAATACAAGGATACGATTGCGCGCTTTTAGACTGTCATAATGACATACTAAAAAAGTATCGAAGACAAGCAGGACTTGACAGGAAGAATAAAATTCATAATTCTTCAGTTTATTGTCTAGCACAACCATGTTAAACTCAATAAATCTCATTACCCATTTTTTTACCTACGTCAGCATCCGTGGAGGATGAATTGGAGAACTCGTACTTTAATGCAAGCACCTACGATATTACATAACTATGTATGCATTCACGGTAACACAGCTACGATCTCCGTTAGCTGTCATTTAAGCGCATGTTAAACACTAAGTATTTGCTACATTATGTTAAGTTCGTTAGCGTTACGTTTTATATTGATGCATGTATAACTGTAAATATTATGTTTATTAGTTGCGTTTTGTTTATTTATATTCGTTCGATGTAAATAGTTTCATTATATTCTCTGATCGTTCTTATAACAGGAAAAGAAATAAGGAACCATTTTTATGCGATACAGTGAATGTATTAATGGGATTGCTATAAAAGATTTCAATTGCATGCAGAAATATTAGCACTATTTTTTAAAGCAGAGGGAATGAGTTATTTTTGCTTATAAAAAAGTAGTATAAGCCCGTGACTTTTTTTTTTTGCTTATCGTCACGGGTCTAAAATAGTTCCAGTTTTTAGGATGAAAGATTTGACCTGATTTGATCAAATATAAATCTCTTGAGCTTGAAGAACTCAGAATAGAGGTAGGTATTAAACACGAATAGGGACGATAGCGCAAACGTATAATTGTTTCAAAGGTCATAGGCTCGAACTTGCTTAAATATAAACGTGACTCGTATTTGACCTTAAAGTTCACTCTGCAAAATTTAATAAATTCCTGTTTGCTTCGAAAGCATAACATTTTTTTTTATTGAGACAGGACAAACACTCATAATGTAATCATTAGTCATAGTATCTGCAACGTCCAGAGATCTTAATACACATTCCATATTTATTAAAAACAGTTGAGCAACTTCGAAGAAACGAATTTCCAGAATAGTTGATTCGGTAGCATATTTTATCTGATGTCCACTTAAAATAGCCTAAAACTTACGTACAATGAACATGAACAAAGACAAAAAAAACCGTATTGCATAAACTTCGGTCAAGCAACAACATTAATGAAAGTTTTAATTAAGTTGAAATTTATCCTAAGCCTGAATGACAATTGGCATTCGTGGTTACAGTAGATATCGTGAGTAATTTAATTTTTTTTTTAAGTTGCTTTCATCAGCAACATGCTAGTGAAAAGCAGCAAATTTATCAATATTTTTTAACTATGAAACGCTACGGAGAGCAAACTTAATTAATGCATTATGGCAATTAATTTGGTAGTAGTTGCTTAGCTATTAAATTGTGGGCATAATCATTAATTTATTCTAATGATTTCTCTGGACGCTGTTTTGCGAGTCAAGGCTGACACGTGACACCATTTTCCAGGAAATAGCTATCGAGATGAGTGAATGAGTGACCTTACGAAATTATATAGCAGATATTTTAACTATGTGCGAGAAATCTGCATTCAACCTTTGATGATCTTTGGTATCAAGTTATTAACGATAGTTGATTTTAAGAATGGTTATCAGAAAATTTTGTCCAATTCGTTCTCCGATATAAAAGCTCAAAACACAAAATATAAACTAAGGCTCTAGGCAATACTCTGTATTCTAATGAAATGTGCTTTAACATTTTAATCAATTTCATTCGTTTCCGAGATAAACTAGGAAAAAGTTTCTGCTTACTACACAAACGCAATTAGAAATTCACAGCCAGCGTGCTCTTAAGTTCTGTTCGTATTCTACAAAAATAGCATCAATATCATCAGTGTTAGTGCATTGTCCTTTATAAAAAATGTGTCTTCACAGAAATGGACCATCTCTTCTAGCCACTGATAAGGGTTTGTTTTCGGAAATAATCTGATATCAAACGACGCATAAACACGCTCACAGCTTGCATCTGCATATCTTAAGACATAATCAATGCAGACCATCTGATGATGAGCACTGTTTGCTCGAAACTGGTAGTGGCTGAATAAACAAAATAAAAACAAATTGTGACTGGTCTGTGTCTTCCATATTAACCCAAATTTGATATCACAGTCGCTGAATTCCACCAATCCATAATGGAGAAAATATTATTTTATTTGCTTTGTTATTTTTTACAACGAAGAATAATAAACTTTATTTTTTACTTTATTAAGTATTTCAACATATGTCGCTATACCTGAACTTTGAGAAGAAACTACAGTCGAAGAAAGCAAAGAAGGTGGGAGAAATGTACGGCTAAAAGGGGTGGAAGAGTCCCATAAAAAATGGAAAATGTGTTTAAGGCAATTGTTCTCATAGTTCGAATTCTCGGATTAAAATAATGATCGGTAACGGGATTTTTTGTGTTCTGAATGATCATATGAGTTACATGCGTTAGGACCTTCCGTGTTTAGGATTCCAAATTAAACTGAAGGTTCAGCCACGACACGAGTCAAATGCGTGGCAAAAAGAAACTCTGTCAGCAGTGCAAAGATTTTACGAATTTGCTTTGCTGCTTAAAGGAGAAATAACTGCCCTATTTTCTCAAATATTAGCAGATGAAGAGGTAATACACTACGTGAAACAACTGAAATAATATAAAGAACGCTCCGGTGATGAGGTAATGTAATGGAAGGCGAGGAATGATACTTCCTCCGTCAGAGAAAATTCCTGCTCCCGACTATGATCATTGATGGCATTTACTCTAATGTACGAAGGTAAGTATCGCCACCTACCAGCGACGGGCGTAAACTTGTCCTAACATATATGACGTGCAAGAAAGAAGATTGTGGAAGAATCTTAGAGAAAGAAGGGAAAGGAGTGTGGGTCACTTTTTAAAACATGCGAGATTGGTTAATTTGTTAGAGCAGGGAACAGTCGAAGGTAAGAACTGTAGAGGGAGACAGGGATTAGAATAAATGAAGCGATAACTGAGGACGTGGGTTGTAAGGGGTATGTAGCTAAGCGTAAAAAAGGAAGAGACGGAAGAGTGCATCAAACCCAGTAGAGAGTCTGATGACAGTGTAAAAAAATAAATAAATAAGGAATGTTTATTTATATCTCTTATCAAACATGTATTTCTAAGGCTGAAATAATTAAGACAAACTAAGCAGGATGAAAGATACTGAGAAGATACATTACATGCCAGCCCATTGGTAGTGAACTGACTAATTGATCCCCTTTCAGCTTGTAGGTATATATTACGTAGTATTTTGTGCAGTTCAGTTTGTTTTGGTAATTACTCTTAAGCCGTACTATAAATAAATTAACTGCTCTGTGTATCGTACTTTCCCTTCTTGTTTTGAACTTGACCCCGAAGAATATCAAGTTGCAGTAGATTAGACGTTTCCGGACTTACAAGCATAAGCTCATGGTGTATTCATAGGTCGTAAATATGGAGGTCACAAAAGTTGTTAAAGCAGACTTTCATTTCGAGGGATTGCAATCAGAGTTACAGGTAATGGCGATGAGGGGGCATATTGGAGCGTCAAGGCGTAAAGTGAAGCACACAGCTACCACCTGCGAGAGGAGAGGTCATTAATTAAAACTTCACTCCGGCACGAGCTGGGCGACCGTAATTTATGAGCTTTAATTATAAGAGCAGGCTGCTAGGAGAGCGTGTTACTTCTAATATAGGGAGAGTGTGCAGCTCGCAAATATCGCACACATTCCAGCCCAGAGTAGGACTGACATCGCGTGCTTCCCAGTCCCTAAAGAAGTCAGAGCGCCGGACACTGCAGGAGCTCTTACTGTCTCCTGTTCGCCTCTCCTATACTTCTTACCACCCGCAGCCATTTGCCACGTTGTTCGGTATTGCGTGCTGTGCATCCGTATCTTACCGTCACTTTATTAAGTACCAATAAGAAAGTAAATTAGATACAGTGAACAGTTTACGACGAATTTGAACTGAAATACTCATATATCTCAATTACACTACTACCAAATACGGTATATTTGAATTACGAACAGAGTAGAAGAAAAAGGAAATATTAAAAAAAAAAATAACCTGGTGCCTTAAAATACTTACAAATACTGGCACACAAGTAAGCTTGATTTCTACATTTACTTTTAATAAAAATAGAGACTGTTTCTAGTTTAATTCATACAGCTCATTATTCATAGACAGAATGAATAACAGCAACTAAGCAAACTAGGTTCATTTTTTTTTAACTGCTTAACGTCTCTTAACAGCGAGGTCTTTAGAGACGGAAAAGGATGGGGGGCAAGGAATGGGAAGGGATTCGGGCATGGCCTTTTGAAGGAAGCATCCCGGCATTTGCCTGGAGTGATTTGGGAAACCATGGAAAACCCAAATCTGGATGCCCGGACGCGGAATCGAACCGCGGTCCTCCCGAATGCAAGGCCAGAACGCTAACCGTTACACCACCACCTTCGGTAATCTAGGTTCAATTTCCTGTAAAGACTGAATGGTCCTCCTTACTAATATTTAATAACTAGCAGAAGGCAGATAGCCCGCTACTGGCGACACATGGCCCAAAGTGTTGCATTTGCGATTGTGCTACCGCCTCGCATTATTAGTATTTGATGAAAGAAATATTCTCAACTATACTCTTTATCTTGCGCAACGGATGCCAAAATGAAATTAAATCCAGCAATACTTCTTACTTGCACAATTTATGTAACTCATTAAAACTCATATAAACCAATACAGAATCGTCACTGTCCAACTATTGCGATCACTCGCGGTCTCCCCGCGCCATATTCTTTTTCAACCCTCTCACTCATCAGCGGGCACTATACTGCCAACTTGCAAATAATAATATTACTACAAAGATACTTAAAATTACCCCAAATACCTATACTATGCTGTGAAAACCTATTATTAAAAAAATTATTTACAATTTCGTCATAGCGATGACTTGTGAGTGGGACCTCACAAGACGAAACTTTCTCCCCGATGCTAAGCTTCCTACAGGTTCTCTTGAACCATTTTAGTGGAAGATGAGTCAGGTTTCTTTCAGTTTTTAATAATTTTTCGACATGCTAACTTGAGTTATAACGATCAGAAATATAACAAATTTTGTTGTGAAACACGCAAAGTAAATTTAGCTATTTGTGGTTTGGAAGTATGGCAAACTGGTCTGGAATACATATTCTAAGAACGAGATCTACATAACAGTTCGATGCTGAATTCAATAATAGACGGACTCTGGTTGCAATACAAGAACAGGATCATTACGGTAGAACATGAGTAAGATAGAATAAATATTAAGCTCGAGTATTCAAGATAAGTGGCTTTGTAAGTGGTAATTGATTCTTTTTTTTCTTACAAAAAAACAGGATACATTTTCTCAGTACCAAAACTTAGGCACTTTTTATTTAATCGTGCTTTGAATTTATATGATTCTTTCATTAATTTTATTAAACCCATAACGATTAATCGAAATTTTATTGGAATTTTCATTATGAAGCATATTTGGTTATGATTTATGCAATATTTTTAGAAACAATAACATTTTACTAAAAATCGTTGTGTTTCTATTAAGAAACTTCTGTTCTAAGAGTATAATAAATCGTTGAGGCTACCACAATAGACACACTGGAGGTTTTGACCTTTAGATATTTTATCCACATCATGCAAACTTATACTTCGATAACATTCATATGTTAATCTTCTTCTTTCGTAGGCGCTTACTGAAATTTTGTTGTTTAGCCGATTAAACATAAATCTTCGAGTTTCTGCGAATTTTCTGAAATCGCGTTTTTACTGCTTTGCCGGAATGTTGAAGCTTATTCGCCTTGGGTAATTCTAAATGGACGTGCACATCTGGTTGTCGGACAATCTTGAAGTATATCTTTAAGATCTTCTGACCATTACAGGTCATATCAATCTATATATTAATACGCTAAGCGAAAATTTTGGATCCCTTTTTAAGAATATTTCACTCACGGAGAAGTGTGAGATTTGGCATAGTTAAAGTTTATGGATGAAGAGAAGAAGTGTAGAAAGCTAAAATCTATATATAATATGTGCTACAAATACATTAAATAAAATAAAATAAAATAAAATATTCGTTCTTTACAGTCAGTTGTTTATTTAGTGGCAACGACACTTAGCGATTCTGCCAATGTGTGGTATTTGTTAACACTAAACAAAAAAAATTAATAAGCATAGTTAATACATGTTACAAATAAATTGTTAAATTAAAATTAAATTCGCGAACGTGTGTGCACATGAAATCGGATCGCAGCCAACTATCTGACGTGTATTCCAAGCATTGAGATACTCTGAGGTCTTTGGTGAAACAAAAGAGTCGCATAAAGTAGAGATTAATCTTTGAAGTTATAAAAGGAACACTTCGAAAAGCAATGTAGCGATTCTGCCAGATACTAATATGGTCTTCTTATTATTTAGAGGTTAAATTTAGAGGTTGATTTTTGAATTTCAGTACGATTTTTTTTTTCATTCAACTATTTGCACCTACTTCCATTATGCCTCGAGATAGAACATTAACAGGTCGGAGAGAGAGAGAATGACAAAATAGAAGGAATACCTATTTGCGTGAAATTCAAAATGATAATAGACCAAATTTAAATAGTGAACACACGAAATTATTTTGATGGATACATTTAAATGCGCACTAAATGTCAGTTCCAAGAAATTTTGATAGTTTCGAATTTAAAATGCAAAACATTTCAAATAAGAAGTCAATTCAGGTGAAAGGACGTCATTTACTTCATGTTTTCATAAAGCTAAAGCAGTTTTCCGGCCTTTAGTCAAAATTAATATTTTAAATCATTGTATAATGGACTAAATTCAAATGAACTATCGATAAATAGAAAGTCAAAAATTATTTTGAATACATTCATAAATACATTTCATCATTTGCTATGGTTAGTTCAGAAGTTAAAATTTAGGATACAGTCATACGTGGATTGTATCATTTAATTTTATAGGTATTGCAGGGTATTAAGGCAAACAACATAAGCTAATGTGTTGGTACACGCTAGCAGCCAACGACGTCAATGTAAACAGTATATAATATATCTATACTCGCACCAAACGCAATACAACAAATTCAAATAATGATTGTTGCTCTTTCAAGAAAGAAACTAAATAACTTAAAGAATTACGGTCGAATTTCGACCCTGTCCGATCACTAGTAATAATAATTCTGCTTTTACGAAATGATTAAGCGGTAGTAACTAATCTGGTTGAAGCGAAATATCTAATTCATAACATTTTATGTCTTCATTACCAGGTTACAGAAACTCTTAGTTATTTATTATATTAACTGTTGTGATTTTATTTTGCTCTGACAGTTTTGATAGCTAAGTTTTATGGGAAACTAAAGGCAGTATTTACGAATACAGTGGTACTCAGATTTTAAGCGTAGATAGCTGGCCGCGTCTCTTCACCATATTGCACAATAGTAGAAAATTTTAATCAGCGTTGTGTGCAGTTGTATAAGTGTTTCATACAACTAAAACCTTTCCATCACCTTCGAAATATTACGAACGTAGTGTACGTAATTTTACAACTGCTATCAGCTGTAGTAACAGTCAGCTTTTTCATTACGTTTAACACGAAAGACACATCAGTGTTGATCGTTTGCAATGATACTCTGTAATGAGTTTTAGGTACCTCTGAGATTGCAAGCGATGATGGGACCAACAGTTCAATACTTACAGCTGAGTTCAAACCACATGAAGGCGAACCGTGGCTTTCAAATAATTGAGATGTAATCGATTGCGGTTTCAGGTGACATTGCGGTAGACCACATCAGGTCTTAGGTCAAATGAATACGAAAAACAAAAATTCAGGCGGTCGTCATTGACGACGTGAAGACACACGTGCATAAATTGCAGTATGAACCGTGGTTGTTTTTGTCGAATAGAGGTCGAATAAATAAACTGCGGGGGTACTACGCAGAATTCAGTCTCAGAATAGTTTTCGGAATACAAATTTGAAGGATATGCTGCAGATTCTGAAGATTTACAAGGGAAGAAAACGAACTGGTATAATACTATTGACATGCGATGGGAAGGAATTTGGTCACGGTTGGATGAATCGTACACAAAACTGTCAAAATAAATACTGAACGTTAGTAACGAAGTTTAAATGTTTTTAATAAAGTAAAAGGTGCAGTGTAAGGCGGGGAAAAATGAAGCAGAGGATAAGATGGGCCACGATGTTGAATTTTCTTTCATAGCCTCTAGTAATATTTCAAATTCTATATAAAACAGTCTGTCAAGATATTCTGTAGCGTATCGGGTGGAAGAACCATTCCACAGCGCATTAAGATACAGTAATTAAAATTATTTTTAGGATCCAGTAACCCAAATGGCAAAAACAAAACCGTAATGATTCCGTAATGTCTGTTTGTTTGTTCCTACATTAAAGCCTCGTAATTGTTTGCATCTTTTGTGATGAAATTTCGAATGAAGGTTTTTTTATTGGCCATAAGATATATCCATAGATAAATAATCAAACAAGAACGATTCAGAATACCCTACTATACACATATTGTTACCTTCCGCTATACTATAGTAGAACAGGTATTCAGTACTGTTATCAATGTTGCTTTGGGAAATTTTTATTTAATTTTTTATTCTGTGAGGTAAGAAAGTATCAGCCCCCCATAGTTGTAAGCTACACAGACGGAAAAAAAAATCCCAACACCAAGAAAAAATTATTGTAGAGTAATGAAATTTGGACAATGCATTTGTCAAGTTAACATGTTTAATTGATTAAATTTTCAAGATCACAGGTTAATTTAAGCTCAAGAAAATGCATTTCAAATGTGAAATACTGTTAAATTAATAGCCGGTGTAACCTCCAGAATTTTGAATGCAAGCCTGCAAACGTGAATGCATTGTGTCATACAGGTTTCGAATGTCACTTTGTGGTATGGAGTTCCATGCTTGTTGTACTTGTGCTGTCAATACTGGGACGGTCAGTGCTGGCTGTGGATGATGCTGGAGTTGTCGTCCAATGATATCCCATACGTGTTCAATTGGAGACAGATCTGGTGATCTCGCAGGCCAAGGTAACATGTCGACACTCTGTAGAGCACGTTGCGAGACAACAGCGGTATGAGGGCGAGCGTTATCCTGTTGAAAAACTCCCCCTTGAATGCTGTTCATGAATGGCAGCATTACAGGTTGAATTACCAGACTGACGTACAAATTTGCAGTCAGTGTGTTTGGTATAACCACAAGAGTGCTCCTGCTGTCATAGGAAATTGCTCCCCAGACCATGACTCCAGGTGTAGGTCCAGTGTGTCTAGGCCGCAGACAGTTTGGTTGCAGGCGTTCCCCTGGCCTCCTTCTGACCAACACTCGGCCATCACTGGCACCAAGGCAGAACCTGCTTTCATCAGAAAACACAACAGATCTCCACTCCGTCCTCCAATGAGCTCTGGCTTGACACCACTGGAGTCGCAAACGGCGATGGCTTGTAGTCAGTGGAATGCACGCTACAGGGCTGGAGTCATGGTCTGGGGAGCAATTTCCTATGACAGCAGGAGCACTCTTGTGGTTATACCAAACACACTGACTGCAAATTTGTACGTCAGTCTGGTAATTCAACCTGTAGTGCTGCCATTCATGAACAGCATTCAAGGGGGAGTTTTTCAACAGGATAACGCTCGCCCTCATACCGCTGTTGTCTCGCAACGTGCTCTACAGAGTGTCGACATGTTACCTTGGCCTGCGAGATCACCAGATCTGTCTCCAATTGAACACGTATGGGATATCATTGGACGACAACTCCAGCATCATCCACAGCCAGCACTGACCGTCCCAGTATTGACAGCACAAGTACAACAAGCATGGAACTCCATACCACAAAGTGACATTCGAAACCTGTATGACACAATGCATTCACGTTTGCAGGCTTGCATTCAAAATTCTGGAGGTTACACCGGCTATTAATTTAACAGTATTTCACATTTGAAATGCATTTTCTTGAGCTTAAATTAACCTGTGATCTTGAAAATTTAATCAATTAAACATGTTAACTTGACAAATGCATTGTCCAAATTTCATTACTCTACAATAATTTTTTCTTGGTGTTGGGATTTTTTTTTCCGTCTGTGTATGTTTGTGTCCCCCATCCTATGATTTTCGAAACATATTACAAGTTTTCTTTGCTTGCTTTGTAAATGTGAAACAGATTCGTCATAATACTGAAGGTCCTATTTACGCGATATGATTATCGGATTAGGTTAGACCGTAATGACTTAGACGCAAATCTGAAGACGGTAGAAACTATGTCAGTATCATGAAGAAACGAGATACTACTGTTTCTATAATTATCATCGCATAATAAATTTAAACATAAATTGTTTAGGAATCAAAACCACAGATAAACCGATTTGGAAGTGAACACCTAATGGAAGAAGAGAAAATTTAAGACTAACGAAAATATATCCATACACCGTCACTGAAGCCGAAAAAAAAATTAGCACCAGAATACTCGCAGTGAACATTACACTGCAGTTTCCCTATATATACCATCATCTAGTAAACTATGTACGGTTTTACAAAATTACAGATTTTCCAGACGTCACGGTAAGAGGCTCTTATGAATACCTTTTTGCCTATGGATGTTCCTCTTCGCTCAAGCAAAAAATTAAGTAATATTGAAGTACTGATATAGAAAGATGAATGTGATACCAACTGAGATAGAAAAGATGAATTCGATTACACATAGCAGCCATAATTAATTACAACAATGTTTTTTTGTTACTACAATAATTAACGGTGCCTTATGGATGAGTGGTAACGCTTTGACTTCGCATTCGGGAGAAGGCGGGCTCAACCCGGCATCTGGCCATACATAATTCTATTTTCAATGGTTTTCCGAAATCACTCCAGACGAATACCGAAATGATGCCTTGAAAAGGACATAGCCGAATTCCTTCCCGTTTCTTGTTCTTCTTCCTTTTCTTCCTGTAATGACCTCAACGTCGGTAAGGTGTAAACACAGAAGCAAAAATAATAATAATCCAGTAATTACTGTATGATTGCTTTTTTTGATCCACGTATCTAAACTACCCACCTTCTGTTCAACTAGAATAGATAGCACTGATTTCAGTACGATATGCCTTTTTTTGTTCAATCTTAAAATCCTGTAGCGTTGGTGTTACATAATATAATTTTACGAAATTTCTCTGTAACTCTTCCATGTTCACAGTAATACCGGACACTATTTTATTTGAGTAACTACTAATGTTCATGGCTGTAATAATGGTTAGTTTTCACTGTTCAAAACTGGTGTGAGCAATAGTGTTGTTAGAAATGTGAGATCGCTGTATGATTAATTAAAGGTTGAGTGACAATGAAGTTATCTGTGACATGTGTGTGTAAAGACAAAAGGAGTTCTCTTTCACTATTAATATAATACGATTAAAAATAGCATGACTTAAATACGGAATGGTACTGTATTTTTAGAAATAAAATTGATTTAGATATACTGTAATGGTATTTCCAAAATTATAAAAGATTTTAATTAACTTACTATACCTCAACCTGCGATTTTCATCAGAACTGTATTAATATAACTGAATAATCTGTGAGTAAAATACAGCGATTCATAAAGTTTAAATCACTAATCGTAATATATTAACGATATTTGGAGTGGATTCGAACTCTATCGATTGAGTGACATCCTTATTTAAAGTCTATTAGTGCGGCAACATTTATTTACAAAATTTTCTGATCGCTTACTCTACAAAATATTGTTAAATTATAAAAGTCATACTTAAGTTTTAATCCTATTTACTTGCACACTTTCAACTGCAATAGATGGTTTCCCGTTATTCGATAACAGATTTTGAAACGCTCTACTGAATTCATTGGTAATATACGAAGCAGATTTCCGTCTCTCATTAGAAAGAAACCTATGATGACAATGTTAACGTTTGTGACTATTTTTTGATAGTACCTCCATACATGCCACAGTGTAATAAATATTCTGTTTATTTAATTTCACACAGGCAATCGTCACTTTCCGTTCTTTGCCAACAGCTATCTACAAGACATTTTAACAAAAAAAAAAAAAAAAAAAAAAAAAATCCTATGTGCTGGGATTTATATTTAAAATATGTTGTAAGTTGTGAGTAAAATATAAAACGTTTTTGTTTTGAAATTGCATTGCAGTATCAAAACATTGATACTATTTTAATTAAAACGATTTAAATAAATTGCGTTGCATTCTAAAGGACCTATAATAAATTTGATTGCAACTTTACAATAACATTAAAAGCGCGTGTGTTAACGAGACGCGGGTTTAACAGATTCTGCTACCTGACCTGAAAATTTGTCAGGTACCGTATTAATTTTTGTGCCAAGCGACTGTCGTTCGATCAACCACGTACGCGATAGGTATGTGTTTAGGTCATTAGAGAATGGAACCTTAAACGCACCAGGCTCGTCTCGCCCATTTTACCTGGTTTGTGAACCATAGAGAAATATTATTACAATATTTTGAATTAGGTTTTTAAGGGAGGAAATAGTTGGATAAATTTTGTGTGGAATTATTGGTGGGACCACTAAGGATTATTCTTATATGAATTCTTTTACCATTTGGGATTGGAATGCACAGCAAAGAGATTAGCTTCGGTGCTGAGCACCCTCTACCACCCACAATTTTGTGAATTTCAGAGTATATATGTAGATGTAGATTCAGCCGCCTAAGTGGTAATTTCAATTTGTGACGCAGTACGCCCTTATAACTGGAACGCCAGTCATCAATGACAGTGAAGACACAAATCAAATTACGCATTCCTCGGAACATCGTTGCCGGAGCAGACAAACGTATTTTATATATGTATATATATATATATATATATATATAAAGGGATAGCGAAATGAACCACCACTTACCTTAGATGATGGTATCATGGGGTGGACACATAAATAAGCACAAAACACAGGAAGCCCAGAAATGAGATCCATTCTTCCCAAAATTCCCCCTGGCTATCCCAGAACTTGTTTCAGCAGGCCCCTCAACCTCAGCCAGCTACTGGTTCACAAACACAGTCTTCCTCGTCCCATCAGACAGCCCCAACGATCCTTCCCATGCAATAGACGCCGCTGTAAGATGTATGACATTCACCATGCCTCCACCACTTTCACCAGCCCTATCACTGGCGAGAACTTTCCTATCATAGGACACGCCACCTGTGAAACCTCCCACGTAATATACCAGCTAACCTGCAAACACTGCCTGGCTTCCTACATAGGTTTGACTACCAATCCGTTAGCAATTAGAATGAATGGCCACCGTCAGACAGTTTTCACTCGGAATCCAAAACATCCAGTAGCTATCCATGCCATCTATGAACTAAAAATTTCAATTCTTGTTTCACGGTCCATGCTATCAGAGTCCTCCCAAACAACAGCAGCTCCTCTGAACTCAGAAGGTGGGAACTTGCCTACCAATACAAAATAGGCACAAGGCAACCTCCTGGTCTCAATTTGAGATAATACCCAGTTAGTACTTTTAACTTCCCTATATCCTCTACTTGCCTCCATGCCCACTGTCTACAGTATATTGAACCACCACATACCAGAGGTGATGTTTAACTACATAGATTATTTTATTATTATCATTATATTTTTTCAATTTTATTTTGTTTACTTATTTACTTTTACTTTCTCAAATTTATGTAATGAACATTTTAATGTATTTTTCTGCATTTTTTACAACATTTTGCATTGCTCGGGTACTAGCACCAATTCAATGTCCCCCTCTCCTTGTCCTCTGTTTGAATTTACCCCCTCCATGTTCACTGACTAACGGTCATTCTGTGAAACAGTCTCCCACACCACCATCCATCCCTGATTTTCTCCTGTTGACGAAGAGCTAAGTCCAGAAATATTAATTGTTTTTCTTGTGTTTTGTGCTTATTTATGTGGTGGTGGTTCATTTCGTTATCCCTTTTTTTGTAAATCCATTCGCTAATTAGCTCCTATTATTCCCTGGTAATTATATATATACGTCCTTTTGGTAGTGACCGTCATGAACTACAGTTGTCTATATTCTAAAGGAAGACAGTGATTGTTATCTTGTATCTCCAAAGAGTTTGTCTGTTGTATTATTCTGTGAGTGAAATGTGATTTTTAGGATAGAAATTTTTCTTCCAAGCACCGCTGCTAAAGGAAGACAGTGATTGTTATCTCGAATCTTCAAAGATTTTCTCTGTTGTATTATTCTGTGAGTGAAATATGATTTTTAGGATAGAAATTTTCCTTCCACACACCACTGCCCCAGTAACTCAGTTTGCAGCAATTGCGAAACAAGTTTTGTAAAAAATGTAAACATATCATTTTCTCCCACATCTACTTAAGATATTCCTAGAAGAACGAGGGCACCTTTAATGGTTACAAGGTAACGTTTTATGGTTTTGAGAGCACGGTGGAAGCTGTCTATATCAAACAGATACTGTGAAAAAACATTTGCGAGCTATCCAATACACAGCAGCCTGCGTATTTACTTTTTATGAATTGTTCACAATTTGTTGAAAAATTTATCAGCTCGTTCTAAATCATGCACGCGTGCATACACCTGCAGATCCAACCACATTCTACCGTTAACTATGCAGAAGACTAATAGATGGCTGCTTGTAATCAACACTATCATTTTACGCACTAAGTCGGGCCTTGGAATCATTTGTTGCTCCCTCATCCAAGAGTGTGAGTATGAAATTGATCGATCCATTGTTTGCATATGCTTACGACTCTGGGTGGTATTTAATAATACATAGTTCTGAAATTGTCATGAATGTATTCCATACATGAAGCACGCATAACGTTTGTAACAACAGACAAAATCGACTAATACTCACCATGAATACTTGAATCCCATTCCACTTGGCAGTAGCGATCAGTACATAGTTTGAAAAGCATTGTTACTAATTTGTGAAGACTGGGGGACAGAAGCTGGTTGAGAAACTTACCCCCACAGAAAAATCTCATGCTACTAAGCTGTTGAGATAGAGTCTCCTGCTGGGTGTATTAATTGGCTTAGTTGGTGTGGGCTTCAAACAAGAACAGCATCTACCCCAGACACGGACGCAGATATACACCTTCAGACGCCCCGCCATTGACTTGGTCCTAATAAATTGGCTCAATTAGTGAGGTCTTTAGTCATCCGGTCCAATCCCAGACACCCGCTTTCCCACATCAGGTTCACTTCGCACAGGGACTCCAATAGAACGTGACCGACGCTAATTGAATGTCGGTTCACGTGGTTATTTTTCCGAAGTAGTTTATTTAATGCAGCAGATCACTTTATATCTCACGAAACTGTTAAGATGGTGCTGCTTTGTTGACGCAGCATTAACGGGCGAAAAACAGAATCATAAGCAAACTTACAGCAAGTAGTTTGATCTAATACTTTCACAGAGGGATGGACGAAGTTGGGTTGTGAAATTAAAAACCGGTATCTTACTTGGCGCGACTGTTTACAAACAAAGATATATTAACTCAACATTTCAATACGTGTCGTGAATTAATTAATCAGCACAAATTAGAATAATGTACAGAGTAATGTGTGGTTGAGATTGAGAAGATCGTCGTAGTTGCTCTCCATCATACCTGCAAAACAAAAAGTTAGGATAAACTAAATCAGCGAACTAAGTTATTATTCAAGTGTGCACGAATAGTTTTTTTTTTCCCCCCCCCTTCGTATGATCAGGAAATGAAATTTGAGATATGATTATGGCTGCTTTCACCATGTAATATACCGAGCATGGTGGGTGAGCGGTAACGCGCTGGCTTCGCATTTTGGAGGACGCGGGTTCGAATCCCCATCCGGGCATCCAGATTTGGATTTTACAAGGATTCTTCAAATCTTCTACGCGAATACCGGGATGCTTCCTTCAAAAGGCCGTGATCGAAATCCTTCCTCTTCCTTGTCCGCAATCATTTCCCTCCTCTAATGACCAAGACGTCGACTAGGTGTAAAGCCATTAGCCCCCACCATGTAATAGATTTATATCGTCGTACTACTGATGAGGATCAATATTTGACTACAATGAGATAATAGACGACCATTATACTGAATTACCAGTTAAGAGTTCTGAAAATGGGTTGCATCCAACTACGGGATGTATGTTTACTGACGGTTCAGAGAGCCAGTTATAATTAGTGACTATTTTTGTATGTAGATGATTGTGATAAATAAATGAGCTGTAATATTTCCGTGCGAAGGTGTAGAAAGAAGAAGATGAAACGTGGTGATGAATTTATGACACTAAACGTTACGCTGGTAACCTGTTTTAACTGACGGACGAATAACCATTAAGAGTATCGTAGAGCATTTCAGCACACACGTTGTACTTTATCCAAAGTTTCTTATCAGAGCTTGTCTACCACACCATAACTGTCTGTTAACTAAGTACGAGATGAGGAAAATTTCTTCCGCCAGAGGTATTTGTGCAACTAACAGAGAATCGTTTCAGAAATGCAGGAAGGAAACTTTCGGGTTTGATACTAGATACATACTTACGTGATGCGTGATGATGGATTATGTTAAATTAAATGGACATCGAGCACATTGTTGTTCTATAATGCATTCTAAACTGTACCGTCCGAGGTGCAAATCATGACAAAATCAGAGAGGCAACAAACTCTGTCACGAATGAAATCTGATGATAAATAATTTTCACTTCTTTATTTCATAAGTTTCCAACCTACCGAAGGAATGAATGATGAATCTTAAATAAGTAACGAGGTGGATTTTTCTAAATTTAAATTGTTGCCAATGGCGTAATTGTTGGTATTACTTGAGCGTTCAGTGTAGTGTTATTTATGAGGAACCCACTATCACAATCTCAGCCTATCATGATCTGTGTTCCGATCTCTAGCCTTAAACGTTTTCACGGACTAATAACAGAGTGAACTCATTATACTCAGCGGAATGAAATGCCCTGATAAATAGATCTCACTTCAGCGGTATGATGTAATAAACCTGACTCTTTTTTTGTATTGTTGTTGTTGTTGTTCGCAAATTTCTTGAACCCTCAGGACTTTACAAGATACTGGTTACATGCATTCATACAATCCAGAGATTGCATACAACACTTCTTCCACAGACAATACAGTTCCCGGCCGTCGAAAACTGAGTTGGTGAAAAACTTTACCGAAAAACTAACTTTCTGTCTTGGACGTTCGCTTTATCTACATCTACATCTACATATATACTCTGCAATTCACAAAATTGTGGCAGAGGGTGCTCAGCACCAAATCTAATCTCTTTGTTGTGCATTCCAATCCCTAATGGTACTAGGGAAAAAAGAATTCATATAAGAATCAGTCCGGCATCTTATTTCTCTAATTTTATCTTGCTTGTCATTACGATTCAAATAGATTGGTGGATGAAGTATTTCACTACACTCGTAAGTGAAAGTGGGAGTACACATGTTTACCAATAAGTTCATACAAAACGTGCGTCGTCTATCTACCAGAGACTCCCAGTCTAGTCTACTAATCAGTTCCGATATACCGTACGCTCAAAACTTCGCTAAAAGGAGGTTGTGTTTTCTGAAAATCTAAAAAAAATTGCATCTACTTGTGAAGCTGTATCAATAACTTTCATTACGTCGTGTGTAAAGAGGGCCAGCTGTGTTTCACATGATCTTTTCTTCCGAAATCCGTGTTGATTTGTTGTAAGCAAATTATTTATTTTCATCTAGAACACTTCAAAAGATTCCGACAGATATTTCTCGAACAATATCAATACTTAAACAATTGAAACATATTTTTAAAAAAATCAGAATTAATACAATTAATAGAAAATGGTCAGAAATGGAAAGAAAAGATACTTAAACACAATATTATTTACAGAACTCATTTTAAACTGTAGCAAATTGTCCTTTAGACATCGTAACTTGCATTAATACTTGGAATTACCAACATTAAAGCAATTATCTTGCACAATTCTATTCTTAAACATATTAAATAGCCTCTAAATAATTTATTTTCATAAAACAAATTCTATATACACTGATTTACAGGAAATTGCAAAACAAACCTACCACATCATATTCAACCAAACTCTAGCTTACTACCAATACTTTATAAAATACAATTACATTTAAATTTAGGTTTGAGGGTTGTTACAACATGTTGCTATGATCTTATAGATTTCTTCTTCTTTCCTGTTAGTGAGTCTGCGTACTATTGTGATGGCATATTCTAAAGACAAACATGATGATTATTTAAGTTTATTGGTGTAGACATCGACGATTAATAAGTTTTTTTTGTTATACTGAAAAAATGCTGATATTTTTTTGTGAATTCTTAATGAACAAGAACAGCATCCTTGAAGCTGCTTGCAAAACAGAATTGTTAGGCAATATTTTACTATAGCCACGAACTGAATTAGTAGAAGTGAATGAAATATCGCTGAAATAAAGTCTACCCTAAAACATCCAACCCCAATATTTGTACTAATAGCTCATAATATTGGAAACTCACGAAATTATTATTTTTTCTTGATTATGATTTTCTCTGAATGTTTTTGTAGCTGCTAGCCTATTTCAACCAATAATCAGCCACCTCGATCTGTCAAACATAAAGAACGGTCCTCGAAACAGCACCAAAATTTATTTTAAAGAATTTTTTTGAAGAAATTGACGATCAAAATACAATTTGAAACTTAGCTCTGCGAATTGTAGGGAGAAAATCTTTAAACGGATAATAAATTTTTCAGAACAAATTATAAATTGTACTCTACACCCTAGTGTGGCTTAGTGCGCTGAGGGCGCCGCGCTGAGTTCCCCCCCCCCCCCTTTTATGATCCTTGGCAGCCGAATCGGAGTAAAAATTATATTATATCCTAATACCCATAGATGAAAGTAAACAAATACCACAGAAATTAAATTATTTAAACTGAAGATTAGTCGGTCAGCTATAAAAAGATGTGCCATAGTTGAGAGAACTGTCTAGTAATAGTATTTTCCATTGGTTTGTGATCGTTAATTCACTATAAATTAAGAAAATAGCAGTGTTGATAAAAGCTCAGATAAAAAGTGAAAATTTTGAAATCTGATTTTCATATATGTAAAGTTCGGTACATTAAGATTAAAGAGATTTTAGCTGTTGGGTTTCTGCGTGTGGAGGAAAACAGTTGAAGAGAAAGCGATATCTCTCTCTCCCTCTCCCTTTCTATCTCTCTCTCTCTCTCTCACACACACACACACACACACACTCATACACGTGACTCAGACGCGCGTGGGAGTTTCGAGCGTCTCCTGTGCCGATAGATTATAATCACGTCTTGCAGTGGGCGTGTTAATTATTCATATATCACGGCAATTAGCCATAACGCAGGTAGGCAGGCCGTGTTTAACAGCTGGAGGCTACGCCAGGACGCTAATGCCCATAATCCTCCCGTGTTGGACCATCGTCGGCTCAAGACGGAGTAATGGCCTGGGCTTACTCAGATGGAGACATTACCTGCGATCCAACCCAACCTCACTTGAGCACTGAAAATTTTGCTAGTTGACGTAGCAATAATGCCTGTTTTATTTATTTTAATTTAGCTTCTTCGTATGCCCTTCACGCTGTTGAACAATCCATTGACTGTTTCGCTTCTCTTACAACAGTTAAAAAAAATAAATGAACATTGCAAGATTTTAATCTCTCGGCATTTCATCGGAGATTATTTTTGCCCGCTCTACTAGTAGACATAGTACTTACGTCTTTGATACGTGTTTATTACCCGTTTCCGACGGCTTCGGCCGTGGAAATCCAGCTCATTTTGCGATTTACGTTTTACTCCAGTCATTTAAGCTGATAAGGCACAGATAGGAGGCACTCTAATCTTTTTGCACCCTCTACACTGTGTCTAATAAAGCAGTAGGTAGTGCGATTTTTTTTTGTAGGGGGGAGGGGAAAGTGGAGTGCTTTTAGGGTGAAACACTAAAACGCAAAATTGTCGAAATATGGTACGTGGAAGGCCTTTACTGTATCTCTTGCGAACATCTTCCAGTTTAGTTCCTGACCTGGAAACGATTAGAATGAGACATTTCTGACCTTTTTACAATTCAAGTAATTCTATAACAGGCAGCCCTCACCATAGATATCTGAGGTACATGGAATCTGGAAAAGGGAGTCTAGACGCAAGCTATCAGATGAACAACGCTACCTGAATGACTTAAAAGATCAACTGCTGAAATTTGGTTGGAATCAGTAATCAGTGAGATAGTGTTAATTTGTGCAAGGAACAAACAAGCATTAAGAATTCGAGTTTTGAGTATGTAGATTATACAAAAATCTCTTTAGAACTCCGCTTTAAGGGAATCGGGTAGTGTGGACAAGCCAACAATCAACGAGTGAGTTAAGGCAACTAGAAAGTTCAAGTTCTCAGAAATGTGTCTGTACAATCCCACAAAAACAATTCTTGGTAAAACACGCCAAGTCTCATGTTCATGTGGTGACAAAAAGTTATGAGATCTTCTGAGTCAAGTATAGACTTTACATTGTGTATTCACTTTGTCAAACAGTATCGTTTATTTAGAATAAAAAAATTCTAGTGACTTGTCCGTTATGCGTGGCATGTTTTAGTTAACCTGTATAAATACCTAAAATGTGTTGCTTTATCAAACTCATAAATACGTAAAAACCAAGATTTTTTCGCTCTTTTTAGAATTTGACGAGTATATTTATTATGCCCTCAATTTCAGTACAAATTATGACGTGCCTAGGGGCCAGATCATCAGATTTTTTTAATTCTAAATAAATGATCTGTGAGACCGAGAGAATTCATTCTGTTTTACAAAGTGAAGTGGATACGCACTGTAAAGTCAAGACTTGGCTCAGGAGAAGATCTCATAACTTTTTGTCACTACACGAACACAAGACTTGGTCTATTTTTACAAGAATTGTTTTTCTGGGATCTCGTTTATTTTTGTTAGTTTATCGCTTACTCTGAATCGTCGCTCAAATGTAATGATTCCATTTGAAAATCGGTGAATAAGAACGTTTCGGAATTGAAGGCATCAATATACGTTACCAAGAATGCCTCACCCTCTGAAAATAATGGTTGTGCGCCGTAGCCGAGCAATGCACCGCCGGTTTAACTACCACCATAAATAAATTACTTGTAACTTCCAAATTAGGCGTAGGAACAAAGGAAAATTTAAGATATTAGTTAAATTTGCTGATCACTATGCATTAAAAATTTCTCAGGCATATAGCTTCATCCGGAGCACATCAATTAAACCGCAAATATGTGCCAGAATTTTTCATGTTTGTGATTGTAATTAAATAAATACGGGGAAAAACTCCAATATTAGACTTTTATTATGATTTAGGGGTGAAACCATATATGTGTACAAAATTACTTGTTTTTAGGATTACTGGAAGTACAGTGGAATTTAGATGTCGGGGTGTAGTGCCGAAATAAAATTTTGATTTCAATAACTTCCGAAGTAAGAAAAGCAAAGAAGTAAAATTTAACACAGCAGGTAAACTCACTCCAAAGTGAAAATCTTAGGTATATAAAGTTATTAGGGTAGAAAGCGATTTCACGTTAGGGGTAGGTAAGGGATATTTACGAGTTTCAGACTTTTCTTGTAATATATGGGTAAAATCTATGTACCAAATGTCAGCTTTCTACGGCTGCGGAAAGTACCTTAGAGTTTCGATGATCATCAGTCAGTCAGTGAGTGAGTGACAAATCGCTGAAGTTTGCATCCGAATAACTAAGATCCGAAAATTGTGTGTTTGCTAAGATTGCTGATATCTATGCATAACAGAAATTTGAGACATGTAGCATGAATACGATCAAAGAAATTGAGTTTCAAATATGGTCCGAATCGCTTCGAGAAAAGAGTACGCAGTGTCGCCTTTAACTCGACTTGGTGGATGCACTACCAAGCACTCAAATATCATTGAAATATATAGTGTATTTTCATTAATATTCAAATGAGAACAAAAAAATTAAAAAAACCATAGCCTACTCCTAGTTATGTACCTTTTTATGTTAATGCTGATAATTTAATATAATGTGTAATGTAATGTAAATGATATAACTTGTGAAGCAAACTTATTGTTGCTAAGATACTGGTTTAGATTTTATAAATTTGTGATTATGTACTATTTTTTGCAAATATTTCAGATATTTATGCAGATACTTATGATATTAAAACTAACTAGCTATGAATTAGATTATTTTCATTTTGCTAAACAGACCGTGATTTATAAGCTTCTGTAATTGTGCAAAATTTCATTTCGATTGAACATTATATTCCTGAGATAAAGGTACATAGCATATAAATTTTCGTGGAGTGTTGTGAAAAAACAGGTTAAAGTTTCTGTTTACATTTATGAATTCATGGAATATAGGTATGGCGTCTGAGCTTTAATGAAAACCATCAATAATACCTAGAAGAACTGTATTATCCGAATAAACTATATATGATTGTAATCAGGAAAGTTTGTAGCTTTTTTTTTACTCAAAAAGTAAAAATACTAAATTTTTATATTTTACATTACCCGGTTACCTTAAATAAGAACAATACACTTTAATATCGCTTCGTAAGTCTTATTTCAATCAGACTTTAGCCTTTTCATTCAAACAATATTTTATCATCATGATGCGATTTTTAATCATATACTTAGTGAGTCAATAGTATGTATCTTAGAAGTCTTTTATCTTTAAAAATATCTCGTATAGATGAAAGAACTGTAAAGGAATTTTTATGCTGTTGCAGTCTAATTAGTTGTAAGTTATGAAATAATTCATTGCATAGCGTTGACATTTAGTTGGGACATCACGTTGGCGCATTAGTAGCTTCAAAGTAACAATTTTCGCACGTCTCAAGAAAGAAGGCGGCAAGTTCGTGGTAAGTCAGAACAGCAATTACATTTGAGAGGAGAGAGGCTCTCAACATCAAGGCTGTCTCGAGCGATGATCTGGGATGAACTAGCACGTACAGGCAACAGCAATAAATGGTACGGTACAGCCTAATGGATATTAAGCCACGCTCCAGGTTCATTCCTACACGATGCACAGATTAAACTCAGCCATCAAGCGAAAGCTTCTTCATTATATTGTTCACTCTGCATAAGATTTACAGATTTAACTTAAGTTATCTTACATTATAGGATTATCCGAATTAGTTGCTAAACCAGTTAAGTTAAAAAGAAAATGTAAAGTTCTGCTTCCGAACTTTTCTAGAATCAATGACTTCGGGTATTTTCGGGTATTGTATTTATCCATATTCTTGTTTTCCATTATTTGTTTCAAAACAGGTGAATTTCATTGCTGAATAAACGCATTCCTAAGCAGTTGTGTATGTCTCCAAATTATCGAAGGTATTCCCACAAGTCGTTCTATGCCGTATCCCAAACATACTAGATAAGTGAGGAAATTGGGATACAAAAAGCTTTGTTGAGACCATTACTTTGAATATGATGGTAGGGGACACACTTTTTGGGTATCAAACAGAGGAGTTGGAGTGGGTGCAAAGTTGGGCAGTAATATTTGTTTGTGGAGTTTACCGAAAAAACACAATCGATAATAATATGATAAGGAAACTGGTTTGGGATTCTTTGGAAGACATGGAGACGGTGAAAACAAATTTTGCGTCCCTTGCGTCGTTTTAGAGACGACTCGCTAACGATAATGATTTAAAGCTTTAACTGCAACTCACGCATTTAATTTGCAGTGAAATAAAATGAGCTTTAAACGTCTATCCCTTCACTTGGTGACGAATTTTTTTAAATATCTTTTACTCTTACAATACCTCCATATAAAGTAATTATAAAAGCATTTTAATTCTATATTTGTTTTTGCGTCAATAAAACATATAACAAGTGTAAATTTTAAATCGGAAAGTAATTACATTTAAGAGATAGAGTTCTCTAACATGTATCAAAATGACAGCAGTAAGGGTCCTGTAAAGAAGGATTTTTAACTGAAGACAAGCATATGCGTTGTCAAGTGCTTCTAAATATTTTTAAAGCTAGGATTTGTGAGACAACGGAGTTTTTCTTAGCGTTTATTTTTTCAGAAGCTGTCTATCAACCTGAAACGACCAGCCTCGCCTGAAAATTTCAGCAAACAAGCGATAGAAGTTTTGTTGTTTCGTAACATTTGGCGACAAACCCATGAAAATTTGTTAGAACACTTGCATTTATGACTTGCAAAAGCTCATAACAAGGCAAAAATTAAAAGAACACGCTCTTTCGATAACTGTTGAGTCATGAGAAAGAGATTAAATGAAACTAACTGTAGATCTTATAGAGGTTTTTGCCCAATTTAACGTACCTATTCTTTACTAAATTTTTCCTTCCATCAAAAATATTCGCTAGGCTGGCTTCGTGTCTAATTTACTCCCTCACACAGGACTAGTTAAAGCACTATTTACGATTTTTTTTTGCTGCCACAATGCATCGTGTAGGAATTGGTGGTATTGATGTGTATTTTCATCAATGTACTCTTCTGCCAATCCTACAATTCGCGCCGGCTTGTCAACGATAGCAGAAAACCACTGAGACTTAGAACAGGTTTTTCATCCGCAATAGAACACTCCTTACTTAAGCTGAATATTGTACAAAGCATTTACAACGCATCAGCGCCATACTCTTTTGAAATAAATATATATTTCTAATTTTTACCAATGTAACTTTTTAAATACCAACATAACAACATACGGCTATCTCTCATACCTATTTCCCACAGTAGATCACACTTATAATGAAACTCACGTATAATATCATCTGTGGAACTTCATGTATCTGACAACGTTCATTCGCTACATTAATAGATGATAATTGTTACTACAATATTTAAAATCTATATTTTAAACTAGCAATGACTCGCGACTTCGTTCGCTTTGGAGTGTGTGACGATATAAGAGTTTTCTTTGATAATATAACAGTAATAGTATTAAATATTGCAATAAAAAATTTCATTTATGTTTATCCCATAAAAAAGTAAAATCATTTGCTATTTTGTTATTGATCTCATTTTCATGATATGTTGATATAACCAATTACTTCTGCTTTAAAATTGAAATTTACGGGATTAAAACTTATATTACGCGGTACCACATAAGTTCGTTAAGAATTATTTTTAATGTCCTTTGTTTCATTGCCGCAATATTACTGTCGTCATTATTTCAGCCGCACGTAAATAGTTCCAAAGGGTAAAGCTTCGACCGCGGTACAGTGAGTGTGTTACTGAGTATGGCAAAGGAGCTATGGTTTTCGATCTCCTATATTAGCGGAGGTTGTGGTTAGGTTGAAATGCAGCGTCGATCAGAATGAACTGCAATTGTTAAAGCATAAGGAACAATGGATTTACTTATATAATTTACGCGGTGTAGCATAAGGTTTTAGGATTCCTAATTAATTTTTAATTTAACTGATTCAATATTGCTGTCGTCATTTACTCAATAACACATAAGAAGTTCTAACTTTATGGTGACATAAACTACAACCGAAAATGTTCATCACAAAAGCAGGGTTATGAACGTTATTTAATAACAATTATATTTTATTAAGCAACTGCAAAAAATAAATTGTTGGAGTATTGCAATGAACTCTTAATTTCTGACTAGCTTCGAAGCTAATTGATATATA
This sequence comes from Vandiemenella viatica, assembly GCA_031002005.1. Taxonomy (NCBI): domain Eukaryota; kingdom Metazoa; phylum Arthropoda; class Insecta; order Orthoptera; family Morabidae; genus Vandiemenella; species Vandiemenella viatica. Next base: position 129,077,161 of record JARYHS010012519.1, on the reverse strand, counting down.
ATAAACATTTTATCTTTTTTTCCGTAGATACGGCTTTTAAAAAGTATAAAAAACAGATTGATATTTCCTAGTCCAGCACTATTAGTTTATGAAGTGCATTAATTATCGCGCTTTTAAACATAACACATCGTTGAATATGTCATAACTTTATTGCTTTCATCTCTGAAAAGCAGTGTATTCGAGATCTGTGAAAAGTAATGAGTAAAAGTAACAGTACCGGCTACAATGTTCGAAGTTCTTTGGTGTAGGTAAAATGCGAATTGGTAATAACAGTTCCCAAACGAACTATTCGTTTTAAAGATTCATATTATGCTTGAGTCACATTTTCCGTTTATTTTAACGTACAGAACTAAAGAATTAAATAATCTAAGACAAAAAATGAAACAGAATCCACATACGATCGTAATGTGATCTTTTGACAGTGTTCCTTGAAAGAAACGATCAGTGGCACATATTTCTCTTATCTCAAAGTGATAATAATTTCTTGCTCCATTCCTCAATAAGTTTTTAATCTGGACTATAAGATGTCAAAATTTGGAAACACTATCAAAATTACGGCGGTAGCTTTATCGTGATGCCATTTCAAACTCTCAGACAGACGCTGTTCGGTTACAGATTTATAATACTATGTAGATAGATAAATATCTAATCTTCTTTGAGCCAGATGGAATGTTAGTGTCAGGAGGCTCCTCGTATTAGTTGGCGAGCAGCAGAGGTCGGTCCTCACTTTTGTTGTCCAGTCTCCTCCCGTTCCCTCAAGCAGGGGGAGCGCCCTCCTCGGTGAAGCGAATTTCCGCCGAGGCGGAAAACTTTTCCAGTCGAGAGCACGTGGAGCGGCCGATCGCCGGAGATATAGGAGGAGGCGACCGGCCCTGGAGCCCTGATCAGATTAGAGCGCTGGCCGCCGCGACGCCCAAGGCCGCTGCTCTGCTGTGCTCCGGGAGATTGCTTACATATACAGCAGGGCCGGCAGTAAAACTTTACCCTTTACGAGAAGCGGATAATGTATTGAAACGGCCGGCCCGGTCAGATATATCCGGGAGACATTACGCGTAACTCACGGGCGACAGACTCACCGATTATTACGCAACTTTCCTTCCGACTTGTCGTGTCTCTACAACCATTCTTGCAGGCATCCTCGTTCTTGTGTTTGATAAATTTTATATTTATTTTCCACGCAGTCAAAACTAATTTGTTATTGAGTATTGCAGTTGTAGTTTTTCGTCTCGTCCACAGTGTCAAATCTGTAGCTCTCTCGACAGACGCCAAATTTGTGATATTATTCCAAATTCTAACGTGGTCATCATATGTAACTGTCATTCTGAAGCTGGATCTTAATTTTTAACGGCTAATTTTCCATCACCCGCTGGCTCAATTTGTCTCTGCACAGTGATGGTGTCCGTCGCTGACCGGTTTTAGTCGGTTCAAGGCCCGCTGTCGGAAGAAATTTTCGTCGTCAGAACTTGGTCGGCAGAGTACCAGACGTGGTGATGCACAATTTCAAATCTCCAGATTGTGCACCAAAGTCCTCGGTTAAATTCCAAATATCCGTAGTGCCGTATGGACTGAAGGTGTACGATGTTGTTGACTGTGATTCTTCTATGGGATGGTAACATTAAGCTTAGTGGCCTGTGACAGCCCTCAAAGCCTGACTTTGGATGAAATTATATTTTATAAATTATTTGTAGGAAGCTAGGGGCTTAGTAGATATGATTTTGTATGTTTGTCTTGAGATTTATTGTAAATCGGTGTAAATGGACTTTGTTTTATGAAAAGAAATTATGTAAATACTTTTTAATATGTTCAAGGACAGAACCATGAAAAAAAAATTGATTAAATGTTTCTAATTCCAAGTAGTAAGGTAGGCTACGATGTTTAGAGGACAATTTACGACAGTTTAAACTAATCTATGTGGATAATTCTGTGTGTAAATACCTCTAATTTTCATTTATATGCATTTCGTAATGATTGTAATTGATTTTGATTGTTTTTAATTGTTTAAGTATTGTTAGAGTTCGAGAAACATTTGTAGGAAGCCTTTGAAGTATTCTGGAATTTTCTATGAAATTTATATAAGCGATCGGCAGAGACGAATTTTGAAACAGTTTTACGCGAACAGTAAAGTAAATGTTTTACGTGTGCAAGGAGTCTTGTAGTTCATCACTGTTGGGAGTGTATAGTAGTATTGCCTTTGAAAGCAGTATTGAGTGTAATCTCTGGAGCCTGTGTTTACATGTGAAACCAGTATCTTTGGAGTATGATGTTTGCGAGAAATAAAAACAGGGTAAAATCTGAAAGGTATCTGGACTAATTATTTTATCATTTATAATAAACCACGAGAGACCTACCAGGCCCCTTGATTATCTTTCGGAAGAGTAGACCTGAATGGGCCGACACCGGAGTTTATTTTCTGCTTTCTTTCATCTCACATCAACAGCACAAACAACACTCTACAATGAAACTCACGCAATATTACAGTTATCATCACTACAATAACACTTGCTAACACTGCCACAATGGAAAATCACTCAGTTCATCTTCCTAGACGTTACTATGGAGGGATAAATATCCCCTATCGGAACCCGCCTATTCCCGGGTAGCGGTATGGCCCTCACAGAAGAAGAATGTTCTATCCGCTCGCAGATCGCTTCTCTTTAGTATTTTTGTAAGGGATGTTTTTTACTTTATGTATCTCTATTAGTAATGTCCCCGTACGTAGGCTATTCAAAATTTTCTCTCAAGCTTGACTAGGTTCTGCTCATTAACTGTATCTGGAAGACTACTAAAATTGATAGGTTCGCATCACAAATAAAATACTTATATTTCCAAATAATACATTTATTTAATATTCCAGTGCTACATCAAAAACACTATACAAAACAATTTCCATCATGGACCTATACTCAAAATTATGTGCTTATATTCATACACTCAGAGTGTTGGCATCTGTCGAGAGGTTTTGGCCCACCATTTATTGTTTAGTGCAATTAACATTTTACAGTTTCATTTTAAACTTCTATTTCTCAAATATTATGACCCAGTATTACTAACGGAATTACGGTGAGATACCTGAGGTTCTATGCTGTTCTTAAATCATCAACTGAAGACATTTCCTTGCGAACTTACTGAAAGGAAGCAAACGTGTCGTTAAAATACTCTAAGATTTTCTTTTACGGAGATATTTGTTTTTCCGGGGTGACAAGAATCCTGTGTTCTAATGCTGACTATATTCTAATTCTGTACAAAATTTCATTCAAATCCGTTGAGCAATAACAGCGTGATTGAATAGCAAAGATTCAAACATTTATCCATCAAGACTTTGAAATTTGCTATATTAATAGGATATATCTATGATTTAAGTATTGTTACCATAAATACAGTCACCAGTTTGGCCACTCAACACTAATTACAGTTCCTATGCGATTTTACCCAGACATGTAGTTGACCTGCGAGAACGCGTTGTGATTTACATTAAATAAACTACAACTTTCACAAACAAAACAATAATTAACAGGTAGGACACAGCTTACACGATTCTATAACAGAACTGTATCACCCTCGTTCTCCTTGTTAAACACGCGCAGGCAATGGAGGAACCACCACGGGTATTCATTTCCGAGGCTATCGCCAAGGAAAGTGTTTTTCAGAGAGGCAGCAAAAGTCAGATTGGTATGGGATAAATCGAGCATGGCAGGAGAGTGGATTCGCATTCGTAAGGACGCAGGTGCGAATCCCCACTCAGTCATACAGATTTAGGTTTGCTGTGGTTTTACCAAATTACTCCAGGTGAATGCCGTGATGGCTCCTTCAAAATTCCATGGCCGAAAGGATACCTTCTTTCTCTCCAAACATTTTCTGCCTCTAACGACTTCGACGTCGACGAGGCGTAATGTCGTAAGAAAATAGTATGGGATAAAGAATCAAACACAGATGGACCAGAAGGGTATTAGATCGTTCCTCCCCTCAATGGAATAAGCTAAGAATGGTCCTGAATCCGAAGAGTGCTTACTAAACCTGGTACCTAACCTGGTCATCCTACAGGGTAAAGGTAACTTACAGTTTAACGTTGAATACGAACCACGGAAGGTTTCTGGCGTACTTCGCATTACACAGTGAGTTGTGCGGTAGGAGAAGGGAGGGTTAAGGGCCCTTGGAAATCTCCTCCCAGACAGTGATTCGGATCGATTTCCTTTCTGTGTCCAGTCAGACGCTTTTACCAATGAGTTACCAGACTGCGCTACTCAATGAGAAGTCTGTTAAGTCTGTTAAATACTTCATTTTTTTGCCATTAGTCGACATGCTAAGCAGCTACATCGATGTTTATTTAACTTATTATTCAGTCAACAAATTATTTTACTGAATGTTTGTATTTAGTGTGGTGGCTATAATAGGATAACTATTAAAATATTATCAGAAACTGTCCTAAATCGATTTAATACCGCTAAAAATGAACTAGCCAGCATGTATTAAACGTAGCCCACCGTGCTGACTTTTCTTTATGTAAAACTCTTCCACAAGCTTCCTTACCTAACAATCATTTCCAAAATATGTTCATTTTCTTCTTTAGTACCACATTTCAAATGCTTCAATTTTTCTTCTTCCTGTTAACCATAAAGTCCATGCTTCACTAACATAAAGTTTTTAAAAGGTCTTTCTGAATCCTATATCAATATTTGAAACCAATAGATTTCTCTTTCTCCAGAAGTCTCTTTACGCTAGAGCTATTCTGCTTTTAACATTATTCCTGTTTCGGCCATCAACTGTAATTTTACTCCCTAAGTGACAAAATTTCATCCAACCATATTTTTATATTTAATCTACTATTATTGTTATCATTTCTGCAACATTTCAATTTTTACTTAATTTGTTTTATTTTTAATCCCTAATTTTCCTGCAATATTTTGTTCTTGCCACAATTTAATAAAAGTACTAATAAATTTCATCTTTTCCAGTGGAGCAATAGTGTATGCCAATGAAGTAAGATTTTAGAAATGTTGGCAATAACATTTCGTTGGGGATAAACAGTTTTTATATTTTGCATTAGCACTGGAATATATTTTATCTTTTTATACTTGAAATAGCATCATTTATTTACTACCATTGCATCTCGCGCCGTCAATTTTAGCCTGTTACAATTATTAGAATTAGACAGAACTCTACCCATTTCAGTTGAAAACTTTTTCTTCCAACAGTTTTGTCGCCAAGCCTCATTATTACCCTAATGCATTCCAGATCTTGCTTAATCCGTCCTTTGCACTTTGGGAAATCAATACCATTTCAATTCTTCGCGAAGTATAAAGGAGAACGTATTATCCCATTACACTGAATTTAATATAAATTTATTCCGAGGAGCGTCCTGCTTCTTGTATTCACTCGGCGACAGGGGAGGATATTGGGGGTGCGTCCAATTCCGGCGCCTGATCAATATACCACCAGGCTCGCATTACAGTTTGCCTCTCCGCAGGATATAAGATATTCTTCGCGCGCTGGGGGAACAGCCGTCCGTGCCAACCTTATTCAGTTATTAACTATGCAAATTAAAGCCTCACGGAGGAATTAAAGTGTTTATTGAATATCGCTGGGAATTGAGTTAAAAGTGGTGGATGAGATCCACAGCGTTCCGTAATTCCTTTGGAGAGCATTTAGCTCTGAATTGGTAACTAATTTCAAAATAATGAAATTGCGGAAAATGTTTTTATTATTCCACAGGGAGAATATATTTCATCTCAAATTTAACTTGAAAACAGTGGATCCTTCGTTTCGCAACAAAAGAACTCTTTCTCCATAATTGTAGCAGTTCAACAAATAGCTTCCGCAATGGCAATAATGTCATAATAAAATACGGATTTTTGTGGTAAAATAGCGAAATATTCGAGAATAATTACTTTTGTTCCTTACGCCTCGTCGACATCGAGGTCATTAGAGATGGCAAAGGACTGGGAATCGAGGAACGCTAGGACTTTGTCCATGACCTATTTACGGAACCATTCTAGTACTTTTCTGGAGTGATTTTGCGAAATCTGGATGGGGATTCTAAACAACGTTTTCCCGAATGCTTGTCCGAAACGCACGCCTCAGCCACCGAGTTCGGTAAGTGATATATTCCATACTTACTAGTGGAATTAATGATTTACTAAGCCCGAAACTTCATCTAATTCGCATAAAGAGAACTGGTAAGCCCATGTTACGTTTTCTAGAATTAATTTTTTTACTTAAAAGTATTTTTAACACTATTGGGAACGTATCGCACCAGCATTTCAGTCAAGGTCATTTAGACATCTATATTTCGACTCTCGATGGATGCACATAATCCTGTCGAATGAATTCTAGGATACTTAGTTAATAAATATCAATGGTGATTTCATTTCCGTTCCTTGACTACAAACGCTGTGATATAATTTTAGAGTTCACTGTGGTTACTAAAAAACTGCTGACATCTAAACTTAGGTGAGTTGCTGTTTACAACTACTTATGAAATTCGCAGATAAGTGGAGTCTGACTATATTTTGCTCCAAATGGAATTGAGTAACACCACAGATTTTAAAGGAAATCAACAAATCACATTATACTGTGAGTGTGGCTCTTCCTATATAGGACAGACTTTGAGAACGATCGATGAAAGGCGCAAAGAGCATATAAGATACTTTAAGTTGGGGCAGAAAGAAAAATCGGCTATAGTAGAGCACGCCCTTGAAAACTGTCATGAGCCGTGCTTTGACAAGACGACACGCCTCTGCCATGCTAATAATTTTTGGGATAGTGTCGTGAAAGAGGCAATTGAAATCAGAGTTAATAACAATGTGATAAATCGGGATCAAGGACTTAACATAAGTCAAACATGGAGGCCAGTGATTAAACAATTACGAAACACACGGGAGCGGACCATATTTGGGCATAACAACAACCGGAACATGACGTCACCAAGCAGACCCGCCCTCCGCGCGAGTTCCCCTCCTCTCCCGCCCGGTAGCCCTATATAGAGACTACCGCTAGGCAGTTTTAGTTAGTTAAGCAGGGCTTGACAATGGGAGCAGTGCCGGCTCTCGAAACGTCACCAGTCGACTTTTATTTGACGCGGCTAGAATCCCGAGAGTGTTTTCTACACATTATACTGTGTTCGACGATTTATCAAAAATTCATGGTTTTACGACTTGTCAGTGTCATTAGAGTGAACAGAGGAAAGGGACAAGGAGATGCGAGGAATTCAATTCTATTTTTTTTTTAATTTTGAAAATTTTGAAAAACTGAAATCTGCTTGGCTGAGCATGGAATCCAACCATTGTCCTCCCGAATACTAAGTTCAACGTAATCACTTACCCTGCTGTCTCTGTGATGTGTTATAGTTGCCTTGTTGGCAAATAATAACTTTATTTAAAAATTTCGTAATTCGAATAGCGCATTTGAAATCTGTTGGTAGTGACGGCCATACGAGCGAGGCAAAAGCCGTATGAAGGACATGATGATAATGATACTAGAATTATTTGTAATGTTACTGGTTTTCTGCTGATAACCAAAGTTCTTTTCAACTGCGTTCAGTTAATGATAGCATTGGAACGAGCGTAGGACGAAATTTTGCAACTCATTGCGTAAATGATGCATATGTGAGAGGACAACCTGCTATTGCTGTGCTGAAAGGGAAAGGATGAGGTTAAAGCGCTTCAGAGGGAAGCATCAATGTTCTTCTATACGCCGCCTTACATATCACAGAATTATTATTATTTATTATTATTATTACTCCGCGATTCACTAAAAGTGGATGGTGGAAGGTGCACTGAACAAATCCTGATGCGTAACCATATGGTCATAGGAAGGGATATACGGGATATGGCAGGAGGCACCCATGGGCTATTTTTAGGAATCATCCCCCATTCGCCTGGAGTGATCCGGGAAAACCATGAAAAACACAGATCAGGATGGCAGAAGTGATTTATCGAGAACTACTCCTGTCGGACTTTAAGTTTACTCACTCGGTAAATCCTTTCTATCCCATTCCTTAATCTCTCGTGGAAAAAATGATTATAGAAACAAATCTGTTTTGGCCCTGATTTCTCTTATCTTATTTTCGCGGTCATTCCTAGTTATGACTGTTGCTGGTAGTAATATTTGTTTTCTGTCATTCCGATACAATTCAGTCATGATCTTTTCTATTAGTTTGTAAGTCTCCTTGTACGTACCAAATATTCATTTATTTTCTTTATCGTTATTCCTTTTTAATAGTAATAAATTTATTTTAGTGTCACAATTGCGATGGAGTGCTAAGAGAGATAGACTTTACTTATAACTCTATTAAATTAATTAGTTATTAATTTAAGAGATTTATAAGTAAGACTTTACTTATAACTCTATTAAATTAATTAGTTATTAATTTAAGAGATTTATAAGTAAAGTCTATAATTTACTAATTGTTATTTATTTACCAACATCTGAGATTATAAATGAAATGAAGAGCTCTCCAACTCTTTTTTATACTTATTGTTAGTGCCAAAGTTCAACTTTAACTAACTCTTGGTAAAAAGAAATCACATTTATTACACCAGTTCAGCTAACTTGAAAGTGAAAATTTCATGACATGGCTTTTATAATATACTGGTGTAAAGCCGTTACCGTTTTTTGCATAACGTCACGGGTCTAGAATAGTTCCAGTTTTTATGGCCAAAGATTATAACAGGTTGAAGAATTGACATTCTATTCTCGATCCACCACGTCCCAGATAGTCTGACCCTATAATGTTACTTTGGTTGCATCATATGAATTATAACTAAATGATGGAGCATAATTCAAATTTTCTTAATGATATGCTACAAAATGTTGATTTTCATGAAATTTCGTATTACCATTCCGATATGAGATTTATATTTATTTAAGTTTTGCTTTTACGGTTTATCTACAAGCTAATTGGGTTTTACTAAATGAACAGAACGTCGGTGGGTCGTGGTACGTTCTGCGTAAGTATCATCGAATTCGGCTTAGCTGTTTCCTGATAACCACTGAAAATAGATATCTCTATAGCTGCACGAGAGTTTGATTACAGGTCTTTCAAAACCGCAGTCTGACAATTTTACCATTGCGTCATGTAGCTCCTTTGGTCCTGTTTTGTAAAGGCGCACTAAATTACGGTCTGGTGTAGGCAGCAATAAATAGATTTAACTAACCAAACAAAATTGATAAGATAGGCTACATGTAAAATGCAGGATGGAATAATACCTTTCATTATTTTTACCGAGCGTGGTGGTGTAATGGATAGCGTTCTGGCCTCGCATTCGGGAGGACGGCGGTTCGAATCCCCGTCCGGGCATCCAGATTTGGGTTTTCCATGGTTTCCCCAAATCACTCCAGGTGAATGCCGGGATGCTTCCTTCCAAAGGCCATGGCCGACTTCCTTCCCATTCCTTGCCCCCATCCTTTCCCGTCTCTAAAGACCACGTTGTTAAAAAGGGACGTTAAACTGTTACAAAAAAAAAAAAAAAAAATTATTTTTACAGGAGCCTTGAAAGCAGCACAGGTAGTGGTGGAAGCTTATCTGTAGACGTGATATGAACCAGTTCAAGGTGAAGGTACTGGCAATCTACCGAGTGTGATTGGTGAGCGGTAACGCTCTAGCCTTGTAGTCGGGAGGACGCGGCTTGGAATACCCGTCCGTCAATCCAAATTTGGTTTTTCCTTGGTTTTTCCAAAATCATTCCAGGAAAGTGCCGGGATGGTTCCTTCAAAAGCCAATTGCATCCCGTTCCTGGCCATATGTCTTTTCCCAACACTAAAAAATAAAAAAAAATATTTTTTTTTCTGGAATCCAGGAAAGCCCAATGAAACCCCATTTCAGCCATGGGTCCTTCGTAGTAGGGTACAGAATATTTTTCATTTCCTTTCAGCACACAACAAGCAGACTTCGCCGAAAGTAATTCGACGATTTCATTGCTGTGAAATTTTTTCCGGTACATCTTTGGAGAATCATAACAACGCCTGTCACGAATATAAAACTTTAACGTGGTGATTACAGTACGTATGTTCCAGCTGTCGAAAATCAGAATGATGTCAGGGAAGAAGCCACTTTGATTTTAACGTACGTCGACTGGATCGGTTTTAGCTGCTAACGAGATACAAAAGGAGATGTTACTGACATGTGTGCATGATCTATTATCAATATTTCATGTCTTGCTTGTGAAGTTCTCAGTATTTTTGGTAATGAAAAGGTTAAATTGTTTACCGTTTTCCTTAAAGTAGCATCAGAAAATTCACGGCTTGTATACAAGATTCGTAATTGTAAGAGTTCATTTGTTAGGCATTATGACAACAGCACACCCAACTAATCATTTTATGTTATTATACATATTATTATTTCTCTACAATTAATTATATGGGCGTATAAATAATTATATTGATGTATGTAAATTAATCTGTGTACCAGAGGATTTCCTCAAGACGTAGTATTTAGTCTTTGGAGTAGCGATAAGTAGTGTAAGAATCTGTGGCTGGCAACAGCTGGGCAGTATGCCGCTTGCAGGCTTGATAGCTAGACACGAATAAGAGACAGAATATAATACAGAGAGTTTTAAATTTTGTATTTATAGTTATTGCAACAAGTGATAAATAATACTTAAGTATTGATTGTGGTAACAGATAGTGAAAAATAAATCTAGTGATCTTTCTTTTTGAATAGCGATTTTCATTTAATTACAACAATAGTTTCACTCATTTCTTCAGGTCTGAATTAAAAACCTTTTTAATATAAATACTAAATGAACAGAAGCTTGAATGTGTTCGTTATGACATAGGCGTTCTCGTCCATAACGTGCTGTTTTTACTGTAGTGTGGAAATGTTGTTAAACCAGCGATTTCTTCGGGAGCTAACCTAGTGGTTGTCGTCAGATTATTGCACACTCTAATTAGAGGAATGCTCACAGTACGGAGAGTTTAATCCCAAAGTTTCCAATAGCAATTGTGAGTCACCCTAAGGTATCTGCCTCCATCTCCATATTTGTGGCTATGAGTGTAGGTTGTATTTTCTCTAACCGCTGTGCAAAGTGATTTCTCGAGCTATCGACGTGGGTAGAAACAGCCTCTGCGCCGAGGTCACTTGCCTTTTCATTGTTTATGCCCACTGCACGCCTCTTCTCCGCAGGTGGTGTTTTGTATCCTTGAGATCCACCTGGATGGCTGACTAATACGCAAGATTTAAACACTTGTTTTTTTTTTTCCAAACACACTACGGCACGTGTCGTTACTCACGGAATCTCGTTGTCTCGTTAGCAATTAGTATTCGATGAAAAGTGCGTTTAACCATTCATAAATAAACTGTTTTATAGTACGGGCGGGGTCCTGTGATGTCTGCGGATGGGACTTGTTGAATTTCTCCGTATCCTATACTGCAGAGATGTAGATCTGAAGCAATCTTAAGAACATAGAGACTAATGAACAACAGACCACAAATTTTATTTCAACTCAAGTGCATCAGTGTCGTGACAGTAATTTATTTGCCGTCACTCTTATTCCTCAGCCGTTTCCAGCTTCCAGTTCTTTCTGGATTCCTTTCCTGCACTGCTTCTGCACTGTTATCTTTGACCTCCGTTTTATCCCAATTCTTCTGCTTAATATAAAGGTATGTTGACTGTCGATATGTAGAGTTACGTTCAAAAACCACTTATTTCTCGATTGACTACTAACACTTTATGTGAAATATTGTAATATCATGTTCATAACATAAGCAACAGAAGGTTGTAATTTAATAAAAATTAATTTAACAGAAGTTATAATTTATTATTGCTTTCAGCCTGAAGTTGATGTTAAGTCTTTTCTAGGTATGAAAAATCTAATTATACTGTAGTTACGTGATTTTAATTGAATTTAACATTTATCAGTTTGTAACCTCAGGATTTTTACGTGAATTTTCTTTATGACATTGTTTTTACATTTAGATAACCGGACTAGTACTTATATTTCTGTTGGTTTTGCATACTAACTATGTTGTCGACTACAGGAACATGTTATTATTACAATTGGCTGGAGTACACATTGGAGAAATTAAGTTAATTACTCTGATGCAGGAAATTGCAGTTTAGTCAGTAACAGTGGGCTATCTATGTTAAGGCAATTAAGACGACATGTGATAAAGCTCTCAATGATTTCTACTATAGTTATACTCTTGATACTTTTCATCTGAATTTCACCGTATGTTATATGTACCTAATTCATCGTACATTCTAAAAGATCGTCCTTGCTGTGTTTTAACTGTGTTAATGTGACGGATTGTAGAGGAAGATGGGATGTCTACAGCTCTTCACAAAAACGGAAATCAAGTTTGCTAGAAGAAGAAACCGGGGAATTTTACTGTAGGAAAACTCATTCATTAATGTTTAAGTTACCATCAATAATAGGCTACAACAAAAATTTTTTTAGCTATGTAATAAATATTACCCTTTTTGCCCTGTGTTTCGCCGCAACAGGTCAAGTAGCATTGGGGAGTATACCTTCTGGTTTCTATTCATTCTCACAACATGAACAAACACGAACAGATTCCTCATCATCATATAACCCAGCACACCAGAAATACGCCGAATTCCCACATGTTTGATAAGTGGCCAATTCATTTAGAAGCTCTGAACATAGAAAATGGCAGTAAACGCAATCTGCAAGTTCTGGACGGCCAGAGTAGACTTTCGTTTTCATTAGTAATTGACTTTTACATTTCTTCTTATTGATTGTTATTTATTGTGCAACACAATACAGTCGGACAAGTAACAACAGTAATAAACACAATTTAAGCACTGTATCTTAATGCGTACAATTTCTAGCTAACTTAAACTGCAAAAAATTCGTAGAGAAACTGTTAATAGCGATTAAAGAATTATCATAACGTTATTGAATGTTCAGTTTGGCATATGTTACTATTTTTCCTTGTATACCAATCTGGTCACCACTTTCCCGCACGTTTCTGTAATTAAAATTTTCTAGTATTTCTTAACTTCACGAATAAATGTTGGCGACAGAAAGAACCAGAATTACAACAAAAAGTGATAAAAAAGTCTCTCTCATATTTTAATTAAGACTGAAACGGTCGTTTATAAAAATCTTCTGTGTAATTCAAGTCCTTTGATCTGGAAATGCAGTTGCTCAAAATGCAGAACAGAGATATTTATTTTCCAGATACCGCCTCAGGCTGTATTTATGCCAACCGAAAAGATCTCTAAAGTGTAATTAATCTTCATCATCATACCTCTTTTAGCTGTAAACGACAATCTCTTTTAACTCAATTGGCAATGTGGCTCCGCAACAAATGAATACGTTTATTTAATTACCAATTAACAAAATGCGAACTGCATTTTCACTTAATAAGACGTAGAACTCGTTGCCTAGCATACTGCAGGACGGAATGGAATTAAAAATAATACTTTTCGTTTTTACTTCTTGCTTTAGGTATCGGCGACGACGAGGTCATTAGAGGCGGGAAAGGATTGGGGACAAGGAACGGGTAGGAATTCGGCCATGACTTTTTTGAAGGAACCTTCCGGGTATTCGCCTGGAGTGATTTGGGGAAACCATGAAAAACCCAGATCTGGATGGCGGACGGGGATTACTATCACTATTACTGATACGCTGCGATTCACTAAAAGTGTGTGGCAGAGGGTGCATTGCACCTATCCGAAAGGGTAATAGTTTGTAAGGGATATATGGGATATGGCAAGAGGCGCCCATGGGCTATTGTGAGGAACCATCCCAGCATTCGCGTGGAGCGATCAGGGAAAACCTTGGAAAAGGATGGCCGGAGAGCTTTATCGAAAGCTACTCCTGTCGGATTTTAAGTTTACTCGCCCGGTAAATTCTTTCTATTCCATTCCCTAATCGCTCGTGGAAAAAATGAATGCAGAGAGGAATCGGTTCTGGCCCTGATTTCTCTTATCTTATTTTCACGGTCCTTCCGAGATACGAATGTTGCTGGTAGCAATATTTCTTTGCTGTCATTCTGAAATATGTCAGTCGTGAATTTTTCAGTTAGCTTCCGTCGAGAGCAACGCCTTCGGTGTTCCAGGTCTTTCAACATCGCACTTACGCTTTCCCTCCAACTATATATACCTGTCACGAATCGGGCGGCCCTTCTCTGGACCCTCTCTAACGCCTCCATTAACCCCTTTTGATGGGGACCCCATACAGAACAACAATATTCCAAGTGAGGACGCACTAGTGACTTATATGCAATCGATTTAACTTCCGGAGTGCATTGTTTTAAATTACGACCTAGAAATCGGAGCATACGAATTGCTTTCGCAATTACATTCTCGATATGTTCATTAAACGACAAATTATTACGAATTGTTGCCCCTAGGTATTTAGCGGAATCTACAGTTCTAAGGACAGTACCATTAATTGTATATTCAGAGCTGGATAGTGTCACCTTTTTACTTATGCGCATGACTTGGCACTTTTTTGCGTTTAACTCCAACTGCCAGTCTTTACACCACGCAATTATTTTCATAATATCGTCTTGTAACAAAGCGCTGTCTTCCTGGGTTTTGGTTTCACGATAAATAATAGCATCATCGGAAAATAATCTTCTCATCTCCTTTATCACGTCACACAAATCATTAATGTATATGAGAAACAACAGAGGCCCTATCACGCTTCCCTGGGGAACCCCGGACCTCACCTCGGTAAATGATGAACTCTCACCGTCGAGAACTACACACTGTGTTCTGCCCTTCGAAAGTCTGCAACCCAGTCGCATATTTGTCTAGATATGACGAAGCCACGAAGTTTCCTAAGTAACCTAGTGTGAGGCACAGTGTCGAAAGCTTTTTTAAAATCTAATAGAACTAAATCAACCTGGGATTGCCTATCTATAATACGGCACAAGTAGTGAATTAAAAGTGCAAGTTGCGTTTCGCAGCATCGGCCTTTTCTGAATCCATGTTAATTTTGGTTTAAAAGCTCATCTTCTTCCAAAAACCGCATGACATTTGAATAGATGATGTCCTCTAGAAAAAAAATTAACTGAACATTTGTTTGTTAATAGTATGTAGTACATCAGTAACAGAACAATAAAAACAAGTTTCTCAATATTGACCTGATACATATCAAAATACTCCGTTTTAAATGAATTTCAAGATTACTTTATTTCATCAGTAGTTTTTAAATTAGACAGTAAAATGGTGAATCATTAGCATTGTCATTAAAGTTAAAGATTATCATCAAGTCACATTACGTATTTTTATACGTTTTTATTCGTATACAAAAAAGTCCTTATTGGCGACCAAAGACCCTTCTTTTTTCGAGCTTGAGTATCGCACTTTATTCGATTGAAAATAACCTAAAGACTAGTTAAAACAACTAATCCAACAAATTCATCTTGGCAAGGAGAACGCTGGCATTAATTGATATTAATGAATTTGTGTAAAGTGAGAATGCTGAATTGAATCAAAGCGTATGATGCAGTTTTATATTCTCATTTGCTAAGAATATTTTTATATAAAAGTTGTTATAACTTTTTTGCTAGTAATGTACTAAAACTTGATAGAGTAATGACTGATAGTTAAGAGGTTGTGATGATTCATTATTATGGAAATGTTATTTATAAAAGATTATGAAGTACTAGAATTTTTATTTCTCATGTTTACAAATTTCTTTTATTTAAAATTTGTGACACATTTTTCCTAATACTTGTCCCGATTAATAACTTAACACCTGAAATAATGTCGGGAAACAATGTGATGTTATAATGGAAATACATGAGTAAGTCCTGCGAACATTACATTATTTAACACTATTTGAATGGAAGGAATCAGTGAATTTGTTTATTGATTTCAAAGCAAATCTTAGGCACTCGAACAAATCACAATATGCATTCAATACCATATTTACAGAACAACTGATCGCTCAGTAAACTCAATCATCTGATGGAATGGGGGAGGAACTGCAATCTAATGGGGCCGTTATTCTCGACATAACTACTCTGTTGGAGGAAAGCCTTGTGTCGCCTGTTTGCTAAGCGTAGAACTTTGTGTGTTCTGTATATTAAAAGTAATCTATACCAATGGAAAACTTCGGAATAAAGAGATCTGACAGCAGAAAACCTTGGTGGAACAGTGACTGCTCCAGAGCCGTCGCTTTGAGACGCCTAGCTATTAAAACTTATAGACACGACTCAACCTTAGAAAACTTTATATTGCTCAAACGAAGGTCAGCTGAGGCAAGAGCAATTATTCGACGGTCAAAACGAGAAGGCTGGATAAAGTTTTGCTCTAGCATTTCGTATGGTATCTCTTCCCAAGAGATGTGGAGGAAGATACGTTGGTACAAGGGCGACAGGACGGTTGCTAACTGGGTCAATACTGATAACGAAGCAGCGGAACTATTTCTAAGCAATACTGCGCCTCTGTTCGTCCCATTAAATACGGAATCTGAATCAGGAAACGATTCTAACGCTAATTCCACCAGATTGGGGGAACCACCCTTTCTTATGTCAGAATTGGTCTGTGCCTTGAAGAAGGAAGACACTGCACCAGGAATGGACAAGATCACTTACTCCATGATTTACAACCTGCCGCAAAAAGCGAAAGAGGTGCTCCTCCAACTGTACAATGACATGCTGGCAGCTACGTTTGTCCCAGTACAGTGGAGAAATGTTATAATTATACCTGTGGCAAAACCTAACAAGGACAAAAACAATGTTTCCTCCTACCGCCCTATATCTCTTCTACAGTGTTTGGCAAAGCTGATGAGTGCGATGGTTAAAAACAGAATTGAATGGCATATGGAACATCATAGGTTGCTTAGTGATCGAACGATGGGATTCCGCAAAGGGTATAGCACCATGGACAATTTAAGTACCTTAATTACTGACATACAGCTGACTTTCGTTAGGAGAAACTTCCTTCTTGCCGCTTTTCTTGATATCAAGGAAGCCTACAATAATGTGCAGATCAACATACTTAGGGAAATAATGGAAAATATAGGACTCTCGGAAAAACTTTCGTCATGGTGTTTTCAATACCTGGCGCACAGAGTACACATTATCTCTACTTTATGCGGTGACTGCTTCAGTCGACATGTATTCCAAGGTTTGCCTCAGGGAAACCCAATGAGTCCTATTCTATTTGACATTTATACTTTGAAAGTTTGCAATAGCCTGAGAGGATTTGTAACCTATCTTCAATACGCTGATGATTTTGTGGTCTATGTTTCTCATGCTGGCAATCAAAAAGCAAAAAATTTGCTCGAAACTCAGGTAAATGAAGTACAAATCTGTCTGAAAGATAGAGGCCTAGAGCTTTCGGTAGATAAAAGCAAGTTATGTGTATTCTCAAAAAGACAATTTCAGAATAATGACTTTAAAATTACTATGGAAGTAATCTCCGAAGTAAAGTTTCTGGGGATGTGGTTAGACACTAAACTCTCATGGCGAAGACATATAGCAGAACTAAAACAATCATCTATACAGCGAATAAATATCCTCAAGGCCCTAGCAGCTCTGAGCTGGGGCACGGATCCCGGACTCCTGAGAAACATTTATTATAGCTTAGTGAAGAGCAGACTCGAATATGGGGGATTTCTCTACGAAACTGCGTCAATTTCTACCCTCAGAAAGTTAGACATCATTCAATCGGCAGCTTTAAGGGTGGTAGGCGGTTTCCTTAAAACTACCCCTGTTGCTGCGATGGAGGTAGAAACAGCAACTCTTCTATTAGACCTAAGAAGAAAGAAAGTGGGAATGAATTTTTGGATAAGAGTTTGTTCCACCAAACGACATCCACTAATAAGAAAAGTTCATCTTCTTGCTCATGAACAATCTTGGAACCTATCTAAGTATCACAAAACACCTTCTCTTGTGAATTTCTTTCAAACAACAGCTCAGTGGGCCATCTACAGTTCAGATATCAATGACTGGTACAGTGAGGAACAACTATGGCAACGGTCAGATTTATCCCCTCTAGTTCACATTTACCTTATGACAGAGAAATTAATGAAAAAAGATCACAGTGAGGAGGAACTGAAGTGCCTCACACTAGAAACACTGAACTCGAGATGGAAGGCGTGGCATAAAATTTTTACAGACGGCTCAAAGGAAAAAGGAAAGGCTTCTGCAGCTGCATTTGTAGACCCTGGTCACTGCGTTCACGAAGCTTACAGGTTACCAAGACAGTTTTCGACGTTCTCCTCAGAGCTTTATGCCATTCTAAAAGCGCTGCAATACATTAATTCGACAGCTCTATCAAATACAGTGATTTGTACAGATTCTAGAAGTGCCCTACAGGCAATAATGGAATTGTCAAAAGGAAGATGCCGGAACTATTTAGTTTATGACATAGCCAGGGAACTTCAGAAGTTATCGGTAGAAGGAATACAAGTGCAGTTCCAGTGGGTACTGAGCCATGTTGGGGTGTCGGGAAATGAGGCAGTGGACAGAACAGCACGTCGCCACCTTACTGTTGCAGAAACAGAAAAAGTTTCGGTACCCTGTACAGACTTCAAGGCCATTGTTACCGACATGGTTAAGACTGAGTGGGAGAAGAGATGGTTTGCCGACTGCCAGGGAAAGGGACTTTGGTATCGAGCCATCTGCAACAACATAGTAAGCAAGCCATGGTAAGCTCATCTAGAACTGAACAGGAAAGAAATTACCTTAATGAACAGACTTAGGACAGGACACACTTTGTTACGTGACAAAAAATACGTCATGCGGCTGGTGGATTCGCCGATGTGCCCATCGTGTGATTCTGTAGAGGATATTTATCACTTCATGCTGAGCTGCAAGCAACATCAATCAGCGAGGAAACAACTGCTAGAAGATGGTCTGAATATAACTGATATAACTTCTCTGATGCAATCTCTCTCAGTTCCGAGCAAGAAATTGGTCAAGATAATTTCCCTGTATGTTAAGTGTACTAAAGGTGTAATTTAAAATTCATTCGAACATATTGTATGAGGTTATTGGCTATATTAGCCTTTGGCTAAAGCCATAAAATAGATAAAAAGTAATGTTTGATTATGAAATGTGTGGTTTATAAAGAGGATATTAGGCAACATATCAGCAGTCGCTTTGATGATAGCAGAAAACCGCCTAAAACTGCAATCACGATGTCTGGTTCTCGTGGTCCTGGGATCGTACCCGGTTCCGTTGTACCTCCCCGTTCCATTCTGCGGCGCCTCAGCGCACTGAGCTACACTGGCGAGTACTTATTTTGTTATTCATATAATTTCCAATTTAAATATGAGTCAAATATTTTTTTCAGGAGGAGTACTCGTTAATAGAAATAACTACTAACTTTGTTTATTAATCATCTATCTATAAAACGAAAACCGGATAAATTTGTCTTATAAAAACTCGGAAACTACTGAGCAGATTTCGATTGGGAATTTACGCCGTATTGAAGCTTAGAATCTCAATTCAGTTGTTTGGCATGTCTTATGTTTCAACGTTAAATAACGCAGAGCATTAAATGAAAATCTCAACGTATGATGACAAATACAAAAGATGGAAGGACTAGATGTTGCATACTTCGCACTAAACACAGAACTTCAATGTCTCTGACCATAGCCTTTAATAAAAGCAATAAAATAACCTTACAATAATAACTATATTGCACATTTAAAAAAAAAACTTGAAGTATTCTTTCCTTTAATTCGGGATATTCAATTTTTAAACGCCATTGACAGACGTAAAAACAACAAAGATTTTCTTCAACCACTGTCTCTGGCAGTAGGCAAACTACTACATTGTCTATGGCAATCAGCATTAGTCTTCTGTTTGAATTAAATCATTTATTTACGATAATATTATTCTGGATTCACTTTTGATATTTTTATAAAAGGCTGAATTTGCGAAGTAACTGGCGCTTCGAGCAAAAAGTATATCCATTCGTTTCGCAATTGAGTTTCTAACATAATATAGCGTTGTTTAGTAATGTAGTAATGGAATTTCTTAGCCAAAGAAGGATACACATGAATCTTTTCTGACGAATGAAAATAGTGTACGTGCAGATAAACTTCAACCGAGCCGTTTCTTGATAGGGTGGCGGGTGAATCTTGGTTTGCTTTAATTCAGAAATATAGTTGGCGCGAATTTTATGAATCTTTGTACAAATATTTCTCATTGCGGGAATAAAAATAGCGTACGGGTAAATCTACGCCAACTATACCGGGCAACGCCGGGAAATCCGCTAGTAGAGTATAAAAAGCTTTAAGTTTTTCAGAAAGGTTTCAAAGAATGCGTATCTACTTTCTGCAAAACGAAAGTCGCGTTATAAAGTCGATTTATCGTCATGAAGCATCACCTGTACTTAAAACATATATTAATAAGTCTACTGATGCCAAGTAGCTATTGATTTAAAAAAAAAAAAAACGAGGTATCTTATAAATCATTTTCAGAAACTTTTAAATTTTTATTAAGGTTATATAATGGAGAGGTATGGCTCCTAATACAGTAAAACATGTAATGGAGGTCTTTAAATATGTGGCAATATTGCAGAATAGTTGCGGAAAATTATAGTATTTTCAAACAAATTCTCCAACGAATGCTTAGGATTTATGAGGTAGTTTTCTCTATACGGTAAGAGACCTTAGCTAATGATGCGGAAGTACCGTATTTTGCTTTTCCTCCTGCCGGAAGTCTTCGCAAGATGCGACAGCAATTAGCGACTCAGTTCACATGGGTAGGATGACATGTGATTAATGATTCGGGGCTTAAAGGATTAAAGAGCATTTCTTGTAGACGAACTGAATAGTGAAGGCTTCGAGAAAGCGTCATTACTCTTCGTCTTTCAGATAATTGCTGTGTACAAAGTTAATTTTTTAAAGGGAAATGGGCATTATGGAAGCTGCTTCTATCCTCATCAATAACGTAATAAAAGCAAACTGCGCGTGAATGATGCGTTATTTTCGTGGCACCCATCGCGTCCACAGTTATCTCCGCTGCCTAAATTATATCTGATTTAGCCACAGGGTGCTGTCTGTTGTAAAATTTACAGTACAGGTCAAGAATAAGTAGATTTTTTTTCTGTTCCTGCTGAGCTACTTTTCCAATTAATACTAAGTGAAATACGAGAAGTGATTATTCTACATTAATTCTCGTGTCAGTTTTTACATTTTGTTTGTGTATTTACTGTACCATGAAGGATGTAAGGTTTTTGATTTATGGGATATGAGTACGTGTTGTCAGAACGCTCTTTTAGCTGAAGAGCACTCTGTTCATGAAATACTTACACAAACAATCACATTACTACTCTTTGCACTTTGTTTTATTTTCGATTTCTTTACTTGTTCAGTTTTCTGAAATGTAGTACATTAAAATAAACGCAATACGTGAATCTAACGTAATAAGCGTAAGTGATATTTAATTTAATATAAACATCTTTGTACTAGAACGGTTCTCACCTATGATTACTATTTGCCTACATATTTTTTTTTTACTTTGGTTATTAGTTATTCATTTTTCTGAAATGTAGTAAATTAAAGAACACCGAATACGTCAATGGAACTTCTACCTTACAGAATAGCACTTCAACAGGGGTAACGGAATTGTGATATTTAATTTACGGTATTAAAATTAATAGCGTGTTGTTAATCATTAACATAAGCGTAACTAAATTGTGATTTTTAATTTATTACAAACCTGATAGCATTTTCCACTTTTAAAATATTATTTTTTAATTAACAGTTACGGAAATGATAATTTTCGTTGTGACCACAGATGCTATGTTAACCAAAGTTTGTGTTCGTGGTATAATTCTATACTTTTTCGCGGATTAGGATAATACTAATATATTATAATCATCTTTACGTATTAATATGGATATTTTTTCACGTAACTTTAATTTCTTATATTTCATATATTACACTGTGTTAAAAAATATGTGAAAAACAAAAATAACTATCTGGCATCAATATGGAATCCGAATTTAAGATAATAATTAAAGGAAGTGGAACATTTTATATGATATTTATATTTTTTACTTCACCACGTTAATATTTGATACTATAATTAAAATGGTAAACCATTTTTAGACAAACCATGGGAAGCCAGATTAAGCAGCATGCAAATGCTAGTGAATAAATAAGGCAGTACAATGATATTTGGAATTTTGTGCTTTTAATTAGCCGCCAAATACAAATTATTATATAAATTTGAAACTAAATAAGTACTTACGCTGCCGTAAGTAAAAACTGGAGCTGATGAAATATCCGGACGGTCAGAAAGTTATTAGCAATTCCTTCATATTTAAAATAAACTGTAAATATCTTGGTTCATTATTTCATCACAAACACAGTAGGGAAGGGTCTGCAGAGCAGGTAATAGGGGGAGTTTTTTTTAATCCTATGTATATTGGGGAGCATGAGAACGTTTATATCGCGAAGGTGAGGGAGCTGGTGTACAAAACCAGCGAAGTAATCTGGAATAAGCTTATTGGTATCGCGTACATGATTTGGAGGGAGGGGGCAGCTGCCTTTGTCTGTGGAAAATACCGTATAACCCAGTCACCACTGAATGATATTGTAAAAGAGCTGCCTTGGAAATTACTAGAGTTCGAATCCCCGTCCGGGCATCCAGATTTGGGTTTTCCATGGTTTCCCCAAATCATTCCAGGCGAATGCCGGGATGCTTCCTTCAAAAGGCCATGGCCGAATTCCTTCCTATTTTTTGCCCCCCATCCTTTCCCGTCTCTAAAGACCTCGCTGTTGAGAGACATTAAGCAGTAAAAAAAAAAAAAAAGAAATCACTGGAGGCGAGGGAGTAGACTGCTGTTAGTGTAAAAGAAATATACCTTGTCGTTACTGAATGGGTAAAAGTAATATGTGGAAGAGAAGAAACTATGATTACCGTAAACTTAATTTCATACCTAAGGCAGTATGAAAATTCGCTGATGTCCTGATTCTCTAATGAAATTTATTATTTAACTTCCTTTAACTCTTTACATGATGTGCAAAAAAATATCACAAGTAATACCTAGA
>JARYHS010012519.1:128989597-129053226 GCA_031002005.1 Vandiemenella viatica | reverse complement strand
GATTACATAGGATTTGTATAGCGAAAAGCAAATGTTTCCTTAACAGAAAAGCACATTATTGTAGAAAAACACACAGATCACCGGTATCTCTGTGATATGTTTTGCTACTAATTAACGGCAACGCGATCAATCCTTATCGACGGTAGAGAAGCCTAGTGGCTTCGCTCTGAACTGTCCCACACGCGTGACCTAAATAGTTAATACTTTTGCGCTTTACGGGTTGAATTGCGATAAATTCATTTCTTAAGTTATGATGTTTCAGAAGCGGAGACCTTAATCTTTAAAATGATACCTAATTTATCGGTTTTGATTAGGTGTGAAAGGGGAAAAATGGCTCATCGCCAAAAAAAAACACATTTTAGGAAACAAATGATACTTTATCCCTTCACAGTCGAATTCCGATAAATACCTCTTTTAGTTTAAGATTTTTCCAAAGCAGAGAAATTAATCTTTAAAATGATACCTCATTTATCTATATTAAATATGAAAAAAGATACGTGGTTCACCTCAAATAAAAACACCTTTTAAGAATAATATAATATACGGTTAGTAAAAGTGGAATTTTAAGTTTTGTAATTTCAAAGAGAATTCATATTTCAATGAAGTTGGAAAGCTAAGATAACGATTTTAGTAGCAATTGTTAGTCTTAAATACTTAAGGATACTTTTTATGGAAGTAAAACAGCGCGAGTTCACATCCTGCCACCTTCATTGTACCGCCCACCCTGACAGCGATGTAAATAACACGCCTTCATCTAATAACGGACTGTTAGCAACCTATTTCCAGGGTAATTGGTAGCTCACATTTGGGCGAACATGTCAGGATAATTTACATTTGGCTACCAGGGTCGGGATAGCTTGCAAAGTATGTTGTTACATCGCTAAAAATAAGATGCAGGTATCTGAGAGAGCAGATTCTTAAAAGTATGAGGATATGGAGAAATTAGCTCAAGACAGAATGAGATACAGGATTTTGCCAAGCCAGACGAGAGAGTAACGACCGTTTACCATTTATCATTCGGTAATTTTTTGAAGTGTTTTGCGATACACTATACTTTTATTATTATTCTAGATGAAGGCGATGTCAACATTGATGACTTAGGATCCTGTTTTGAGGACAGAGTTTAATAGAGCTCTGAATGACTTGAAAGCAAATAAGGCAGTTGGAATTGATGAGATCCCTGCAGAACTTCTTAAATCCCTAGGAGAAGAAGGAATCGAAAGATTATTCAAGTTGACATCAAAAAATCATGAAACAGAAGAAATTCTAACTGATTTTAATAAAAAAAATCATCTTCACACTTCCGAAGAAAGCACAAGCCGACAAATACGAGAATTATCGCACCATTAGTCTAACATCACATGCTTCAAAATTACTGACCACAATGATATACAGAAGAATGGAAATGGTAGTAGAAGAGATTGTAGGTGAAGATCAGTTTGGGTTTAGGAAAAATCGTGGTACATGGGAAGCAATTCTGGTTTTAAGATTAATACTTGAAAGGCGGATCAAGAAAAACAAGGATACTTCTATGGCGTTTGTTGATTATGAAAAAGTTTTTAAAATGTTATGTGGGACTCGATGTTGAAAATTTTAAAGAATACAGGTCTAAAATATCGAGACAGAAGAATACATTATAAACTAAGTAAGAATCAAGTGGCTATAATAAAAGTGGAGAATCACGAGAGACATGCATCAGTTAAAAAGGGTGTGAGACAAGGTTGTAGTCTATCCCCGTTAATATTCAACCTGTATGTAGAAGAAGCAATAAAGAAAGTAAAAGAAAAATTTCCTTGTGGTATATATGTTCAGGGAGAAAAAATCAGTATGTTACGATTTGCCGTTAGCAGAAACGGCTGAGGATATTGAGAAGTTACTGAATGGCATGAACAAAATACTGGAGGAAGATTTTGGACTGAATATAAATCAAAGCAAGACTAAAGTGATGAAATGTACCAGAAATGATACCAATACTAGTAGATTAAATATAAAAATAGGATCAGATGCAATAGGCAAAGTAAGTGAATTCTGTTACTTGGGGAGCAAAATTAAAACCGACGGTCGAATCAGGAATGATGTTACAAGCAGAATAGCACTAACAAAAAGAGCCTTCATGAAAAAGAAAATCTTTCAGTTTCACATATTGATCTAGGAATTAGAAAGAACTTTTTAAAACTCTATGTGTGGAGCACAGCACTTTACGGTAGCGAAACATGGACTTTAGGAATAACGGAACGGTTTTTACAGCTGTTTGCTGCAAATAACAAGTTGCAGCAGGATTGTCGTATTTATGATGTAGCAGCCCTTGTTTCAAAAACAACATCCCAGAACTTTTAAAGATTCTAAATAATTGTTCAAACTGATGTGAAAAATTCTAACAAATATCTTGCAAAGCAGTGACTTTGGTTATAACGTTAAATCCAGCGTTGTGAGATGTAACGCTCTGACCTTGCTTTCGTGTTTCCTTCAAAAAGGTCATGGCCGAATTCCTTCCCGTTCCTTGTCCCTACTACTTTCCTGTCTCTAATGATGTGTTAAACCAAAGAAAATACAGCGCTAACTTCAAGAACAATTCAGACAAGAATCAAATAGTTAACAACATAAAGTTTATTTTACAATATATACAGCAAATAATATAATTAGTTTTAAGAGAACGACTAAACGGCTTCACTTAAACCCTGTCAGATGAACGCACCTCACATAAGTACAATTGTGACCACTGAAAAACTTTACTGAGAAGTTGGTAGAAGTGTGCCAGACGGCTTACTAACGTAGAAGTGGTAACCCAATAGACGTGAAGCTCTTTCCCGCTGATTCCTCGTGGGAGAACAGGTGGACGGTTTTTCTGCCTCTGACCTTTCACCCTTGGTCCCTGTAGTGACAGAACTCAAGCCTAAAGAGATATTCTTGTCTAAGCCTAACTGTTCTCAGTTATGAGTACTGCTAACTGTTTTGGCGACTTCCGAAACCATGTTTCCAATTCTCCTATTGGATACGAAATTTTATATTACCAACTTATTTGTTTAAATAAATTGCGATACGGTGACATAATATTTTAGATCAGTCGTATTCCCAAACCCGTTTTTAACTAGGGTATCGTAAAGTAATTTTTCTTATTGAACTTCAGCCCAAATGCATTACACAACCAATTACACTAACTACATTACTAAAACTTACAAATAAAAACACATTTCTGAAATATGTAACCCATTTACAAATGCATCATTATTAACATAAATTATGCTTCTTCCAAACACAAAAAGATCATGTGTTCATAAAGTATCTAATACCACAAAACACAGAAATAGCTAATTTTAAGCTATCAGGAAAATGTATCTGCACTACGTTGTAATTGCAGAGGATAAAAAAAATGTATCTACAGCTCCTCCTTTGGTAACTTAAAAAACGAAAATTAATTGCACCAAATTTTTTAATGAAATTGAAAAGCTTATAACAGTGTTATTTCTTTAAAGGACAAATTAACGTGTGGGGAATCTTGTCAAGGAGGTGCATATAAGCTGGAACAAATTATAGTTTCTCTATTGTCAAAAATATTAACAATAATTAAAATATATATTTAGACCTTGAGATTCATGATTATTATAAATCTCACTAAGAATTTGAAAAAAAATATATACATAATTAATATCACTCTATTTTAATTTTTGTTCGTTCATATTTTTCACCGAATGTGTTTAACTTCATTCTCATAAGCAAGTTAAGTGGATTTTATCTGTCTAATATGTATACAGGTTATATACATTGTTTTACTGCTACTAATTTCGAAATAACATGTATACATATTCCGCAGATAATAGCCGCTGAACACATTTATAAGAATGAAGTCGTACTTAACGCAAAAGACAAAATATATTTGTCTCGATGCTGGTTTCGCATACAACTGCTGACTGTTTCACCGATTTGTTCTCAACCAGGTGGATTAGTATTAAGATACGTTATCTGTAAGGAGCACTTAATATACCTAATCAATCACTCTATAATTTCCTCATTAAATATTATGCTAATTGAATTTATAAAAGCTATAAGATACAAGCATTTTCATCAGCCTCCTACATAGCGAATCAGTGGCTGTCGGAATGAAGTTCTTTAAATTTTCCAACTATTTATCAATAGGCGGTTTCCCAGTCCGTTCAACTCGGTCACCATATTAGGGTTATTTTCGTATCGTATATATCACTCATAAATAGTTAAATAACTCACAGGTTAGAAGCTTTCTTTTATCTTTGTAACAAATCACTGCATTTTAATCCATTGTTAAAACAAAATTGGATGAACATTTTTTTTTAAATTTAATTGTTAATATATAACTTCCTATGCAGATGTCGTATGCGTTTCGCCTCATTTCTCGATGAAATATTCATATTGCTATTAGCAAGTTGTATAACTGCACATTGCTGTTTTTCTCACAAATAATGTTCCGTTTGGAGACATCTGCCAAACCAATGTCAGTTTTACTAGCACAGTGCTATCCTTAAAACACTGTTCGCGATACTTGGAATTGTCAAATTAATGAGGAACTGACGAAAAATAATGTAATCATCAGAAGCTCTATCCCTCGAAAGAAAATAATGTTTTAATTTTCACTTTGCAGGTCACACCAGCCTCAATTTCCTCCTTCCTTTGGTCTCTGTGCTTTCCTAGTTTTGTAGAGCCTGCGGCCCCAAAAAGCAACAAATTTTCCGGTGTTCAGTTCGATTAAAGAAAGGAGGCTAAAGTTTTAGCCAATGAAATTATTAATTCATTAATAATATCATTTCCAATTAGGTCTTGAGCAAGTTCGTATTTTTTTATTTTTTATTTTTAGGCTTTGCGCTTCGTCGTCGTCGAGGTCATTAGAGGCGGAAAAGGACTGGTGGCAAGGATCAGGAAGGAGTTCGGCCATGGCCTTTTGAAGAAAGCATCCCGGCATTCGCCTGGAGTGATTTGGGGAAACTATGGAAAACTCAAATCTGGATGCCCGGACGCGGAATCGAACCCGCCTCCTTCCGAATGCGAGGCAAGAGCGTCAGCGCTCACACACCACGCTTGGAGCAAATTTGTAAACGTAAAACACTTCTACAAATACTGTGCTGGTTTCTATTATGCTTCTATTTACTAAACTGAAAATTTCAGTTGTACGATCATACGACAGTCAGAGACTGAAAATAGTTACAACGGTTTATGTCATCTGATGAAATTTTAATTTTTCACTGTTAAAGTGCTCTCTGTGTGTGGAGGAAGTACAAAACCTTTTAACCCAACACGTTCCACTCAGTTACCGCCCAAATGCGTGTTGGAACGCAATGGGTCCTCTGTAATTCGACAGCGATCCGACCGCATAGTAGTGTTTTGCCCGATGTTTTGCGACCGCAGGAAGTGTTGCGGTGGCCCCAGCGTCGGTCACTTATACCCACCAGCGGACAGACAGTTAAAGTACACCACCGGATTCGATAGCCGCTGTGGCTGACCCGACTAGAGGATTTGTCAAGCTCGGTCACGCTCCAAGTACACAAGTTGGCGGACTGGCTACACGCAATGTGGCCTGAGCACGTTCTCATCTCCTTCTGATTGAAGCGTATCCATCACACTCTCAATAGGCACTGCCGTAAGCAGCGTGTACGAGACCAACTTTGCCTGCTTATTTCGTCACACTTTTTAAAGAACGTAAAGAATAATTAATATTTCTTTTTTTTTCTTCTTCACCAACTTTTCCCAACGCTACAGGAAGGCTGCTCTGATGAGTTCCACTCATCAATGGTATGGCCAGATTTGGAGTTGCGATTTTACGGCAGTGTAGCCTTACTTACGACAAGCTATTTATACCTACTGCCAGGCCATATTATGGACTTTTTTGGAGGAAGTGCTGTCATCTGTCTGCGAAATGTACTACTATATTCTGTATGTAATGAGTACATTTGTTGTTTGCGATAGGTGTGGTAGGGGATTCTACGATAACCGTGGCGCCATAATTTGATGATGGATTCATATAATACTCGACGAGACACATTGAAAGTAAAGAATAAATTTTCTGATATCTTGCTTAGTTCTCGAGATATTTCTGTCTCAAAATTGACGTGTAATTCAGATTGCGTCAGCATATCCATACAGCTATTATAAAATTTTTAGTAACCCTGATAATTGTAATTCTAGTGTTCAAATTGACAAAATCCTGTCTAAAACAGGATAAACACCATCCAAGTACACAAATAACATTCCGAAAATTCCCTTGTAGTTTCTGGGCATCTGTAAATGGAATGATCGTTTAAAATATCTAAATCAAAGACAGAACACTTTTTATGTGCTATGTGAGTAAAATAAAGGAACTAAGATGTATCGAAAATTGGTATGCACTGAGTCACAAGTTAAACTTGGTGTGTATTGTGGTGTGACAGCGTCACCCACAATGAATATAATTAAATTATTATTAATTATATTCATAATTCTTTTTTTTATTATATTCAAATTTATTAATTATTTAGTCTTGCAACGTGTAATTAATTGTAAATAATGAGGGTTGTCTGGATAGGTTAAATGTATGTTTAAAACCAGGGCGGCCAAAGGTATATTTTATTGTAAATCAATTTTTCTGTAAACGCATGGCTCAGAAGGGCTGAATATCGAAGGCTAGAAACTGCCATTTCGGCGGTTGAGAGAGGAACAATGGAGCAGGCGAGGCGACTCGATGGCGCCGGGACAGCCCGGCTTGAGTCCCGTTCGAAATCGGGCGGTGACCTACCCCTACCCCGCTACTACCCCGAAGGCCACGTAGGAAACGCGCGAAGGAGGCGGCGAATGCGACGCATGATATTAAACACGTGACGACGGAAATGTGTAGATAGCCAATCCTGAACATTTATTGGGGTCTACAATACTAATTCCGTGGAGTTCTTTTACATGTGGCGAGCAACTAGCCGAGGAAGAAGAAGGAGCCATTTTAGACATCACTTCTGTCCAAGACGAGCTGATGAACGGACGTGACTTGGGTCCAAGACGAGCTGGTGAATAGACGTGTCAGCCCGGCACGCTCTCTGATGATCATTGTGGTTGATCATTTCTTGCTTTGGGAAAGCGAGATGTCGAGTGGCATGCTTGCCATTATTTGGAAGTTATGCTAATAACGCGGTCGTAGCCGCTTATTTAGCTTCCATTGCTGCAGTGGCATTGTGTTTGTCGCTCACCATCACGGCGATGATTCTATGGTAATGTACCAGAAACGACGGTCACTATTCAGTGGATTTTTAACAGACTTATGTGCCCTTAAGCGACGCCTGGGTTAAGACTCTGCTCCCGCCACTTAAATTCTGAGCTAGCTGAATTTATATTTCGATTCAATTTTTTCTTAAGCATCTTGCTGTTTGTTAATTCAATTTTGATGCTTTTCATTCACTTTATACGGCGCCCCCTGGGATTTTCCTTTGTACAGTAAAATGTTAGCTTCAATTTGATGGCCTGTGTTGCCATGTTATTTCAATGTTAACTTTGCTGTTTTTTATTACTTGTTTGAGATATTTCATTCAGTTTTGTTTGCTTACTCCGGCGAATTGTAAACGTCGGGTATTGCTTGTTTTTGCTGATCTAATTGTGTTTAACGTAACGTTAATTACTACCCGACCTTGTAAGGCCATAAGACTCAATAAATGAGGTTTTATTTTGTGTCTGAAATTCATGGTTCTAGTTAGTAACCTATTAGATCCCCTTTTAACATCATTATTATATGTAATTTTCATTTTCAGGAATTATTTTAGATTTTAATAATTCCCCCCCTCCCTTTTTTTGGCAACTCACGTTTTTCTTAACGGTAGCCAACAAATGGTCTCTTTACAATTGGCACCCAACGTTTCGGGCTTTTGCAAGTCGAAATTATTTTGAGAATTTCACAAGTCTAAAAAAATCCATGGATGTGACCTGTGTTGATTCATTTTATTATTTTAGAATAAATTTTATGTTGAAATTTGTTTGCTTTGTTTGCCATGCTTGATTTAAATCTAAATGTGTGATTTATTTCAATCAGTTGTTCAAGTATATTTTCGTTCACTTGCATCAAGCATGGTTAGTTTAAAATTAAAGATAGAGTCAGTGCTTTTGAAATTTTAATGCATGGTAAAAGTTAAGATTTTTCTTTATGCTGATTTTGCTCATGTGTTGAGGTATTTGTGTCGCATGAAACATCGTTGTTTTTCCTTGTTGTTTAATTTTGGATGGGTTTTATTTCATGTTGAAGGGATTTATGCGCGAAATTTGTTTAATGCTGTACTTTTCGAGTTAAATCGTGCCGGTTGTATTTTGTTTGTTGTCGATTGTTCAAATTGTTCGGAGTTGAAATTTTGTATCTTACGATCAAATCTATGAAGTTGAGGTCACGCACCATTAATAGGGCAGATCGAATCTATTGTTCATAACATTTCCGAGCAAACTAACGCGATGGATCAAGCACCGGAAGTACACGAAATGCCGTTGGCGGACGAAGAGTGTAATGATACTCCTAGTACGCGTAGCATCCATTCAAATGCATCATTAGATGGGGAACAGTTAGGGATTTTTCCAACCCCAGACAATGAAACCGTTCAAAATCCACCCATGCGGGCAGAAGTTGAAACACGTGCGTCGCAAATAACGGTAGAATTGCCACCGGCGACCGCACAACCCCAAGACCAAAACCTGCTATTTAACATGCTGGCGGAGTTAAGTAAACAAATAGCTTCGCAAAATCAGAAATTAGATGCACAAAGTCAAAATTCTGATCTCATTGAGGGAGGAGATAACTAAGCAAATGGCTTCGCAAAATCAGAAATTAGATGCACAAAGTCAAAGTTCTGTCTCATTGAGGGAGGACATAAATCAGCGTTTGGATGCACAAAATCAAAAATTTGAGTCGCAAAATGCTTTGTTGAAGGGCATGGACGGAAAATTGTCCGTTTTTCGCGAGGAAATGACCCGTGAAATGAGTGCATTCAAATCGGAGATGCGAGCGAATGTTTCAGTGTTGGAGAGACGCACAGATACGATTCAGGCAACATGCACTGCATTGCAGGAATCAAGCGCGGAAATCTCGAAGCGTTTGGACGCGACCGAAAAATCTGTCGAGCACGTGCGGCAAGAAAGCCACCAGAGTCTCGGTCAGATCTCGGAATTTGTCCACGAGATTAAGGATAATACTGAACGAAGCTTGCAGGCTGTAAATGCAAAGATGTCGGAGGTTGCACAAGTTCGGTTGAACAAGTACAAACGGCACAACAGGATTTGCAAGCGTCACAGCAAACACTCGTGCAGAACACTAACTCAAAGCTGGCGCAGTTGGAATCCAAGATGAAGGAAGTGAGTAATTCCAACGCTAGCGGGAGTATTGTTCACGCGAATTACGCACAGTACGCAGCAGCTAATATCGAGCTTAAGTTGCCACGTTTTGGGTCTCGCAAAGACGTAAATCCTAGGATTTATCTTACCGAAATGGAGCGGTATTTTGAAATCAAAGGAGTGCCTGATTCCATGAAGCTTGTGTTAGTCGAGGAATCATTTTCAGAAACAGACAGACTCTGGCTGAAAATTGCGTCCGAAACTAACTTATCTTACGCCGAGTTCAGAGTCCTGTTTCTTGAGACCTTCTGGTCGAAAAAGATCCAGAACCAGGCGAGGATAAAGCTGTACCAAGGAAGGTACATTCCCAAGTGGCATTATTCGATGGAAAGCTACGTGAAAACTTTGCTGGTGCAGTGTAGGCAATTCGACGACAAAATGACGGACGGAGAGTTCATAGAGATGGTGATCGCGCACTTTGGTCCACAAGTGCAGTCACTCATTAACCCCGTGGTCATTCGTACGATACCAGAACTGCTAGAAACCGTCGGTAACCTAGACAGAATCGGGAAAATGGCCGATAATCTGGCGAGACAAGACGCGGAACGAAACCATGGCGAAGCGCAAAGCGAGTCTAAGCGACCGCATGGCGGCAATAAAGCTTCCTATGCTGATGGACAGAATGGGAAATCTTCCAATCAAAATTCCGGCAATCGTAATGGAGGGAAGAAATGGAAGAACGG
The DNA here is from genome assembly GCA_031002005.1 of Vandiemenella viatica. Taxonomy (NCBI): domain Eukaryota; kingdom Metazoa; phylum Arthropoda; class Insecta; order Orthoptera; family Morabidae; genus Vandiemenella; species Vandiemenella viatica. The sequence continues at coordinate 129,043,189 of JARYHS010012519.1, read as the reverse complement.
AAATGCACAAGTGGAAGGATGATAAAAATCATCAGCGGTCGGGAAACAACCGATCCGCGTATCCACAAGAATTTCCAGTGAACGCGATCTCGATTGAAAACGCGGAACCGGAAATAGTGTGCAAAGGCGACGGAGAAGAATGTGGGCGGCGTTAGCAACGCGTCTAACTCCCCGCCGTCACAATGAGATTTTTCGGGGGACGCTGCAAACGCCGACAGCATTTGCCTCGGCAGTTTGGAATATTGGCGCGGCGAAGGACCGGAAAATATCGACGAAGAAGAAGATATGGTATCCGGCGACAGCCTCATGGCGCGCGCGAAGTGTCCCCGTGTAGATATTATTGCATATGGCATACGGGCGAATATTTTAATTGACTCGGGATCGTCTGTCTCCGTAATGTCTAAGAAATTTCTGCTACGCTTGAAAGATAAGAATCCGCGGCTAAAAGTAATTCCCACAACGCAAGTACGGTGGTTCCTGCAATAGGAAAGAGAGAAAAGATCGTTAGCACGCAAGCGCTAATCCCCGTGAAAGTCGCGAATAGCGAGTTAATGTTGCCACTACTTATAGTACCCGGTTTGACGCAAGATGTGATCGTTGGATGCGACCTCTTAGCAAAACGTCAAGTCATTATGGATTGGGGAAATAAGACGGTGACAAATTTGGTTCCGGAGGTGTTGCATTGGAAACATGAGGCCTGTGAGCAGAGCCTTGGAATAAATAGTTCCAAACCAATGCAAGACACCGCGGAACGCGAAGGCAATTTGAATAACGGAGGAAGAGCTATATGCGCATCAGCTGACGAGCAAAATCTCATACCACAGAACCCAACCGACAAAATGCGGGAAAAAGGAAAACTTGACGCCAGCACGGAAGCCAAAGCTATGCCGATACTGACGAGAAACTTGACGACAGCACCACAGTCAAAGCCAAAGCTATGCCGATGCTAATGAGAAACTCGCGATCATTTCGTGCGGGATGAGACTGCGTCTGATTCGTATCAATGTAAAATTTAAGGATCAACCCGAGAAGAATCCCGAGGATGACATCAAGAAAGCACATGAATTCTTGGTAGAGAAAGCTACGAAGCGGCAACGCAAGCACGACGGATTGCGGACGCAAACGTTTAGCGTCGGGCAGCAGGTGCTACTTAGGACTATGACCCCGTCTGACGCACAGCGAAAATTAATTTCCAAATTCTTTCTGCTGTATTCGGGACCGTTCTCAGTAGCGCGGATTATCTCCCCAAACTGCTACATGCTGACCGACGGCAGAACGGAGCTCGGCCCGCATAATGCCCGGAATTTGCGCCCGTTTCACACAGCATAGGCTACAAGTTCCTAGGACGGATGTTTGTAAATATAGCTTAAGGATCAATGTACATTTAGTTAGGTAATAACGTAGAGCATATGTTTAGAAAGTAAGAGTGTCAGTCTTGAGACACGTAATTGCCTAACAAGCGTAGCGCTAACGCAGCGAGAACAGGTAAAGGACGCTCAGCTGTTTGGAATAGCAGCTGTGCCGACCGCCAGTTTTCCTGGAAGGATTGCAATCAGGTTAAACGAAAACAGGTAGCCTGAGCCGCAAGCTTAACGGGACAGCGCTTACTGACAACAACAGAGCGGGCAAAGTGGAAACAGCTGATCGCTTAGTTTCACCGCTATAATGTCTTTGCTACGAGTGTAGTTTGGAAAGCATAATATAGTTCATTTTGCGAGAACCGTCTTTCTTTTGTATTGTATGGATAATTATGTAAATTCGCGGAAGGATTAAATTATGTAAATTCGCGGAAGATTTTTCTTTTCCATTTGATTTTCATGTTATGTGGTTTCGGCATACTTGTGTCGGCCTTGATAATGGACATTCGGTGCATTCTTTATTCTTGTTGTTGCTAGTATCTAACTTCAACACATGTGCTAGATTTGCATAGCCCGTTGTAAATAATTAATTGAGTTGTCTAGTTTTAATGTTAATATCTTGTGCTTACATCATTTTTGTTTATTGATTGAACAGATCTATTTTGTCGTTCATTTACATCTATGTACCTGTCAATGTTTTATGATGTTTTACTTTGCATATTAGGATAAGACATTTCATTATTTATGTTAACCAGAGTCACGTGTCGTATTTACATATTTAAAGAGGTCACATGTATGCGATAGTTCGAGTGAGCTGGAACCATGAAACTATAGTGTAGGCAATGATTTTGATGCAACTGTAGGGTTAGAATAGTTCAAATAAAATTATTGGCATAATTTTATTTTGATTGGGTAGCAGGTATATTGTGGTGTGACAGCGTCACCCACAATGAATATAATTAAATTATTATTAATTATATTCATAATTCTTTTTTTTATTATATTCAAATTTATTAATTATTTAGTCTTGCAACGTGTAATTAATTGTAAATAATGAGGGTTGTCTGGATAGGTTAAATGTATGTTTAAAACCAGGGCGGCCAAAGGTATATTTTATTGTAAATCAATTTTTCTGTAAACGCATGGCTCAGAAGGGCTGAATATCGAAGGCTAGAAACTGCCATTTCGGCGGTTGAGAGAGGAACAATGGAGCAGGCGAGGCGACTCGATGGCGCCGGGACAGCCCGGCTTGAGTCCCGTTCGAAATCGGGCGGTGACCTACCCCTACCCCGCTACTACCCCGAAGGCCACGTAGGAAACGCGCGAAGGAGACGGCGAATGCGACGCATGATATTAAACACGTGACGACGGAAATGTGTAGATAGCCAATCCTGAACATTTATTGGGGTCTACAATACTAATTCCGTGGAGTTCTTTTACATGTGGCGAGCAACTAGCCGAGGAAGAAGAAGGAGCCATTTTTAGACATCACTTCTGTCCAAGACGAGCTGATGAACGGACGTGACTTGGGTCCAAGACGAGCTGGTGAATAGACGTGTCAGCCCGGCACGCTCTCTGATGATCATTGTGGTTGATCATTTCTTGCTTTGGGAAAGCGAGATGTCGAGTGGCATGCTTGCCATTATTTGGAAGTTATGCTAATAACGCGGTCGTAGCCGCTTATTTAGCTTCCATTGCTGCAGTGGCATTGTGTTTGTCGCTCACCATCACGGCGATGATTCTATGGTAATGTACCAGAAACGACGGTCACTATTCAGTGGATTTTAACAGACTTATGTGCCCTTAAGCGACGCCTGGGTTAAGACTCTGCTCCCGTCACTTAAATTCTGAGCTAGCTGAATTTATATTTCGATTCAATTTTTTTCTTAAGCATCTTGCTGTTTGTTAATTCAATTTTGATGCTTTTCATTCACTTTATACGGCGCCCCCTGGGATTTTCCTTTGTACAGTAAAATGTTAGCTTCAATTTGATGGCCTGTGTTGCCATGTTATTTCAATGTTAACTTTGCTGTTTTTATTACTTGTTTGAGATATTTCATTCAGTTTTGTTTGCTTACTCCGGCGAATTGTAAACGTCGGGTATTGCTTGTTTTTGCTGATCTAATTGTGTTTAACGTAACGTTAATTACTACCCGACCTTGTAAGGCCATAAGACTCAATAAATGAGGTTTTATTTTGTGTCTGAAATTCATGGTTCTAGTTAGTAACCTATTAGATCCCCTTATAGCATCATTATTATATGTAATTTTCATTTTCAGGAATTATTTTAGATTTTAATAATTCCCCCCCTCCCTTTTTTTGGCAACTCACGTTTTCTTAACGGTAGCCAACAAATGGTCTCTTTACAGTATCCCGTAAAAAGAAGAAAACAAAAATAAAAGAAGCATCCGTAAACGGAGAAATATGGTACTAGTTTCTGACTGCTTATCTGTTAGCTTAAAAATAGATTAACTGAGAACATAAAACACAAAAAACGAACTTATCAAATCGCCACTTTCGTTTTCTAAGAGAAACAAATTACACTAAAGAATTTAGATAAAAAATAATAAGGAAAGGGAAAATGGGGGCGTATGGAAATTACTTCAAGGAGCATGTTCTCCATCGCAATTAAATTAAACTAGACAGTTAAAAAGTAGTGCCAGATAATAAAATACGATGAGCACAGAAAGATAAGAAGCAAAGAAATTATTATTATTTTTTTTTTTTTTAGCCCTTAAGTTCTACTTTAGAAACAGAATAATGTGAAGATTGAATAACCTTCCAAATTGTTGATATTGACGATAGTAATATTTGGTGCGGGGTGTAACTTTCACACATGGCGTCCGCTTGACAAATTCCCGCTCCTTGTGCAGCCAGACAAAATGCCCGCGGCCATCCCTTAGGGCTCCTAAACAGTGGGTCTGCGGGGTCTCTGTTTTCTTGTCGGCGGCGCTAAACGCAGATAAACAGCGACGAGCTCGTTTTTGCCGGACAGCGTGGGCGGAGGCCGCTTTATAAATGCAGATTACTGTCCAGGGAATTAACAGCAGCAGCTGGCGGCTGTAGAGCACTCGGAGTTCTCTACGGTGATGTATAGAGAGCGTACGTCACAGCCTGCCTTCCCTGCGTTACTCTGTCCGAAAGCTGAGAGTAACGCGAAAAAGAGAGGAAGGGCGAGTGTTTAACTAGTGAAAGAGTTTAACTAGCGATGTAACTACGCTGTTGTTCGTTTCGACAACTACTCGATTTCGGCTAAAATCTGACGAATTTTCCGAATAGCATTACGCATTAGCAGTTTAAATATAATACGACCTCAAAAAAAAGACAAAATTCATGTCACATTGCGATCAGATACTCAAAAATGCCAAGAAGATATCATTCTTGAAATTAGGATTGCTATTTAGGGATACGTATATTTTTTTCTGTGTTTTAGTGTTTCTTATTAATGTTTGGTATCTCATACATTTCATTTCATTATCAATAAAAGAAGTAAACTGAATCTATTGAGTAACTTTCGTAACGTCGCTAAGAGGGTCATGGGAGTGTACAGGGCATATACTGGCGATGACGCATGGAAAGATATTGCAATATGTATGAAAAGTAGTGCATGGAAGGGAAAAGATGACCATGACCACAAGCTGGCACTCGATTTCAGGCACAAGGGTGTGGGAAGATTCTCTTTTATAGGTAAGGGTGTCAGGGATTGGAATGAGTTACCAAGAGAAATGATGAATAATTTACCGAAAACTTTGAAAGAATTTAAAGATAAAATTTGTAGAGGGCAAATGTAGGTAAGTGCAGGATAGGGGGAAGATGGGTGTGTAGGGAAATGGCCACCGGTGCCTGTGCTCCATTGTAATTAAATTAAATGTACGAGTTTGGAAAATTCTGAGATCTGTTAAATTAATTCTTAACAAGAGGGAGTACACCTCATATTGAAGTGGCAATAATAGTGGGATACATATTAATATCGTTTGGAACTTTGTTTTTCCCGGAGAAATGTAGCAACCCGACGTGGCATTGACTCAACAAGTCGTCAGAAGCCTCCTGAACAAATATTAAGCCATTCTTGCATATCTGCGAAAGTTTTACTGGTGCAGAACGTTATGCACGAACTTACTTTTCAATCACGTCCCAGATATGTTCAGTTGTAATCATTTCTACCAATCTATATGGCAAAAAAAATTGTCCAGAATGTTCCTCAAATCAATCGTGAACGATTTTGGTCCGATTACATGAAGTATTGTCCTCTTGAAAAGTCCAGCATTGTTTGGGAAATGGCTGCAAATGGTCTCCAAGCAGCTGAATATAACCACTGACAGTCATTGGTCGGTTCAGTTTGATCGGAGGTCCCAGGCCTCACTCGAATTCTAACATTAGCTCTTACCTAATAGAATCGTGAGTCATCTGATCACGCATCCTTCTGCCGGTCGTCTATGATCCAACCAATGTACTCGCAAGCCCAGGAGATGCACTGCAGCCCATGGTGTTTTGTTAGCAGAGACACTAGCATCGACCTTCTGCTGCCATGTCCCATTAACACCAAATGACGGCTGTTGTATGTCCACATTGAGGTTGCTGTTCTTTGGCGTAGAGAATAGCAACAATAAGAAATCTATTCTTTTTTGATATAAAATAACTTTTGGAAAAAAGTTTTTTTCCCCTAAAACCAATATACAGGAGAATGAATTTAAAAATTTCTTAACGCTTCCGTCAGATATTGGTCAGTTTTGGTCTGGTAAAAAAATTCGACAAAACATATTAATGTTGTAAGGCAGAGTTATCAGTTGATTTTCCAATTTCCCCATTATTTAAACTTGAAATTTGCAGAGGGTAAAAGTACATGGGTACAGGAAAGGGGTAAAATGGGTGTGTAAGGAAATTGCTACCGGAACTTTTGCTTCACCACAGTTAGTTAAATTTTTTAATAAATTGCTGAAATGAAACGGTCAGTAAAGCAGCGTTGAGTATCTTATATAGCCACTCAGTTCTTTCCTGATTCATTTTGGCGATAGTAGTCATCAGAAATCTGCATGGCTGGGCCAAGATTAGAACCAAATACCAATACCATGAAATCTACTCTACAACCCACCAATTATTTCTATTATACAGGGCGTTCGCCGGGAAACGCAACCCACTGTTAGCGCTACAAGGAAGAAACTGCTCCTGGCGAGCGAGCGCTCAGTTTCCGGCATTGTTCGACCGTCGGCCGCGGACTATTTCATAATAATTACGCTTCATAAACTTCAGAAACTTGTGTGATAAGCATTTAAATGTGACGTAATTCGTTAGCTTACCTTATAAAAGATGCTGGAAGTGTTGACCCTCTTGTGTAATGCACATTTCACATCTTCTGAACACATTTCGAGACACACGCTGCCCTAACTGTCTTAATGATTTTTTGGGTGACTGTTCTAGTCGAAAAGCGATATCGTCAATTTTCTCCTCTGTGAGAATACGGTTGACCGACAGTCTCTTTTTGTTAAAAAATGAACCCGTTTCTCTTACTTTTTTAACCAGACCCAGAATTGTTGATTTAGCTGGCAGTAAAGCGCCAGGAAATTCGCGACGAAATTTACTGCGACACATTTTAAACGACTTCTTCTTCACATATGTATCGTAGAGAAATATTCTTTGTTGCAAACTGTAACGTACCATAATTTTACTCACACTCAAACACGGTACAGATTAATAAGAGTATGAAGCCCCAAACCAGCCAAACCGCAAAGAAACGTTTATTCACAACACTGATTAATAAGAGACTGAAGTCACAAACTATCTACAATGCAAAGAAACCGTTCTTAACAATGTAAGGGTCACTGCACTGCACTGTTGGGGCAGCGGAGGTGTTAAACAGTGCGGTGATTCACGGTGCCGTGTGGCGGGAGTTGCTGGCTGGACTGACCGAGCAAGTTGCCGACGGCAACAGACTGGGAGGGTAGCGTTTGTCCGGCGAACGCCCTGTATTATTATATTATTATTAGTACTAAAATTTTGTTTCATTAATTAATTACATCCGATTATTGAACAATTGTATCGATATATGAAAATCAATTTGTATATAAGACGTAGTATGTATAGTCTCTGGGGTAACAATAAGTAGTGTAAGAATCTTTTGCTGGCAACAGCTGAGCAGAATGCCGCGTGCAAGCATTGTATTAACTAGACGCTTGTGAAAGTCGGACAGTACAGTATATAATACAGAAAATTGATTGTTTAAGTTATTGCAACGAGTATTTAAATATTTATTTGGAGTAACAGTGTTAAATAAATCTATCTTTTGGAACAGTGATTTTCATCTCGATGGGAACAGTCACTCCTATCGTTTTGGAGGATCTAAATTAATTAACCGCATTTTAAATTAAAAACTAAAAGAGATGGGCCGTCTCGTCCAAGTAGTATGAAATTGATACTCACCTGCGTAATATTTTCGGGAGCTGACCTGTTGATTTTCGGCAACTAATTATCCACAATAATTAGAAGAAAGCTCACACCACGCACACACACACACAAAAGATGAATAACTCAGCTACCAATGCCAGTCGATTTTCCCTAGGATGTACATTTTTTCAAGTTCCTTGATCTGGTGCAACCAAATTGACGTGTGCGGTTCTTCCACTAAACCACTTCGATGCAACAATTTCCACTAACGACACATGTAATCAGCCTAATATCCGGCTGCATGACTCCTACGGCCATTTGTTATTTGATTGAAATGCAGTTTTTATATATGATTATTAGTAGCAGAATGTGATTCTGCCGGGTTGCCTATCAAAATATGGTACTAATAATTTTTAACAAAATTTTCAACAACAAAATCCGATCACTTGGTTTTTAAATAAATTATAAGTCACTTGCGAGAGAGACATGTAAAGAACCTAAGTTTGGGTTGCCTATCTAAAAGTGGCTGCAAGTTAGGTCTAAAACAGAGGAGGCGTTTCGCGCCGCGCAGCGGTCGAGTCGACGCGACGGTTAAAAGTCGACGCATGGTCCGATGTAGTTAAATGGGGCAAAAGTCAAAACAGCCGAGGCGGCGCCGCGCGGCGCGTGGTTTCCCCGCGACTTAAGCGCGGCACCGCCTCGTCTGTTGCGAAGTCGCGGCGTAGAGACGGAGCGGCGACACGGCCGACTGAAGAAAATAAATCAGAAAAGGAGATTTTTCTCCCTTTTGTATCCTTACACTTTACTGTGCAAATTTAAAACACGTAATATACAATTACATTAAACACATACCGTACTTTGCGCCTTGAGGGCATACTTTGCACCACATTCCGAATCACATTTGGTGGTCTCTGACAGGTAAAATATGAGTCATTTGCAGTTAGTTCTAAATTAACCACAAAGATGGAACTCTAAGTTACACTTCAGGATGAAGCAGATCCCCTCCAGATGGCCCGATGTGGTGTGTGTCTCAATTTACGATGGAGAATTGTGGAAAATTTTGGTGTATATACTTTTGTGTGGATTTCAAATCCTGCAAACATTTGTGAGTTAAGACAATATTTATTTCATTTCTCAATATTTTGGCATATTATAAATTAATTATGGGTCATTGGAAGTCAAACATGAAATGCACAGTTCAAGTTTATACACAGGCATGTCAACATTTAGGTGATATTGGGGTCACATTGCACCATCACTGAATCGATGCAATGAAGCCCCACATATTCCTGGAAAGAAATTATTGTTAATAACTTGGTCTACAGAACAAATAATTGAAGATATTGTTAAAATATGATGGAAACTATTTGTTTCGATTTTTACAGAATGAACATGCCGAGAAAATATTTTAGAAAATCTGAGAGATTGGAGAGTTTGTTATTTTCAAACATGAAAATGAACTGTTCTGGGGAAATCATTCATTTGACTGAAGACGAAACAGTGATATCTTTAATGCTAAAAACAGAAAACCCCTGGCAATTGTCAACTGCTGTTGACATTTTAAACATTAAGTGGTATGGTGTCCTGGGGTCCACTAAACCTCCAAAACAAATAAGTAAACGTAGTTACCAGAGTTAAATGATTGTGTTTGATTATCACTAAAGTTTTTGTAATAAAATTCATAAGTTATAAAATATTTCTTGATTTTGACTTTTGTCTGCTTATAAAACAACAACTAAAATTATAAATAAATTAATTCACTTGTTCCAAATGTTGTGCACTACTTATTATGGTGCAAAGTAATCTTACTGTATGAATACTATGCTCCACGTTCATTCCTCTTATTTTAATTCCGTATAATTCCCTATGTGGTGTATCCTCCCCCTATGAGGATACTTTGCACCAATATTTTAATTTCAATAAAAAATCAAACTATGCAATAAAAAATCTGGGATTTTGTTCAATGCTTCAATGGTCTTCGGAAAAAAATATATGCACGAAATCATATTTAGATCTTAAAAATTGTAGAACATAATAGAGTTCATAGATGAAAAAAACAAAAAAGTGGTGCAAAGTAACCCCGTCTTACGGTAATGAAAATACAAATTTAATTTTTTACTTTTCTTGTAATTATTTCCTGATTTCATATTCTTTCAATAATACACTTTTTAGACTTTCAAATTTAATATTTTTCTATTGATCCAGCGCCGAAACTTTATCTTAATCTTTACTTTTGAACCGTAAATATAGTTTGAGAGTCTGATTGTTTCCAAAAAAAATGTGGCAATCATATTTTTGTAACTAGCGTTCTCATATTTTTCTTTTTAGTAGGGAAAAATGAATTGAGAAACACTGATATCAACTGTTTTTCTTGTCCTGTTTCACCTTCGGCACAGTAACCACAGAAGCATTTCTCTCTCGTCTTCAGTATCAATTGTTTTACAAAGAATTGAGTTATACGCGCCTAATCGACGGTCCACGTGTCGGTCGGGGCTAGGGTTGCCAACCATACTATAATATACAGTATTGTACCCTATTTCGGATCTGCGTACTCCATACTACATACTGTTGGAAAAGTGTATAGTACGCGATGATACTAAATATGTTTCAGAAGGGTGGATCAATTTTTTTTTTTTTTGAAACACACACTAATAACAAACAAATCCCTACTTTGTCAAATCTGTGAACGCATATTACTCGTGTATAACTATAATATTCAAACTTCTTTGTATTATATTCAAACTTCTTTGATATTACTGTATGTTTACCTCTTGGGTAATGGGATGTACTGTACGTGTATCCGAACGTGCCTTTGTCTTGCTGCATTCCGAACTGTTATGTTAATGTCGAAATGACAACGTCAAACAAATGATTGCTCGTACATCTGTCTTTGCTTCGTTTCTGTTTTGTTAGTTATTTCCGCTTAGACGTTGTTCTTCCTTTTGATATTAAATTAAATATGTTAAGTAAAATGGTAGCAATGACGAAAGTGTGTCAATGTTAACTGAACTGGAAGTCACTGAGCGATTGTTTCATTAGTTTAGGAAAGTATTGTCCTAGGCATATCCAAAATATTTTGACGATCAATGAAACTAATAGGGACACTAAAGTTAAATTCCTTTTGAATTTCGCGAGCCATTTTTTATTTAACGTTCACATAATTGTTAAACAACTTGATGGTAATAACATCATAGTCTTAGATGTGTGTAATATTATGTCAACTTTAAAATCAGCACTAGAACGACGAGAAAGAGTGTTTCTTTGGTTAAAAAAAGTGATAATATTAGAAATAATTTTCTAATATTCGTTGATAAATGTCTGGCATATCTTAATAAATGATTTTTTATGAAAGCAATTGATTATACAAAATACAGAAATTAAATTAAAACATGAGGTTTCATTTGATGACTGTGAAACAATAATAGAAGTTCTAAATTTACACGAAACAAATGAGTATCAAAAAGGACGAAATGTTCTATGAAATAACAATGATAAAGGAAATCTAGGTAAAATTAAGAGACTGTAGTGAGTTTACCGACAAAACTACAGGCCAAAAATGGCAGCATATTTTAAAATTTATTTAAGATTATTTCAGTCCTGTCCACTATTCCCGCCACTTCGCCACTCACAGAAAAGATATTTTATATTATGAATTTGAAATCTGGAGATAAGCAGTGCGAGTACCTCATGAGCTGTTGATCTTCATTTGTTTAAAAATTGAATGCAATAAAGAATATGACACTTTTTGTTGTAGATTGTTAAAAGGTGCAAGAAAAAGAAAAAAAAACAATTTTTTTATAAAAATAAATAGCTAAAAAACTTTTTGTCCTTTTCCTTCTCTTTCCATAAAATACTATATTTTTTGAAATGTGCTTTATTTTTATAGCTTACTCTAAAAAGTACTATAATCAGCCGAAAAAATGTTGGTAACCCTAGTCGAGGCGGCCAGCGCCGCTCGAAAAGTCGCTTCGTGTGAACAGTTGGGCGGCCGCCGCCTGTGCCGAAGCAGGCGGGATGTCGCTTCGTCTGTTATAGGCCTTGCGGTGCGCTAATTCTCATGCTATCTTTTATGTCTATGCCTGGCCACCCCTGCTTGCGGCACTTTTACATAGGCAAACCTAACTTTTTATGTTCTTTACGTGTCTTTCTTTGAAATGAATTATAATTAATTTAAAAATCAAGTGAACGATTTTTTTAATGTTTTTTTGAAAATTTAACTAAATATACTTGCGGACGTATTTTGTTGGCAACCCGGTAGAATCGTATTCTGCTACTACTAATCTATCTATATATATAAAACGAAAACCGGGTTTACTTGTGCCAGAAAAATACGAACTCTACTGCAAAGATGTCGATGGGTTTTCAGCGTTTTAAAGCTTAGAATATAAACTCAGTTGTTTGGCATGTCTTATGCTCCTACGTTACATAACACCGGAACATTAAATGAAATTCTGAACGTATCGTGAGGAATACCACAAATAGAACCACTAGAAGCAACATGCTTCACACTAAACACACAATTACAATGTCTCTGACCAAAGCCTTTAATGAAAGCGGTAAGATAACTTTATAATAATAACTATTTTGCACATTAAACAAACCTTGAAGTATTCTTTCCTTTAATTCGGAATATTCAATTTTTCAACGCCATAGATAGTCGTAAAAACAACAGAGATTTTATTTAACCACGATCTCTGGCAGTAAACCTACAACTACATTGTCTCTGGCCATCAGCATTAATCTTCTGTTTGAATCATTTATTTACGATAATATTATTCTGGATTCACTTTTGATATTTGTATAAAAGGCTGAATCTGCGGAGTTAAAGTATCTGGCGTTTCGAGCAAAAAATATATCCATTCACTTCGCAGTTGAATCAAATGTTAGATTCTAACATAATCTAACGTTGTTTAGCAATTTAGTGATGCAATTTCTTAACCAAATTAATGGCGCTTGATACACATGAATCTTTTCGGACGAATAAAAATAGTATACGAGCAAATAAACTTCAACCCACCCGTTTCTTCGAAGGGGGCGCGTGAATCTGGGGTTGCTTTAATTCAGAAAAAAGTTGGCGCGAATTTTATGAATCTTTGTACAAATGTTTTTCATTGCGGGAATAAAAATAGCGTACGGGTAAATCTACGCCAACTATACCGGGCAACACCGGGAACTCCGCTAGTTATACATAAAAATTATATTTCAATCAAATAACAGATGTGCATATAAATCATGCAGGCGGATCTTGCGCTACACACTAAATACCACAAAATTGTCTCAAACCTCCTCAAATAAAGTTCAAGCAGCCTTACTACGTATATATGTGTATGGAAAAAACTGATTTCGAAAATAATAAAGCCGAAATTTTTACTCCAGTACAGCCGCAGATACGTTATTTGGTTTCCAGCGGTATTGCATCAGCAAAGCAATCATCGGTTATTAGCCGCATGGAGTGCATAAGTTGATCACCACGCTGACACTAAACTTGTCACCGCGCCAGCAATTAAACCCGGAAACAGAATAACGGAATTGCTGACGCCAACCAATATGGGTCAGCGCAGTTAGCGAAACTTGATCAGTACAGTACTTAAATTCCCAAGAGCCAATCGCCACTAAAACGTCCGGTCGGCGGATTTGGCTTCACTCTGAGCGCTATCAAATTTGCGACTGGCAAAAGTGATTGTGAAGAGTAACGGCGGGGAGCTTGTCCCGTGATGGGATTTTACTGCCAAAACAGGAAGCTACGAGATACGGCGAAGTTGCTGATGTGAACGGTTCAATTGTTGCTGCCGCTCTCATATCCACTACTTTCTGTTTATCCATTCCGTAAACGATAATTGATTCCTGCATCAACCCGTCACTCAGATGCGTGTTTTATTACTTTTAGGAAAGAAGGTTTCATATTTGAAATTTCTTAATTTCTTGGCATTATTTATAAGCAGTTGATTTACATATATCGTTCACTTAAAACACGTCACGTACTGTTAAGAGGAGATTAAATTATAATTCAATCTCCTGATGCTGAGAACAAGTTCAAAGTCTATTCAATACATATTTCACTCCTAACAGTTCCTTTCAATTAAATAACAATATTTCCGTAGGAATTCAAAACCTACTTTTAGATATATTATGTTACAATGGTGCAATACAATATGTCTCAAATGTTGGCAGGAAAATACCGACGTAGATATAAAACACACAAACATCGCAAAAACGGATGTTTTAGTTTGCTTTTCTTTGTTTACAGGAAAGGTAACTTCTTTTGGATTACAAAATATTGATACATTTTCCATGCATTTTACTTAATTGTTTGACATATGTATCAGGTCTATTGTAGAGGTCTATGTGATTATTTCATTCATTTCTATAATTATTATGAATTACGTCCAGTAATTATACCTAAATTTTGAAGGAGGTATTAGATAATTTCATTATATTGTATAATAACGTCATAATATTTGGCAAATGAAATGCAGTATCAAAAGAAGTGGAAATGAAAATGGGAGTACCACAGGTTAGCGCATTTGGACTATTCTAATGAATGATTGAACTAATAGTTCAGTCAGAAGTTCGGTTGTTTGCAGGCAATGTTCGTAGGTATGTCCTCTATAGGCTAATAAACCACTGAACCGATTTACGCGCGGTTTTTGCAAAATGCTCCGTGTTGGGAAGAGAAAGTTAAAAGTTATTGAAATCCTCGATATTACCATCACTCACTCGCAAGAAGCATTGGTTCAATGCGTACGCCAGGTGGCATAGCAAATCGTTTCCTATTTCAATGGTAATGCTAATATATATATATAAGGGTAAATATTTTGGCATTCATAATAAACTCAGCTGGGCAGAACTGGAAAAATGAGTGTGTGGGGAAATTTACAACGTAACATACCCACCACAGCAATTACACTGTTGATTATGTCATCCGGTATCAACCAAGTAACTTCCATCAGACATTATTGTTTAGAGCCACTTTATGATGATGTCTGGGATTAATGTCTGTAAAAACTGAAGAGAAATAGGATGTTAATGCTGTATATTCAAGATGTGAAACTATGGGTTTGCATGGAGTTCATTTGAAAATAATTGAGGTGTGTATAGGGGAAGAGAGGGTGTTTTTTATTTTTTTGGCCAGAAATCTTCCCACACGCGCACACAATAACTCACCAAACTTTCACCGCAATTGCATGAATGGTATAGGAACGCATTGAAGACGAATAAAGAAGCAAACATTCATTTTTATATATTTGATACAAGTATAAGCTACACTTTTACTGCTGTTCAAAAGCAACGCTTCATACTTATAGCTATTTTTTTAATAAAAATCGATGCATCGTATCCATTCGATGTTTACCATACGATGCATCGGATTGATTCGATGTTTTGACAAAGAATTTTTCTATTCGATGCATCGATTTTTTTTATAAAACATCGAATCGTAAAAAAAGCTAACTCTAGATAATAATGACAAATATAATAGAAATAAATGTTAAGATTACTAAATTTGTTGAAGATTAAATTAAATTATTTCAATTTAAACTAACTTAATAACAGGTGGTGACACCTGTGAGCAATTAGCGGCACATAACAACGGTGAAACTGTTGCATTCGAACGTTTATTTTCGAAGGCTGCTCAAATAGTCAGTCAGCAAAGGATCAGAAAGAAAGGAAAACGAATGAGTAAACTTTTTTCTGTAAAGTTTGCCTAAACACCACAAGTGTTAAGTGGTTGACTTAAAATTAATATTTTTAGGCAGATTTAGACATTAGTATTTAATGTCTGGTTTTTAATTGTAATGGTCTGGTATCGTAATAAAATATTTCTGTTAATTTGTAGTCTCTGTTTCACTCACAAAGCTATACCTCACTCATACAACACTACTTACCCAACACACAAGATCATAAAATTAATTTCTTAATGTTGGGTGAAAGGTAACGCTCAGCCCTCGAATTCGGGAGGACGGGGTTCGAATCCCCGTCCGGGCATCCAGATTTGGGTTTTCCATGGTTTCCCCAAATTACTCCAGGTGAATGCTTCAAAAGGCCTTGGCCGAATTCCTTCCCGTTCCTTGCCCCCCGTCCTTTCCCGCCTCTAATGACCTCGACGTCGACGAGGCGTCAAGCCATAAACAAAAAAAGCATAAAATTAAACACATCTTTATAGCTACAGCACTACACTGCTGGTATAGTGTTACTCTGTGGTCACACGGATCAAATGAAAGCCAGTGAACTATATGCGTTCAACTGGAAATGGTGAATATCAAATTATTGTCACATTTTTTTCTTGCCGATTTTAAAGGGACAGGTAAGAGATAAATGAAACATTTGCCGACGATTATTGTTGGTTTGTATTTGTTGAGCTAAGAAAAACATAAAAGTATTCGATGTTGAAAAAACACCGATGTTTTTAAGCGATGCATCGAAAAATATCGATGCAGGGTTCCGATGTTTTACATCGAATAAAAACATCGATGTACTTTATACTACTACAGATACGTATACTGCTATTAAAGCATGTTGGTGAAGCGAAATCATAAGATTTTACCCATGCAAAAAGCGTCCAATGCGTACATCATACGCGCAATACCTCATAGCATGTCATATAGCAAGTTTTCACTTCAGAAATCATCTTTCGTTATACTGTGGAGTTTGTTTTGAATAGTTGCTTGTTGCTAAGCAGTGTCCCGATATTAAGGGTATTGAGGGCACAGGATCTATAGGCAAGGTGGTGCGGACTTTCGAGTTGAAGCATCCCCTGCGCGCTTTCTTCCGACCCATTTGCCGAGTCAGGTCTCCTCTAGCTTAACTGGGTAATGTACGGCATCAGTCGCCACGGGCTTAGGATAAGGCAGGGGACCAGGCTACATGTTTACTGCGCAGCTCTGGACTAAGAGAAGCAGTTTCCAGTGATCCACTCTAGCCAACAGTCGCAGTTAAATCTAACCAGCTAAATCCTCTTTAAAGCACGCAGTTTCAGTTCATAGATGAGTTGTAGCATTTTCGCTACAAACACTAGTAGAAGCCAATACCTCAATATTTATAACATCTACTCCATTTTCCCATAATCAGCTAGAACTAATTCTAAAAAATTTCACTATTTACGTCTGTATGTATATGAATAACATCATTACTGGTTTAAACATTTAACAAAAACTTGTGAACACTAACTTTATTCATTTGTGATCTTTATGACTTGTACGTTAAGAATCCTGTGAAACGAAATGACCAATGAAGCTAAGACAAGGTCTACGCGGGTTTCTGAAAGGCTTCTGTTTAAATTCTGTAAATACTATTTCTTCTAATTGGAATTAATGTTCCCTCACCTGCCGGAATCAACAAATAGATGTGATCTGATTTTATGTGAAAGCAGTTCCTGGAAAATATGGAACAATACGTATCTTTAATTTTTTTTACAAAATTCCGTCAAGTGTTCTGTACATACATACAGTTTATTCGATTCAATTCTCTCTCTCTCTCTCTCATAATAAAAATAATAAGAATTCTTTGCAGTGCCTCTTTATGAAATTTTCTAATAAGTATTTTCTCAAAATATTTATCTTTTATTATTTATCGAATATTATATGAGTTCTTTTTAATAAAAGTTCATTCTATGCCAAATCATCAAATTATTTTACGGAAAAACCATAAACTTCAGAAATTTCGCTAAAGTTTTCCCATAATCTTTAGGGAGATTCATGCCATTGCAAATTGTGAAAGGTTTTTCGGAGCAGTATTTTTAAAAATATAAGAGGCATAATTTTTTATATTTTTTTCGCTAATACCTCGCACAAGTCAAGGAAAGCAAAATCCAAAAATTTTGAAAGTCGAGATGTTTTCAGCATTTCTTTGATACCCATTAAGATTATCTGAAGGAAACATTTCCCTCCCACCCCTCTACTAAAACAATTATAACTTTTGTAATCACCAAAATTTAACCAAATTTTTCATTAGGTTATTAAGAATGAAAAAAGTGTTCACTTTCAAAGATAAAGGATTCAGAAGCTATGAGACTTTCATCCAGAAAGTACCGAACCTGAAAAGACCAAGAATATTATCAATCACTAATTGGTTACTTACCACAAAAATATACGCAATTTGCAGTGTTAATTACAAGCACGTATGGTGCTGTTGTAGTTGACATCCAAAGACTTGTTAATAGCTAAGGTTGTCAACCATACATTATGACAAAATATCATACTTCATATTTGGTCGGTATACTTTACCTTAATCATAAAGTATGGGTAAATACTTTATTTCTGGTAAAATATACAATGCATGGAACGGAAATATCTTGTACCAATTAATATTTTAGTAATTATGATGAAACTAACAGAATACATAACTTCAGAATCGACGTAAAACACAACATATATGATGAACGTGATAATTTATTAAACATAAAAACAATTGTTTTCTAATTACTTCTGTTACGGTCAGTCAGCTTACAACGAAATAATGATGAGTATAAAATGGTGGTACGAGAGAAACATTGTATCTTTAAACTTATTTTAAAATTAGTTACTCATTTACTTATACATGTAGATTCAGGATGTGGCACCAGTTTAAACACTTTGAAAGGAACCGAAAATTAGTGCTCATTTCCACAAGAATGAAATACCTAAATTTAAAAACTATTTTTTATTCATTCGTATACGTGGGTTGTAAGGGGTATGTTGAGACGAAGAGATAGAAGGGATAGAAGATAGAAAGGGATGGAGGATTGCATTAAACCAGCCGAGAGATTGATGACAGAAAAAAATACTTATTAGTAATTGTGAATATTAACAAGATATTATTACTCCCTACCGGCTGCCTTTGCTCATGGTGAGATGTTAGACTTTCTCTAGTGTTGCTACTTGAGCTAGAGGTAGATAGGCGGTACTAAGGTTTTCTCGCTTTTCCTTGGCAGTAATTTTAGCGCAAATATATATATACGCCTCGTCGACGGCTAAGGTCATTAGAGGCGGGATAGGACTTGGGATGGCCTTTTTGAAGGAAGCATCCCGGCATTCGCCTGAAGTGATTTGGGGAAACCGTGGTAAACTCAAATCTGGATGCCCGGACGGGGATTCGAACCTGCGTCCTCCCGAATGCGAGGCCAGAACGTTAACCGTTCACCCACCACGCTCGGTTTAGCCTAAGAGATGGGACTGGGGACTGTTGCTGGGTTGATAGATACACTTAAATGATAACTCATTGCGAAGGATTTAAAAAAAAAAAAAAAAAACCTCATTGTAACCCCAAGAAACCCTTAAGAACACATAATTCTGAGATTTCTAGTGAATCTTTTCAGTGATTCATTTTCCAAAAAATTACCAATAGACACAGGTGTGTTGCTGAAAATAGAAGTTTCTTGGCTCCGGATATTAGAAATATCTGGAAAAAAGTTATGCACCTTCATATAAAAATCTATCAAATCAAGATTGTAAACTATATTACGCGAAGAATAGCATCTTAACTCCATGGCGCTGTACAATGTCAAATTGGAAAAGAAATGAAATTTAAACTTCAGTGTAATCAACAATATGACTAAGTAGTAACAAATAGAAGATCTATAAATGGATTTGAGAGTGTAGTTTAGTCGCCACGGTGAAATGTTGGTCCCAAACGAACGAGCATCTTGTATACAGGAAATAGAACGTGCAGAACACCTGCTGCTGAAAAATTTATCTTAATTATTCCATCGCTTTAGTGTATTCCACAAATACTCTAAAATTTCACTACATCTTATTAAACAAGGTTACCGTACAATAGATACAGTAACAGTTGCATAATATATTTCCTTATAGAAATGAACATCTGCCCAGTTCTTGCATGATATTCACAACTGATTCAGTATCATTGTATTAACACTGATGATGACTAAGCTACAGAAGTGTACGTCTTGTGTTTTAGAAGACACATTTGCATTGTGAATGATACAGAGTCAAGCTTTAAAAAGTAATTAGATTTCCTTGATGAAAGGAGATAGTTTATGTTCCACTGTTATTAAATTATTTATAACTAAGTCCTTAATTTTTGAGACAATAACTTATTGATTGCGATAATTCTATTACAAAAACAAGGCAGAAGTAGCAATTTGAGATGGTATAATCCCTTGAGAAAATTATAAATAAGTTTGTGTTCTAGGTTCGACTAAAAAAATCTAATTTGAAATTGTATGTGTACATGGCAATGGCATCCAGAATTACAGAACAAGAAATTTATGAAACTTTTGTTAATATCTTATAAGTTTCTTGCGGAACTCTGTAAATAAATATATGACTCCCAGATGGATTTAAATCGCAGTACACTAACACCAAGGAAAATATGACTATTCCTGTAATTTTGTGTTTGGTAATATATCTTACTGTGCGATATGTGAAATTTATTTTTAAAGTAAAAATATAAAACGGCGCTACTCGTTCTTTTAGGAGTTTTGGATGTTTTTGAGTACAGGGGAGAGATAATCAGCGTGGTTGAATTAACCTTAATGGAACAAGTATTTTTTCCACTTGGGTAAGCGCCTACTTACAATTAAATGAAGTAACTACATTTACATTTTAATTTGTTTGTAAACAATTTTTCTAAGTAGAATCTTTCATATATATCCCAGGTCACCGTCTCTACTATAGTTCCCTCAAATGCTGTAAGGTACCCCTAAAATGGGCAATGTCCCCGCACGCACCTGTCACTCTCAGCTAATGGAGCTCTCTGACCACGACTCACTCAGGCAACTCTGGTTGCCCACCGCACTTTCCTGGCTGAAAGCTCCATCCCCGGGCGTTAAAAGGGATGTTCACAACATGCAGTATTCCTCTAAACGAGGAAGTAACCTGTCATTCACCTGAAATTTTCAAAAATATTTTGTCATAGAGAATCGGTAAATTATGATTAAATTGCCAAAATTAATTAGTAATGTGTTTTTTTTTTTTACGAAATGACTGATAAACCAATAATTTATTTCAGCCTAAATTTACAACCGTACTAGATATCTTTAAAATTCATCCACACACTTAGTTCCACGCGGAGCCGTAGGCAAAAGACAGAATTACTATTATTACTATTACTATTACTCCGCGATTCACTAAAGTATGTGGCGGAGGGTGCATTGCACCTATCCAGGAAGGTAATGGTTTGGAAGGGATATACAGGATATGGCAGGAGGTTATAAGTCTGCATCGGGGCTGCGTCTTTTTCTCTGTTTATTCTAGAATAAACTGCAAAATGGAGTTTTATGGGGTTTCCACAGTTTGAAAGCTTAGAACCTGAGTTGAAATTTGAGGTATCTGTAATTACACCAAGTCTTCCGGCGTCCCGGAAGGATATAAAATCTGTTCTTACCTTCAAATCTTTTACCTGTAACCTCGCATAGCCTGAATATTACTAAACCTGTTTTGAAGATGATTTTAACATATTTATCTCTTTTCTTCTTAAATCAAATACGACATATCGAAACAGAGAAACCGAGCGTGGTGGTGTAACGGTTAGTGTTCTCGCCTCGCATTCGGGAGGACGCCGGTTCGAATCCCCGTCTGGGCATCCAGATTTGGGTTTTCCATGGTTTCCCAAATCACTCCAGGCAAATATCGGGATGCTTCCTTCAAAAGGCTATGGCCGAATTCCTTCCCATTCCTTGCCTCCCATCCTCTACCGTCTCTAAAGACCTCGGTGTTGAGAGACGTTAAGCAGTTAAAAAAAAAGAAACAGAGAAAGAGGTACGAAGAAAAAAATAGTATAAACAGCTGTACATAATAGTAAGAGCTAATATTTATCTTTGCGTTCAGAGCAGGAGAAACAAACATTTAAAACAAAGATAAAATAAATATAATAATAAACAAACTTGACACTTAAGTTATACTAGTCAATCGACTCAATAGCTTACGAAATTTTAAGGTAATTCTGTACGCCGATTTCAAATAACATGATTGAAGCTTAGATGAATTAATTCGAACTGAGAATTGATACTAAACCTACAGATTTATTAATGAATATTATGAGTTTATGCACTACGCTGGGACTACGTTCCAGTTAAAACAGATTCAGGTTAGGGTAACAGCGTTAAAGAAACAATGAAACCCATTTAATTTGACTTTCCGATTTTGTTCGGTTATCGCTATTTTGTCTCCAACATTTCGTATGAGAAAAAAATTTAAGTTTACTGTAAGATAAAATTCATTACACCTTTTCCTTTACTTCAGCATTCACTTCAAACATTTTCATACGGTGCTTTAAATGGAAAAAAGTTAATACATTAAAAATGTTGAACCTAGTGTCTGACGCAGCATACATTAATAAATAAAGAAGTTATTTGCAATCAACCGTACGGTCAATTACTTCGCAGACAGAGAGTAATATTTCGGTGTTACTCAATGTCTTTGCATTTTCCTTCTTTTTTCATGCAGAATTCTTGCATCATTCATTCCCTGGAAGACGTTACCCAGTTTCGACTTAATTCTCCGAGGAACCAATCTCAAAGTAATCTTGTTTACATTACCGAATCCTTTTGCAACGTAATGTTTCATAGTCCTCCTTGACATTATCGTCTTCCCAATTTAATCCCGTATGAGATAGTTTGCCCTCCACTTGCCACACGTCATTGCATCATCAACTGCACTGATATTTCGGGCACGCCTGGTAGCTGGTAGCTGCTTCTTCCTACAAACCTAATCAAAAAATCGATGGGATAGCCATCGTTTCACTTCTTTTTAAAAAAAAGAAAACACACACACACACGCACATACACACACAAGGTTTCTTTCTTCAAAAGTACCATTTTATCACACAAGTTACGCAACCAACCAGCTACAATGCACTATTGATTCTACGATTTATTCTCGTATCATAGTGCATGCCCGGATTATCACTACGACGGATACAACGCTTAATTAAAAATTCCCATAACCTAGTTCGGAATCGATCCAGCAACCATTGCGACAGCGAGAGCAACGCTGGTATTGGCAAAATATAAAATGTATGCAGTCGTGATAGAAATAATGTTCCCTGTTTTCGTCCTATCGTTATGAAATATAGTTGCCAGCCGGTACCTGTGCATTTACTTCCCTTCCGCTTCTTTTTTCCTCATTTCTTTTCTATCGTGTAACAGAAGTACTGCTTGAATTACTCTGATTTTAGGAACTAAAAATCTTAACTAGATCTCAAAGTTTTGGTGTTATAGTACCGTCGTCGTTGGCGGCAAACCCTTCAGTAATAAAAATGAGATACATTTGAAAATTCAATTTTAATGCAGATAGTGAGAAGAATTGATAACTACAATGTATCAAAAATTAGCTGCCTCTTTTTCTACTGGCTATCAAGGTTATGTTTATTCACAGACTACTTAGGGTTATTCTCCTTTGGGGAAAGCCCAGTTGATTGTCCCTGCTCTGAATTCGCAAAAAAGAATAAGAGTAGTTATTTTACTCGTCCCTCAACGGATGGCAATGTAAAGTTTGGTATATTGACTGTGTTTTTCAAACACACAAAGGGACCGCCAGGCTTAACATCCCCATCCAATTGACGAATCACAATCAACAGAGTCGTTTGCGGGGAGGTTTGGGTTTTAACCCTGGACTGAAGTGAGCAATCTGGTGGTTTAGTACTGTGCGCTACCACCTTTCCTACTCGGCTGATCAAGCACTGATGATGAAAATTTTCTCCACCATCATAGCCGAATCAGCTAAGCCCGTGTCAATGCACATACCATCACAGTGCCGCAAACAACTGAGCCAAAAGGACGGGCAAAGATCATCTAATGCACCTCTAATAATGTTTGAGACCCGTTTTATCTAGACAAAGTGCAGTAATTCTATTTGGCAGTCAGCGGAAGTTCCTAGTACATATCTGCAGTCATGGTGTATCGATTATCACCAATTTGTTGTACCTCATTTACGAACGGCTCTGTCCATCATTTATATAATATGACACACGGATCTAATTGGCCAAATCATCTGCTGTAGTTGACCATGATGGCCCTAGAACTAATCACTGACAATCTGTGTCTGCTAATAAAGATTTCAGTTGTTATTAGAGTTCCAATTCAACGAAGTGCTGAAAATCATCACAAACTACTGAAAATAGCGATATACTCCAAAGAATTAATAATAATTACAATATTTAATTGAACTGCAGTGAAGTGCACGCTCCGGTGGCAATTTCCCTAAACACCCATATTCCCCCTATTATGCATCCACCTACATTTACCCTTTACAAATTTTAACTTTAAATTCTTTCAACGTTTTTGGCAAATTATTCATCATCTCTCTCGGTAACCCATTCCAATCCCTAACACCCTTACCTAAAAAAGAGAATCTTCTCACACCCTTGTGCCTGAAATCGAGTGCCAGCTTGTGGTCATGGTCATCTTTTACCTTCCATGCAATACTTTTAATTCTTACACCGATATCTTTCCATGACTCCTCACCAATATACTCCCTGTACACTCCTATGACCCTCTTCACAACTCCTTCTGTCTTCCAATGAGTCCCATTACCGCTCTTTTATCATATCTGTTACTGATTGCAATCTGCGATAATTTCCACAAACAAATCTAGTAGCCCTTCTTTGCACCCTTTCCAACTCCTGTATTTGATACTCAAAATGTGGGTCCCATACTACACTACCATATTCAAGAAATGGTCTGACCAAAGTTTTGTAACCCAATTTGACCACTGGTCCCAGTAAATGATAGATAAGAACGGTCTACAACATTATGAAACCACCATTACCTTGCACTATGCCTTGCTGACAAGACTGATTAATAGGGAAAAAATGATTCATCCCACCAAGCTACATTCTTCCATTTACCCAGAAAGCAATGCGTATATTCGCGAGACCAGATGACCTATTGACGACGATGCTGTGGTATGAATATAGTCACCGTACTAGGACAATGCCAAATATCGCTGCACGGGCCGTTCGACTGCTGGCTTGTAAGAATCTGTTGATACACCGTGGGTCCTGATGACTCAGCATTCGTGACCGAACTCTGTGATATCCTATGTTGGCAACAATAGCTTACATGTGGTATTCTCGGTACATCCTCGTCACTGCCCCATAAGTTTGGTTTCAAACATCATTCCATATTCAAATACGGTTAATGCAGAAAGTTCTTCATTGGCTGCAGGACTGTTAAATTTGTCTGCTCGACCAGTTTATCAGTCCGTTGTGCTTACGAAACACAGAGACCTGGATCCTGGTGAAAGGGGCCACTCACCATTTTATTAATGAACGTAATACAGAAATGCTGTGTGAAATGTCACCATCTGACGTGTATTAACGTCAAGTGCCGCAGTGGAAACGAAACCGGACAGATTTACGCGATCTGCCAACAAAATGCGCACGTGATATGTTGCGAGGGCCGCGGCGATATTTAGGGTAATCGCTGACAAAATTAGGCTCAGCTCGGGCGGTATGTAAATGGCAGCTTTTCTGAGCGGGTTCGTTACGCGAGGGGAATAAATTGGCTGCACCTGCCTCCGACCTTGAGGCTGGTTGTTCACCTGTAGCGACAGCCTGGGGCACTGGGGCAGCAACACGGGGATTACTAAACACCGCTAGCAGCCGGCCTGCAATTCGTCTCTTTCATCTCCCATTATTTCGTTAATACGTCTCCGGTTACAAGACGTCCTCAAATACACTAACATTACGAATTCACAGGATGATTCAGGAGGGATGGTAAATATAGAAGGAAGTGAGTAAAAAAATTCATAAAAACATGTGTCCGATTCCCTTTCGTTTTGTAGAAACCGGTGCTGGATCAAGAGCACACAAATAAATTATTCAAGTACTTTTCTTCATGCTAAAATAAACGGATATTTTACAAAAGTTTAAATTAAATGTTCGAAAATCCCACCATCGACTTCAATACACAAATTGAAGCGCTTTATGCTTCAAGTCTACACGCACCATCTTTACAATAAAGTAAATTCCACAATTTCATTGCGCTTATTTGACTGTTAACCTTTGATGAAGTAGGTTGATTGACATTTTTCGTGAATTGTAACATAGTATATTTCAGGAAAAGTGCAAAAGTAAATAACCAAAGTTAAGTAGACAAAAAAATAATTAACCGAATCCAAAGAGTGTATTGTTTATTTGTTTTGTAACGTTATCTTTGGTGGGTATCTCGTAAAGGAGCGTTTATCTGAATGCAGGGTAATCTGTGAGACCTATCTGTTCTCGGTACGAACTAATTATTATTTCTGTAGTCACTTAGACTCTTAAGATACACTGCACAATTTAAACCGCACCATAAGCTTTCAAACTTCGAAAATCCTAACCAAATTGGTTCGGTAGTTTTTTATACGATGCATGTGCAACGAGACAGATAGAGGCAGCCCACTTCCAGATTTATAATAGTATAAGATAATTTTTTTTTTACGAAAATCTATGACGTAATCGTCCTGTCAAGTCGCTTTGGTGTCAATGCAGAGATCAAAGATGGGAGTTTGTGTTCGTTCCCGCACGATGAAGCCAACACCCACCAGGATCCCACTATGCACTGATAGTTGATGGTAGAAATCCAGACAAGTTCTGGTGGCTGTAGCCATCACACATGTGGTCCTGTCGAGCATATGGTAGTGTTAAACGAATCAGCATTCCAGAAATCATTGAATTAGTTCCTTGTTTGTTCGACTTGTCTGCGACTTGGTGATGGTAAATATCTAGCTACAAGTGGAGAAAGCAAACCTAAAAATCTACGAAACTGTCGCGACTCGATTGCCTGAACGGTGAGCAATGCAGGAGGTTGTCACATACCGGGCGATAAATATGAGGATAATTGCGACCGAAAAATGAATAATACGTGGCCGTTCTAGGGCTTAATTACCCAGCCAAGTTTAAATATGGCATCTAAACAGTGTGTAATGGAATTTGCCAAAATATTAACTAGTTCTCTTGAAGGCAACCAAATGATATATTTATTGAAACTGCCGTCGCACGATGTTTGCTCCAGCGTTTTAACTGCAATATTTTGATCCAGTGGTTGTTTAACCAGTAAATAAATAGGCTCTAATACCGCGTTCTCTTTTACTATAGCTGTGGCCAGATTAATTGGCGGGTGGCGTCAAATGCGCCGTTGCCAAGCCGTGCGCGTAACAGTTGTATTCACCTCTTTACTTGTAGTAATGGTTTGTAACGTGTTTTAAGTAATTTAGTATCACTATTCTGTCATAAAATATCGATGCACGTCATTTCGTTAAGAAAGTTATGCATTGGAGACGCGTTTAATATAATTGGAGGTTTCAAAAGACTTGTGATTAATTATTCTATTATCTGCACAGAAAAATAAAATTCTCGACAGACTAAGGAAACTTATGGAAATATTCTTTTTTTATTTGTGGCTAAAAGTCCACGTGTTAAATTTTATTTTCAGTTTGTATATTTATAACTAAAATCAAAATTTTATTTTGTCATCCACTGCACAGAAAAACTTGCATAATTAACGAAAAAATTATCTGTTTATATATTACCACTCATCACTATCGTAAAATTTGCTGTCAAAGTCGCTAAGCTTTGTTAGAGTGCTGTATTGTACACGCGCTGGACAGTTCTCAAACCATCACAAGCTGCAGCGCAAATAGCCTGTCCATTCCCTAATTTTTTCGCAATATGGTTGTTTTTTGCGGTAACAAATCACTACAGTTTTTTATTTCATCAATATCAAGTACGTCCATATTTTTCAAGTCTTTTCCTACTAGCGTACATGTAGAAGACAAAATTTCTCGATCATTGTCCACAAGAAATTTGAAATATTTATATACATTGTGAATGATAGATTTACTCTGTTGTCTGCTTCAGCCGCGGTGGTTCTGCTGTCGATGACTTGCGTCTTGTTGGGAGTCGTTAGTTCGGGAACACCTGGAATAGGAGAATAAGTCTCTTCCTAAGTAACCATTTTTAGTAGCAAGATTCTCTTGCTAAATTTCCCTAATTATAAGTTACTGCACTTTTTGTTCGGTAAAATTATTACACTAAATTACTATAATTAATAAATAACCAAAAGGAATTATTTAAATCGCACGTAACAATTGTAATTCACTAAAAATCAAAATATCCTCTCTCGAGCAAGGTCACACTCACACTGACACTTTCTAATTCCGATTCTCGGGTTCACATATTTTGTGTGAAAGGGAGTTGGAAGGTTTGGGGGTGGGTAGCGAGCTGTCGCCGCGTGGACTAGGCAACACAGGCCGCACAGCGTTGCAATTTTCAGGTGATAGAAAGAGAGCGCATCGCGAGATTGTCCCCAAGTACGGCAACAGCGCGTTAACACTGACCCGCCAATTAATCTGGCCACAGCTATACCACACTTTTATATAACTTCTGAAGCACAATTTCAGAAAACAAATTTACTCTTCTTAATGCTTCTCACCGGACGATAAATCAAAAATTCAAAGAAAACTTGCCGTCACCATCACAATCAACTTTTCACAAATACATTTCATAGATTTTTCACTATTTCTATCCATTATTCACTTGCCAGTGCTCGGCATAGTCACCCATCTTGTTTGTACAGCCCCGTCATTTTGCGGTTCACATCTACTACTGGCTGTCCATGTACTTGCGCTGCGCTATCCGCACAACATTATTTAACCAACTTGATAAATCGAAACAACTAGCATAAAATGCTTTTATAAAGTGCAAATCGAAAATAAAAGCGGAGAGGCAAGCAATCTTCGTCTCGCATCCGCAACAAGACTTGGAAATTGTAGGTTCGACTTTGGTGTTGCCTTCGACTTGCGCGATTGCCCTGAAACCGTCACCTTCTACTCTTATCAACGGAATCGAATGGGTCGTGGAGTCTATAATTTACTCATTGGGAATAATAAAGGACAGTTTTGCTGTATACCGTAATGTTCTACTAGTAAATTTGGAGATTTGCTGTGCTTTAACATCTTATCCACACGATAGAAAGATAGACGACGTGGTCAGCAACTTCAACGTAGAGCAACAAAATGGAAATGGTATTCCAGAATTCTTAAATGATTTAATTTTCTTAAATCATGATCAAAACAATGCCAAAAGCGAAGGATGTGGAAAAGGGATTTTCAACATTAATGTTTATGGCAATTGCTGTTCATTATTCTAATGAATGATTGTGTTGATAGTTTTTAGTCAGAAGTTGTTTGCAGGTGGCGGAATATAATATAAGAGAATTAAAGTGAGAGAGGTTTGTGAACAGCTTTAGGGGGACTGAACAGCATATCTATTTTGGTAGATCAACATGACCCTATAGGATCAGCTTACTAGGTAAGCAAACAGAAATATGAAAGTTTTGTATGGTTTTTAGGAAGAGGAGAAATTGTTTGTATAAGAAAGGCATAAGGGTGAAATATCTTGGCATTTCATTTGATAATAAAATTAGTTGTGCAGCAAACATTGCGCAGGTGGCAGGAAGAGAAATCGAAATCCTTCTTTTGCTGGAGAGGATGACGAGGATATGTACCAGGGATGAGAGGTAATTCGGATACTATGGTCAAACCATTAGTTGAGTATGGTGGGGTAGTATGGGACTAGCACTACAGGTATCAGATACAGAAAGAATTATGATTTTTTAAAGAAGTAATATGTATTTGAATCAGATATTAAAGAGACGTAACAGGTATAGCTTACTGTTAATACCATACACCTAAAATGCCGGCAAAAATTAATCCTTGACAAACTGCGCAAAATTAAAGATTTATCCGTCTATCTTCAAAGTATTTCCCAGAGTACGTTTCTGACCCGTAAAGTGTAATTTAATGAATAGTCAGGCAAATACTAGTCAGGAGTTTCGGCACGTAGTTCCCGGAAACTAGTAGACCGCAGCACTAGACCGAAATACTTCTGAGTGTCCTTGTATTTGCACCGGGCAATAACTCAACCTGCCTGTCAGTCGAAGTGCAATTTGGCAGCCAAAACTCAGCATTCCGTACTGCTTACAAGCGGACAACGTTTTTGGCTTGCTGTGAACTGCACTTATTCAGTTACTGCAAGGAACGGAATGGAAACAACTTAGCTAAAAACGCTGGAAAGTTCTCCAACATTCATTTTTAGTCATAGAGTCTTATCTTTTTGACGATTTCTAGTATTTTAGCAGATTTGCCGTGAAGCCCAGTTCGTAGAGCTACTGATTGCTCAATAATGGACCAGGATTCAAATCTAGAGAAGCCGATAATGTTTCCTGGAAGGTAAATCTCCTAAATGGACTACAAGGCTCACACATAATTATGGCGAAGAAACAGCGGAGGCATGGTGCTGTTTACATGTTTTTTCATCTAGTCAACTCGCTCTTTCTTGCATATTACGAGGTTCTTTTCATAAATCATGACAATCATGTTAATAAATCTGGAATTATTTAAAATCTCGTACAGTGTTTGAAGGCCCGATGAATATGCTTTTCAGTGCCATTTAATATAAGGCTGAGACGTGGTACAGTATATATCAACAAGGACAAATCAAAAATGAAGCAAGCACAAAAAAATAAAGTTTTAAATTAGTACAGTGTACAAAATGAACATAGTGATGAATAGATCTGACACATAGGCTCTGACCTACTGAGACTACCGTTCACTTAGCATAAACGGCATCTGCTATTTTCATTTTACCCTCCCCCACACCTCCACCCTCCTCCACCCCCACCACTTCCGGATACGGGAAATAAAAATTACGCCGTTGCCAGTTTGATGGCATGACGACCGCTTATTTCAAATTAAGCAGGAATAACCGTTATTCAGGCCTTAAATAACTAATATTACGTATTCACCAACGATGTTAATTATATTTATGCAGACGTCGAAACTAAGATATTTATGATCGTGTCCTCGTGGACGATTCCAATGCTCAGACGTTGCTACGTCACAGAATGGGACATGAGGACAAGTCCCCGCTCTGCGCATGCGCGACAAAATTTTCCACTCACCGAAATACGCTCTGACTAGGGGAGTAATTTAGCCCATAAACAAGCGTTGAAAGTCGTTAACACACGCTCTCACGTACAGTTTTGATACAACACAAAGTTGGAATAGCGGACAAAATTGAGCTTCATGAATGGGACCTTTGCACTGCCTGTAGTATGCTCGGACAAGTACCGTTATATGACTCACGCGATATCAGGATAAAGTTAGGTTTCACAATACCTTAGTTTGAGGATTTTGCTGAATTCCTGCCCTAATAGACAACTGTCAAGTTGGTCGAGTGATCTTCTTTTTACTACTATTTTATTACATTTTTTTTTTAACTGCTTAACGTCTTTTAACAGCGAGGTCTTTAGAAACGGGAAAGGATGCGGGGCAAGAGGAATGGGAAGGAATTCCGCCATGGCCTTTTGAACGAAGCATCCCGGCATTTGCCTGGAGTGATTTGGGAAACTATGGAAAACCCAAATCTGGATGCCCGGACTGGGATTCGAACAGACGTCCTCCCGAATGCGAGGCCAGAGCGCTAAACGTTACACCACCACCCTCGCTTTTTTACTACGGGCATCAGGTTTGTCTGCGACCATGGGTTTTTCAACCCCTACAGGATTCGAGTCCCAACCAGGAATTTTAACTGAAAATAATACGCGTCGGTTATAATACTACTATTTTCGGGTAAATAGAATTACAGTACATTGTTCGTAATCCGGTAAGTATGTTTTCGTTTTTTCTGACACTTGGCTTTTTTTGTGAAGTGGCGATCAGTCTGTTGTTGTGAATCGGTTTGCGAGTGAGGACGTACTTCGTGACGTGACCGGTTCAACATAGTAGCCGCTGATTATTCTCAACATCGTTTAAAAGTGCCAGAATGTTTTAGGAGTGCTGGAGAAGAACCTGCAGGATAATCAAACAATTGTGTCAAGGATTATAAAGCGTTTTTCGTAGAAAGTGTCGGACGCATTCTTCAAGATAGTGGCTAGAGGTTAGGGAGCGTCCAGAAACCACGTAGCTCAATTTTGGCCTCCTGTTTAACCCCCCTCCCCTCCGCGTAGCCCGACGTGGCTTTTGCCTCTACCCCCCTCTTCCCCCAAGTAGCATGTATCTTTTTTCCCTATTGATACCAGAAGATATTTTGTACTGTTTTCTCTTGTCAGACTATCGTAAATTACGTACGGAGATAGTTAAATGATAGAAATAAATATTCACATGCTGTTATATGTTCTGTACCTTATTTTAACTCTGACAAATAATATGAATAAGAAGCTACGTGGCTTGGCATGGAACTTTCCCCCCCCCCCCTCCCACGTAGCTCAGAGTAGCTTTCCAGCCAACCCCTCCCCGCCCCCCTAGACAGATCCACGTAGTTTATGGACGCTTCCTAGGCAGCGACTCCGCCTCGCCCCGTTGTCGTGCATGCTGGTTATGTCATCGTTCAGTTGCGGTATAATTTATTACAGGTACCTAAGAATGCAGCCCACTCTGAATTTACAGCATTTTAAATAAAATTATATCAACACACGCGAAGTAGCCGTAAAACGAAAACGTCTGCTTATTTTTCACAACTTACAAAGTTAGATATAAGTGTTTTAAGCTTGTCCTGTAAATATAGAATATAGTCCACATTGGAGACGAATTATCAAGTTCCCGGATATAAGCTATTTTGAGACAGACCCTGTATTAAAAATAGTCCAAAACTGATAACTTTAGAGGTCACTTGTATCTTTATTTTCCAGTGAAAATAAATGAAAAAATCCTATTCCACTTAATAAACTCCTCACTTTATTTGCCAGGAAACCGCGAAAGAATATAATTTTTAAAATTTGAAAAACAATATCCGATTATAGGTGCAAATCTGTACTTTCCAATGTGTTCTCTGACAGAGAACGGAACGATAGTAACACGGATCCGTTTCTCTTTTCGAATGGAACCCTAAATAAATTATCTCTAAAGAGTGACCCAGTGAAAAAACATCGGGCCCCTTTTATGTTTCGCAACATTGGCAACCCTTAAGTTGTTTACGTTTTACCTATTATTACTACAATTTTTGTCACCGTACACTGTTCACACGAACTGGGGGAACAAGGTGACGATTTACCAAAGTAAATCATTTTCAGTGATCAGAGACATTATTATTATTAATTTAACTGTAATGGAGCACACGCTCCGGTGGCAATTCCTTTACTCATCTAATTACATCATTTTTATATTATTTTTTAATTATCTACTTTTGCGATTTAAAAGTTTTAAGAGATGTCTTTGGTCACATGAGCTATGCCAATACGTTCCGTGGTTCCTATTCCGCATTAAACTAGAAGTCCCAGAGGAAAGGAACTGGCCATCCTATCTCTGGCAATGGCTTAGTATGCCTCCTTCGGGAGGATCCAAACAAACTCCTGGTTGTGGGATAAGTTTTTTAAGTAGACATCATCCATACGCTATTATTTAAGAAAAAAAAAACGAACGGAGAAAGAGAATCTGTACAGTAAAAGTTCTGATCATTTTCCACAGCTAAAACATTTCCTCACTCGCTGACTCGGGTGTTGAACTGAGACAATGAATAACTATAACATAATAAATCTAAAAGCATATCTGACATCAACATTTATAAAAATGGAAGTGAACTATTAAAAGTTAACTATATATTGACCAGACTCTTAGTATTTAATAACCAAATGAATAATAATGTTACCGTATGCTGGATGATACACTATACAACCGACCTACATGAACAAAATAAAAATAATCAAGTCATGATAACATGTTGTTTTGTTTACTTCACCACTCTTATGTTATCAACTCTACCACGTTCCGTGTTTTCTCACACCTACAACAAGACCCTCAGAAAATCGTCACTAACGTAATCCTTAAGACATGTACACGTCATAAGGGGGCAACGCACGAATGGGACCGAGGCGAAGCGAGGCAGAATGTATGCTTCGTATGTACTTTGTTTTGTACGAACGCAGTTCGCTTAGGCATCGAATAAGACAGGTATCCGTCCATTCGTTTGTACTGAAACAGAACCCTTAAACGACTTTGAGAGGATAGATCCATGTTCTCACTTTGTAATTGTAAAAACCCCTGAGCTAGCGGCATAATTTGACAGAACTAGTTATTTTCGAATGATATATTGTTCATTCGTGGCGCCCATGATTTCCTTTTTAACTGTAAAGTCACAGTATTATGATGCCTTTGTCATTATTTTTATGAAGGAGTGAAAATTTATTAATTTTGCAAGAATCTCGACGTTAGTTGGAATTTAGGAAAAATAGTCACAATATGACATTTATTTTCTTATCACTGGCGATTACAAGTCTGAGCGAATTTACCGTTAACATTAACACAAATTGGCAAAATCATCAAAGCAACGCTCAGAGGTACAATTAGCCGTCATGAGCAAGCAAACAATTGTATATTTACTTTTAAATATATCTCAGAATCAAAATGCAAGAAATAATGACAACTGGAAACAATGAAAAATACAAGTTATGACGACCTCAGACAAAGGCATCATAATACTGTGACTTTACAGTTAAAAAGACAATCATGGGCGCCACGAATGAACAATATATCATTCGAAAATAACTAGTTCTGGCAAATTATGCCGCTAGCTCAGGGGTTTTTACAATTACAAAGTGAGAACATGGATCTATCCTCTCAAAGTCGTTTAAGGGTTGTTTCACGGAATGCACAATCAGATGGCTTGGTCGTAATAAGTTACCATTGTAGCTCTGCGTCTGATGTCTGCGGTGACTGGAGCGGACCCACGGTATGTGAGACTATCTCACAAGTCGGCTACAAGCATCCCTGGTCTGACAATGCGCGTCATCGCATTACTGGCTCTGTTGCCGTGATAAGCTTGCTCCATCAAGCCAGAAGTCGTATATCAGCAGTTGGCGAAAGAAGTCAACTTTCCAAGTCAACCTCAGACTAGACTCGCATAGCATGGACTCGAAGACCGAATTGAAGCTCGTCGCTCTTCTCTCTCGCGAGGAAACTTCTCGCTCCGCCCCTTGTAGTCTCGAAGCTCACATATAACAGAAATTCCCAGGATTTTAAGTTATACGCTCATTTGGATTGGATCTTCAGGTTGGCACCTAATGTCACGTGACATCCCCGATATGTGATTTGCCCAGCGTATCTAATAGAGGTCGGACATATTCGGCTGCGTTCGGGGATGACTCTTGTGTTCTGGCGGCAGACATTTCCCGCCGGGTGAGTGACTCTGTTGACCACCCATCCCCAGGGAGTAGAGTGTGTGGTCCGGCAAAACCCCAAATCCGCGACTTCTTGTCGCCATAGTTCGGGAAGACCACGATTAGCTTCAAGCCTACATAGCTCAATAATTCTTTAATATTCGCTTTACCAAGATACACTGTATGTTCACCATTTCATTACAGTCCTCACTTGGAATCTTGAGTACTTTATAAAATTACAACAAAAATCTATTTAGGTGGTCGCCCAAGATTTATGTAAATTACTCTAACATTATGACATATATAATAAAAATGCGCCTTGTGACGTGGCGACAGCGCGTCATGTTACAAGTTAGAGCGTGTTTATGGAGCGCTGTGACGATTTAACAGTGCCTAGTGGTTCAATTTCACTTACAGTTGATACTTCTCGAAAATCCTCAGCGTCATCTAAGAATTTTAGACTTTCCAAAGCGAGTCATTTAAAAACATAAATGTCATTCCGACCTGAATATAAATTCCTCTAACTACTTATAATTACTTTGAAAACATAAAAAACACTAATATTATTAATTAATATCTATTGGAAAGATTATTCTAAATTTATTGAAATAAAACTAAATTAACGTGTTGTCTGTCTTTTCATTTAAGTAAAAAAAATTGTTTCAAACAGTGAATATTATGGACTAACTTAGCGTTGCCTGTTCCCACGTTGTTAAGAACTCAATTTTTTCTTTTTTTTCTGTCTCCTGCGCTAATTTCGGAGACTTCTTGTTCTTTCTGTTTGTAAAAATTCATTCTCCAGTAAGCGCACTTATTTCGTACCAAGCATCCTATATTGTTGTCGCATTATGTTAACGTTTATCGTACTTCCACAATTTGGAACGCCTTCCATACCCTTTAATAAAAGAAAATACCTTTCTACTGTTCCAAGTTGTGGTCAGAACAAAACGAAAAATACCTAAACTAAAATATAGTGGTTTTATTTAATTACTGCGCACAATGTGACTAAACAAGTCCGAGTGCCAACGTGGCAGTGAGAACGAAATAGACAGACGCGCGACTGGAAATAGCCGCCCACAAGCATGCAGCGCAACTTCTAATTCTCTTTGAAGTACCGACTCGGAACGTATGGCGTACGAATCGCCTCGGGTCGTTCGGCGTACGGCCAGGACAGATTTGCCGCGCCTCGGCTACACGTACACGCCGCGCCGGTATGCTCGCGTCGCACACGCCACCACGGGCCGCGGCAGACGGCTCTATTGCTACGAGCTGTCCCGGCGCGGTCCACAAAACCACTGGCCGTGGGGAACCACCTTACTGTGAGTGTTTCTATGACTGACCGCATACAACGCATTTTAATTGAGGAATGGTTATTCTATACACTACGACTTCTCTTTCAGTTGAACATACGGTACGAACAGTGAGGCCATCGTTCTAGCCGACCAGCAGAGTGCACCAGCCACAGAGAAACCGTTCTTACAAGCATAATAGTAAAAGAAATACGAGTACAGACGATGGCCTTACTGCACACCTAATCACGCACGACTTCCTATAGACAACTAACGTTTCTCTAAGTATGTGTACTGATTGCTCTACTTAGATTAGCTGATAAATAGTATACCGCCAAATATGTTGGTCAGTTCTCTCTAAAGTTAGTAATAAATAACATATTAAATATCTTTCAAAAATTTATTCGAAGACATTCTGTTACAAGTTTCAGTTTAAAGTTGTTTACAATATTTATAGGTCGGAATCAGAATGAAGGCCAGTATTTGTCTTCGATGAATGTGGAGAGCCGCCAATGAACCGCATTCAGGTTGGAGGCCGCTTCTGCATCTTCCGTCGAACCGTTCGGCGTCGCTGCCGCAGCCGGTGACCACTCCTGGCTCTGCGACCGGCGCTCTCCCTGAAACAGCGTGACGTCAGTATGCTCCTCAGTGCGGGTCCACCCCAAACCCGCCCCCTCAGTGGACCCAAGCCCCGCCCCAGCCTCCGCGATGTTCGCGGCTGCCGCGGTGCCGGCCGCGGCGGTTGAGCCAGCTGCCTGCGGCGGCAGCATTCACTCCTACAGTGGGCGCAGCCGCGGCAGGGCGCCGCGTGCGGCGACTAGCGGCGGCAGATCCGCGGCTAGCGCTTCTGCGGGGCAGTGGCAAGCGGCGGCTGGACCACGGCAAGTGCCACGGTGCAGCGACATGCCGCGGCTGAGTCCCGCTGCAGGAATGGACGGTGCGGCCGCACGGCGCCGCGGCGCAGCTCGTCGCTGCGGTGCAGCACCTGTGGCGGCTGAGTCCCCGCGGCAGCCGGCAAACGCGGCGGCCGCAAACACCGCGCGGCTCCAGCCGAGGAAGGAACAACACGCAACCGGGCCGCAATCCCTGCCCCGAAAGTCTCCAGTGAGGCGACGCGCGCGTCGGCTGAAGACTCGATTAGGCCGAGGTTCCAACGCGTCTGCTCTCTGTCCCGTCCGAGGCTGGAGTACACCGAGGCCGTATCGCACGCCGACTTATATACCCTATCGACAATGCGAGGAACCATTTCCGAGGCAACCCGCTATGTCAACAAAGAAATCTAGTAGTTACCGTAGATACGCTGTCACAGCGTGCGTCGAAATTTGGTATATTGTCCAGAGTCGCACGCAGTATTCTATTAGTACCACAAGTTTAAACGGTCCACGTAAGTGATAATTTTAAAGATATTTTCGTTTTGCTCACGAAGACCAGAATGTTACGCTTGATCTCATCATTGTAAACACAGTAACCACATTGAAGCGAAGGATTTCAACGACGTCACTGAATCTCCAAAGTATCAATTCTCAAGAGAAACGACACTTCCAGCATCCAAGGTCACCGACAGCTTTAGGGCACTAGGGCATATTGAAAACATAAAAATGTGCGAGTGAATTTGTTTGCCTCAGAACTGAATCAGCAACATGTAAGTGTACGTTCCCATATTACATTCCATCTTTATTTTATTTTTTAAGAAACAGATAGGAACTGGTTCTGTACCCATCATATCTACTTTTTTGGAGGGCAATGAGCGCGTAGAAATTCGACCGTTGTGTTTCGAAGAAACCATCGTATCATTCACTAGTATTTATTTCGAGAAACCATAGAAAATCGAAATCTGGATGACCCAGTAGGGATTTGAATCTCCGACCTGCCGAATTTCAGGTTGGCGCACAACACTCGGTTCATCCAATAGACTAATCGTGTGATCGGTATAATCCTCATTCCGACCTTGTTGGAGTTAGTATAAGTTGCTGTTTTTATTTTTTTTAATGCAGTATTTTGTTTATTTATTTGAAAATATTCAGATCTATTACGAGTCTCAATATGGGTACAGAAAAAAAATTAAAACCGGTAGCCATTGAGGAGGTGAATTTTAACGCAAAGCTAGAAGCTTTTCAACCACCTAAATCCGTAGCATGTTGGATGAAAAATTGATGAATTGCCAAATGATTCAAATTACTGGTAATACCATATAATGTTTTTCATAGTCAGTTCACTTCTTACTTGTATATTGACCAATCATCATTTGTAGTCTGTTGCGGAAATCCGAAGAAACCTGAACACAAAGCTGAGATACATAATTTTGGAATTCTACGATAACCGTGACGTCGCAATTTCATAAGAGATTCTTATGTAACTTGAAGAAACAAATCGAAAGTAAAGAATAATTTTTGGTTACTGTGCAAAGTACGGCCAGTAGAAAAAACTGTTAATTCGGGTTGAAAATACTACTAGCTTCTTCCTCGGCGCTTACTCTTTAAGGAAAAGTGTACCTGAAAGCCGTAAAATAAGTAACAAAGGTGTAATCCGCGCCGAAACATACGTTTACGCACGTTACTAACTTGGCGTTAATAGAGATCTTGAGCCGCCTGTGACGTAATTATAGTCAGAATTTGGCGTAGCCACTGTCTTCTTCACTTAGAATCCTGTAAGCAACATGGAATATTAGTAATCATTTGGGTCCAGGCTGCCATTCAGCCTAAACACAACACGGTTACGCATATTACGGCATTAGCGGCAATAGACGTCTCGTTCCGTGTGTGACGTCATTATAGTCAGAATGCGGCATGGCGGCCTCCTTAGTCGTTCAAAATCCACTATACACTACGGAATATTAGTCGTAATTCCGGTCCAGAGTGCATTTCAACCTAACCACAACGTCCACGAATACAGCTTTTTGAAAATCAACATGTGTACAGCTTGAGGATTAGCACATTTGCGGTAAAAATGGCTGCTACACATCGGCTAATACCGCACGTAACCCGACGATTTTCACTATATTACTTCTTTCCTACCAGTTTTATCGGCTTCGCGTACACTTTTTCTTAAATAGAAATGCCCAAGGAATGCGTTAATCACATTTTCATCGAGAAATAACAGTTTTTTCTACTGGCCGTACTTTGCACAGCACCCTAATTTTTGTTTGATATCTCGCATAGTTATCGATATAACGTATTTCAAGTTTGAGATTGTGCCTAGACCAGAAGAAAAATTTCGCCAAAGCCACATTTGATGGTTGATTCTTATGTAGCTCAACGATACATACCAAAAGTAAAGGGTACAATTTTTTGACATCTTGCTTGGTTTTCGAGATATCGTATCTCAAAACTGAGGTGGTTAGGTTAGGATGCAGCCTGGAGCTGAAAGAAACTCGCTAAAGTCACGCAAGGTGGACATATACAGTACATAAGATATTTATTTTCTTCCTAGCGGTTGTGGTTAGGTTCAAATATGGCCTGGACTAGAAGAAAAACGTTACCAAAAACAAAGTAACTATACTTAGACTGATTTTTGAGTTTCGATATCTCGAAAACTAAGTCAGATATAAAAAATAAAATATTCTTCGCTTTCGTGTTATTTCATCGAGTTACAGACGAATTCATTATCAAAGTACAATGCTGCCCAAAATTACCTGAAAAAATATAAAGTTGTCTGTTACATTTTACTGCTTTCGCATCTCTGAGTATCTAGAAAATAAACCCCACTACCAGGATGTGAGGTAAGCAACTTGGAAACGTGTCTGTAGAGAGATTTATGCGTAGTGGTGATCGAGGGGTGCACTGCGCTATCATATCTCCGTCTGACCGACTTACTGTAGAAACCACAGATGCACAGAATGAAATGGAGATGAGGAAGAGTCAGCTTATTAGGTACTCAAATATAAAGCCTACAGGATGATTATGATCATAGGGCTGGGACAGACTTGCACGTTGAAGACTTGAAGTGGCATAACATCTGGAGATAAACTCAACTAGGCAGGACACTTTAGACAGGTGGTAGGAAAATGTTATAAAATCCTTCATTTACTGCGAAGGGTGGATAGAAGTGAAGGAATTGGGTTATAAACATTGATCAGACCATTGCTTGAATGCTGTGGTGTAGTTTGGTACCCACATCTTAGGTATCGGAATACCACTGAAATTTGATATGGTTGATTCTATATACCTCGACGAGACAAATCGAAAGTAAAGAATACATTTTTTTGATGTCTCGTTTAGTTCTCAAGATATCGAATTTTAAAAATCAGTTATAGGTATAGATCCTTGTGCTTCTGGTGACCACCACAGCTAGGAAGAAAACAAAACGCCTGTTGTGCATGTTCACCGTGTAGTTCCTAGTGACTTCGGCGAATTTTTTTCTGGTCCAGGTAGCACGTCAACCTAACCACTGCAACTTTGAGATACGATATTTCGAGAACTAAGAGAGGTATCAAAAATTTCATACATTACTTTCAATTTGTCTCATCGAGTTACAGAAGAATTCATCATTAAATATGGCGTTGGCGAAATTTTTCCAAACCGCTTTTCAACCTAACCACCTTAATTTTGACATACGATATCTCGAGAACTAAGTGAGATATCAAAAGATCTTATTCTTTACTTTTGATTTGTCTCGTCGAGATATACTCCAATCGACCAAAAAATTTATCAAATTTCAATGACTAGGATATCGTAGACTCCCCCTTGGTATCAAATACGGGAATTGGGGGTAGTGCAAAGGACTGCTAGATTTGTTTCTGGAAATTACCGCAGAACACAAACAGTAACTGATGTGATAAAAGGATTCATTGGAAGACAGGAGGAGGGTGAAAAGCGAACTAGGAGTATACAAGGCATATGTTGGTGATGAGGCTTGGAAAGATATTGGTGGAAGAATTAAAAGTAGTGCGTAGTAGAGAAACGATGACCATGGGAACAAGCTGGTTTTCGATTTCATGCATGAGGAAGTCGGAAAATTTCTTTTGTCTTTAAGGGAGTCAGGGATTGGAATAATTTACCAAGGAAAATGATGAATAATTTACCAAAAATTTTGAAATAATTTAAAATTTGTAAAGGGGAAAAAGCAGATGGGTGAGGTAATTTACACTCAAAGGATATTTATTAAGTTATAAATAATATTAAGAAGAAGAATAAAGTGACCAGGGAAATTGTTACCGGAGCGTTCACTCCATCACAATTAAATTAAATTGAAAATGAGAGCTGCAACGAGCTCTTATATGCTAGAATCAAGGTCGGAGGCATCATGATTTCCTAGTACTTTCCTTTAGACTTGCCGTACGTAAGACTAGAAATGGTATTGAGTATTTCTTCCCATAGTATGATAATTTTGCAGCTTTATGCCTGGTCGACAGAGGGCCAGTGAGAGTGCTAGAATTATTTACAATTAATGTGAAAAAACACAGTCTTCTCAAATTTCTTCAAGCATTCATATGGTTGAGTTGCACGATAAGTTTTGACCTTTTTTTCAGCGGCGGATAGCACTGTAATCTAGGTGGCCGTGAAAGGCCAGCACGTATCTGCATATCACGGCCGGCTAGATTAGAGTACTATCCACCTCCACAAAAATAGTCAGGACCTATTGTGCATCTTAACCTATTTATGGGGTATTAAGAATAATGTGATGTGCGTATGGTGGGCTTTCCTACGATAAACATATCGCCGCAATTTGGTGATAGATTCTTAAGCAGCTCGACGAGAAAAATCAAAAGTGATTTTTTTTTATTTATATATATATTTGTAACTCGCTTAAATTATTCCTAAGACTACCGCGGCCGTCTCTGTTCATGATTAATAGCTTTTCGGGGTATTCCGCGTTTTTTATTTTATTATCTCAGCTTTCGGCTGGTATCCTTCCATGGTATCCTACAGCCTTCGTCAGAGATACTGTTTATGTTGACACAACAACAGTCGCCAAGCATCGCAGAGTGAAAGGCCGCTATCTTCCTTGATACCAGCCGAAAGTTCAGGTAATTAAATAAACAACGCGGCATAACCCGAAAAGCTATTAATCGCTTAAATTAGTAACAGCTACACTTCCTTGTGTGGCGATATTTTCCTTCTAACCCAGGCCGTATTTCAACTTAACCACAAGCTTTAGGAAAAACAAAACGAAACTACCACTGTGCATGTCCAAACTGTAGTTCCTTATGGCTTTGGCGATTTTTATTATTATTATTATTATTACTGAGATATGATATCAGAAGAACTAAATGAAATATCCAAAAAAAAATTATCATTCACTTTCGATTTTTCTCGTCAAGGTATATAAGAATCCATCATCAAATTTAGCTTTGACGAAATTTTTTCTGGTCAAGACCTAAAAATCTGTTTTCAGATATAAATTCTCAAGAACTAAGCGAGTTATATACATAAGGTTTCATTTTGATTGATTTCCTCGAGATACATAAGAATTCGTCATCAAATTTGGCTTTGTAGAAATATTTCTTCTCCTGAGATACGGTATCTCGAGAACTAAATGAAATAACAAAAAAAATTTATTCATCCCTTTCGATTTTTTCTTGTTGAATTACTTAAGAATCCATCAGCAAATTATGGCCCACGGTTATCGTAGAATCCCCGTATGATGTTTCTATCCTCGTTGGAGCTTCTTAAAACAGTGAAGAATCGGCAGTTGACCAGGATAAATGTAAGGGAGCGTGCATAAACCACGAAGCTCCATTTTGGCCTCCTGTGAAACCCCCCCCCCCCCCCTCCCGTAGAACATAGCTATTTTCCTTTTGATTCCAGAAGACATTTTGTACTGTTTTCTCCTGTCAGACTATTGTAAATTACATAAGGAGATAATTAACTGAGGGAAATAAATATTCACATGCTGTTGTGTGTTCTGTTCCTCATTCTAACTGTGAAAAATTTTATGAAAGGAAAGCTACGTGGTCTGGCTTGGAACCCCCCCTCCTCCCCCCACGTAGCCCAACGTAGCCTTCCAGCCAACCCCTCCCCTCCCCCATGGACCAAACCATGTAGTTTGTGCACGCTCCCTTATAAATTCTTAGGGTCACTTATTTCGGCAACACCTTAAGAACCTTGCGACTTCGGAGACAAGTATAAAAATATGGGTTGCTGGTAATCCGGTGTAGTTTCTTGTGCGAACAGTGTTTAAGTGAAATCGTGGCGAACATTGCACTCATTTTTCCGTTGGGAAGTTCGGCATTCACCTCGTCACATCCTTATCCTTACCAAAAGTAGCGTAATTCAAACGGGTGATCATGTTATATAAATAGAAAATATTTCATATAATTTCTAAACTGAATAAATGATCGAAGTTACGAGGTCCTATATTGCCTTTATTACCAGCCAAAAACTGTAGTTTTGGCACAATTTTTCTTCTCAGTTCCGTCGGCCTTTTCACTCACTAGAACATGTCCCTCATTACTGACTTTTGGCCGCATCCACAGCCGCATCGACTTTTTGATTCCAGGTTCTCCAGCTTTGTGAAATGATATCCCGCTGGTGGTGGAAACTTCCTATCCGTTCCTTGCTCTAAATTCTGTTCTGATCGTAATGACCTCTATGTGACAAGTCTAAACTAAAATCGTTTTTTTTTTTTTTAAAAAAATACTTTGCAGCTCATGAAACGGCGAAAATTAGTGTACATTTCAACATGGTCTGCGTATTATGGACTTTCTTATTGCGATTGTTCAGTTTTGATTATGAGTTTGTTAGGCTTCAAATTAGAAATCTACATTTGTTACAAATAGACTTGGAGATCTTCA
Organism: Vandiemenella viatica; assembly: GCA_031002005.1. Classification (NCBI taxonomy): domain Eukaryota; kingdom Metazoa; phylum Arthropoda; class Insecta; order Orthoptera; family Morabidae; genus Vandiemenella; species Vandiemenella viatica. The sequence goes on along the minus strand of JARYHS010012519.1, from coordinate 128,999,359 downwards.
ATAATTTAATTAGTTTCTGTTATCATTGTTAAGTGATGAAGTGCGATAAGGATAAATTTAATATATTCCACACATATCCTGCAATGGTTTGGGGACTGAATCACGCAAGGCGTAATTAGTCTCCGTGATGAAGGCCAATTAAAATTATTCTTTAATTTTAGTGTTTGCTGGGTCTATATAGGAGATTCTGTTTAAGTTATCCCATCATCCGAAGTTGAAAAAGGAATTAGAAACAATGACAGAAGATTTAATAACTTGAGATTAGCTAATGATATTGCACTCTTGACCAAAGAAGCTGAAACTCCTAATTTAGTCCACAGATCTTTTCTCTAAGAGAACATCACTTGACCTGAGTATGAATCTTTCAAAAACAAAAATTATATCTAACAAGTAAGGAATGTGCAAATCTGAAATCTATACTATTATAAATCTGTAAGCAAGCTGCGTTTGTAGTGAGGCTTGATCTCTAATAACGCAAAAACTACCGCATCAATTTGCATGGTGTTTCCAAATTTTTAAAGCTAATGTTGCTGATCAACATCTGCAGAAGTAGCTAACGACTAATATGTACCATGGGAAGAAGCAAGTCAGTAAAAACTTCAGAAATGTGAAACTGTAGACCACAGATAATTATACACATTCAGACGGTCACTCCTTTCATAAAGAGACCTGACAAAATTTAGGATTTCCCTTTTTTTTTTTTTTTTTTTTACTTCTGCGATTCATTTTTCTGGACCGCAGTACTTCAAAATAAAAAGAATACGTGAATCAAGTATAATCAGCATTTACTTGAATCGTAACAGGTCTGTTGAATTACTAATATTGAAGACATGTATTGTCTCTGGTAGACTGTTATACAGTTTGTCTCTGGAACAAAATTGCTACGTGAACGCTGTACAATACAGCCACAATAAGCCAATACTTAATACGAAATTCAGTTTTTTCTCGAAGAGAGATGTCTGAAAAACAGCTATTATAAATATCAGCAAGTAATAAAACATACTTCTTTCATAATGACTTGTGCGGAGTTGCACATATTTGGAAGTACTTTATTCGATTAATATGTCTCGTGGCTATAACGTGCAAATATAACTAGGCATCCGAAAATTCAGGTACATGCGACTCAAATAATTACATAGAAAATACGGATATATTGAAAGAAACTCAAATAAAAAAATTTTCATATCCTAATGCTACACCGCGTAAATTATAAAGCTAAAAGCATCGTCCCTTTGGCCTATAACAAAGCATATCAGCTGTCATCACTGTCCAGGTTGCATTTCAATCGATTTACAACTTGCGATAATTTTTTTCCTAATGCTACACCGCGTAAATTATAAAGCTAAAAGCATCGTCCCTTTGGCCTATAACAAAGCATATCAGCTGTCATCACTGTCCAGGTTGCATTTCAATCGATTTACAACTTGCGATAATTTTGCCACTCAGAAATAATTGCTTGAGTTACATGCACATTAGTACATATACTGTACCGTGATCCATTTTGACATTTTTGAATTAATTATATCTGACTGAAATAATGACAATAATGAATGATACGACGATTTGAAACCAAGATTAACTCCAATTCACGTAAATTTCTATTTTAAGCAGGAATAATTGATTGTGTATCAACATAAAATAAAAACCAATATCCAAACAGCAAAAAATAAATAAATCAGAAAAAATTGAGATGCTGTGATTATTGGTAACGAATTTTTATTTCAAATATAACTAGGCATCCTAAAATTCTATTCTACACCGCGTAAATTTTGAAACTAAACCCGTTATGCCTGATGCTAAACAAAACGAGTCAATTGTCATCTGGTCCAGGCTGTTGTTTCGCCAGGTACTTACATGCGACTGAAACAATTACATAGAAAATACGGCTATATTGAAAGAAACTTAAATTAAAAATGTTTCATATCCTAATGCTACACCGCGTGGATTTTAAAGCTGCAGGCATCGTCTCTTAGGCCTATAACAAAGCATCATATCAGCTGTCAGGTTGCATTTCAAGCGATTCACAAATTGCGATAATGTTGCCACTCAGAAATAATTGTTTCAGTTACATGCACGTTACTACATAAACTGTACCATGATCACATCTCGACATTTTTGGATTAATTATATCTGACTGAAATAATGACAGTAATGATACGACGATTTGAAATCAAGAGTAGCTCCAATTCACGTAAATTTCTATTTTAAAGCAGGAATAATTGATGGTGTATCAACATAAAATAAAACCAATATCCAAACAACAAAAAAAAAAAAACCATAAAAAAATTAAGATGCTGTGATTATTGGTAACGAATTTTTATATTTCAGCACACTTCCAAGAGGACTAAGTCGTAGATTACTGCTATATTTACATAAATTTATGGCACCGCGGTTATGTTGCAATCCTCGGTATCCACATTTAAAAATAAACTTTTTTTAGTTAAGTATCATGGAAACAATATTTTTCATTATATCCACTTCTGGTGAAATCATTGCACAAAAACATCATTGAGGCCGTTATTTTAACAGGATGTGGACGAGGAGAAGAAGTATTCCTTCCACGAATACCATTGGTTCCTTCAAACTTCCCGTTCAAATTTAAGCGCCTACAATTTCCCGTAACGTTATGTTTTGCCATGACAATTAACAAGTCTCAGGGACAGACACTAGGAACCGTAGGCATTGATCTTCGGACACCATGTTTCTCGCGCGGCCAGCTATACGTTGCTTGCTCCAGGGTGAGTCGCAGATCACGCCTGTACATACAGGGTGTCCAGAAAAGGACTCCCTGATTTCAAAATTAAATATCTCGAAAACAAAGATCGATAGAGGAATGAAGTAAACGGTATGTTTATTGTGACAGCTGTAAGAAGTGTATACAGCAGTGTGAAATAATAGTTACAAAAGCTGCTAACAGATGGCGCTGTACGCTCATATCAGCATACATAAGTGAAATAATCGTATGAAAACAATCTTTGCAAACAATCAGATCACAATGTTTTCAAAATGTTCACCATTGGCACGTTTCAATGGTGGAACTGATCGCCCTGAGCTTCGGATCACTATTTAGGCATTACGTATGGCGATTACAGCGCCATCTGTTAGCAGATTTTGTAACTATTATTTCACACTGCTGTATACACTTCTTACAGCTGTCACAATAAACACACCGTTTACTGCATTCCTCTATCGATCTTTATTTTCGAGATATTTAATTTTGAAATCAGGGAGTCCTTTTCTGGACACCCTGTATGTACAATGAACAATCAGACCAGAAACGTGGTCTACACAGAGGCATTACAATGAGTGACCTACGAAGTATACTGAAGATAGTATATTATTTCTCTTAAGCATTGCTTTATTTACTTATAACGCAAAAATAAAAGCCTTTCTAAACAATAAATGTTTATACTTCGCACAATAATTACAACCACGAATTACTACTGTTTAATTTTTCAGGAACCTTTTCTACTATTGAATCAATAGCATCACGTTAAATATGAATAAAACAACTCTCTGACATCAGTATGAAAACCGAACCTAACGTATTAACCGAAACAAACGAAACTATTCAGAATACATTAACAGTTCATGCCTTTCCACGTTAATGTCTGATAAGAGAATAAAATTGGTAAATAATTTCTACACCTGCCAAGGCACGCGCGCGTGAAGCAGCGGGCAAATACTAGAACATAATAAAATTGTAGAAAAATTGTGTCTGTATACGAATTTATTTTTGAAAAATAATAATTGCAACGTCAGTACTAATAACAGAGATGCCAATTTGGAATTTTGTTTTCTATCTGTCTACGTAAGTTCACGCTTGACGCAAAAAGTAATGGATAGATTTTAACGAAACTACTTTTACAGATAATTTAAGTCACTTGTTAGGGTGCAGGATATCTTTTGCCCAGCTTAAAAACATCGTGTTTAAGGTTCAGTATAATGGTACCTTAGAATCAGAAAAATCAGCCGTGTGCTACCAGTGCTATATTGAATAAAGAATTTCGTTTAAATATCAGATTTAAAATATTCGCAACCACAGTACTTCCTGTAAGGTATTGTATCATTTCGACTGGTGTCGTAGACCTGAATTGTTTTGTAGTAGTCACGTCCTCCAGCTGTTACCCCAGCGAACTGCTCTCGGCCTTCCGATTTAACAGGCGGGTGAAGTACTGCCAACATTACAAATAACCGCTTTCATAAATTCAATACACCGCCGCGTGCGACTCTGAGATATGGCTCAAGTTTTTCTATTGAATGCTACTATTGGAGGAAAAAGTAGCACTTTTACACTTAATGACATTCAACTATGTCAAGGATTTCATAAACACTAAGTGACAGCTTCACCTCGTATTACAGATAGCTAAAACGAAGAGAAAAAGTAGTTCTACCTAGCATTCGTCCAAACAACTACCAACACTACAAACTTCATGTCCCCAGTCCCACATTAATAAGTTGGTAAATTCTGTCGACGTATGTTCCCATGCCCCTCTTGTTGTTTTCATTCTCACAACGGTATCAATGTCGTATTGTAGCTCATCATCTACTGTTCTGCCGTTTGTTGTTCATGTAACATACAGATATGTTGCTCGGATTTAGAAATGGGATCTCCCTATGGCTTGTGACATCTGATACTTTGAGTACGGTGGCCCGTTTGCTGCCAATTTACTGCCTGAGTGTACAGTCTATTTTTAGATAGTCTTCCGGTTCTCTAGTAGACATGTTGATTCTAGGTGCTAATGTGTGTGCTTGCCTGCGTTACTAATACATCATGCACTTCCTGTCTGCCGCGTTATGTGGTCCGCTGCAATTTGCACACGTCCCACATCCGACATGTACTCAGCCGTTCGACGTGCCTCACCACACATGTCACAGAGGGACTTTTCCCGGCATTGCCTGCCTATATGACCGTAAAGTAAACAGTTGTAGCATATACACATGGCTAGAGTATATGGTGCTGCTTCATGCTGCTGACCAAAAACAGGTTAATACACATGTTTGTAACTCCACTTCCGTTCTGTTATTTCTGTGTATATTTGATTTAATCAATATTCATTCTCATGCAACTACTTTTACTGGTGACATAATTTCTGCTCTCCTCTTCTATATCTAAATATATTCCGCGTATTACACTTTGTTCAAAGACGAATGAGTCGGAATATATGTCTCAAGTTTTCTTGCCACCACAGAATAACACTTCGGCCGGCCTCGGTAGCGTAGGGGCTAGAGTACTGGCCCCACGTACCGAAGGTCGCCGGTTCGAGTCCGGCCGAGGGCATGGGTGTTTAAGTGTTGTGTGTTAGTGTGCTTGTTGTGTCCGTCCTGTGGTGTGCCTAGAATTACTTGAAAGATATATATACACGTTGTACTATGTACAATAAGGGGGGCTGCTATGTGTGAGCAGCAAACGTGAGTTGCCAAAAACGGGTGGGGGGAATTATTATTAATAATTCTGAAAAATGAAAACATTTAAAATATATAATGAAGGATGAAGGTCAGAACTAGAACCATGAATATTAGACACAAAACAATACCTCATTTATTGGGTCTTATGGCTTTTACAAGGCCGGGTAATAATTAACTTTACGTTACACACAATTAGATCAGCAAAAACAAGCAATACCCGCCGTTTACAATCCGCCGGTGAAAGCAAACAAAACTGAATTGAAATATTTCAACAACTAATAAAAACAGCAAAGTTAACATGGAACAACGTGGCAACACAGGCCATCAAATTGGAGCTAACATTATACTGTAACAAAGGAAAATCCCAGGGGCGCCGTATAAAATGAAAGAAAAGCATCAAAATGAATTTACAAATAACAAGATGCTTGAAAATTTAAAGTGAAATATAAAACCAGCTAGCTCAGTAGTGAATGACGGGAGCGGAGTCTTATCCCAGAACCGCTTAAGGGCTCACAAGTCCGTTAAAATCCATTGAATAGTGACCGTCAGTATCCGGTACATTACTATAAAGTCATCGACGTGATGGAGCGTGACAGACCATGTCACTGCAGCTGTGGAAGCCAAATAAGCGGATATGACCGCGTTATTAGGATAACTTCCAGAAAATGGCAGGCATGCCACAACATCTCGCTTCCCAAAGCAAGAGTGATCACAATCGTACAATGATCATCAGGCGAGAGCGTGTCGGTTAACACGTCTGTTCATCTCCTCGTCCTGGCTGCAAGTCGTCTCAAAATGGCTTCTTCTTCTTCTTCGGAAAGTTGCCACTCCACATGTAACAAACTCCCTTGAATTAGTACTGTAGACCCCAATAAATGTTCATGATTGGCTATAGGCGGGTTTATACGGTTCACTTTTCGCAATCACTCTGGATGAATCACTCGCAGTGAAAGGAAAGTGAACTGTGTAAACAGAGAATCATATCCAAGATGACGGATGAAAGAAGTTGGCGCGGGCTCAACTTTTCGTTCACTTTTGGTGTTTCACTCGGATGAATCATCAAGAGTGACGCGTGTAAACAGTCAAAATATTGAAGTGAAACCTCTTCCTGGATCGATCGAAATTGTTTGTTGATTGTTGTTGTTTTGAACACAATTGTTTTTAAATGGGAAGAAGAAACATTTCTTTATTTTTAAAATCTTTCCATCATAACCAGTGTTTATAGAAAACAGAATTTGAAAGGTATAAAATAAAAACATAAGTGATAGGGCTACGGAGGACACGATTTAAGAATTGAAACTCCCATTTTTTACAAGTACAAAATTAAAACTTTACGAACCAGGTGTTCTAGTGAATGAACTAAAGTTTTAAAACCAGAAAAATGTGTAAATTGTGCTTCTATGTGAATGTGTTTCAAAGCACTTACTAGTTGCAAGAAACCTGAGACTAGTTTTTAGCTTCAGTTTAACCGGAAGACACTTTCTCATTAGTGGCCTTTCTTGTAATTAGCGGTAAACTTTTTGAAAGCAATTCTTTGTGATTCACACATTCGAAGATGATTTTTAAATATTATTTTGTCCTGCAATACCCATTATACCACGCCGCAAGTTCCAATTTCTCGCCTACCAACTTCTGTTTTTCAATTTAACTTTTTGCACGATGTAACTTTTAATTCCTTGGGCAAGGTTTCTGAAAATTAAATCCACTCCGACACGCACTAATTTGTTTGTCGCCATCTTGAAGTGAATTAAATGGTTCATTTGTGATGATACATGTAAACGAAAAGTGAACTCACCTTCACTTTCACTGCGAGTGATTCGCCCTGAGTGATTGCGAAAAGTGAACCGTGTAAACCCGCCTTATCTACACATTTCCGTCGTCACGTGTTTGATATAATGCCTCGCATTCGCCGCCTCCCTCCGCGCGTTTCCTGCCTGGCCTTCAGGACAGTCGCCGGGGTGGGGAAGGTCAGCGCCCCGCTAACGGGAGATATCCGTTGTGAGGCTGTGGCGCCGCCCGGTCGGAGAGGTCCCCATTGTTCCACTCTCAACCGTCCGAAAAATGGCGGTTCCAGCCTTCAATATTCACTACCTTTCTGAGCCCTGAGCTTTTACAGAAAATTAAATCTACAACAAACTATACTTTCGGCTGCCCTGGTTTAAACATATGTTTAATCTATCCGTACAACCCTCGCTATTTACGATCTATTTACATGTCACTAGATTTAATAATTAATAAACTTGAATATCATAAAAAATTATGAATATAATTAATAACAATTTAATTATATTCATTGTGGGTGACGCTGTCACACCACAACGTAGAGAAACTAGAAAACACTGGATGAAATAAACACATACTTGAGCTGGCTGTTTGGCCTAAGGAAGCCAAATGCCACTAAAAAAAATAAACACTTCGCTATTGGCGACCTAGTTTCTACTTTTAATACGTTTTTTCTTACTGCTAACATGTCAGTGATTTGTCTGCGTCGACATGGAGTACAAACGTCCTATATTTGCGCACTTCCCTTCGGCAATTAGTACGTATGGATCTGTGTCAGACATTGTATTATAATTTTCTCTTTTACTGTTATTTGATGAAAAATACTGCTGTCTTTCTAGGTTCATCCTCTCGGAACTGCCTGATATGCTTGTTCTGCCATCATTCGCTGGTGATACAACGTTTACTATGCTGCTGTCAGGTTTTGAAGCTCCTGAAATCAATGCTACCAGGGTTTGAAACTCTTAAAACTAAAGCTATCCGCTTATTCAAACCCAAATTAACATCAAAGTTATCTGTTCGTTTTCTTGTCTCTAAATTCTGCTACCGTCTAAAATTACTTACAGTACTCTCTGCTTCCGTACATCTAGAACCGTGTGTTGCTAACACACTATTTGCAATCACTAATTTGTTGAGTCGCAGTTCATCTGTCTGCTGAATACAAATTTTCCTGCTATGAGGAAATAAACACTTGCATTCAGACTGCACTCTTTACCAATGTTAATTGGAACACGTCAGAAGCAGGACTGGACATGTTCATTCAGCAGGCAAACGGATGATTGTGAGATTGTATTTCTTCTAGATTTCGTGAAAAATGGTGAAATCCTCTAGGCGAGCATGCTATGCTACTCTTGCAAAGCAGTAGCGAGCAGCTTTCAAGAAAATAGAAGAGGAAAAATGCAAAAAAAAAAAAAAAAAATAAAAATAAAAAAATCTGTTTGGCCAATGCAGTTACAAAAATAAATAAATAGGAGGAAAGAAACTGTGTCAATATTTTAGCAATGTGATAACAAAGAAACGGTAAAAAAGGCAAAACAAAATGTCCACAGGAGAAGAAGTAGATAAAAAAATGATTGCAGGCGAAGAGAATGTTACATGAGCGATGGAAAAGCAAATTGTTGGATAATTGGGGAAAAAGAATGCATTAACGTCAGGAGTACTAATCTAAAACCCTTTTAAGTTCAGAAAAAAGAGCATATGGATGAAAAGTTAGAGAAACTATATGACGGTGACAAGTAGGACGGTAAAGCGTTGCATAAAGAGAAAGATTTTTCTACTGACGCTTAAGGAAAGAATTTGCTGCACTTCGAAGCATTTAAATTCTACAAAGCTGAATTATTAAATGTAATTATCTAAGAGTTTATTAAAATCAGACAGAATTGTTTCTCTTGTGTTACACCCATCGTAAACCTAAAATGATGATCATCTGTTAGTTTTCCTCAATATTCTTCCATATATATTCCTAGCTTGGAAACTTCGAAGCACCTGATGTCAAACTTGAGGTATATAGTTTTTGTGGATGTGTGTTTGCGTTTTCTTCTTAAGTATTTCTTTAAAACAAATCTTTCTGAACACCTCCTACTTCGAAGTCTTTTCTTATCAATTTGAATAATTATTTACTACGTCTAATAGATATATCACCAACTCTGATTAAATGTGGTCTGTGCAAACTGCCTGGTTGGAATTTAAATCTTTCTGGTTCCGGGAACTTCTATATCGTCTTCTACGACCCGTACACCATGACCATTTTTATACCGATTAAACCTCTTATCTGTCTCTTTCTCCTTTTTCTTATTACGTAAAAACATTTGAGTTTAACAACATTCTATCTGGTTCCCTGTATGCTGCATCTACTCTGCTCTGCTTCTTTCGTTTGGTTTATGTTCTTTCGTCTGCAGTTGATAGCTCTTAACCAAAATGTGGGCTGAACCTTACGATTGTTTCACAAAAATATTTCGTCATATACGCAGTTTATTATTATGGTCGTATCTTTATACCTGTGATTATAAATTTTGTTACAATATAACATAGGATTTTAATGGAATTTCATACATCATAGATGTCTGGAACTTG
>JARYHS010012519.1:128860949-128988597 GCA_031002005.1 Vandiemenella viatica | reverse complement strand
TAATCTGTTCGTGATGTAAATCACAGTTTCCAATAAGCTTTGATGTGTTTTGGAAACCACTCATGTAATACTTTCCGTGATTCGTTATACAAAACTTCCCCTAGTGTCTTGGTAAAAATAATGGCTCGTGTGGTCGTAATGACCTGGTGACCTCGCCTATTGTAGCCACATTAACCTAACCCGGTAATCCTACTGGCTGAAGCTGATCTATAGCTTAACATGGAATCTGAACGACGGAAGCATTCTGGCGTACATCACATTATATCGCAAGTTGTGCCAGAGGTAATGGTCGGGTTAAGAGCGTTGAAAATCCCAACCGATCCCGGAATTCGAACCGAGGACCTTCCGATAACGGGCCAGACACGTTTTCCACACATTGAGCCACCAGACTGTTATTTGTGCTGGCCATATCTATAGATTTTAAGTCATCTGGAACCAAGTACTTTCACCAGTATTGAATGCCCATCTGTACATTTTTGTTATCTTTAAAATTAATAGAAAATAAGGCCTGAACTGCAGAAATGAATATATGTAACGTATGCTGGAAAAATATTAATTATGGTCAAATTTTAAAAATGCGTCAAGATAACAAATGTTAAAAAAAGCAATATTCGATTTGAATTTGAATGGATATTATAATAGGTTATTTACTCCCAGTTTGTCGTTTGATCATTCCAAATAAACATTCTATAACGTCTAATAAGAGCGAAATAACATTTCGAGGTATACTGTTTTTACTTTAAAAACATACCAAATGATATTTCTGTACACAAAATTTATATTCAACTGCTGTAATACAGCAAAGGTCATAAGTGCATCGGAAATTCTCGTACGGTAAATTGCGATACGTTTCATGCCCAGTTTTGGAAGCTTTTACAGCAGTTGGCTCTAAGGCTATGGCTCACCTTTTACGACTCAAAACACGATATGTGAATCAAGTAATAATGCTTCCTCTCGAACTCATAAACCAGCAACAATAAAATGCTGGTAACAGCTTCGGGCTTCAGTCTTATTCATAGTGAAGGATGCTGACATCTATCAGCCACTGTGATACACCAGTCTGGAGTAGGTATTTAAAATTTGTTACCCATTTAAGAATCACAGGTGTTCGCTTGTTGTTAAAACTTTGGTAGATTGCCAGTTAAACTTCCAATCTACGGATATGAGAAAGGCGTAATAGTTCGAGATGCAAATGTTTGTGATAAAGTTTCGGATAGCTCTGTCACTATACCAATCAATACTCTATTTACTGTTCATAACGCCGGGTGGAAAATATACCAGTCAACCAACATAATCTAATGATTTCAGAAAAATATAATGTAACATTCCTCAAAAGCTTCTCCACTGCAGGGTTGAGAGCATTAATACAACATTTTTTCCTGTACTCAATTGCTTGTAATTGTTGAGTTATTTGGTTAGATATGTCCTTCCTCTTTCGAAAAATGATAATACAAATTGCGAATTTTTTCACACATAAATTTTCCTCCGCGTTTGTACCGAAGTTGCCCCATGAAGTGAGGAAACTTAGGGGCAAATCATTTTTCTGGTTAAAATCATTAAGAAAAGTGGTTGGTACCAAAATAACATAATTTTATCAGGGCTCATATTACACACATTTTAGGTATTATGGATTTTTCTGCCCTCAACTGCAATAAAATATTTTGACAAGCTCTCTGCCTTTCTGTTTGACAAACTTGGCAGACTTTAGAGGTCTTTCGGATGATGTGCTCAATAAGGAAAGTGTGTATTTAATTTTATCTAGAAAGTATGTTTTCTATTCTCAAATTTAAAGAATTCTTTTTAGTAAGAATTTTTATTACTGCCTACCATTGTTAGAAGAATTAACTATCAAATGTCATTACCCTAGCAATCTATCAGATTTAATAACTATTCAGTTCAAATCAAATCTAAAACTGTATCCCATTTAATTCTTGATTGAACTTTTAATTTCATATAATCAAAAGAGGCTTTAAGAGAATAAAGCCATTAAACATGCCTCAATTAACTTTGTTTGGTACTGGGAACTGTATTTTTCACATTGATTGTGAAAACATAATTTAGAGGAAATATAATGTGCCTCACAAATTATCGGTAAGCTATCAGTACAATTGCTTTCATACTGTCCAAAGTTGCCTCGCGTCTCGACATAAGAAAACATTATCAAAATTTATAGATATTATAGGTAATATTTTTGTTTCTTTTTCTAAAGCGGTAATTAAGGCATGTGTTTAATGTTGTAACTATTTATTTTTTAAGTCTACTGTTAGTTTTTCTTTCCTTATGAAAATTTTCTGAGCAACAGAACACTTTGAAAATTGTTTCCAATTTAAAAATGACCGTTGTTCGTGAAATGTATGGTAAGAAAAGTTCCGAAAAACTGCTCTTGTATAACAAAGATACAATACTTCACAACTGTCAGCTGCTGTAAATTTAAAACACCTGAAAAACGCACTCTCCATAAGTAGCCACGGTTTACGGTATGTTTAACATTTTCTATTACAAGTGTTAAATTCTAGATAAAATTTAAAGCAGATAGCTCGATAACTTCGGGCTGACAATAAAACTTCATACTACGTCTCCATTGGTACATTTGGTTTAAGGTGTCATTGGCATAATATGCACGTATGGTTATATTATTATCCTGATGAAACTGTACGAGAATAGCTCAATAGTAATCTTGGCGATGTTCCCTGCTGACCGTAGACACCTGTATTCGAATCCTTTTTCGAAATATGTTCAATTTGGAGCATTTATTAACTTGTGTCAAAAATACTTCCGTGGCTAGTTAGAACCCGAGCAGGTAGACTGATCTACTGAAACGGTTCTTACTATTGCGTCATGTATCGCTAAAGCTGTAAGGAAAAACGATGGCATTATTTCTCTGTGCAGGTTAATTTTACATTCTGTTATGTGACGTTACATGAATTAATATTAATTAATTACACTGTTCTGTTGAATTACCTCAAAGACCTACCCTCAGTTAATTGTTATCCGGCTTCTCTTTGATGACAGTTAAATGAAAATAGACGTATTTTAAAACCATATTACAGCTAAGTAAAATTACATGAGCTCTTACTGTCGCTAAAGTCAGGCAAGTTCGTTACATACAGAAGAATCCTACATTTAAAAAAAATCCACCTAGAAGTTTCCATAATTATATTTAGGCTAAGCACTTGAAGTATTACAAGCGCTCCCATTCATTTTCAGTGAGCTCCAGATGTCACATGGAGAAATGTTTCAATAGTGGAGTTGTTATTGCGTTAATTTCTATTAATTTTCAATGCTTTCATATTTTTTACCTTGCGAATCAATTTGTAACATGATGGCTTTCTTTCTGTTATCGTAAATAATTATAATTTGTAACAATGTATGAAGATGACATGTTATTATGGATCATAGCTGAATTTTGAGGGACCTATGATTAACGTCAATAGTGTATCGATTCTGGTCGAGAAATCCAAGTGCTGTGAAAAAAAGCATACAGTCAGTTATAGTCAGTGGCGGGAGTTTTCAGACAGATGTGTTTTAATGCAGTTTTTCCCAACTTTTTCCAGTGGTAGACCCCTTAGAGATTAGACTAAGGTTGCTAAGGACTCCTTAATAATAACAACTGGAAATTGGCTAAACTAAAACTGAAATTTAATAGATCAACTCTCATCTCATACATTGTGGCCAGAGTTCATGTGTTCGCACGCCTGTGTTTATAATTTCGTAAATATTCATTTTATTTTGTCCCATAGATATATTTTCGGACCCCAGAGGTCCGTAGACCCTGTTTTAATGGACTGTGGTCGTATTTTTGAGAGACATGGAAGTTACTAGAACAAAGAAGAGATGGCAATATTAACTATTTTTTCATGGCCGATCCGGAGTTTATCGCGGGCAATAAAATCTCCGAAATTGTTTGCGAGATAGACTTGGGCAAAATATATCGATGTTTCAAAATATCGATGTTTTTTATAAAATACTTGATGTTTATTTATCGTCAATATTTTTTCACGATATATCAAAAATCGATATTTTATTTCGAGTATTAATTTTAAGTACCAATTCAATATTTTTGTACGAACGTAATTCAGTACGCAATTTAATACATTACATATACAGAGTATTGTATCGTTGGATGCCTGGGACGGAGGTAAGGGTGAAAACCTTTTTACTTTTTTTTTATAATTCAAAGAAAACCCTAGGCTGCTAATTTATTGGGTACTCATACTGGCATACAGATGAGGCTTATTTATTTTTAACATTAACATATTGAAACATTAAAAAAACTAAGCAAAGCCTCTTCTTACAATTGCCAACATATTAACAAACAAACAAAGCATTAAAACACCAACACATTTCCAATTGATCTTGAAGCAAATTCCCAATATTAATTGGCAAACAAGAAAGATTCACACTTGGTTTTAAATGGAAGTTCCCTTCATAATGATCAAGAACTATAAATCAAATACAATATTAACATTAACTATATCCGATTTCAATTGCCGTGTGCCAGGATAATTTAAATTATCCACCAAGTGTGGCTTTAAGAAAGTCTGTCCCAGCTAGCTCAATATTTGGGGGTACGAGATCTCCTAATCATTCAGAGGTCATTACAGGCTGTACCTAATGACTGAATGAAAGTACCACACTGCACTGTAGAAAGATTACCGTGACGGCGATATGTTTTCCTCGACGGCGGAATTATTATAGCCCCTCGGCTGTAGCGGACAGTGCACCACGTCCTTCAGTCAGCGAACTGAATGAGTGCACAGCGACCTCACTGTACAAGACGCTCGTATCGACCCTCAGGTTCGATGCCAAGACAGGGCGATCTTCAACCTCGGAAGATCCACACCTTCCAGTCTGAAGACTCGGCGTCAAGTGCTCTTCAGCGTCCGCAGGAAAAGCCTCCTCCCGTCGCTCACATAGAGCAAAAATTCACTGGCATTACAAAATGCATAGGATAGTCTGTCGTTAATTGGTTCTCCTGTTTTTTGTCTCCTCCTACTGGCTGTGACGATAGGCGAACATTGTCTTTTGGAGATTCGTGCGAACTCGGTCAGCCTCGGACTTATTCGTCAACTGTGACCTCCAAACTGCCCGCTCGGGGACCTGGGGTTGGGAACACGAGCATTCACCCCACTGTGTATTTTCCCGGAGGTAAGGTATCATACACTTGAGCAAATCCGTTAGAAAGGGTAGCTCCTGTCCATTGTCCCTGGCAGCCGCCAGCCTGGCGGGACTAACTGGGAGGTCCCACAGACACTGACAATCCTCTCCGATAATTCCTTTCATTATTCCTTTTTATAAATAAAAATATACAAAATTTTATATATAAAAATGTACGGAATGACCCATATTTGGCCATTCTGCTGCTGCGTAGAAAAATACAAACGCGTCGCGCAAAATACCGGTCTTCTTAGGTCGCGCAAAATACCGGTCTTCTTAGGCCGCGGTGGGGCCCAAGCCGCCTCAGCAAATAGTTTTTTGGATTTCCATGTATCAGTGGCACCATGAGAAGGTGAGTTGAAATAACCTAACCTGAATTTACTCTAACCAACTATAACAAACACTTTAACATTCTGTATTACCCAGACCTCAACATAAGTTCTGTCTCAGAAAGTGCCATAATTTTTTTAACCAATATTTTCCTATATTTGACGCGCATCCACCTCTAGTGCATCCCACCCTCATTATCGCTTCACATACACTCTGAATTTATGGAAAATAAGAATTAACCTGAGCTTACGCTAACTTATTCCACCTTCATGATAGTGGTTTTTGTTAAGACTTGTGTGTGCGTTAATGTGTCTGATACGTTATGTCAGCACCTTTGATCGCATTGAGTTCTGTGATGCACACATAGTTTGCTTTCATCCTTTGCTCACCCTATCATGATTGGAAGATTGTATGCGTTGTGAATACTTATCACATAGTTTTCCTAATCTTTGCCCCTTTGATCGATAACATCTGTAGTTTTCATCCTTTGCACTCCCTGACGGTAATGTGATGTGTGTGTTGGAGGGGCCGTGCAGGTTTGTCTGGGAAATGTCGCTACATCCGAAACACATATTTTTTGTACATATATGACACTTTTCTGTAGCCAGTTGTAGAAATGAAAACACATCATATAGTTGGGCACTGCACTCTGTGGTGCACGCAGGTGTAATTGTCATGTCAACCAACGACATCTTGTTTTGGAAGGAAATTACGTAATTTTGGTAATATTTTACATATTTTAATCTTTTTTTTATTTTGCCGATTTTTTCATGAAATTTAATGGAATTTATGAGATTTTCATGCTTCTTACTGAAACTGTATATTTTTTCATGAAATTATGCTTCTCTCTTGCTCCCTGTAATGCTCGATACTTTGTTCTTTTTCTCTGACTGGTCGGTTTTCATAATTATGACACAACAGAATTGGGGATTCACACCGGTATCCTCCTGAACGAGAGAGACCACCGAGGATCATAGAATGGTCAACGGAAGTGTTTACCATCAGTAAAGTGAAATTAACAAATCCTGTAACTTATTTGCTTAAAGACTATCAGGGTAAAGATATTGCAGGAGCATTTTACCAGCAAGAATTACAACTAACAAAACTTACAAGTACATTTTTTTTTTTTTTTTTTGGTTGAACGAGTGATAAAGAGAAGGAAAAATATGATCTTGGTGAAGTGGTTGGGTTTTGATAAATCACATAACACGTGGATTCATAAAAAAGATTTATTTAAAATGTAAAATACATTTTTTTCCTTAATAAATAAACTTATTTTTTTTCTAACAATTGTGTTTTTTTTTCCTTCAATTACGTTAATATAATGCAAATGAGCATACAGCTCAGCAAACTTACAATCTATGTACAGCATTACTTCTGTACACTTAGCCTATTTTACAATTTTTTTCCGATTACGTTAATATAAAGCAAATGAGCATGTAGCTCAGCAAACTTACAATCTATGTACAGCAATAATTTCTTGTGTACACTTAGTCTATTTTACAATGTTTTTTTTTCTTCAATTACGTTAATATAATGCAAATGAGCATACAGCTCAGCAACCTTACAATCTACGTACAGCATTTCTTCTGTACACTTAGTCTATTTTACAATGTTTTTTTTTCCGATTACGTTAATATAATGCAAATGAGCATACGGCTCAGCAAACAAAATGTCATACAAAGCAATTCAGCAGCACTCCCCCAGCAGCCAATTTATATTTTATGCAGCGTCCTAACTTGATAAACTGAGATTTTACAGAGTCCTAACTTATCTACATATTTACAAAATTGATACATATTTACAAACTAGAAACACGGATAAACGGTATATTTACAAAACATTCACACATTATTTACAGACTTGTGCCCCCACGGGAGGGTCTCTATCCCGTCGGGGAAAATATACCGCTTATCGTCCGTTCTAGACAGACCCAGTTTGGATATTGAACAGTATTTACAACATGAAGGGTTGATGTGATCCTTTGCTGCAGATGGTACCTGGGTGTTTCGCCATGGAGGCAATTTATGTAATCCTCCATCTGCAGCTTTCTAGTGACTGAGCCAGCCAAACCTTTAGCCCGTCTAGAGGTCTGGTCTGTCTCGAGCCGGAATGCATACATTTTTGCCCTTAACCCCGCAAACTCCGCAATCAGGGTGCCATTCGCTTCGTCCTTCATAACACCGACAACCTTTTCATTGTGGGATTCTATCCCATAACGGTTGCCGGTGCTATACCCAGACGTGTCGAACTCCTCCCCGTTGCGTCGCATCACTTCATATGGATCGCAGTTCCGCACCAAGTAGATGAAGCTGTCTGTATCCATATATAGCAATTTAGGGCTTCTAAACTGAGGAATGGCAAATTCATAATGAAATCTGTACATCCTCAGTTTAGACAGGTCAAGAATGCACATTCCGACATACACGGGTTTATTAAAAACTATCCTAGCTTTCGCCATCTCCACGGCCACAAAGTTCTTGTTGAAAACTGTTACTTGCTTAAAGTGTGGTGAAGCTATGTGTTTGCGGGCACCGCGGCGGCCCACCCATGCTGTACACAATTTCACGTCGCGGTGTTTTCGAATGTTCTCCATAGTCTTGCCGAAAATTGAATTGTTCATCAGTTTGTAAAAATCTCTCTCGAAATCTGTTTTGGCGTCACGGCGAGAACACGTATTGAGAGATATGTATTCTTTCAACCACGGTGACTGATTGAAAGATATTACCCGGTGTATTTCGGTCACCTGCAGCCCCAAGCCTACACATTGCTGGAGGACTCGGTAATGGAGAACATACCGTACCTTGTTCTCCAGTGTGGTCATCAGCTTGGGGAGGGTAGAACCTTCTGGGGCTTTGTGGTCTGGACATGGCGGTAGGTCTGCTAAAACGTCGTGTTTATCCTGAGGAATCGTAAGGTCTACCTCCAATACGAACCCCCTAGGTGAGTCAGCTGCAACGCTCATGAAATCTATGCTAGCAATCTCTTTAGCCGATAGCCATTGAAACCCACCAGAGGGTAGATACTCCGACATGGCCCAGCCGTAAAGATTGTTTACGTCGAAGTACATTATAAAATCTTCAGACGCCTCGCGGTTGTACTCCGGCATGTACCGGTTATTTGCCTTCGCATACCTGTGGACGCACTGGCAAATACCTCCGCGAATACCTCGTTCGAAAAAGAGCAGCATGTCGATATCCGTCAGAAGGTCCAGTTCGACACGCGTGCTCCTTAACATAGCCTGCCACGAAAGGCCTGGGGATGTGAAATAGTGGGCGGGGTCCAGGGTGTACTTCCCCAAACATACACTCCTAAATTTCTCAAACAGATCTGCAAGTAACCGCACATCTGTGTCCATGTACAGACTTGCATATTCGCCCAAAGTCTTGATCTGGAAGGTCCGCCACACCTTTGTCGCGTGTTCGTAATCTTCATCAGAAATGTGTGACTCCGACAACGAACTGTAGAATTTTGATTTTGGAGGAAGCGTGGCCTCGGTGAGCTTATCCCACGAATCCATGTATTCGTAAGGGAAGACACCTTTCCGTTTAACTAATTGGAACTTCTCGGGGTCGGTGAAATAAGCACTAGTAATGCCCATGTCGCCGTCCTCAAGGGTTCCAACCAGTTTGTCTAATGGGAGCTGCATGAACCGGTATGAGTCCAGAAACCTTAACGTGATTGAAGTATATTCAATCTTTTTCGAAAAAGAAATATAACGTTCTGTGTTGATGGGAAGCACGTCCATTCCTTCGGAATCGAGTTTTGATAATGCCATTACAATGAAATGAGCATCATACCCGAAAGATTGTGAAAGAAAATGGGTATGTACTTTTTAGTCTTATACTGCAAATTGCAATCATTATGTGCAGCCCCCCTAAATTCACCTGTGATATGACAATGATCGCGGACCTTGACGGTCCCCGGTTCAATGTCTTTCTCGCAGATGTGGCATACCGTAGCATCAGCAAACTTTGCTTCTTGCTCGTCTGTCATTACAAGAGGAATGCACCTCTTGTAAATTTTATCAACTTTCTTGGCAAGTTTGACGAGTTCATCAACAAGCCATTTTTCAGGATTTTTTCCCCTGAAGGAGTTGAAACGCGACAGACTAGGTACGAGTGGACAAACGACCTGGTATGCGGCAGCGAAAGGGAGATGTTTCTGGACAAAGTAGTGTGAGAGGCGTTGGGTGGGGGACTGCAAGAATCATAAGGTAGCAATAAACTTTCAAAGTCCGCGTAAACGACGACGGGTACACGCTCTTGGTGCACAAAATCCTTAAACTTTAAGGTTTTATCGTCGTCGCCGGGTAAATCCACTCTTACAGGATCAACCCTTGCACAGTCAATCTCGTGGCGGTCCAGAGATCTTTGCGTCCAAAATGTTGCAGACATCTGTCACAAATAAAATAGCACGGTTTTCTTTAGTTAATGAATTTGACTAGCGCGGCAAGTCGTGAATCCAACAGTAATGGAATTTTTTCCCACTGCCGTCGGTAATCAACAACATGTTTATGTGGTGAACGCGTTTGTCTGCAGTGTGATGGAGGGCCCCGGAAACTACATGTTTACCTTTAACTTCATCCAGACCGAAAACATTTACAGAATAGTCTGGATTTTGCCTCTCAAATTTAGAAATGTCAGAGAGTTTTACCGGAAACTCAATACCTGAAAAATCGAAACGGTGGTTGGCGAATGCTTCCATATAATTATGACTAGGTACGCATGTTTTTTCGGCGCCTTTACTTGAGCTGCAAGAAGTGTCCATAAAAAGCAGTACTCGTCATTCTTGTTTTTAACATTGATGACGGCCTGCTTTCTACAGATATCAAGTGGCAGAGCAACATAGGAAGACCCACGATAGAAAGGTTGAAAATGAGAAATACTAATGTCGAGGGATTCTATTCTATCGAGAGTTTTGCCACTTGTCCTTTCTTGAAACTCACACAATTTTACTCTGAGCTCCGACTTCACATATTTTTCATACCAATCCGACAGGCAAGTGCTGGTTGTGACTTCACGCATTTTAGTTAAAAAGCACATACGGGCGGTTTCCAAATTCATTTCCTTCTGTATTTTATATGTGTTAATCAGTCCAACCTGCACCTTTACAGATGGGGAGGACCGATTATCCACAATTTCGCGAACTTTACCGGCAACAAGTTTAAAGCAAGCATCAATGAAATTCATTGGATCAATGAAATTTTGAGAATTTGAAATTGTCCCGGAATAAATTCTATTTTTAAATGCACTAAGCCTGTCTTCAAGGACTAATCGCGATACTGCTGGCTCACCTATCGTTGCTGCATGATCATGACTGCATAAGGCTGCCCCTGCACCGGCATACTGCCGGCTGGAGCCGGGCGAAGGACCGGCATACTGTCGGCTGGGCCCCGGCGGTGGGTTGTTGAAGTGCCGGCTGGAGCCGGGCGATGGGCTGTTGAAGTGGCGACTTGACCCGGGCGATGGACCGGCATACTGTCGGCTGGGTCCCGGCGGTGGGTTGTTGAAGTGCCGGCTGGAGCCGGGCGATGGGCTGTTGAAGTGGTGGCTGGAGCCGGGCGAAGGACCGGCATACTGTCGACTTGGGCCCGGCGATGGGCGGCTGGGCATGCGAGGTGCTGCTGCTGTGGCGGGCGGTCGGCTAGGTTCCGACGTCTCCCATGGTCGCCATATTGGTGGTGGAACTGCCTCGTTGTCCTGGCGTCCGACCGCCCCCTCTGAAACATAAAAAAAGAAGAAAAACGTTTTAGTATCATGAAAAACATAATTTTGTAAGCATAAAATAATATAGGTAAATTACTGATGTACTGGACTTACCGATATTCCAGTGTGCTGGTGGTTGTGGAAGAACCCATTGTGGTGGCGGAGTTGGCGGCATGCTATGTGGTGGTGACATGCTCTGCGGCACATCCACGTCAATATTTGGGAGCATGCTCCATTGTGAGCAATCACAAGCTCTTTTTGGGCTACTTATTTCTTGAGAATTTCCCTTACGCTTCTCTGCGCGTGATGGTTCATCTGAAAAAGAAAAAATGTATTAGCAATAGTTATAAAGACATGGAAAAAAAATAATCTATAGATATATACGTACTGAAATAAAAAAGGTCGCTGAATGAAATATCCAAATCACCTGCGAACAAATAAATTAATAATATAGACTACTGCTTCAGCACTATACATTTTCATAAATATAGTTACGTTAAAAAAATATTATCATTACCGAAATCATCCTCAGCGAGAATTTCATCAATGTCTGAAGCAGAAAAAAAAGCTCATCAGTATATGTGAAAGAATTTAAAACAGCCAGAAAAAACAAGTTAAATAACAATAATTTACTTACCAATATCGCTGAATAAGCTAAGATCCTCAGAAGACATTGCGATGATTGAAGTTTTCAGCTCGACGACTCAGAGAAGACTGGATGACAGAAGGGGGGTCTCAGCCCTATTTATACACGCGTCTGGAGCCATGGAGAATTGGTGTGGGAAGACTGCGCCCACGATGATAAAAGTGGTGCAGCTGTGCGCATTCAATTACGAACCCGCATCATGCAGCTGCGAGGGGAGCGATAATTCGAGTGTGGTGCAGCTGTGCTCATTCAATTACGAACCCGCATCATGCAGCTGCGAGGGGAGCGATAATTGATGGCTTCCGGGTGTGGCGCAGCTGTGCACATTCAATTACGAACCCGCATCATGCAGCTGCGAGGGGAGCGATAATTAAGGGCTTCCGGGTTGTGGCGCAGCTGTGCACATTCAATTACGAACCCGCATCATGCAGCTGCGAGGGGAGCGATAATTAAGGGCTTCCGGGGTGTGGCGCAGCTGTGCACATTCAATTACGAACCCGCATTCAATTAAACTCCCCTAGTTCCTCGGCTCCCCTCCGCTCCAAACTGTCTGCAAAGACAGGTCCATAAGCAATACATGGGGGAAAAAGTGGGCTCACTCCATCCTCCATAAGAATACATGGGGAAAAAACTGTCCGCTGACCGCTGTACATAAGGAAATAATAAGATCAATCTGAGGTTACAGATGTGAGACCCCCTCCCCGCAATTCAATTAGCATTAATTAAAATCAATTAAGGCTCCCCGCCATGGGGGAAAAAGTGGGCTCACTCCATCCTCCATAAGAATACATGGGGAAAAAACTGTCCGCTGACCGCTGTACATAAGGAAATAATGAGATCAATCTGAGGTTACAGATGTGAGACCCCCTCCCCGCAATTCAAGTAGCATTAATTAAAATCAATTAAGGCTCCCCGCAATTCAATTAAAATCAATTAAAATCAATTAACATTAATTAAAATCAATTAAGGCCCCCCCGAAATTCAATTAAAATCAATTAACATTAATTAAAAATAATTAAAATCAATTAAGGCTTGAATGCGCATGTCAATTAACGTTCCCTTTGATGGCGCCGACGCAGGTTATACATCTACTTGCGGTTTTTACGCGGACACCTCCGCTGCAATAAATTCACTTAAGATTGAATCTGACGTTGCATCAGCCGTGCTAATCACAAAACGTGCTGTAAAAAACATAAAATTAGTTCTCATTATTCTTGACAAAAGCCCAGAACGGTCACTAACTGAATGTATCTACGGAACTTTTAAGACCCATATGATGCCACCATTACGTTAACACCAGCTGTTGGGGGAAAGCAAAATTGGTCACAAATCTGTTCATCAATACAATCTACCTTATGAAGTGGAGAAGGGACTGGGCTAACTAAGGGAGCACAAATTCTTCAAGTGTGTCTGAGGATCAATATACAGCAGGCAGATTTCACGGAACTGTAAATAAATATTTTACTGGGCTCACTAGATGACCAACTATACGCACGGCTCTGAAGCAAGAATAATGAATGAAATCGATAGTGGTAGAATGTAACCCGTGAAAATTAAATGTGATAAAGCAGCTCTTTAGAAAACCAGTAAAATTATATATTTATACTGATTAAGGCGAAAATATTGATAAATTAAAAGTTAAAACGATTTATATTAAAAAAAAAGGAAAGTAAGGAGGAGGAGAAGTTAAGAGAATTGTTGAGAGAAGTGGCGAGAAAGAAAAACAGAAGGGAATCTTGAAAATAATAGTTGCGAAAAATAGCTTTGATAGATCTTGTGTAGAAAATGAACCTGCAAATCTTCGGATATAGTGACAAACACGGTCGTTATTGGTATCAAGAGGATTTATAAACAAATAAACGGGATAAATAAACTGCAAAAGTTCATAATAAAACTTCAGTCTACAAAAATTATCTATTTATTTATCTATCAAGATCGCATAAAGATATTTATATGCGACATGGCGACCGTGACAGGACTTTGGATAGTTCATTTGTTATGTTTTTTTTTAAATGTAAGATTTGTGTACATTCAGAAAAATCAAAGCTTGTTGATATTTTGTAAATCGATACCAAAAACGACATTGACATTAAGAAAATTTTCCTCCTTTTCTTGTTCATTTACAATTAACAAAAAAATGAGGAATATTTTGGGAGGGGTTGTGACTTAGCAGCTCTTTAGAAAACCAGTAAAATTATATATTTATACTGATTAAGGCCAAAATATTGGTAAATTAAAAGTTAAAACGATTTATATTAAAAAAAAGAATATAAAGTTTAATAAATATTGTTTGCTCAGAGATTGCTTGAATGGATAGGCTCTCTGAAGAAAAAAAAAAAAAAATAAGGAGGAGGAGAAGTTAAGAGAAGTGGCGAGAAAGAAAAATAGCAGGGAATCTTGAAAATAATAGTTGCGAAAAATAGCTTTGATAGATCTTGTGTAGAAAACGAACCTGCAAATCTTCGGATATAGTGACAAACAGCGTCGTTATTGGTATCAAGAGGATTTTTAAACAAATAAACGTGATAAATAAACTGCAAAAGTTCATAATAAAAATTCTGTCTACAAAAATTATCTATTTATTTATCTATCAAGATCGCATAAAGATATTTATATGCGACAATGACCAACTATACGCACGGCTCTGAAGCAAGAATAATGAATGAAATCGATAGGGGTAGAATGTAACCCGTGAAAATTAAATGTGAATCGTATAGAAACATGGAGTGTGATCAACAGGTCCTGACAAAGTGATGAGATCGTGCAGGACTGTGGCACCTGACGAATGAAACGACGGCTCCTGTGTGTTTCAGGCAAGGGACAGAGCATCTGGGACGTGATGTTGCACACCTACCCCAATTTGACGAAGGACGGGTCAAATGGAGACGAGGCCGCGGACTCCTACCACAAGTACAAGGAGGACGTGAGGGCAGCCGTCGACATCGGCGTGAGTATCAACCATCTGTCTGGTCCACTACCGTGCTGGCTTCAAACCGAGAAACCATCTTGCTTTCTGCTTTTCACCATAGACTTCGGCGTCTTTCCACTTCACATTTCTCTGTTTTCAACTAGCTAAATTGTGTTAATCTTTCTCCTACTGTGTCTTCAGTTTCTTAGTAATTCATTCGGCACAGGAATTAGACTGGGTTGACGTCTGAAATGTTTACGGCCTATAAACGAATTTATAATTACAGAAATATTATTATATTCTAGATAATCTCTCCTAGGATCAGTAAATTAATTTTTTAAATCCATTAAATACTTAATAATAATTAACCAGATATATTAAAAAAAACAGAAAAAAAGTCAATTGTTTTAAGAATAAAAACTGTAGAAACTAAGGGCCTGCTTAGGTAACAAGGTAGTAGACTATGTAAAATCAGGAAATAAAATAAATAAATAGGTATTTATGATTACTGGCAAAAACATGAGCATTTTGTTTTTGTTCTTTTGAGTTTAGAATTTGAACTTAGAACTTGTTTGTTGTTATTTTTTAAATACCTAGATAATATCTCCTAGGATCAATACATTAATTAATTATTTTAGAGGTAATTATGATTAATAACCAAAACATGAACATTTAGTTATTGTTCTTTTGAGTTTAGAATTAATTGGAACTAATAACTTGTTTGTTGTTATTTCTTTATATACAGTTACTGTAATTTATTTCATTTCGTTTTGTTTTCTTTGCATTTCATGTTATAAAAGAAGCTCTGGGTTTATCTATTATAGTTTCAATAATCAGATAACATAGAAAAAGTTTTTTAATATATTTTTTTATTTTGTCTTACGTTCAGATTCATTTTTTATTTTAAAAATCCCTATGTATTTCTTAATGACGTAGATGGATTAGGAACGACATTTTGGAAAGAATTGTATCTGGTAAGAAACAGAGTTGAGCAACCTATTAATTATTAAAATAAACCCATTTATTTTATATAATAAATTGAGGTTAACTAATGTCTTGCGTATCTTCCAGAGAACCCGCCCTCCTCATTAATTAAAATAATCAATCTATAATAAGATATCAAATTATAAATTATGTTTTATGTAATGAAATATGACATTGTAGATAAAAAAAACTGAGCAATGGTGGTGAGCTGGAGCGTGGTCGCTGACACAACAGTAATCATATGAAACCGGATAGAAAACAAACACCTTGTGCAGGTAGAACAAATCACTTGCCACTGGAGCACAATGAAAGCTGCAGTCAGATGGTGAAATTCGCTGAGTGCGATTCAAACATCAAAAAAAAAAAAAAAAAATATGTAGATAAGATGTAAGTTTGACGACAAGTGGGAGCATATTATATATATTATTTCCTTTTTTTTTTTTTTTTTTTTTTTTTTTTTTTTTTTTGCGATGAGCCATCTTTTTCGTTTATAATTGAACAAAATTGATAAATAAGGTATCATTTAAAAGATTAAGTTTTCAACTTTTTTTTTGCTGTCAACAGTCTTTCGACTGGTTTGATGCAATCCTCCATCTCTTCCTATCCTGTGCTAACCTCTTCATCTCTGCATACCCCTTACAACCAACCTCCTCAATTATCTGCTTCACATATTCCAATCTCTGTCTTCCTCTACAGTTCTTACCTTCGATTGTTCCCTCCCAAATTAACAAATCCAGCATATCTCAAAATAAGACCTACCAGTCCGTCTCTTCTTTCTGAAAGCTTCTTCCACAAACTTCTTTCCTCGCCCATCATTTCCAAAAGTCGTTCATTTCTTACTTCGTCAGTCCACTTTGATAACATAATTAATTAAGACAATATTTTATTCTAAATTCAACCTGGAAATCATTTCAAATTGTTCCGTAAGACGTTGTAGGTGTTTTGCTCCGTACCTGTTGCAGTTGATGATTAATCAACACTACACATGAGCCGGTTTTGGTCCATCCTACTTCAAATCTCGGTATTCATTGTATATCATTCGCGAAAGTTTCGTATGGGCCATAGTTTAGTACAAAAGCTGCTTTCATGTTTGTTCGAGACGATAGCATTTTATGTAAAAATACGTTAGTACAACCGTAATAATGAAAATAATATGAGTGAGATGTTAACATGTTTTGATAAATTAAATGCTTGTATTAATGTTTAATTAAGTTATTTGATAACTTTAAAAAAATTTACAGCTCGAAAAAAATAGCATAATTTTTATAATTTTTATTTCAATGTATAACTATGTTAATCAGATCCGTCTTGAATAAGAAAGCCATTAATTAATGCAAATTTGTTAATACTATTGTTTCGTGACTATGCAAAACATTGCTATTTCTTAAAATAATGTTCTCGGGTGAGAAGCCGAGTGTGCAAGGGTTTTACACACGATATTTCTGTGATCGAAACCACTGTCACCATCTTCTGGTGAAGTGTGAGCGAACACCTTGTTCAGTCAACTGATCACCCGAGAACATTGTAATAATTTTACACCCAAAAAACTTCATTCTTTTGTATTGAAAATTGTTAGCGCCAATTTGTATTGGTGATTAGCTGTTTTCGTCTCTGTATGATTTTAAAACCGTTTGACGACATGCTAACACAGTAGGGTTCATGCGACTGAGTTCTGTTTTGTTTTGTACAGGCCGGCACGTACCGGTTCTCGATCTCATGGCCTCGCGTGATGCCGACTGGAGACACGGACAACATCAACCAAGCTGGAGTCGACTACTACGACGCTCTCATCAACTACACCATTGCCCGTGGACTCACGCCTTTGGTGAGTTTTAGAGAGGAATGAAAACATCAAAGAGATGGGCGAAACGATCAGAAAGTTGCATGGAAGAGTTAGAATCCTTCAAGCTTAACCTGTAAAGGTGGAAAGGAGAAATGATGGATTTTAAAGATGGATGAGAACGATTGTTGGAAGCTGATACTGTTAACAGGATGAAGAAGCCATAGACTTCAGAAACTGTGGGGAGAAATGGGTTTTAACTGTTACCGGAGTCAGGAATGAGACTAATGTAAATGTAAATGTAAGGGTAGGTAGGTAAGTAAGAAGAGAAGAGTTCTGCTGTTAGGTAGTAGCCATGGGAGACGTGTAGGTCCTCTTCTGCAGTATCAGTTAAGCACAGATCACCCGGTTACAAGTTTTTTCAAACCTTGTGCAACATTAGGAGAGGTTACAGTGGATATAGTATCCATCTGGAGGGGTTTCACTAAGGGGTTTCACTAAGGGGTTTCGAGTCGTAATAGTGGGAGGTGTACACATTCCATCCCCGCGTTAAAAGATCAGTAAAATACGCTGCTCACCTCGTTGGTGATGACGTAATTATAATAATAAGTTTTTAATTGACCCCTGATTTGTATTTCAGCTCTTCTCGGGAAAGTGCCTGAAGCTGGCCACAGAATTTGCCTTATAAGTATGAAAATCTTCTAGAAACAAAAAGAAGAATAACAAATCGATTAAAAAAAGCAGAAGGGAAATAAAAAACACTTTTCATTCTTGTTTTTATTCAAGCAAATTAAGAAAAATACTTAATACTCAGTTAATCTTGCAGTATAAAATTTACACCATTACCGTTCATTAATATTTATCCGAAAGGATTGCAGTTTTTCCCTCTACTATTTTTGTATTGTGCTTCAACGATTCCTGGAAAATCTAACAGCTTCCTTATTTGATAAGTTTATACAGAGCTAATGTATGCTGTCTTTAACCTACACAATGGCTACCACTCATCACTCCAGCCAGTTACTACACTTTCAACACAACTGCCTATCGCCTGAGCAAAGATATTATAACAATCCGTTCCTATTTCAGGCGTGCCAACTTTCGGATATTCAATACACTAGACAAATACAGATATCATTTAAAATCAGTGAATTTTCTAATTGTATTTAAAGGGGATTGAAACCAAATAGCTGCCATATTTGCAATGAAAGCAGTAAGACGGAAAATATGTTTATTACATAGTGAGAGAATATCGCCAGGTAAATGGTTCATACACCAATTGTCCACCACACACACATATCACAAGATTTTGCCACTTATTTTCTTTTCTCCTAGCTGAAGTTGCCAATGTAATGGCATTTTTAGAAGACCCTAGTTCACCAAAAAGGATCTGGCCCCAATTATTCGTTGCACACCACCTTTAGATGTCCATAGATTGTTCCTTTTACCGGTACGTTGATCTGCTATCTGAACCGATGCAGGAGAGAGAGGCATAAATAAAATGCGGCTTTCACTTAAATATCGTTTTAAGTCGATGCTGTAAGACAAATCATTTTACGTAAGTACCTGACTCTTCTTGAATCCCATCTCGTTCCTCTGCTTTAGATAAGAAGCCAAAGCTACTCGTTATCTCTGGAAAAAAAGCGAATATGCCGAGCAGGTAACCTTGTTATTCAGTTCATTATCACGCTGTGTTACTCTTTTCTAAATCCTCTCTGCTTAGAGCGCTGGTGAATATAATGGAAAAAATATCACAGACGATTAAGTGAAGAAATATGGAATTTTGATGATGGAAAAACAAGTAAAACGACGTCACTTGTTTCATTTAATAGGAGTTGCTGTCTGAACACATTACTTCTATGTGAGAGGCGTCCTGTGGACCTGATGAAATAACTTCATGCCTTATTACATTTTCTTGTTTTTCTTCTTTGTTTCTAAGATTTCTCTCTTTTTCCACTTTCTTTAATTTTTTTACATTCTCTTGGCCGTGCGTGGTGGGTGAACGGTTAACGTTGTGGCCTCGCATTCGGGAGAACGCAGGTTCGAATCCCCGCCCGCGCATTCAGATTTGGGTTTTCTATGGTTTCCCCAAATCACTCCAGGTGAATGCCACGATGCTTCCTTCAAAAAGGCCATGGCCGAATCGACGTCGACGAGGCGTTGAGCAATAAGAAAAAAAAAAAAATCTTTGATACGCCTGGATACTTTTCTCAACGTACGACCATTATTTTTTAAGATACATTTCTACTATAACCGTTTTAACTTTACTAACTTAACAATTTGTATGTTGGAGTTATCTTTTTGATTCAGTGTAAGCAGGCTGCAGAGTTCCCAAATATAATTATTTATTAGTTCTGTTCTTCCACTCATTTCCATTTTTCTTTGGCCTAAAATATATTTAAAAATTTTTCGATATTTTTTCTACTTCTTCAACTCAATTGTTCTTATTTAAATATAATGTTAGACTTACTGTTGCATAGAGATTCTGTAGTTTTATTACCAGTAGTTTGTATTATTTCTCCAAATTACTTGAATTGAAATACTTTACTGATTTTACCATAATTTGGTTTTAGAGATTTTAGAGCAGTTTTAATGTTTCTTTCTGACGACTTTTACATGTAAGCTTTTTTGGCAAACCAATTTAAAATCAGTATTTCTGTCACTTGCCCAAATTATCTTACTTTCTTTTGACAACCCTCGAACTCTTCGATTTTCTTGAACAATTCTGTCGAAATTATCTGCATAATTTTATCAATATAATTTTTTAATTGCTTTTCGACGACGATGTCACATAGGCAGACACTGTAAGTATTTGATTTTACGTATTTAATAAACAATGTCTATATTAATTTTCTTCAAAATATGAAAAAACACAACAAAAATATTAACACTTATTAAGAAACGCCAGTTCTCTAGGCGGAATCGAACCGAAGACCTTTTCAACAAGAAGCAACTGCGCATGCCACTAAGGCACCAGTGCCTGTTCATTCGTATTGCTTAATTCATAATTTCATAGTGCTGATGTGTGTAAAACT
The DNA here is from genome assembly GCA_031002005.1 of Vandiemenella viatica. Classification (NCBI taxonomy): domain Eukaryota; kingdom Metazoa; phylum Arthropoda; class Insecta; order Orthoptera; family Morabidae; genus Vandiemenella; species Vandiemenella viatica. Next base: position 128,968,052 of record JARYHS010012519.1, on the reverse strand, counting down.
GTTTTTTCAGGTTACAATTTACCACTGGGATCTGCCTCACGAGTTGCAGAAGCTTGGTGGATGGGCGAACCCGGTGCTGGCCGACTACTATGTGGAGTACGCCAGCCTACTATTCGACAAGTTCGGAGATAGGGTGAGTACATAAGATACTAAAGCTGGGGTCACACGCAATGACTAGTATGTGAGAATTAGATCGTTGCAGACAACTCGTTGCCTGTGAACAGAAAGACTGAGAAAAACGCGGAGACTGGAGTACGGGTGTGAGGTTTATAAACCAAGAGCAGAAACATCTGGAGCAAACCACAGACGAGTCGACGCATGTGGGCGCTGCATTTCAAACAACTCCGCAAATCGTCTTCAAGTTGCCCAATTTCGTGCATCGTTGTCAGAGTACCTTTTAACTAAGGAAGGATTTCGTCAGTGTAGACATGAGTGTCTTGTGGAGTTCGTTCATTGATTTATATAAGAGATTTCTGTACTTGTGGCGTGTTAAATCAAAATGTTTCAGTGAGGGGACGAAAAGAAACAGATTTATAACACTTAGGCGCTAAAGTACGGACAGATTGATCAAGAGAAACGGTCAGAAAAAATTAATTCTCTCAGTACTGTCTACCGTAAAGTGTTAGGAAAATTAAATTAGTCAATTCGTTGAGGCGCTGTATACGAGGACCTTAATAAGCCAGCCATATAGTATTTCGAATTGTTCGGATTTTTAAGTGATCTTGAAATTCCGAAGGAGTCTACAAATACCATGGATGGAAACTCTGAAGAAATAATGGGAGAGGTTAAGAAAATAGCATTTTTTGATTGTTTTGATTACTTTGTAAAGTTATACAAATCAGAAACACAATGGTACCTGCGTTACCCGCTTTTAACAAGGTTTTTATGAAAAAAAAGGACGGAACATGTATTAGTTATTATCATAAACTAATTTTATGTAAGAGTAGAGGCTTTACCGGCATCTTATATAGGTGAAATGTTCTCGGGAAATTAGCCTAGTCACTTGACAATGGCGGCGGAGTATATGACCACCGAAGCGTCGTGCTTTACACACGTTCTCACTCGGTTAGTGTGCCGAGAACATCTCAGCTAATTTTGTTCTTACTAAATTAAAAACATCTAGGCCAGTTTACCAATATCGAAAAAATCCTTTCCACTTACGAAACAGCACTGGATAGAAGTTTTTGGAATGAATAAAACATCGTATTGCTTTAAAGTTCTCCCGCAGTTTTTTCTGATGACATTGTTTTGTTAGCAGAACGTAGTAAAAATAATGAGAACTTATTGAAAGACATGAACAAAATATTGAGAGAAGAATTTTAAAACTAAATATTATAAATTATGACATTTGAAAGTAGTTCAAAATATTTACGATTTTCGGTTTAAAGTAATGACACCCCATAATTTCTTATTTGGCTCAGCCATATCACTGAATTTGTTTACTTCCACAAAACTGAACTGAATGGTAAAATTGTGCCTTCTGGATCTTCGCCTCATAAACAATTAATTTCACAAACGAAAAATACACTTATCACATACAGAACATAGTTACATGTTGCACAGACAGATGGCAAGACTTCACTTCCCCCATTAGTGTTTAGCATTGGCGTTAGCAAGGACAAGCGGCCATGAATTGAAAGCTCCAAATTCGACCAGGCTAATGATGAGTAAACCTCATTAAACGCAGTCTACTCATAATGTTGGAGAAAGGTGGTGAAGAAGATCGTGTTCCCGCCATTCAATATATACATATGATATTTGAATCTGTCCAAATCTTTGTAAGAATATACCGACTGAAACTTGTACGAAGAACTTGTATGAAGTAAGAAAACAGATTTGTGGAATATTCTTTTGTAACATTGTAAAATTATATGTAAGCATAATATACTTATGTTTTCAATGTTTTACACTATATTAGCACAAATTTACTTATTCGCAGTGACTTCCGACTGTTGAAGTCTTGTTTGGATTGTCTACACCTGGCAAACGAAATGAAAGACGTCATATCACCATTCTGATTTTAAATCTCTAAGCTATCATCACCCTCATGGCCATTCAAAATCTATGAGTATTAGAAAACTATTTTTAAGCCAAAATTCCGAAAATTTGTACTTAGCGATTTTCAAAGTCGTTAGTGTATTTATTCACGATACAACCAAAACTAAAACTTGTTTACTCACTGATATTTTTTAAACAGAAGTTAACAATATCAAGTAAGAACCATTTAATATCGCAGTTTTTCCTACATTTATTTATGCGGGCAAGCATTTCTTGCTTCTCTTCCTAATTAATACCAACCTTTATTATTTTTTTATTTGACTGAAAATCTCCCTAGTATAATTCTCCATTTTTTCCTGTCGCTAAAGCTTGCTTACAACGTTGAATTTTTAAGGCTTGTTTCGTGCAGGTGAAGTACTGGATCACATTCAACGAGCCGGACCAGTTTACCAAAGGCTACGCCTCGTGGGGCGGTCAAGCACCCTCCGCCAACGCCTCTGGGATCGGAGACTATGCCGCCGGGCACACAGTCCTCAAGGCGCATGCGCGAGCCTGGCACCTCTACAACGACACCTACAGAGCTACCCAAAACGGTAACCCACTCTGCTGCTCATCTGGTATCGTAATATTTCTAATACGAGCAGTATTACTGTATTTGCGACTGGTGTTGGTACGAACTCTGTATTGCGTTCCAATGTTGTCTGTATTACAAATCATCTGGCTTACTCAATAATCCATGTGAATTTCCTGCCTCAAATGCATAAAGTAACCGAGAATTGAATTTGTTCTTAAAATGAATTTAACGTACAGAACGCATTTTTAGTTTTGAGGCGTGCATGAATGTGCGGAAACAGAAAATGATAGAGAGCAAACTAATTACTCTTTGCCATGTTTCAACACTTTTTTTTGCTTGATTATATTCTGACAACGGCTACTCGTCTCTGCCGTTGTTTTATATAGACGCTACAGAAAATTCCAGAATAACACAGAGAAAGCCGCTCGATTTTTCTCGAACGGCGACAATGCAGGTAACAATCGAAACAACATTACAACAATCACAATTAATTAAAAAAATCTTTCTCAATAATCATGAAACACACGGAAATGAAAATTAAAGATATTTACAGACAAAATTATGAACATAAACCAGTCCAAACAGTTGAAAATTGTCGCCCAAACATCGTGACTCACATTAACACTTACAATTACATACTTCTAATTAATATTTCATACATAATATTGTCCTTGATCTCATTACACATTTAAATACTTTCTCTCCATAAAACAATGTTAATTTACATGAAAAATATACACAAATTTACAATAACTCACACGAAAAATACACAAAACTATGATTATTCAACTCCCAGCTCCCCTACGCATAGGACTGTTATAAAGTTTCTTGATACAAGTAAGAGATGGTCACGTTAATTACGCTCATTCAAAATATAAGCGTATCAACAACAGAACTGATAATAGTGATACAAGAAACCCAGAGCTAAACTTCTTTAACCCCGAAATATTTAAGTCAAGTCAAGAAACTATTTGTAGTCACTCCAGTTAATAATAATAATAAAACAAAAAATCAAGAGTTTTTTGTACTAAAAGAGCCGGATGGAATGTCAGACTAACAAAACATAAATAACTGGTCACTGTCATCTCCATCCATTTTCATAGCTGTATAGTGCCATACCATTAAATCGCAACAACGGAGACAATAAAGAGAGAATCAACGGAAGCAATAAACTAGAGAGGAAGCTGTAACTAGGATCAAGGAGACCACTGTGGTGGAGTAGTGGTAGAATAGACAGTAAGCTGTAAACAAAAACGACCAGACTGTTTCCAGATGACGGAAATTATTACATAAAACCGCGATGACACGAAATAGACCTATCAGACGAATTCATTATCGTTTACTGAGAATTTGTTCAATGACGATTGAGGAAACTCTTGATTTGTCTCTATTTAATACACCAACAGTTTTATGTGTGTCACAAGGAATAAAAATTCTATTAAAAGGCATCTTGCGGTGAACAGACCAATTAGTGATTAGGAATTTGGTCCCCTTCAGGCAGCAACTTCGCACAAGTGTAGCAGCAACCTTGCATTCTATAAAAACTGTACGAGAAGTGGTAGTTAGTTGGAGCTTTTCATTTTTTCGTCAACGTGGTTGGATGAATTAACTGATTTACTAGAAAGATGTTTACAAATCCTTTCTGAGAAAAGTTGGTTTCTTCGGCTGTTGACGGTATTTTGAACCATGAAAATATTTCGATATGGGTTAAAAGAAATAAGTGACGATAAATTATTCGAAGTGGATAGTGTAAAGAAATTACGTTACTAATGACGCAATGTATACAGTGTTATACAAAACAATTTAGTGTTACTGTAGTCAGAATGTTTAAAAAGGATTGTTTTGGGATTGCAATAACGGATAATGTAATACGGAGCGATAAATTATTTTAATCTTTGCTTAATCTGGGCAGATTGTCATTGAGGAAGATGTTTTAATGCCAGTTACCAAATTGTTTCATCAGATGGTTTTCTTGGCTGTGTTGCAGGCAAGGTAGGCATCACGCTCAACATTGACTGGTACGAGCCGGCCACCAGCTCGGCCGACGATGCGGAGGCGGCAGAGAGACATCTACAATTCGAGGTGCGTGACGTCTGACGGTTTGTTTGCAGTTTTGTTTTTACATCCAGTATCCTCAGCAAGTGGCTTATAAGAACTTAATTTTCATCTCTACTGATAGCATATTAGAGAGAAGACTTTGTGATATTACTGTGCGTCGTCAACGAATTATTGATATGTGGAGCAAATATAAACGAAAGAAAACTGAACGCCATGAAGAGTAGCACAACTGGTAAGATTAACAGTGGACGAAATATGAAAATAGGATCAGATGTACTTTATTATGAGAATACTGTAATGGCGAAAACATGAGTGATCTCAAAATCAAGATAGTACTATTGAAAAGGGAAGTGTTTTAGTATAAGACATTTACGTACCACCCTCAAAGAAATTTTAAACCCCCTCGGTATGGAGTATAGCATTTAATGGAAGTGAGATCTGGAATTTGCTAATACCAGGAGGATGGAGAATTGAATTATGTGGTGATGAAGAAGTGTGAATAGATAAAGTACTAAATGAACATGTTTTGGAAATTAATGCCAGGAAAAGATTTTGAGGGAGAATCCTACAGAAAGAAGAAACAGAATTAAGCAATGAGGGACTCGTTAATGTATCAGTGGAGGAAACAGTCAAAGCTAAGAACCGTGGAGGAAAATAAAAAATTAAATTACAGCGAGTAGTTAATTTGAGACCTGGGCTGCAATATGTTGAGACGAAGAGATTAGATCAGTACGGGAAGTGAAGGAAGATTGACTCTTATTAAGAGATTGATGTGGGGAAAGAAAATTAGAAACCTAATTAGACAGAAATTTACTGAAACTGAAGAACTTTAGAATACAGACAAAATGTAGCATGGTTGATAAACAAGCAAAAACTACTGATGAATACATGTGTTGTGGTTGTAATAAGAATGCTGAGTTGATAATTTAAACTACAATGTTTCATTCAAATAATTTTGTAGTAGGGTATTAGCAAAGCAATTTATCCGCAGATAATTTCGTTGTATTGACTGCATGCATCAAGAGTTTAAGGGTAGTCAGATAGTTGTCTGAGTAAGGTAATTGTCCTTAGCTCAAATTTCCGTGCAGCCAGGAATTTTAACGACCTTTGATTTGTTCAGATGGTTTGGATTCCACGTTGATTTAGGTCTTGCCAGAGAGGAAATTCACGAAAAATCAAGATTCTACTGGTCAGAAATTCTATACGCATTTACTTTTTCACAAAGGCTTTAAGCCTACGCAGCTAAATTGAGATTTATTTAGCTTCATTATACTCAAGTCGTTCTGTTTAAACATTGACTTAACAGTCTAATTTTCGAGATGATAAACGCAAAACATGATGCAAACACCAGTAACACCTACTGAAATATAGGTAAAGGAGAGATCGAACTATCCATTTCTTAAATTCGGTAATCATAAATTAGTTTCTGAATTATTTTGCTTAGTACAATATTTCAAGGAAAAATTCAGTGGGGATCAGGAACTGACCACAACCATAATGAACCGTCTAAGGACGAGAAAAATTAAAGTTTAGTTGATTCGTCACAAGAAACGTTGGAAGTTGTTAATTTTCGTGATCACCGGCCAGTAAGGAAGCGTCCACCAATAACGTGAGGTGTTTTTTTTCGAAAATCCGAACCCCCTCCCCTTGGTGAGATCTGGTGGGATCCCACCACCCCTCGGTGATGTTTGATGAGATCTCTAGGAACCTCTCTCATGCCCCCCCCCCCGCTAACGACCTCGTAATTTTGGAGACAAGCTCTCCCGTTCTTCATGGGAGATGAGATCCTGCCCCCCCCCCCCTCGTTACGTGGGATCGACGTCGTAAGTAGTTTTGAGACTTTTTTTAGCTGTACTGTTCTTCCAGGAAGTAAAAAGATGATGTGGATTTCTATCAACCCTGCCCCCTCCCATTTCGTAAGATCTGGTAAGGTTTCGCCGGACCACGCTCCCCCTATTTGACCACACGTAATTAATGGTCGCCCCCTAATGATACGTACGTGATAGGCTGCCTCCGTAGCAGTAAGTGTACGAAGGTTAGTTCGAAATGTTCTCGGGCTTCACTGTTTACAGAAAATACGGACGTATCGTTCCTTGAATGTGCTGGTTGATAACATCCGATATGCATGCAGGCAGGACTGTGGGCTCACCCCATCTTCACCGAGCAGGGCGACTACCCCCCACTGGTGCGACAGAGGGTGGACGCCAACAGCAGGAAGGAGGGACGCGCCCGTTCCAGGCTGCCGTACTTCACCCAGGAGGAAATAGAATACATCAAAGGTGAGCTAATAAATGTACCGTGCGGTTCAGTCATGTCCCATTCTCCACCAGTTGAGAGTAAAATTTTCAGCTACCTGCCTGTTTTTCTTACGCACTTACGCCCTACAAATTACCTATTGTCTACATTTCACGAAAAACTGGTTTAAACGCCCGTCGAAAATGAAGGGCCTCACCTATGGTGATAGTAAGAATTTGTTCTGGAGAAGTTTCTGAAGATAGACGAATAACGATTAATCATTACCTTTTTTATATTTTTGGTGATATTAGTAAACTTTCTGTGCTTAAATTCTCGGAGTATTTGGTTAGGATGTTTTAAATAACTCCGTTTGATTTTTTTTTTACGACAATTTTGTTATGAAAAAGTCTCTAAGTAAAGTGTAATTTCAATAATGGATAAATATCTTTTATTTGATTGATATGTTCCGTGAATATCTACATTTCATGTAATCTTTCTCTGGATTTTAATAAGCTTCCCTGTTTGTTATCTTCTGTAAAAAAAGGTTCTTAGGTTATATTGTCACTTTCAGTAACTGCTACGGAAAATACAACGTAAACAATTAATTTAAACAAATGTCACCTTATATACATATTTTTATATCTCTGTCTCGCATTTTAACCTTTATCTCTGGTACACAACATACAATTACCTTTATCTGGCATCGCAATTACGCTTTAGTTGAACAATTTAAGGGCAAATAAAATCAATTTCACTTATTTATTTGAAATTTACTTTTCCTTTCTACAGTATAAACGTAAAAAAGAGTCAATACAGCTATTCATTTCAATTTTGCTGATTAGGCAAGCAGCGCTGTGTTGACAGGCACTTCGGACATTATCGAGACTCGGCGAAGATGGCCGATGTATCACGGTGAGGTCTCCAGGCTCAACGCATTTTGTTGTAACTTTGTAGAAACTAAGCAAAAAAAACAAAAAAACACGGACACAAAAAATGTAAATCACGACATCCATCTTATTTCATCTTCCAAAGACATAGCAATCGGGTATACGCATTTATAAGCCTGTGCATAATAATGGATTAGCCGATGTATTATAGCCCGTCCAGTTAACAGAGGCGGTTAGAGATCTCACTCCGCTGCGCTTAATATCTCTGGATGCGGAGGGAAATTTGCCACTTGGACTCTGCGGTGAGCTCGCTGTGGTAGGAACGAGAGGGGGCGTGGGGAGGGAAACATGACCTTGAGGTATAGTGTACAGCGGTGGCCCACACAGCAGCACCTGTTGTACGAAGATCTGTTACGCTGGGCATGGTAGACAAATGGTAACACTTTCTCAATCCGTGCAACTTTATACCATGTGTGATAATTTATCGAAATTAAAGCAGCCATCTCTGGAATGCGCTTTCCAAATAAGGAACAAAGAGTAGCATGAGGTTCACATTACCAAACCACACACAGCGGATACTATTCAACACAGTCCCTATCGTCGACAAAGAGCTGCAGCTACTTAGAAGACTGTTTGCCATATCTTCTGCCCCTCCATGCTGCTACTAATTATTGTGTTAATTTTATAAAATTTAGTATAGTGAAAGAATTTCTTTTTACATACATTTTAGTAGGTTCCCACTTCATAGCTACATTGCCAGTGCACTGAGATGCATGCTTCATTTCCAGTGATGTCACATGTTTTCAAGGTATAAAATGGTTGTTATGATTGATACAATGACCGTGGTAAACAAAGAGTTCAATATTTTGTTATTTAAACGAGTTTCCACGAAAATGTATTCGGAATTATGATATGTGAAGACACCAGTACAAATTTCACTCTCCCACTTTGTTGTTGATAATGCTATTAATTCTGGTATTACGAATCTATAATAACACATCGTAAATGATGAGAACGAGAACTTGTCGAAGTGAAAGTTAATGGACTTAAATGTTTAGAGTTTACTTACTACTAGACCTTTGGATGATGGTTTGTTTTAATACTGTTTAACTGTAATGTTCCAGTAGTGCTAATTTGAGGCTATTTTGATAGTTATTTAGTAGAGTTTCTGCAGAACTTAATTATTTTTTTTAACTTATGTTTTCAGATTCTTCATAAAAATAGCGTATTCTGTGTTTGTGAATGACTTTTGGAATCACCTCATTCACCTCAAATCTGTTTTCGATTAAATGTCTTTGTTACTTTATTAGGCTTATTAGCAGATTTATAAAACAAAAAAACTCATAGAATTATTCTTTCTCCATTCCAATGCTTGCGTTAAACTGATGACGTCACGAGTGCGGAACGATAATCGCTAGCACTCAACTTATCCCTGTAATATAACAGTTATGTTAAAATGTAATATCAGTGCACAGAGCTGGTAATATTTTCGGCTGGGTTGATTTATATTCTACACGACATTTGGTCAAGAAGCCATGCAACCTGCTTCAGTGTTTTAATTTATATTACTAGCAAGTGGATAGTATTTATTACAATTAAAGCGAAGGACAATAGAAGGCACAAAAACACTAAATAAAAATTATCAATAACCTTACACGGACCCGAACCGGCGACAAGCAGCACTCAAAAGTAGCACTTTAGCTCGTAAGCTACCAGTGCCAGCAAACGCTCGGTGTCTGACCAAGTACTATTCTCGTTTCAGGTACTGCCGACTTCTTTGGGCTGAACCACTACACCAGCTGGTACGCGGAAGATGGTACTTCTGGTGAGGAGCCGTCCAAGGATTACGACTCCGGAGTGAAGTTGTCGCAGATCAAAGACTTCCCGCTCACTGCTTCCGCGTGGCTGCGGGTGAGAAAACGGACCATCCTCTACTGCACACTGATGGCTGACAACAGCCCCCCTTGGCTCTCTCGACTTTAATTTAATTTAATTGCGATTGAGCACACGCTACGGTGGCAGTTTCCATACACACACATTTTCACCCTTTCTTGTACCCACCTATATTTGCCCTCTACAAATTTCAACTTTAAACTGTTTTACCGTTTTTTGGTAAGTTATTCATCAAATCTCTTTGTAACTTACACAGACGGAAAAAAAAAATCCCAACACCAAGAAAAAATTATTGTAGAGTAATGAAATTTGGACAATGCATTTGTCAAGTTAACATGTTTAATTGATTAAATTTTCAAGATCACAGGTTAATTTAAGCTCAAGAAAATGCATTTCAAATGTGAAATACTGTTAAATTAATAGCCGGTGTAACCTCCAGAATTTTGAATGCAAGCCTGCAAACGTGAATGCATTGTGTCATACAGGTTTCGAATGTCACTTTGTGGTATGGAGTTCCATGCTTGTTGTACTTGTGCTGTCAATACTGGGACGGTCAGTGCTGGCTGTGGATGATGCTGGAGTTGTCGTCCAATGATATCCCATACGTGTTCAATTGGAGACAGATCTGGTGATCTCGCAGGCCAAGGTAACATGTCGACACTCTGTAGAGCACGTTGCGAGACAACAGCGGTATGAGGGCGAGCGTTATCCTGTTGAAAAACTCCCCCTTGAATGCTGTTCATGAATGGCAGCACTACAGGTTGAATTACCAGACTGACGTACAAATTTGCAGTCAGTGTGTTTGGTATAACCACAAGAGTGCTCCTGCTGTCATAGGAAATCGGTTACTTCAAGGACAGCTCCGAGCCAGGCGCCCTGTAGCGTGCATTCCACTGACTACAAGCCATCGCCGTTTGCGACTCCAGTGGTGTCAAGCCAGAGCTCATTGGAGGACGGAGTGGAGATCTGTTGTGTTTTCTGATGAAAGCAGGTTCTGCCTTGGTGCCAGTGATGGCCGAGTGTTGGTCAGAAGGAGGCCAGGGGAACGCCTGCAACCAAACTGTCTGCGGCCTAGACACACTGGACCTACACCTGGAGTCATGGTCTGGGGAGCAATTTCCTATGACAGCAGGAGCACTCTTGTGGTTATACCAAACACACTGACTGCAAATTTGTACGTCAGTCTGGTAATTCAACCTGTAGTGCTGCCATTCATGAACAGCATTCAAGGGGGAGTTTTTCAACAGGATAACGCTCGCCCTCATACCGCTGTTGTCTCGCAACGTGCTCTACAGAGTGTCGACATGTTACCTTGGCCTGCGAGATCACCAGATCTGTCTCCAATTGAACACGTATGGGATATCATTGGACGACAACTCCAGCATCATCCACAGCCAGCACTGACCGTCCCAGTATTGACAGCACAAGTACAACAAGCATGGAACTCCATACCACAAAGTGACATTCGAAACCTGTATGACACAATGCATTCACGTTTGCAGGCTTGCATTCAAAATTCTGGAGGTTACACCGGCTATTAATTTAACAGTATTTCACATTTGAAATGCATTTTCTTGAGCTTAAATTAACCTGTGATCTTGAAAATTTAATCAATTAAACATGTTAACTTGACAAATGCATTGTCCAAATTTCATTACTCTACAATAATTTTTTCTTGGTGTTGGGATTTTTTTTTTCCGTCTGTGTATTTCTATCCCTGACTCCGTTACCCACGTAAGAAAATCTTCCTACACCCTTGTGCCTTAACTCGAGTGCCAGCTTGTGGTCATGGTCATTTTTAATTCGTACACCAATATCTATCCACGCCTCATCACCAATATATGCCTTGTATACTCCCATGACTCTCTTCACCCTTCTCCTGTCTTCCAATGAATCTCATTCCAGTTCTTTTATCATACTAGTTACTGGTTGATCTATTGTAATTTCCAGAGCCATATGTATCAGCGCTTCTGTGCACCTCCTCCGACTACTGATACCCAAAATGTGAGTACGATACTTCATTGGCCACACTTAAATCATGTAGTACGCGGTCTCACTAATAATAATTCTTCATCGAGACATCTCTTTCGGATCCCGGTCTTCCAATTTCATTCTCTCCGTGATTCTCTGTTCTCACTTTCTTAGAACATCTTAAACTCGATCTCAGAATTGGTATCCTTCTCGTAAATAATGCCTTGCTCTGTATCAATTACATCGACAGGTAATTTTGATCTTCTTTATTTACTTTCCCTGACTTTTTTACCATGGTTCTCAGATAGATCTCTTAGCTGCTTGTTGTTTCTTTTTCTCCATTGTACTTTTAAGTTGGTAGCACCAAAAACACTTCCTCAGAATATTCGTTTCGTATACCGTTGATTTCGTTTTATCTTGTGTGACTGGATATTGAAGTGACTAACTTTACCACATATTTATGGATTGCAATATGCACAATTGTAAGCGATTACTGTGAATATAATAAGTCTCCATCTGTTCCAAAAATCATCTTCTGTAGAACTAGCCAAATTTAGTGGTCCACAGGACATTTTTTTTTAGCAGAATTCTAGCGGAAAAGCTAGAATCCTGATGCAAGCACTCAGTTTTCTGTTTACCAAATCAATTCAGTTGAATGCCGCCTTGTATCTTCTATACGACTTACAGGTACACGATGCCCAAAGTTATTGAACAGTGCCACTATTGCTAATAAAAATATTATGTTAGCCTCAAGCTGTCAGTTTAGTGTAATTGTTGAGCCATTCATATCTCAGAAGACGAAATGATTTTGTTCCCACCAGTAAAACGTCTTCTCTGCGTTTAGATTGAAACACAGTATCTCATGACAAGATAATTTCAGTTGTCTTTATAGTGTTAGGTTCTGTGTACCGTGTTCACGGAAGTATCTGCACCCAGATCAAATAGACAATTAGTAAGCCTTGGTACTCCTGGAAATATTAATATTTCCACGTATTTGCAGTATAATTTAATTTTTTGTTGTTAATACTGGCATGGAACTTCCTGATGGAAGTAGCTGCTTGAATTCTTACGGATGATGCTGTTGTGTGTTTCAGGTGACTCCGTTCGGCATGCGCAAGGTGCTGAACTGGGTGAGCAGGCGGTATGACGGGTATCCGATACTGATCACTGAGAACGGCTGCGGAGACGATGGCTCCTCTCTCAACGACACCCAGCGCATCGACTACTACACGGTAAGAAGGCACAGCTATAGCCCGTTCAGTTAACAGAGGCGGTTCAAGGTCATTCCGCTCTATCCCCACTCCAAGGCCCACGAAGCGAATACCACAAGCACTGAGACAATGATAATTAATCACCATCCGAATACTGAACACTCGCGTCGCGAAACAATTAATCTTATATATAAAAATCAATGTTTGTGGGTTTCTGGGTTTGTTCGTCTTCTATGCATTCCTATAGCATTTATCAGATTGCAATGAATCTTTGGAGAGTTTTCGAGTGTGCGCCTGCGAAGGTTCCTGTGAAAAAAAATTTCCAAAAAGTCACCCCCTATTCCCCATAACACCCCATAATTTAGGCAAAACCACATTTTTTTATCCGATTTAGATAGGAATTTGTACACTTATACTTTAAAACAAACATAAAAATACTGCCTACATACGGTTTCCGAATATTAATCCCCTCGCCCCCTTTCCACCCCCATAATTTTTTCACCCCATAATTTAGGCAATACCACATTTTTTATCCGATTTAGATATGAATTCTGTACACTTATACTTTAAAACAAACAGAAAAATACTGCCAACATATGGTTTCCGAATATTCATCCCCTCTCCCCCTTTCCACCCCCATTACGTTTTTACCCCATAATTTAGGCAAACCACATTTTTTATCCGATTTAGATAAGAATTTGTACACTTATACTTTAAAACAAACAGAAAAATACTGCCTACGTATGGTTTCCGAATATTCATCCCCTCTCCCCCTTTCCAACCCCATTACGTTTTCACCCCATAATTTAGGCAAACCACATTTTTTATCCGATTTAGATAAGAATTTGTACACTTATACTTTAAAACAAACAGAAAAATACTGCCTAACATATGGTTTCCGAATATTCATCCCCTCTCCCCCTTTCCACCCCCATTACGTTTTTACCCCATAATTTAGGCAAACCACATTTTTTATCCGATTTAGATAAGAATTTGTACACTTATACTTTGAAACAAACAGAAAAATACTGCCTCCATATGTTTTCCAAAGCGCATCCCGTCTCACCCTTTCCAATTGTAAATGAATGAAACAGCAGCTTAAAATTTATATGTAAATATTTTTTCATTTAATCTATGTGCCTACTCAAGTCCAGCAATAGTGAAGCATTGCCGGGTCAGCTAGTTACTCATAATTTAAGAATGGCCAATGAAATGCTGCTGCGCTGGTCCAAAACCCAATTTTAAGAAATGCCTAATATATAAAAAAGAAGTGGGAAGATGTAGCCCCTGATCTATTTGCATGCCGGCGAATGGATCACGAGGGCTCACACCATTTTGAAGAACAAAGTTGACGGCTAGAATTCGACAAAGGAAATAGTAGGAAGGAACGTAAGGTATGAAGACCAGTTCCCGCTTGCACACAGTTGTCTGCTCGGAGGGGTAGGCAGCGGGAAGAGGTGGTGGTGTGAGGAGCGGTGCGTGGGGAAGATGACGTTGAGTCAGCAGTTGAGAGTTAACAGGATATAATACCAAATGGCCATCCTAACTACTTTCCAAACAATATCGGATGCTATTTACTGCTGAAAAACTGGAAGAATGGAGAGTCTTGTTGCGAGACCCTTTAGTTGACAGTTCCAGGTAGACACTGTGAAGAGCCAATCAGAATATCCATAACCTTCATGTCTTGGTCTAGAGAGGAGAGGAAGGGAACCGAGCGTGGTGGTGTAACGGCTAGCGTTCTGGCCTCGCATTCGGGAGGACGACGGTTCGAATCCCCGTCCGGGCATCCAGATTTGGGTTTTCCATGGTTTCCCAAATCACTCCAGGCAAATGCCGGGATGCTTCCTTCAAAAGGCCATGGCCGAATTCCTTGCCCCCCGTCCTTTCCCGACTCTAAAGACCGCGCTGTTGAGAGACATTAAGCAATTAAAAAAAAAAAAAAAAAAAAAAAAAAAAGAGGAAGGGAGGGGAGTGTTCCCGAGACAAGCCACGTAGCTTTTTATTCATATTATTTGTCACAGTTAAAATAAGTTACAGAACACACAACAGCATGTTTCCGTCATTTAATTATCTCCGTACGTAAGATACGATAGTCTGACAAGAGAAAACAGCACAAAATGTCTTCCCGAATCAATAGGGAAGAAAGCTACGTGCTACGCGAGGGGCGGGGGGGGGGGGGGGGGGGGGGGGAGGGGGTGAGGGTGTGGAGGTAAAAGCTACGTCAGGCTATTTTCACAGGAGTCCAAAATGGAGTTACGTAGTTTATGGACGATCCATTGCTAGCAGACAGGCCATGCAAGCTCCTCTATCAATATGAACTTCCGTATCTTCAAAATGAGAGGGATTTAGCTTTACATCAAGTTGGCATAATACTACACATAAAGATGCATTGTTTTTAAAGTAACAAGTTATGTCAGATACACTACGACATCAAATGATTGATGATCATTCAAATATTATTTTACTGAAACAAATTAACAATATATTTGATTATTGTAGGCCATTTTCTTCTACAGTTGCTTGATAAATTAGTATTTGTTGTTTAATAATAGGCCATTCCAACTGTTGGCTATTGGTCTGACTGGAATATTTGGTTTGTGGAGTTTTGGCTGACTCCTGAGTGTGGGTGCAGTTGTAATGGCGTATTATTAAACAACAAATACTAAATTAACAATAGTTTAAGTGGTTGTTAATAATTTTTACTTTAACATTAAATTGTTCACAAAGCGAGTAACTTTGCAGAGGTAAGAAATAAGCAATGAGAGTACTCTTAAAATTCTGTATTAACAAGGAAGCCGTTAATGCGATGAATCCGTAACGCTTTTGGGACACAGTGTTATTGTTCTTAATGTGTTGTTCAAATCTGCTATCCTGAATTTGGAACAGGAGGTAGTGTTCCAGCGAGAGTTTCGTTGGCATGAGAAGTATCACATTTTATAGTTTACTCTCCAACTAACGTGTAGAGAAACTGAACTTATTGGTTGAAACAAAAAATGGACTGTAGGAACGGCGATATAGGAACTAAATGAATTATTTAAAGAATGTAGTCTAGATGACTAAATTATCTTCCATATAATCAGCATCTATGTTATTAACGGGGACGAAATATGAACAGTTCAACCAGTATTTGTTTTTTTTTTTGCTTATAGATTTACGCTTTGTCGACGTCGAGATCATTGGAGGCGGGAATGAACTGGTGCAAGGAACAGGAAGGAATTTGGCTTTTTTTTTTTTTTTTTTTTTTTTTTTTTTTTTTTTTTTTTTTTTTTTTTTTTGAAGGAGACATCCCGGTTTTCACCTGAAGTGAGTTGGGGAAACCATGGAAAACCCATATCTGGATGCACGGACGGGGATTCGAACCCGCATCCTTCCGAGAGAACGATACCACTCACCCACCACGCTCGGTGTAACAGTTCTGTCACCGATTAAGCTGTCTGACCTTACACAACTAATTACAACAAACCAGGGCAATAACGTTTTGAAAAGAGACATTTTGAGTTCACGGGTCAAAGGTGTTTCCTGTTAGACTAGTTGTAGCTCATTTACGCTCTTTTTTTCTGTTGCAAAACATTGTTATCAGCTGTAATTAGTTGTAAGAAAATCCTGAAGATGAAACAAAAGGCAACGATACACTGGATGCAACTTAAAAAAAAAATGTACAAGAAAATATGCGCCCTAAGTCTATCGCAGAAACGTTGCTTTCATACCAACCCAGTGATTGAATCACAGTTTGAAAGTTAATAAAATTTCGGAACAGAGCTTATAAACGGAGAAGATTTTGTTGAAACGTGGTCTGAATGTAGTATGAAACAACAGAAACGCAAATCAGACCAGTTGCTTACGTAACCCTTTTGTTCTGCAACCACCAAAACAATGCAGGAATATTTTTTTTTTACGTTAAATTATTTTTGTGTCTATTACTAGCTATTGCCCGCAATTTTGTTCATATTGAGTGTAAAGTACGGTCTTCTCTTTAATATGATCTTGTCACATTTAAGACATCGCCATCGAGAAATAAAAAAGTTAGTACGATGTCGAACGTGCGCTGAAGTCACGATAAACTTTTCCACTGCGAGGAGTAAGTAAAGCCGACCACTATTTCTTGTGTCAATCGCGTTCGACGGAAAATTGATAGTAATTTGTGAGAAATTTTATCTTAAATATCTCAGCTTTCCGACTTCACATGAAAATGGAATATATCCTATTCTACCACCTGAACTATAGGTTGAACATTATTCAAAAGCGCATCAAAATCTGACGAGTAGTTTTTGGGTGAATCGTGTTCAACCAGAAATGGATATTAATTCGTGAAAATTATTATCTTCAGGTTCTCAGCTTTCCTAATTCACGTCAAAATGAACAATATTTTGTGTTACACCCTGGACCACGGGTGTACATTATTAGAAAGCACATTAAAATTCGAATTTTTGAGTTAATCCCAACTTTCATGCCAACTTGCACACAGACAACAGACGAATAAGGAAACGTACATTGCTTCTCGCAGTCAAACAGTTTATGCCCAGGAATATAAAGAAAGAAAAGCACTGTTCAATTACTGAGATGGGAGGAGGCCAATATTGGCCTCCTACCTATCATTCGGGAGGACCGGGGTTAAACTCGGTTCGGCCATCCTGTCTGAGGTTTTCCGTGGTTTCCCTCAGACACTTAGGCGAATGCTGGGATGGTTCCCTACAAGGCCACGGCCGACCTTCCATCCCCTTTCCCTCCCCGTAGTAGTAGATTGGCTGAAAAGAGTCCCCTATGACTCTCCAGCAGCCCGCCTCCCAGCCTTCTGCTGGGAGGAATGAAATTTAAAAAAAAAAAAAAAAAAAACTATACAATTATGGTATCGTTTGTTAATGTCTTGATATGATTTAGGGCCGTCCGGTCCAGCTGGTGTTAGTTTACCCTTCTACTGTTTTTATTCACGCAATAAGAAACAATACAAAGTTCCGTACAAATCGCGCCATCCATTTCTGGAATTACAGCAAACCTAGAGTCACCCGCACTCTACCAAGAAAAGATTCGGTTGAAGTAGATTTACCCTATACTATTTTTATTCGTCTGAAAAGATTAATGCGTACCAAGCTTCATTGATTTCGTACCAACCATTTCCTGTACTAAACTAAACGGTGATTTAGCATCAAAGTCCTAATAGTGGGATGGTTTGGAAGCTTTCATACGGAATGTTAGTTTTCATTTTAGTCCAGGTTACATTTCGACCTACGAGTAATTACATTTGCTGACTTTGCTGCTCGAAAATCGAAACATGGACCGTAGTCGCATTAATACATACCACATACATAAAAATGTATCTGGAATGTGTCTGTTTATTCCAGCATCATGCAGAAAATACATATCTTGAATGGATTTTCAGAATTTGAAAGCCTCGGGTCAAAATTAAAATTAACGTATATCTTAATACGTTACTACACATTTATTTTAAGAATAATCTAGCATTACCTCGTGGTGTACCCTGGACAACGGACTGCTAATGCAGGACGGCTGATAATCTACACAATAGGCGACCGAACTAGATCCCGTATCTCTCACGGTCACACAAAGCAACATCAGAATTATTGTATTAGTTGCTTGCCATACGACAAATAAAATAAATAACCTGAAAACTTGTGAATCGATTTTGACCGAGGTTTCACAGTATCCAACATTAGATATGTGTCATTATGCTGACTCATCTGCCACTGGAGTATTCAGAGTTGTACATCAAGCATTCAGAACTCAGTGAAATATGAAAAAAGAAATTCTTTACTTACGATTTGTTTCAGGGAGTTACAAACTGCGGCGCCATTGTTATCGTAGAAACTGCATTGTTGCATTACCAAAACGCAATAAATTATAAAATGAAGGAAAGCAGGTTTGTTGTCCTAAACTGTTTTTATTTGCAACACTACAGGCTTAATACAACGTTCTATTTATATTAAAAACCATCAGCCTACGCATTAATTATTGTGAACAGAATGAATCTACTTTTGGCTTCATTCGGTAATCTTGAGAACTTAAATATATTATAATAGAATTAAAAACTAGATTATATCAGAAACTCACGTGTATAGTGCAGAATGTAATACGAAGAGGTTCAGTTTTCCTAAACCGCATATGATCGCCAGAGACATTGTAGAGATTGTGATCAAAGGAAACCTCTGTTGTTTTTTCGTTATTGGTTTGTCGTATACAATTCGTTTAAAAAATGATCATCCTGAATTAAAGGAAAGATTGTTTCAAGTTTTGTTTAATGTGGAGTATGCAAAAGAAAACTGTTTTTATTGCTTTCATTAAAGGCTACGGTCAGAGACATTGTAGTTGTGTTTTTAGTGCGAAGTATGCAATATCTAGTGGTTCCATCTTTGGTATTAACGGTCTGGTGGCTCAGTGGTTAAGCGTCTGACTGGAGATCGAAAGGTACCCGGTTCGAATCCCTGTCTCGGCGGGGTTTTTCAAAGGCGCTTAACCCAACCTTCACCTCTGCCACAGCTTGCTGTGTAAAGTTAAATACACTAGTTCAGATTCCACGTATAACTGTAGGTTCCCCGTACCCGGCAGGGTTTTCGGGTCAGGTTAAGGCGGCTACGATTCCGCGCAGCCAACAAAAACCCTATCTGCAGGTCATTACGATCACACGGAATTATTATCTTTGGTATTTATCAACATACGTTCAGAATTTCATTTAAAGTTCCAGCGTTATGTAAAGTTGAAACATAAGACATACAAAACCAATCAGTAGAGATTCTAAGCTTCAAAACGGTGAAAACCCTATCGAAATCTGCTCTGTAGTTTCTGTGTTTTTATAGCAAAATTTTAACCGGTTTTCTTTTTTTAGATATATAGAGGAATAAATTGATTCTTCCGCATTTTTTTGAATAATCTACTCAGTTAAAATTCAATAGAATTTCATCGCATTTTTTGTGCGCTGTATCGTATTACTCTACCGTATTTCTCTACCGAGCTTGTTACATGAGCGACATAGCCCTGTTCTGTCATTCGTTAGGACTTGTGTACATATCCCGTCCGAACATACTGATTTAGGGTTATCAAAGTTCTCCGGAAATCACTCGAAGCGAATCTCGGGATGTTTCCTTTAAAAGACCCTGACCGAACATCTTTACATTCTTTATCCCGTTAGATTAGGTTATTATTATTATTAATTTAATTGCTATGGAGCTAACGCTCCTGTGGCAATTCCCCATACCACCTAATTACCCCCTCCCTTTTTTTAAAATTAATTTTATAATTTACTTTTCCGATTTACAAATTTTAATTTCAAAATCATTAAGCGTTTTTGGTAAATTACTCACCACTTCACTTGGTAATTCCTTCCAATCCCTGACACGTTTAGCAACAAAAGAAATTTTTCCCACTACCTTATGTATGAAATCGAAGGCCTGCTTGTGGTCATGGTCGTCTTTTCCATTAGATGCAATTTTTTGACCAATATCCCTCCAAGCTCAATCACCAACATATGCCATGTACGTTTCCCAGCGCTCTCTTTACCCTCCTCCAATGACTCCAAATCCTGCTCCTTTATCATATCAGTTCCTGACTGGGTTCCACGATACTTTGCACACCCTCCAACACCTGTATTTGATATCCAAAATGAAGTTCCGATACTACACCTCCAAATTCAAAGAATGGTCTGACCAAAGTTTTGTAACCCTATTCCCTAACTTGTCTGGTACATCCTCTCATCCCGTAAACGAAGAATTTTGTAACCTTCTCCTGCTCTGCCCAGTTGAGTTTGTTATCAAACGTTATCCCAAAATATTTACACTTCAAACCTTCAATAAGCAACTCTATAATCATATTTAACCTTTAATTTTTCTATCTGTGTACCTAATATGCTGACTCTTCTTACCATTTATCTTCATTCCATGCTGACTAACCCATTTAGATATTTTATCCATGTCACCCTCTAGGTATTCACAGTCTTCACCTGTTTTAATCATATTATATATCATTATATCATCTGCAAACAATCTAAATTCTGACTGTAACCCATCAACACAGTCATTCATTAGAATAATTAACAGCAACGGTCCCAGTACACTACTCTGTGGCACTCCCATATTAACTTCCACCTCTTTTGATAATGTAATACCTACTCTAACACTTTGCTTTCTGGTTTTTAAGAATTCGTCTATCAAGCAAGTAACCTTTTCATCCAATCCAATAGTTTTCTGTTTATTTAAAACCATTTTAGGCTCACTCTGTCAAATGACTTCATATCTTTCATTTCAAGGTAAGGTGCAACATTGTATCCCACAATCTTTAATAAATCAGTAGTAATATTATCTATACCAACCACTTTACGTTCTGTTAGCTTTCTGAGTTCATTCATAATTTTCTGAGAATGAATAACTAATAATTTTACTGAAAAGGGTCGATGAGACCCTACACCAGGCTACATCCTAGGCATCTCATCACCTGGGAGGAATGAAACGTTAAAAAAGCACACAATTACTATTGTAACAATTATGCATTGAGTAAGTAAATTTATTAAATGATAGTATCAGTTCTGACAGTAATGCCTAAGGTGTGGTGTCTGTTGTCAGGGCTACATGTCAGAGCTGATCAAGGCCATCAACGTTGACGGAGTGAACGTGATCGGCTACACCGCCTGGGCACTCATCGACAACTTCCAGTGGACTGAAGGCTACACGTGAGTACAAACTGCGAAGTAAAAAAAAAAAAAATATATTAAGTCGTCAAAAATTTATTTTGCAAAGTTTTTTTTTTTTTTTTTTTTTTTTTTTTTTTTTTTTTTTTTTTTTTTTTTTTTTAAAGCGAAATTCTAGTCATTATTCGTTTGCAAAATTATCTGCCAATTTCGTATGAAAATCGAACAAGTATTTTCACGATATAATTTATTACAGGATTCATAGAGTTCTTTATGAGCTGATACAGATTTTCTGTAGTATAATGTCATCTATTGGAGAACCAATTGCTATAATTATTCAATTTACTTTCTTACAAAATCCACAAATTCCAATATAATTGCTATCATTTACCTGTAATTTTCAGACTACGTATCACCGTACATTATTAAAGAATCTCGGAAATTAAGGTGGGAAAATTATTATTATTTTTGTTTGTAGTATATCTGAATTTGTATAAATCACGTAGGATTAAACAAATTGAAACATTTTCAGAGTCGGCGCATTGTCACTCTTCGTTTAGTACCAATCACAGAAAACTACTTTCATCCTTCAAATAAAATCCTTTATAATTATTATTACCACCGTGATTTTTTTTTAATTTTAGTTTATAATAGTATATTTCAGGTACGAAGAACTAGAACACTACAAACTTTAAATTTTTAGTTAGAGTGTTCCGATATTATTATCGCGTGATGGACAGACATATAGCAATAGAGATGAGTAATTCCATAAGGATCATGCTTTATAAAAAAGTTACGCTATCCTAAATATTAAAAAGTCTATACAGACATTTTCCTAGACTGATGTTCCTGCTGTTATGACGTTGTGATCACCTCCACAGTAATTTATAGGTATTTGAGCTAAATGTCCACCCCGTTGAGTCTGCTGGTTGCGGGATCGTGATGATGTCCAACGCCTGGCGCGGAGTCAACTGGTTCGAATCCTGGTGCTGAAAGAAATGTCTATCATGAGGAACTGGCCCGTAGGATGAGAGAGGTGGCGGTGTACAATTCCTAATCGCCAGATTGTGTACCAAATCCGTGGGTTAAATCCTAATCTTTTCCGCAGCGAGTATTTTCTGTAAGACACCGTTGATAGTGATTCGTCCACCGGATGGCGATGTTTAGCCTGGCGGCCCTTTGGTGTCTTTCGGAAGAGAAGGCATGAATGGAGCGACACAGGGCTTCACCCATTCTGTTACTTCATCTTTCATCCATTCACACACACTGCATTGAACATACAGACATTACAGTCATCGATACAAAACAGTAACATGTTTATTCACTTCCATCACTGGGAAAATTATCAATCCACCAAGCCTTGACCACCAGGTATTTGAGTTGAGTTGATCATTATTTGACCTGAAAGGGTAATCTATTTTTCTCATATTTCTTTGTTGTTTCTTTGTTATTGAAATCTTGATCAGTATGAATCATCTCACTTATGACTGGACAGAAGCAAATTTCAATTCTTGTTTTGCAATAGGATGAATATCAGTAGTTTACAGTGTACTGTGACTTTTTACAGGAGCCGCTTCGGCCTGTACTTTGTGGACTTTGATGACCCAGACAAGACGAGATACGCCAAAGCTTCAACAAAGGTCATCAAGGACATCTACGTCAACAAGAGAGTGCCGCTCAAGTACTTTACCGATAGCTACTGATCAATTACATCTGTGAAACAACTCTGAATAGGAAAGTGTGGGTGTAAACTGTATTTCTCTGAATGGATTCAATAAAGTGTATCTCAAAACGTAATTTGATTTACGAATGAACTCTTTTTCAGTGTGGTTTATACATTCGATTAATTGCTCGTTCAAAGGTTGCTTGGGTAAAACTAAAACCATTAAGTTATTACGCACATAATAGGGAAGTGCATGCAAAAGTTGTTCACCTATCTAAACAACATAAATGGCAGTTAAAATTCATTTATTTGTTAAACAAATTCTTACAATTGCCACTAGTTCTTGAAGGAACTCAGTAATATTACTTATCCAAAGTTAATAAGCTCAAATTGCCTTCGAAAGTAAAGTTTATAATATCTAATCAATCGGGGATTGAAAACCTCTCAAAGAAATCTACTCAACTAAGCGAGCGAAAAAATGTGAAATATCCTCCGAGAAAGTGGTGATACTTCGTTAAAATGTAAAGCATATTAAAACACCAGATTCCATACTAATTAATGCTGTTTCTCGAGAATAAATCATAGAAGTATCTAGTTAGAACAGAAAGCAACCACTTATATGACAGTAATACTGTTAACTTAAAATTAATTCTGAAAACGTATCAACAGTAACCACATATTTCAAAAAATCATTTGCACTTTATTGAGTGTTCTTAATCACTATTACAGAGACAGTAATATCGTCTAAGGAGTTACGTCACAAAAAGTTCTGAGACTCTTTGCACCGGTAAGTGCAACTAAATAAAAGTTACAACATTTGCCATCCGAAAACAGAACTCTTCTTGACATATAACTAAATTTTTGTTTATGATTAGAACATTTCAACTATTGCATATATGGTCATCTTCAGGTGATAGCGATCACCTGTAAAACGATACCTGAAGATAGCCACAGAGGGAGTGGACGAAACGTTATGTGTAGATGGCAAAATTTTGGGATATATCCTTGAACACTTGTTTTTAACTTTAATCATTTTACCGAGATACATCTTCTGAACACATGTCAATGTCTGCAGTAAGTTGGTCAAAGTCTGATACATACCAACGACAACAGCACTAAAATTGTTGTTTCGGAAAGTAAAAGATACTATTCAAGTCAGAAACCAAAAAACAAAAGTCTTACCTCTCATTCGATTCGTTTGAATGCCACGATTTATTCACTACAGTAGCGAAATTGTGTTGTCAGAGCAACAGATTGCATTGGTACTAGGTACTCGCTGTAAGCATTGTGAACATTTCTGGTATTATATCACCGACAGCTGTATGAACTGCTACTACTTGTTACCATTTTTAGACTGTTTTTCGCAGACTACATCTTTCACGGTTGTCATCGATATAATACAGTCACTGCAGGAGGTGATTTCGTAAGGCTTTAAGTGTACCTCCTCAAACATAATGAGACACACAGCATATTGTATTTAACATGAGAAAATGGACATTACGGTAAACATACGCATTCGATTGTAGTACTGTGAAATTCAGTGCTATCCCAGACTTTCACAAATGAACTAAATAAGTCACAACGATAAATCAATATTAGTTCTGATTAATATGAGTTACGATTTTTTTGTTTTCGTTTTCATTCCTCCCTGGTAACGTCTGGGAGGCGAGCTGCTGGAGGGTTTCGAGAACCATTTTCAGCCGACTTAATTTAAAGGGGAGGAACGGGGGATGAAAGTCATCCATGGCCTTGTAGGGAACAATCCCGGCATTCGCCTTGAGTGCCTGAGGAAAACCACGGAAAATCTCAGTCAGGGTTGCCAAACGGAATTTGACCCTCACCCTCCCGAAAGTTAGGTAGGAGGGCAAATTTGTCCTCCTCCTAACCCGGTGAGTTATGGTTAATACTTTGCCGTTGCACGACTGCGATAAGTAATTTACCTTTAAGTGAATACTAATTTGTGAAATCTTTTAGCTCAATTTATCGGCTTGTCGAAGTTATTTGGTATTATTGGATCTGTATTTTCCTGAAATCCATCATAATCCAGTTGTCAATTTTTGCTTGAATCTCACTCTACTAAATAAACAGACAGACAAACAAACAAATACGTTTTGACATAATACGTCTTGTTATTTTGGAACTGGATTGCATCACAGAATTACGAGGACTATAAAAACTGTCGATCAGCCTTGTAATGGTATGGGGTTTTGTGGGGTCTTAATTACCATTATTATTATTTAGTTGCATGTTTATTGAATTGAATAATTACGAAAAAGGTGCGAAATGAATTTACAAACCTTTGTGAATCTCAATGTGTCATAAATCGACAGTTTATTTTAACCACAAAATGACCAAACGGACGAAAGGTGTATTTACTTTTATAATTTTAATTTAATTTAATTTAATTGCAATGGAGCACAGGCTCCGGTGGCAATTTCCCTACACAACCATCTTCCCCCTATCCTGCACCTACCTACATTTGCCCTCTACAAATTTTATCTTTAAATTCTTTCAAAGTTTTCGGTAAATTATTCATCATTTCTCTTGGTAACTCATTCCAATCCCTGACACCCTTACCTAAAAAAGAGAATCTACCTACACCCTTGTGCCTGAAATCGAGTGCCAGCTTGTGGTCATGGTCATCTTTTCCCTTCCATGCACTACTTTTCATACCTATTGCAATATCTTTCCATGCCTCATCGCCAGTATATGCCCTGTACACTCCCATGACCCTCCTCATTCTCCTCCTGTCTTGCAAAGAATCCCATTCCAGCTCCTTTATCATATCCGTCACTGATTGCATTCTGCGATAATTTCCAGAAACAAATCTAGCAGCCCTTTTTTGCACCCTCTCCAACTCCTATAAACAATTCAACAATTCTTAATAAACACAACACCCCATCCTACAAAAATGGCCGTTATGCTATGAAGTTAATTTTACTCTGATAACACTGAAAATATCTTATTTTAAAACAAACATTGCTTCACAATAGACTATAATTGATATCCAGTTAACTTAACAAAAGATACCACATAACAAAAATATAACATCTTTGCAAAAGGGACACGCAATAGTATATGGTCCTAATGATGACCATTAAGGTCCTCAATTCAATATTCACAATAACGCCATTGTTTCTGAAGCTTAACATATACGCGCGACTAATTTTGCTCTGCTCAGTATTTATTGTCCGGTAGTGAAACTCTTATCGAATGGAGATATCAACTCAAGGCGTAATTTGTGTGGCCTCTTCGAGAAAAATATCCACTTGTCGATAGAGTTCCAGGAATTGGTATTACCGCGAAATAGTGTGCAGGCCTCGAAGTCGCCGAGTCCTCAATCGTCCCCACCCACACAGCACCATATGAGAAACCACTTGTTCAGAGTTTAAATCGAAGGTGACGCTCATATCCACTCTTCGAACTCAACGCCTGGTCGCTTGTTACCGTACTGCCAGCTTGGTAACTCGACCAGCCAAGACACCGCTGGAGGCCCAAGTCCACGATCTCTGTCGTCACCGGAGCTCCAGCTCCAATGTCGATACTTCACCTTCCAGTCTTCTCTAGTGATGATTCGATGCAAGTAAATACGAGTAAGTACTCGATATTTTATCTCGATACCGAGTACTTTTCGTATTCGAGTTACTTCATTCGATACTTACTCGGTATCGGAAGAAAAGTACTTGTATTGAATCGAAATGCACCCTATGTTAAATTCTAAACGCATCAACCCTGCTAACGCCACTCAGCCGCCCGCACCTGCCAAATTAATTTCCCACTGACGTCAAGTTGGTAGCATAGAAAATCAAATAAAATCAGTCTTAGAATAGGCAATCTAATTTCAAAGAGTTTGTTTTTGGTCCTTATTTCATTGTAATAAAGTCGTACTTGACGCGCATTTCGCTTTGCATGGCCTGTGGCCTTTACCAAGCAGCGAGCAGCCCCACACAAAAACTAAACATATGGTTCAACTAAGTATTCCATGTGAATCAGAAGAAGAAGCTTCATAGGAATATGACTTCTGGAAACTTCACAAAGAGTTAGCCCATGGCCACAAAAAGAAAACGCACCGTAGTGAAAAAGCCTTTCTCTACTTGTCAAACACTGTAACGTCTCTAAAAAGCAATCCATTTACAGAATGGGAAGAAATGGACTGACATTTCCTTGTCTCTATAAATACGCACAACAATATCTTACTGTTGTACCAACGTCAGTACCCAGTGAATGTTTGTTTTCTAAGGCAGGTGAAACAATGACAAACAAAAGAAAGAAGCTGTCTCAAAATATATATGGAATAGTTGCTTCTTTGGGAAACATTCCAAAAGCGGACTAGCTTGTTTAAAAGTTTTAAAATTATAATTAATAAATATTTAAAGATAAGTCAAAACCTTCAAAGTTTGCTTACAGTGCGCGCTTTATTATAATTTTAATAAATAAATAAAACTGTTTACTGAGTGTTATTTGATTTTATTACACTATGCAAATAAAACAAATAATCTAGCAAAATGTCACGTATATTCTTACATTTCGACATTATTTTTTTTTTAAAAAGTATCGATATGAGTAAGTATCGATACTCATATGAGAAAGTATCGTAAGTCAATTTGAGTACTACTCATTTGAGTAAGTATCGATACTTTGATGGGATCGGAACATCACTAGTCTTCTCTTCTCCCACCCAATTGCCTTTCGGACACCCTCCATATGTGGACAGAATTTTAAACACAAAATAATAACAAATTCTTAGGAAACGTTCTCTCTCTCCAAGACGCGCACGGGATTGCCAGGTCACCTTTATCGTGATTGGCGCGATGACCTCGTGTTATTCCGCCGAAATTCGTTGCTGTTCGTATATACTGCGGCAGACACCAGTCTGCCATAAATCTACACAGATTGGCATGTTAAGCCAAGCGTACCTATTAGCTAAAAGGGTTGGAGACGCTGACCATCCGGCGTGGGAGACATTCATCCTTTGCCCCTTTGTGTGTTGACAAAGAGAGAAGCCACAGGGTCCGAGAATTGTCATCCCCGAATTGTTCCGTTGTGCTTCAAGGCGACAATACACTATCGCACACACGATACATATTCCGCTACCTATTTCGTCGTATGTATGTTGATACATTCTTAAATGATAGGCGTAAAGGCTCGTTCCCACGATCTCTTGTAACGAAGGCGAGACGGGACGGGACGGGACGAATAGTCAACCACACGTCACGGGAACAGGGCTGCCTCTGCTAGCGGAGACGAGACACAGCTACCCACTCTGAGTCGGTAAACATCACAGGCGTGTGTAACGGTGCGCTGTTGCCATCGGTTTGCAGCAGCGGTGCGCACCCCTTCTGTTGCTGTAAAGTGCTCTGTGCCAAACGACACTAGACAACGTGGTGCGGAGGTGGCGGCGAGGTAAGCTAGAACTAACCTGCGGCCCGCGGTCGTCAGCGTCATCTGTTGGCTTACGCCATGTTGATAATGCAGCTCCAGAGTAAAACCCTACTACTGCTGTCTGATATGCTTTTTTGGAGAATGGCTTTTTGTCAAAGTCGTGATTTGTTAGGGATGTCTGATGTTTTCTCGACGTGGCATCAGGGCGGTGATCAGCTGCGTGAGCAGCGTAACCACCACCGTGAGCTGGTCGCTGGGTCCGGTACGGCAGTTGCAGTGGTCGGCAGGTCGACCATCACGGCGGCCGGCTGGCTGCCGACTGGACCCAGGACCTCAGACTAACATTATCCGGGTGGCCTAGATAACGGAGTATGGTGAAGTTCTTACGTTTATCGTATCTCCTTCCAGTTTAGTTGTATTAAGGTTTCATTATGGGTGTAGCATAAGTGGGAGTAGTCAGCTCCATGTTCGTCATTGAAGTAGGAGGTGGTCAGGCCACCTAATGTTATCATTATAATATACTCTGTTGCCAAGTGTGGCTATAAGTCTGTTTTCAGACCTCGTACACTTGTTGTAGAATTGGGTGGCAGTTTCTTTGAAACGCTGTTTCAATGTTTGTAAACCACTGACTTGATGTAAGATAGCGGTAGGCGTTTCTCTTGGGAGTTTGCAGGCAAACCGGATGGCCCGGTTTTGCACAGTTTGGAGCTTTTTCATATGTGTGGTCGCTGCGTTTCCCTCACACAACGGCAGCATACTCTAACACCAGTCTGACCAGTGATGTATGAATTCGAAGAGCCTGGTCAGCTGGTAAAGTGGTTGTTGGATTGAGTATGGGGTAGAGTGTCCGCATTCTACCTTCCGCTTTCGACCTGAGGTTGTTGACATGGTTCTTCCAAGTTAATCTTGTGTCGAGCATCACTCCTAGATAGGTTGCTGTTTTGGTCCATTGAATTCCCTCATTGAATAGTGTCACCGGATCAAGCTGTGGTATTTTTCTTCTGGATATTATTATCGCCTGACTTTTGGTGGCGTTGAAAGCTAGGCGCCATCTTTTGGCCCAGTTTTCAACGTTGTTACAGGCTCTCTGTAATTTTGTCTTCACGTGGGTTGCTCTGACACTGCGTGTGAACAATGCCGTGTCGTCCGCATATAGTCCAGTTTCTACCTGTTCCGTTCGTGGTACATCAGCCGTATAAAGACTGTACAGTACAGAGCCTATGACGGAGCCTTGTGGGACGCCGGCGCGGATGTTTCTGGATGAGGAGACTGCATCCTCAGACAGTACTCTGAACGTTCTGTTTTCCAGGTAGTTCTTGAGTAGTCTTATGTGGGACATAGGGATTCCCTGCATGATGAGTTTATTCAATAGTCCCAGATGCCACACAGAATCAAACGCACGTGAGACATCTAGGAGAATGGCGCCAAAATATTCTCTTTTATCAACTGCCTCAAATGCTGATTCCGTGAGTCGAAGCAGATGTTGCGGAGTGGAGTGATTTTTGCGGAATCCGAACTGTTCATCTGGTAGAAGGTTTTCCTGGTCTATGTGGTGGCGTATCCTTTTGAGGTACAATTTTTCGAAAAGTTTTGAAATGACCGGAAGGAGGCTGATAGGACGATAAGATCGAGGAGATCTTTTGTCTTTGCCTGACTTAGGAATTGCTATTATGTCCGCTTGTTTACAGGTGCTTGGATATTCGCCAGTGATCAAAATTTGATTAATCAATGAGGTTAGGTATTCCATAGCTAGAGGCGGAAGGTGCCTAAGGAGTGGCGCACCAATGCCATCATGTCCAGGACTTTTGTTGGAAGGAAGTTGCTTGATTGTTGCAACTACTTCTTCAACCGTGATGGGATTTATGATATCATCTGCAGGGGTGTCTACCTTGAGGAATCTTTGTAGTCTCTCCTCTACGTGCCTTATGTGTTCTAAGTCCAGATGGTCAGTAACGGGCTGAATGTTGGATTCAAAGAAGTCCGCTAGGGCTTGCGCCTTCTGTATTGGGTCACAGACTATGCTGTTGCCCACGGAGAGAGGCGGGAGCCTGTTGGATTTTCGCAGTATACGTTTAGTAAGTTTCCAGGCAGTCCCGTCGTCAGTGTTGATCGTACTAAGCAGGGCGGCCCAGTCGCTGTTCTTGTGCTTCTGTACTTCGACTTTTATTTCCCTCTGCATTTGGTTAATGCGCCTCTTTGTGGCGTGGTTTCTTGTAACCTGCCACTCTCTGATGAGATTGTTTTTGGCAATTATTGCCTCCCTGATGTGCGTGGGCAGTTGTTTGGAGTGACGCCATTGATTCCCTCGCTGTGGTGGTGTGGCTGCCTCTGCTGCCTCGTTTATCCATTGTTCCATGTTTTCAGCTGCCTTACTAGGTCCTACGGTTTCAGGTGAAGCGGCATTTTGTATGCGCTGCACAATGATGTCTTTATATGCATCCCAGTTAGTGTTGAGTAAGTTTCTGTTTCTTCTATTATCACGCAGGGACGCACTCCTCTCTGTGAGGTAGAATAATACAGGGACATGATCTGATGAGAGTGCTGCCTTTGTTGCAATTGCGATGGTGTGATTCATCCCTTTTATGATTTCAACATCCAACACGTCAGGGAGATGTCTGCTCTGGAAGATGGTGGGTTCAGTGGGTCCCCATATTACCCCGTCTTTGGCTTCGACTACTTGGAGAAGTTGCTTCCCGGCAGTGTTGGTGAGTCGCGAGTTCCAGCGGTGATGTTTCGCATTTAAGTCTCCTGCTATAAAAACGTTGCCACGTAGTCGCAGTAAGGTGGCTATGTCGTCTTTGTCTACCGCATTGCTTGGTTTACGGTAGGCTGCAATTAGGAGTAGTTGGCCACGTGAAGTCTCGGCAGCAACTGCCGTTGCTTCTATTGTTGCAAGTTGGGGGAGTGCTACTTCATGGTGTTTAATTGATCTACGGATGTACACTGCAGTTCCTCCTCCGGCAGTCAAGCGGTCGTTTCGGTAGCAGCTGTAGTTTGGGACTGCAGCTCGAACCCGTGGTTTTAGATGAGTCTCATTGACGAGGCAGATGTCAATTTGCTGATCGCGCAGGAATTCAGAGAATTCCCCCATTTGCCTCCATAAGCCGTTGGCATTCCATTCGCAGATAGTTAACCCTTAGATTTTACTGGCCATTTTGGGTTGAGTTTACTGCACTACATTGGGTGGCCTCAATTGCTTTTTGCACCTCGGCTGAGATTTGTCGCGGGAGGTCGGTGATCATTGCTGTCACGGCTGTAAGGAGCGACTGCACCATGTTTAAAAGCACCATAATTTCATTTTGGTGCTGGGACTGCTGCTGGTTTGAGGGCCCGGGTTGATCTCTGCCCCTTGACGCGGGCGGACAGTTGTCTTGTGTAGACTGATTTTTGCCTCTTGTTGGGGGTGATCTACTATCTTGTTGGTTACCGGTTAACCGGCTGGCGTAGTCTTTGCTCGGGACAGGATTGTTAGCTTGATCAGCAGTTTGTCTGCTGTTCGTTGCTAGCATATTGTCTTCTGGCGTACTGTTCTCTTGCGTCGGTAGAGTCGGGAAGTCTTCCTGGGTAAGTTTCTTTTGTTGTTGTTGCTGCTGCTTCTTCATTGCTGCAGCGTATGCGGCATTGTTCTTCCTTTGTCTGTCATTGTAGCGGGTAAACGCTGTGCATTTCCTGTAGCTGGCGACATGGTCGCCGCCACAATTGACGCATTTAGGAGGTGTTTCACCTTTAACCAGTGTACATTCTTTGGTAGGGTGGTCCCCAGCGCACTTGACGCATCTTGCAGGCATGTCGCAGTGTCTGGAGATATGCCCTACAGCTTGACATTGAAAGCACTGAGGTCGTCCCCGCGAGCTGCGTAGTTTCTCCATAGTGATTCTTATGGAGCATAGTGATGTCATCTGGTAGATTGATCTATTTTCAACAGAGTCTGTTAGTACTACCAAAAAGAGGGGGACTTCTTGGTGTGTCTTTGGTGACCTGAGCTTGGTCACAGTCCTTGCTACATATCCTGCGTCCTCTAGCTCTTCCTTCAGATGATCTGGTTGCATATTGAAGGGGAGGCCCCTGATCACTATCTTCAGCAATTTCTCTGGAACTGAAGGAAATGTATAGAATAGCAGGCTGTTGTCGGAGAGGTACTTAGTCACTGTCATGTAATCATTTTTGTTCCTAGTGGATAGCTTGTAGAGATCACGGCCAGCTGGCTTGATCTCGTGGCCAGCCTTGCAGAGTTGTTTAAGCAGGATATCAAGCGTCTTGAAGTCCTGTTTGAATGTGAGCACAATTGGGGCGGGTTTAGGTTCGTTAGGCGGTTTGGATGTGGATGTAGTGGCATCCTCTGCCGCGAGTAGGAAGCCATCTGGATCCACTGCTGCCTTTCTGTTCTTCTTAGTCTGGTTCTTCCTGGCTGCGTTGGCGTTGGGTGCCACCGAGAGGACACGCTTCTTATTGGCGTTTGCAAGATCAGAGGGAGAGCCAAGTGTTCGTTTCCGATGCACTTCGCAGTCGTCCGTGACCATATCCTGATTACTAGAATCTTCCATATTAGGCTGGTTTAGCTGCAGGTCTTCGTCAGCAATGTTTGTAGTGTCCATGTCAGTTTCAGGAAAGATGACAGGGTCGTCGTTTTCGGAGAGCCGCTCATGGTCGCTGCAAGATTTAGAGGCCGATGTTCAGGACATAAAAGGGAGTGTTGCTCCGATCGGTCGTTGCCACCGTAAGGTTTCAAGATCGGTAGCAACCCTAACCTCACGCCAGGGGGTCCCACTCCACCTGGAAGTGGGCCGTGTGGCGGTAAGACCCTAGCACTCGGTGGGCAGGGAGGAAAGGCAGTCCCCAAAGAAGAAGAAGAAGGCCGACTATCGCCTTCACTACGTGAACGAGACAGAACGCGCATAAACCAGTATAGCTAACACACAGGCATATGCGAATACTGACTCCTCATTCGTCTCCTCCCTGAACCCAGGAGCCGTCGTGGGCTGGTCTTGGTGACGCGGTGCGGCCCGCGTATGGAGCCCGCGCGTAGTCGCCGGTCTGGCAGTGTGAGGTGGCTTGCTGGAGCGTGTCACCTGCTGGGCACTCCTGGGCGCTGTGGCAGCTTTTGAGCGATGCTTCGCCCTAAGCTGCTTCTTCTTTTCACAGCCAGAGAAGCAGGCTGCATGATTTAGTCCACAGTTGCAGCAGACTGCCTCTTCCCTGGCTATGGTACATTCGGCAGCACGATGGTCAACGCCACATCTGGTGCATCTGTTCCGGTTTTTGCACTACCTCGCCTCGTGCCCATTGAGCTGACAGTTAAAACACTGCCGGAGCTCGGGGGCAGAGGGTTTCTTCTAGGTAACCCTCTTCTCCCTCACCCTCGGCTGTGCCTCAGCATTCGCAGGCGCAGAGAGCGGTTGTGTTGGCGGGATGGTGTAGAGCCCCATGTCCCGCAGCGTGTTGCAGGCGCTCTCCAGGTCCGGCGGGCATGATGCGAGGATCCTGAGTCCCCCGGCCGCTGGCCAGCCGAATACGGGGAGCTTAGTGGCCCGCGGTCGTCCCTACACTTCGGCTAATGAGGTCCCGTCCCGTCTCGCCTTCGTTACAAGGGATCGTGGGAACGCGCCTTTAGGCTTATCATCACAGCCTCTGCTTTTTTACTTCCTTAATTACCTCTGAAGTTGTAGCAGCAGTTAAGGATGTTACATAAATTTCTGGATCTTGTACCTAAATGGAGTTTTCAGCAGTTAACTAGCAGTAGGTTTTTATGATCTGTAATATAAAAACAATAGTCCCTTAACGGATTTACGAAGAGTTTATTGCGATTTTTCGTTTTAGTATTATTAACTTTACTGAACACTCGTTCGCACTGAGCATTCAGTGTGGTAAGTTCAAAATAACCATCTTAAATTTCGGCAAGTGCTTAAAATATGCTTCGCTATCTGTAAAAAATTGAGAACGTATAAAACTGTGAAAACATTTACTTACTTAGCAATATTAAAACTTTGTTGTTATTTAAAAATTTACCTGGTTACAAAACCTGTCAGCAGGTTGGCTAGCGTTCAAATCCTTCCCTTCCGCCATTCATCATCAAGTTCTTGTTGATGTTTCAATGACTTTGGAGCGATTCTTGGCAGAAGATTCAATAAAGTTGAAACCGACTGTTCCCTGTCGTTCTTTGTCGTCGCAATTTCTGTCATAATCTTATCATTAACAGATTATCGTTTACGGATGCCTACACAAGCCTTAATAATAAAATTTTTACACATCATTCTCAGAGTGGACTTTCTTTCTTCACTTTCAATTGAGTTTAATACTTCTCCGACAATTAAAACGAGATATATGTCCTTCAAGTCTTTGTGATATCTTTCTTCTATTGGGTCTATGATTTCTACAGCAGACGAATTTACAATAATAACAGCTCTTTATACAGAGCTGTCATTTTCTCGTCCAGTTTAGTAATCAGAACAGATTCGCTTTCATAATAGTATTTAATGCTGTAAATTTTGGCAAAATCCAAGCCAAGAAATAATAATATTCCTTCGTAATTGGATCATTTAGGTATGAATAGATTTCGTGACACTCTGAATCCATTAACAATTTGCTATCGAAATATAGACGTAAAGCATCCCATTGCTCTAGGATTCTTTGTACTACTGCATTTAATCACAGCCATCGAGTCTGGGCTGATCTAAGAATTTTGTGCACATCCACCTCTGCAAAATGCCGGAAGGCTTTAAACTCAGCTGCTGGATTGAAAATAATTATATATATTTCACGTCAATTTTTCACAGTTAAGTGGAAGCTTTTTGCATGCATCTCTAGCGCAAAGATGAAGCGAATGACAAATGCATTAAAGCTCAATTATGCCTGGACAGCGTTGTTGAAATCGGCTTGAAACTGAATTCTTAGAACCCATCATTGTATTGCATCCATCAGAGCCGAAACCTATAATGCTTTCATTAGGAATATCATTCATTTCAAATAAATTTATAGCCCCATTAAAAAGTTTTTCTGCATTTGCAACATGATACGTTGTTTTTTCATTAAATTATTGAATTAAATCCCAAAACCGACTCAGCACTTTCCCACTTATTGGATCAAACTACCTGACTACTACAGCCACTGTTTTTACTATAGCAATATCTGTGCTCTCGTCAATCAAAATTGAAAACGTCTGTGACTTCAAATCAGTGATCAGGTTTTCTTTCCTAGTTTCGCCAATACAGTTATTTATCGCATCTTGAAATTCAGTTCTTTTTAACTTAATATCTTTGGCTATTTGAGAATCTGGGAATAAGTTCGGTAACAAATCGGCGAAGTGATCCGTAACAATATGAGAAATTTTATGCTCAGCAACGAAAGCAGTTAATTTTATTTCAGAAGCCTTAACCAAATGTTTTTCAGTAACTGGCATGGGTTTAAAAGCACTTACTATAGATTGTTGTATTTTTATGTTGAAGCACTACAGTTTTTCACATTATTGATGTGTTTATTTCCTTCTTTGTGGCGTTTAATTACACTTATGTCGGCCATAAAAGATATATTGCAATAACTACATATCGCCTTTATTAAATCCTTATTGTTTCTTATCCAGTCACAATATTCTTTGTTCAGCAACCATTCTTCCCGAAACTTCTGCTTGTAACGCTTTCTCTTCGCTGGTGTTAGGATATCTTCTTCTCCAGAAATGTTGTCACCATGACTCACCATCTTTTCAAATTCAAAATCAAATTGACGACACAAGAGAGTGTAAAATTAAAAAAAGAAATGCAAACTAAAAATACTAACAGAATTCAAAATTTCTTATTATTCATCTACCATCAAATTACCTACCAAACTTGTTCCCGTAAAGGTTGGACCGCAACGAGTCCACACCGTCACCCCACCGACGCTTTTCTTATTGTTGTGGCCCGTTCAAACGACACCGCTGGTCGATGTGGAGAAGTATGTAGAAAGAGTTTGGATAATTCCGGTCCTTTACGTCTAAATATTTATTTAGCGTTACTGATTGCCTCAGAAAATTATCATTTTTTTCCAGCTTCACTTTAGGTTCATCAGATGTTCGTAAAATGTACGTAGAGTTACATGTTCGTATTAACAAATCAAAGCTTTGTCAGAGGTGAAGGTCGTTTTTAAGGTCTGTAGAAATTGCATCCCAGACCCGGGGACTTTCATACACGAATCACATGCCGTAAACATTTGAATATACAGGGTGTTACAAAAAGGTATGGCCAAACTTTCAGGAAACATTCCTCACACACAAACAAAGAAAATATATTATGTGGACATGTGTCCGGAAACGCTTACTTTCCATGTTAGAGCTCATTTTATTACTTCTCTTCAAATCACATTAAACATGGAATGGAAACACACAGCAACAGAACGTACCAGCGTGACTTCAAATACTTTGTTACAGGAAATGTTCAAAATGTCCTCCGTTAGCGAGGATACATGCATCCACCCTCCGTCGCATGGAATCCCTGATGCGCTGATGCAGCCCTGGAGAATGGCGTATTGTATCACAGCCGTCCACAATACAGCGGTGAATCGAGGAAGTACAGTACATACCAACGAAACTAAAATGAGCTCTAACAAGGAAAGTAAGCGTTTCCGGACACATGTCCACATAACATATTTTCTTTGTTTGTGTGTGAGTAATGTTTTCTGAAAGTTTGGCCGTACCTTTTTGTAACACCCTGTAGAAGAAGGGCCTACTGAAAAATATGTATTCAATCATATAAAAGTAGATTTGTGTTTTGGGATAACGAAAATAAATGATAAGTAAAAAAAGTACATTTATTTTATTGTTAGAATACTTATTTTTCATTACATCCAGATTTGTCTCTTGACTCAAATGGTTACGGTGTACGATTGGGGTACTGAAAGTCCCTGGCTTAAATCCCTGTCTCAGTTGTAATTTTTACGGGTCTTAAAATTGATATTCACCTCTGGAAAATTTTTTATTTGTTAATGCTATGATACTAGGACGCTCCGTGGTTCGAATTTCACTTTAATCTGCAGGTCTTCTTTTCAAATTAGGGACAACGATAGAGGTGTACTGCGCGGCTGATACGAAACTATGGAATTTTTAGATCACATGAAATTATTATTATTTGGCAGAATCTTTGCGGTCTGTATTTAAATATATAATAATCTTATTCTTTTTTGTAGTAAACTCAAAAGAACCTCAACCAAAACAAACACATTAAATGTGAAGTGAGTGATGCTAGACATTTCATTGTGAATTCACGAGAATATTTAAATCCAGAACAGTGTGATAATCATTTGCTAAAACTGCGTTGGGATACTATTTTTGTGCATAAAAGATCAGTGAGGTGATAACCGGAGTCAGGAAAAAAAATCGTATTTTAACGTACTTTATTACTTTCGTAGATTATGAAGTACGCTTGCGCAAGATAAAGTACACTACTCTGCAATAAAGTACGGGTGTTAGCCGCAACTACGGCCCCCAAATCACTTTTACGGTATATTTTTTAAAATTAATTCCGTGAAACAACCAAGTGTAAACGTTTAAGGAGACTGAAGACCGCTGTAGGAACCAGTCCGTCACACAGACGAGCTACGGACCAGTGTGGATGCAAGGGGGGCGAGCCGACTCATCAGTGATGGTACTGGCTGGATGTGGTCTAGTGTGGCCCGACCTAAATATTTGAAGCTCATATAGGGAAATTCCCAAAAACTAAACGCGTATAAAGGAAAAAAAAATTAGTCAACAGAATAAAAAATAAATACCCAAACAAAACTAAGAATACATCATCATCGGTCGATAAACTCTTGAAATTTAAAGAATATATCTATCACAATTACCTAAAAATTACGATTCCTTAAATTACGGTGTATTTTGCTACCGTAGTTGTAACCCTACGGTAGGTGGTAAATCTATGCTGAATACGGTGTATTTACCGTAATTACTTTGTGGTTGGCAACAGTGCAAATGACCTACTGAAGTTTTATGAAAAAACTAGTTAGTGAAACTGGAATTATAAAATATCCCAAAAGGATTTTACCAGAATTATTTTTGTTTGGTTATGGCCCTTTCAAATTTGACTAAAAATCAATACATAACTAAACAAAACAAAAAAAAAACAAAAAAAAAACTGTAAGAGCTAGAGAGTTTTAGTTACGTTTTTTTTGAAGCTAAGGTAATGGAATTTCACACAGTATTTAAGAATTAAGCTAAACATTAGATATTTAATGTGAAAATTGCGATTTTTTGTTGTTGTAATTTTAAGAATGTTTTTCTCATTCAAAAAAAGGATCATTTTCTTAACAATGGCAACTAATACCCCTTATAGGGCAGGGCTACTCATAAATTTATTTCTAACCCATAAATGAATTTGGCTCATACAACAGCTCGCTGAATGCAAAATTTTCACACATTTGAGGAGCCATAACTAAAAAACGCCAATTTTTTGTTTTAAAAGTCTGAAAATATCGCGAAATAATGGTAGCGTAAGCGGCCATCACTGCAGGACAAGTTGAAGCCGAACTAGTCCGGAATCATCACATTTTGCTACACAGCATGCTGGTGAGGGAGTCGGACGAGCTCATTGTACTCTGAGGGATTGGTGGTTTCTATTCAATGGAAGTTGACGCAGTGGCACTCGTGCCACCAGTTCAGCCCTCAGCAGACGCCGACTTGTCGCACTGTTTGTAGCGCTCCATCGTCGATCCAGCACTGTGCACGAATCTATTCCGTCGGATACGGCCATGCTGCAAGATGGCGGTCACAATGTCTAATCTAGTACCCGCTCCTCACTGTGTACGACCCTCTCTCATAGCAGCGTGCCTGCGACAAGACACAATTAGGGACGCAAGTTAATGTCAATATCGATAAATATATCGATATTTATACCGACGTCAGGCAGATATCGATAATATCGGCCGCATCAAGCCGATAATATCGATATTTTCCGATAATTGCAAACATTAAATTACACATAAATATGTAAATCAAAAATAAATAATAAATTTGAGGTAGTTTATTGTAAATAATAGCTCTGCAAATGTTCAACACCAACAGATCATGAAAACAGTGGTTTACTTAACATTTTCCCATGAAGTCTATTCTTAGTATGGGTAACAGTGGCTCCTGCCATAAGGTAGCCCCATCGACGAAGCTACTTTGAGTAAATGAAAGTTTTTCATATTTTTTATCAATTTTTGTTTTGCTAGTTCCACGAAAAGGGACTTTATATTACGGTAATAAGTGCCTCATTTACTTCTTAAAACCTTTCCCTTCAACTGCATTAAAAGGCCTATTATCAACACTGATAAAATAAGCAATTGCATCAGTTAGACTGTCATATTTTCTTCCAGATTAGAATACTGTAATACATCCGAAAGGGAAACAAGAACCAACGAACGCGAACATAGGCCTACGCATCAGATTAAAATGGTGGATGTAAACGAATAACGCTCACGAAACGGGGTCGAACCACAGAGTAGGAAAGGACGATTGGTTATGGAGCTAAATCAGGATTTAGCATAGCCAAGTTTGGTCCCTGCTACACATAAATTTATTTGCAGGATTTTTTAGTGCTTTGGGATCATATCGATAGTATCGTATCGACCATTTAATAATATCGATATAAATATCGATATTCTTGGTCAGATATTATCGGTATTATCGGTTGACCGATATATCGATACAACCCTAGCCACAATGTTTTACAAACAGTAGTGTGCTTACACTTAAAATTAACAGTTACTGAGTGCAAAAGAGCAGAGAAGTGCCGATGACAGTGATGGCAAAACTAAAATGCAATAAAAAATTCTTTGATAAAGCCCTTAAAGCCGAGTATAATGCTGGAAAGAAGGTGGACGGTGGTTAATGCTCAACACCCTCCCAATTTGCATTGGACCAGAAACGACCGCTATGACCATGATACCAATTAACTGAGAAAAACTTTGTTCCCAGAGTGTTGGGAAGCTTTTGCATTTTAAACGCATCTCCTTCCATTTCAATTTTGGGGTTGTCGTTATCGGTATGTCATAACTGGATTTGGTTTATCCGGTTTTTGTTTCATTAGTGACTGCCGAGGAGTTTTTTTGCTCACCTGAGTCGATGATTATACAGGGGTTCTTGCACCCAGTGCGTTGATCAGAGAGT
Source organism: Vandiemenella viatica (assembly GCA_031002005.1). NCBI lineage: Eukaryota > Metazoa > Arthropoda > Insecta > Orthoptera > Morabidae > Vandiemenella > Vandiemenella viatica. The sequence goes on along the minus strand of JARYHS010012519.1, from coordinate 128,927,433 downwards.
TTGCCGAGTGCTAACTCTTTTTATAGAACCGAGCGGCCAGCTTCTGGAATCGGTTGCTGAGTTTGAGCGGAGGTCCTCGGCTCGCGTCTCCCTTGGTAGGTTATAGGCGAATCTGATTGCCTTGTTCTGGATGGTCTGCAGTCGCTGGAGATGGGCGTCCGTAGTGTTGCCCCAAAATACGGAGGCATTGGTCTGATGAGTGCGGAGAAGAGTTGGATACCTAGGTCCGGTCTCAAGTTACAGGTGGTATTAAGAACCGGGTACAGAAAGGTCAGCCTCCCTGTGGTCTTGCTACATGGTTTGTTCATGTCATCCGCCCATCTAGTTTAACACCACGTTACGTCGCCGTGTGATTCCAGTTAATACGAGGTGCATTCAAGTTCTAAGGCCTCCGATTTTTTTTCTAACTAACTACTCACCAGAAAACTATGAAACTGGTGTTACTTCTTGACGTAATCTCCCTGCAGACCTACAAATTTTCACAACGTCGACGCCATTATTCCATGGCCGTGGCGAAGGCTTCTTTAGGAGTCTGTTTTGACTACTGGAAAATCGCTGAAGGAATAGCAGCAGGGCTGGTGAATATGCGGCCACGGAGAGTGGCTTTCATTGTTGGAAACAGCCAAAAGACACTAGGAGCCTGGTCAGGTGAGTAGGGAACATGAGGCGATCTGTTCAACAGTCATTCGGCGATCCCCCAAAACAAGTCTCTCCACTTGCTCGTCGTCAGACCAGCTTGTGCGAGGCCGAGGTTGTTTTGGTTTGTTGTCACATGATGTTCTGCCTTCATTAAACTGTCACACCCACGAACGCACTTTCGACACATCCATAACTCGATCACCACATGTCTCCTTCAACCGTCGATGAATTTCAGTTGGTGTCACACCACGCAAATTCAGAAAACGAATGATTGCACCCTGTTCAAGTAAGGAAAATGTTGCCATTTTAAGTATCTAAAACAGTTCTCATTCTCGACGCTGCCGCTAGAGTTCCATCTGTCGTACAGTGCTGCCATCTTTGTCACATATTAACAACAAGTTCACACTCATTTTAAAACAATGCGCATGTTTTTATTTCCTTCCGGTCTGGACATAAAAAATCGGAGGCCTTAGAACTTGAATGCACCTCGTATTATCTCCGAAGAGGGTTATAGGTTGGAGCCGTTGCGGAACCTTCTTTCTCGTGATAATAATGGCTTGGATTTTTGGAGCATTGAAGCCAAACTACCATTTGGTAGCCATTCCTGTACACTGTTGCAGGCCTGCTGCAATCGAGATTTGAGCATGGTGACATTAAAACTCTTGGCATAAAGAGCAATGTAGTCCGAGAAGCTTTTGCACTTTCGCATAGGATTGGACCGATGCGCAGATCTTTTCTTTACAGTTGAGAGGCTGCCAACCATCACTACACGGAAAGTGCACTCTTCGAGGAAACTCCTTAGAAGTTTAACATGCGAGAGAGGGAGTCCCTGCACAAGCAACTTGTACAAAAGGCCTTGGTGCCAGACCGAGCCGAAGGCTACAGACACTGGCGACATGGCTTTTTCATGTCATTTGTCGATAAAGTTTTACACCGAGGTACGTCGGCGTGTGAGTCCAGTTAATATTCTCTCCGAAGAGCGTCCGTAGCTAGGCCACAGGGAGACTCTACCCTGTTCTTAACCCCAGTTGAGACCGGTCCTACGTATCCAACTCTGCTCCGCCTTCATCAAACCAATAATGAAGTATGCCTCCGTTGTTTGGGACATACTGCGGACTCCCACCTCCAGCGACTCCAGACCATTCAGATATAGGCAGTCAGATTCCCCTATCATAAGGTGACCAGACGTCCCGGTTTTGGAGGGACAGTCCCGATTTTTAACAATTTGTCCCGCGTCCCGCTGCGTTTTAAAAAAGTCCCGATTTTTTGAAAGAATGCATGACAAGCTAGGGACCGGCGGGAGAACGGGACGGGAATATACGGCTTTCGTCAGGATATGAGTTTTATATTATTTTTGTTGATTTTATAATGTTAAACTTTAATAAAAACAAATAATTGTTGAGAACTGATTATCGAGAAGTGATTATCAAGAAGTGGTTATCAAAGGTCGCATTGTTGGTCAGTTGGTAACATTCGACCACCATTGTTGAACAATGGCATTTTTCGGCACTGGCAACAACGAAAACCAGAGACAACAGAGAAAGCATTTTGTAACTGCCTCTCAGACGATACACATCGTGCTGCGTCCTAGTGCTAGTTAAACAAGTGATGTCAACAAATCAGCTATTCAGGTAATTTAGGTAATTAATTTATTTCATAAATACATAAATGTTCTTGAATTTAGCAGATAGTACTCATATTATTTACACTGTACTTTATAGAGGCGTCAAAAAGTCTAGTGTCGGCCTTGAAAGTGACACATTACGGAAAATTCAGAACATAATTGGAATGATGTGCAAAAATCATTCGATCATATTACTAAAAATTTTCCGTACAGTAATATAAAAATTGTATAATACGCGCTGTACTTACCAGGAACTAATGCTGCGACTGAACGCGTTTTTTCTACGAACATCAGAAAAGTCACAATTAAGAACTGAGAGTTTGAAGGCCATATAAAGTGTGAAATTTAATTTAACAAAGTCTTGTGAAAAATTTCACGAGCTTTTAAACAATGACAGAAAATTACTTAAAAAAATCACTCAAATGAGAAATATGCCAAAGAATAAAATATTATATAAGATTTGTGATGTATTATATTTGTAAATTGTACTTATGTTGAAATTTTAAAAAAATATATATTACAACAGTATTTTGGGTTATATAAACATTTTTGGTGCTCCATATAGACCAACTTTTTAATCAAGAAAACTCTCCCCCTCCCCCCCGTCAATGGTGTCCCGCTTTACCAATGTTAAAATCTGGTCACTTTACCCTATCACCTACCAAGGGAGGCGCGAGTTGAGGACCTCCACCAAATCAGCGAACTTCCCAAACTCATGAATCGCTTCCAGAAGCTGGCCGCTCAATTTTACGAAAAGAGTCAGAACTCGGCAAACTCTCTAATCAACGTACTGGGTGACGATCCCCTCTACAGTCATCGACTCAGGTGGCCAAGGAAACTCCTGGATCATCAGTATTGGAACAATACCGGATACATCAAACCCAATCATAACGTACAGATAATGACAACCCAATACTGAAGTGGTAAACTTCCCCAGTTTTTGCAGTTATTTAAGGTATATTAGCTCAAACACTTTAGGTAGTGCTAGCAGCAGACTGATCGGACGGTAGGACTTTGGCGATCTCCTGTCCTTTCCCGATTTTGGAATTGTAATGATTTCGGCATGTTCCCATGCTACGGGAACTCACCCGTCATCTCTTCAACGCTCACCTTTGGGCAGTACCGCCTTCGTAGGGACCACTGGTATAGACGGTATTACTAGCCCAGAAAGTCGACACGACTTGTGATATTACGCCGCGTTATGGTTGCCTTCAAGAGGAGAGTGATTTTTCTTTGACTGCCTGAGACGTGCAAGCCCAGCATTCGTCAACGCAAGCGGAAAGCGAGATAGGGGCGCCGCGGCGCACTTGTGGCAAACGACCTGCTCAGCCCAGGCCGTTTTTGCGGCCCTGGCGGGTGAAATTGAGTGGCAAGTGCAGGGCGGGCGGGGTCGACAAATGGCTACCTGCAGCCGCCCTCACAGCCACTAAGGGATATGAATGGCGCCATAAGGGCAGGCTCCTCTGTAGATGTAGCTACAAAAGCCAATGTCGCAATCTGCACAAGTAGCTTGGAGTCGATCGCAAGGTGGAACGGGAAGTAAAGGAGAGGTTGGAAAGTTACTGCATACATTTAAGTACATTTTTCTAACAATTGTCGTGACGTAGGGCCTCATAACTTCCCCCACTTTACATTCGCCCTTTTTATCTTTATGTTGATCGTTTATTCCTCTGTGCCCTTCATTACTGTACTACATCGGACTTCATATTCAAAAGACTGGTTCCTTAGAGCCGTAAACAGATAAGAATTCTTAATACTGGGTTATGTCTGGGGAGAACCACAATAAAATCGGTTATTAAAACAAGTTCCACATTTATTATTACTTTAAATATGGGAAATCAGTTTACTGATGGAATCTTCACAAACTTACTATTCGTTAATTCCAAATAGGTTAAACTATCTAGTACTGTTATCAACTTTAAGAATCGTCTTTACAAAACAGACATTAATTTTGGCACTGCACATATATGAGACATCTATTAAACACAGGGAGAGAGAGAGAGAGAGAGAGAGAGAGAGAGAGTACAAATTATCTTACTTGAAGGATGCCAAGGTGGCCATAATGGCGCAGTTTCATCCATGACCAACTTGACTGGTCAAACTAACTGGTCCACACTGAGCAAAGACTGATCTAACGTGTGTAAGGCTTTTTAAATAACCCGTCTAACGGTACTGCAAAGCGATCACCAATGATCGGCTCGTCCAGACGGAGCTACCACCCTCTACAAACAAATTTGAGGGGGCTTAAGATTGATTGCACATCTGGCTTATGGGCGCTGCTATATAGAAACCCTAACAAGGGCGAGATTTTATTTTCTAAAGTTGGCTTACTAACACTGGTGTCAGGACGCCGAAGAGTCTGGATATTGACGTCACAACTTCAGCCCACCAAAATCCTTAACAGCTGCCGCATGAGCTTACCTTCTAAGTGTGTTTTCCTATAGCTTTTCCTTCTATTACAATACTTCTCTCTCCCAATATTCCAAAATACTGCTCTTAATTTATCCTTATTACTAATTCTTACAGTGCTTTAATAGTTTCCATTTTTCCGTCCTTTAAAGTTACCATTTATTATTAATTTTCGCCGAACTGTCAACCACTTTTATTTTAATCCCGTAATATTATAGCCTCAAATTTTAATTTATTTATTTAAAAGGAGATCAAAAGAATTCATTTGCATACTGTTGTTAGTCGACATAATTTTCTTTTTTGCCAATTAACTCCAGCTTTACATTTAAAAAAAATGCTTACAGACAATGTGATCGTAGTTCATTTTCGACACGTTTTAGGCTCCTTGGTGACGGAATTTTCTCCGCAATGTTTCAAGTTATTCTCAATTTGCAATTAGAAACCGATGTTATATGCTCTGATCAGTTTCTACTTCAATAAAATAATTATAAAAATAATACTAACCATTTTAAATTGTTAGCACTTATTGTTGCTCAGCAGCAAATGGTAACAACTTCCGGATTTGTTTATTTTGTTAGGTGCTAAATAAAATTTTAATTTATATATCATACTCCATCCCTCTTTAAAGAAAGTCAGCATGACCTATAGAATAGGTTTCGAACTTACTTTAAATTCGATTTTTGTTTATTGATTATTGTGACTATTTAACCTGTTAGTTGAGCGGAATAGCGACGCCAACAATAATGTTTTCACATAAATTAGTAACACGACATCTTTAATCACTTCACTACCACATTCATAAGAACTTTTGGGAACCATTGTTTTTATTTTGTAACGTACAGTTTTCTCCGTAACGTATGGTATGTGATGCTCCGTCAATAGGTGATAATAAAGTATTGTCTCCTTGGGAAATTAAGACAGAAGTTTGTACAGTAGAATAAACTACAGAAAAGCAATAAGATCATCTTTAGTAAAGTTTTGGAAGTTTTTAATGCACAATTTGTGAAAATTTATAGATACTTCATATTCGAGAAACTATTTGATTGTAAAGTTGAGGCAGTTGGTGCAAATATCTTTTTATGATGTTTCTCAGAGCACTAACTTTCGTATATTTTTGCTAGTTACCAATTAAAACAACCGTGATGCTTAGGCGCAATTTAGTAAGGTCAAGAAACATAGTCTCCACTCTTAACTTCACTGCTAAAAATAATTAAATAAATTATAAAACAGTTTTTCAGGCGTATTGATACAATGCACCCTCCGCCACACAGTTTTAGTGAATTGCGGAGTAATAATAATAATGGTGGCAACACGTTTATAGTATGAGGACGCAGTTCAGTTATGGACAACGTAGAGAATCCAAAAGCTTTGAATTCTAAACGGATCACTTCCCACTTACTTCAACAATTTTGTTCGCACCCCTTCTCCACATCACTGATAAGCAAAAATCCACATAAAAAAGCAAAGCGGAAAAAAGTTTCAAAATAAACCTGCTTAGATATCTTAGCAATAGATGATTCTTTCAACAAAGAATAAAAATAATAACATAGCATTTTGAAATGGGTGCTACAATAGAAGATGAGTAGAACATCAGCCCAAAACTGCAAACTATGGATGAGGAATGAAATTCGTAGAAGAGTGTCGGTGATAAAGGAGACATGCGAGATTTGTTAATTTGTTAGTGGAGGGGAGAGTTGAATGTAAGAACTGCGGAGAGATAGAAGAAGACTTAAACATTATTTATAGCGAATACTAAGTATAAATTAAATAAATTTCAACACAAACACGCATATAGGAAAGAAATGAAAGCGTAATTTTTAATACATAGGAAAACATGGATGAAAAAACAACAAGGAAAACAATAAGTTACTATTGAGTAGCAACTGCAGGTTGCAAGGGCACTGGTGAGTTGATTTCACACAAGGATCTGCGCGTTTACTCGATACGGGAATAGATCTGATACTGTATTTTTCCTACTTTACAGTTTTCAGAAGGCGAAGCTAATAAATAATATGATTAAAATTTTTGTAAGGATGAAATAGGCTTTAACCTATATTTCTGATATTTCTCTATAGCGACTTTAAAACAAAATTTCCATAAGGTCTATGCAAAATGTAGTTAGCTTGTGTTAGCATCTGAACCCGACTCCATCAGAAAGTAGGACATACATATTGTATTGGAACGCTTTTACGTCACACACCAATTTGTATATCATTCAAATTATTTTAATGCTAATTTATACAAATCAGGTAATTTATTCATAATAAGTCCGGGCGACCAAATTATTGTATATAATTGTAGTTAATGCAAGATTGCTATTATAAGGAGCAAATTCAATATGAAATGATGAAAAATGCTGGTGGTCAGTGGAAAATTTTGAACGTTCGCATAGCTGGACAAAGCTTTTAGCAGGCGACACGGAGTCCCAGCAAATAGTAGTGCCAGGGGGTAAGAGGCGGGTCCCGTTAACAGAGGCTGGGTACTCTCTCAGCCAAGACGCGACGGGTTGAAGGACGCCACTAGCGGGAGCTAATAGAAAATGCCTTGGACATCACGTGATTTTGGCATACGCTATCCCACCAATGCCATGACGCCACGGGGTTGACAAATGTTATCGAAGAGCTTCTTTTTCATGTGATACGGGCGCTGTACTGAAAAAACGAGGGAGATGTTTTTTCTGGCCGGTCGTTGCCCTTTGTACATCGACACTTGTCGGCTGATAGTGGTCTGATGCAGATCGAGGCTTATTCGCTCGCAGTGGCGCGAGACAGTCACCGCAGAGGCGCCTGGGCGGAAGAGCGGTCCCTGAGATCGTTATCTCGCGGTGACACTTTGTGTCGCAATTCGCCTGGAGCGGCCGACATTTGTTAATGTGTTCTGACTCCAGGTCAAGGTTTCATGGGTTTTAACGATGCTTTGAAGACCCATAAACACTACCTGGGAATAGAATCTCAGCTTTAATTGTACTAGTGCCCCTGAGCTAGCTGGCATTTCACCAAACTAAACTCTGAAAGCTTCTTGTTTATTGTAACATGACTCAGATATTGTTCATTTTGTTTTAATAGGCGCCCCTGGGAATTTTATGATATGTATAACATCTAGTTGTTGGCCTGTCACGCCACCATGTTCCATATTCACTTTGTAAACTATTGAGGTACTTAGAATCCAATTATTGTTTGCACTAATCCGGCTAATTGTAAGGTCTGGGTATTGCTTGCTTGCAATTACCTTGAAATAACGTTAAATTTATCCAGCATATATAAATGCCATAAGACCTAATAAAACTCAATATTTATTCACCTGTAATTCCACAGCATTCGAGATTCTTGTTATCCAGATTAAAAAATCTGATATTAATCTCAATATTCTAATAACAGTGTAAACATTACAATCCGGACCGTTTTGTAAGAAGTGGCAACGATGGATAAATAAATGAAACACAGAATTTTGTATATTTTTAACAGAAATAGATTCAGAGCATAAATTTTGCAGGTACTTTTATTAAATACAATCGATATCAGTGCAACGTTAGCACTTAAATAAAAAATTTGTCGATGTAAAACTAATTGTCAAATGGAGGCATTTTTTTGTTTCAACTAGCGAGTACCACAGTGGGACGCAGGCGGCCACCAAAATAAACGTGTTTATTCAGAGCCGCAGATAAAAGTTAAATAACTATAAATTAGCGCAAAAAATGTCGGTTTGCACGGCCAGTTAGCTCAGCGCTTTTCGCCCATCACGGTAATCACGCACATAACTCTGCTTTAATTTGGTTAATTTTTATTGGCCATATATTCTAAAAGCTTCATTTGCGTGATTAAAAAAGATTACGACCGGCTACAGCCGGCGGCCTCATTATAATCAGCGGAATCCAAGTGGCCACTTTGTACACACTCGCACCGCTGCGCCGAAAAAGCTGAATTTTTTACGTTGGCGAAATGGAATGACGCAGTCGGCACTTTTTGCGAAATTAAAATTCTGCCATGACACATCCAGGAACATGGCGCATGCAGCGAATGGGCTACAGAAATACATTTGGCTGTAGGGAAGCGATTACACCTTTGTTAAGATACTCGAAAAACTCACAGAGGACAGAGTCCAATGAGACTACTAATTTTCTGCATTCAAAGGATTTTGTTTTTCTGGGTATGAAAATTCCACAGGTAAAGCACAGGGAGTAAAAAAAACAACCACATTCTCAGTAAAGCGTATGAAAAATCTCAGATTGCTTTCAGCATCCTATTGCTTTCAGCATCCTATATTTTCTATGTCCACAGACACTACTCAGTAATTATCGAAAAATAAATGTTCTCTCACGAAAAACGTTTATAACACGTTTCTAATCCTACTGTTCCGAAAACATTCCAGGTCAATCAGTTTATCGGAATATCGTGACTTTATATAGCAGTGGGCATGCAATAACATACTAATTTTTCATTCTGTTAATCGCACTACCTGCTAGTCTGGATGCTATGCTATACAGCAGTTCCAATTGGTCAACAAAGTACGCTATGATTCGTCGATGTAGAAGTCATTAGAGCTGGTAAGGGAAAGGGAAAACTAAGGGAAAGGAAATCGGCCACCGACAAGTTTCCCTTCAGTCTCCGGGCGGCCACCGAAGTACCAGTCAACATTTTGTATAAAGAATTTTCAGATAAATGAGTCAAGTCAACAGCAGTTTCCCATTAAATTGTGCTTTTCTTCGTCTGAAAAACCTGTGGGGGTCCTCACTGTTCCGTTACTACAACAATATGGTAGCACTACTGTGGCTGGTGATTGCCGTTATAGTGTCTTGTTAAGTGGAACAATAGTAAGTGAACAAGTAGAAGTTGCATTGCCGAATAAGTGTATGTATTCTGTTCTGTTTTCGCCATGATTCATGCAAGCCTCATTACGAGTTACGCACTCTGAAAAACTTGTTAATAAAGAGTACAGAAACTAAAATGCATATTCGTAACAGTATCAAGACGTCAATTTTTATGATAAATATCTTTAGTGGTTTAATTTAAAGGGGATAATGTAGGCTAGCTCATTGTTAATTTATTAAATGACATAAATAAAACCAAGACAGGACTTAAGTAAGTTTTAGAGTTATCAGTCATAGCCTGTGAAATATTATTTGCAAGTTCATGAGCTGAGAGCAGCTACAACTTAATAGGGTAATCAAAATTTTACTATCGTAATTAAGTGGTAGGCTATAGAGTAAGTACCCAGGGGACCGTGCACAAACTACGTGGCTCGGTCCAGGGGGGGGGGGGAGGGGTTGGCTGGAAGGCTACGCTAGGCTACGTGGTGGGAGGGGGGGGGGGTCCGAGCCAGGCCACGTAGCTTTCCTTTCATAACATTTTTCACAGTTAAAATGAGGAATAGAACTCACAACAGCATGTGAATATTTATTTCCCTCAGTTAATTATCTCCGTATGTAATTGTCAATATAGTTTGACAAGAGAAAACAGTACAAAATGTCTTCTGGAATCAAAAAGGAAAAAAGCTACATACTACGTGGGGGGAGGGGGGGTAGTGGCAAAAGCCACGTAGGGCTACGTAAGGGGGAGGGGGGGTTCACAGGAGGCCAAAATGGAGCTGCGTGGTTTATGCACGCCCCCAGCCACTGAAACATGAAGAATTCGTTTGGCTGCTGTAATACATTGGGATACATGTTAACAACAATTCACAGTATAAAGTTTACGCTGATCCTAATAAACTCTCCTACTAAGTCGTAAGTCCACTAAATGTCATGGTATACCTACCGAAGCTGCCTGTAAGAAAATCTCCCTACAAAAGACTCTTGTTACCGCAGACACGCTGTAGACCTGAGAACCACACACACGTCGCTTAGTTTAACCAGTGACATTCTTCTGATGTCCCGTCGGTGGATTAGTTTCCAATGTGTATCTATCCACACAGTGAAAACAGGGTCATATTGCGGTCACTCCGATGTCTGTCCGCCCATCTTCCAGTTTTTTACAGACCAATATCTAGTCAACGAAATAAGTTTCAGATTTTACACCTAAATTTTTGTAAAAATATTTTCTATTGTAGTAATCACATCCACCTCAAAACCGCTATTCCCAGGAATTTGAAAATTGTTCACAGTATTGATCATTTACTGCATTTAAATATTAAGAGATATTCAGCTCGAATGTTGGTCGGATCGTCCCAACGGCGGTATACTTAGCTTGGCATTCTAGGTGGGGTGGTCAGTTCATTTCCTCTTTTCCTAACCTACCCCGGTAATCCTACCGGGTAAAGAGAACTTACAGTTTAACGTGGAATCCGAACCTCGAAAGCTTTCTGGTGTACTTCACATTACACAGCAAGCTGTGCCACAGGTGAAGATTGGTTATCGGATTAAGGGACTATGAAAATCTCCTCCAAGACAGGGATTCAAACCGGACACGTTTTGATTGCCAGTCAAACGCCTTAAATATTTCTAGTTTACTACATAACTTGTGATCGAAAAAAGCAGAAGTTTTTACTATGAAATTTTTTGTGATGATAAAATTATTTCATTGCAAGTGATCTTCATTCTGAGTGTATTGTATTTCAATGTACTTAGAAACAAATTTGGTTGGAGCTGAACGATAGCATCCTCAGCGCGAGTGGAAACATTGAATAGGTGCGGAGTGAAATCCACTTCCTTACTTTAAAATGTTTTAGCCTTTGATTTCTTGACGAACCCGTTGCGTTCTGAACTACCACTTCCGAGATATTTATTTATCAAAACAGAATCCTGATAGCGCGGGACTCGACTCATAATTGCCTCGTCATTCAATCTAATCTGGAAATTTCGTCAAGGATGCAAGAAGGAGATCGCTTACCGAACACTCCGTTGGGTGATTGGTCATTGGGATTTAGCGCGATCGCTCATTATGTATTGGTCCCTGTAAGGCTTGGGTCTTCAAGAGTGGGTCGAAATGTTTCCGTCCCCCGATTTCATACTTCTCGGCTAATTTACTCGTTGATTCAATCGGACTTCTTATTTGCCGAAGGTTGACTGCATTCAAATATCAATAAACCATTTTTCAATGGACAGTTAGTAGGCAACAGGAGCAATTACAAAGAATAAATATAAGTGAGTAGATGATGTACCACACGAAACAAAGTTATATTCTGGTCAGTTAGAAGTTTGTCTACAAAGGTTCACACTCGAAATTTGAATACCTATTCAGTCCAACAAGTTCATAACAGTTTTCCTTAACAACTTCCTCAAATCTTAATAGTCACTCAGAAGCAGCTATACACCTAATCTTAATGGTATTAATTTACTCCACTACATAACAGTAGCGAAGGTCCTACGGCAGACACACACACACACAGAGAATGAAAATAAAATGGACTTACGTCATGCAGGCAGGTAATCACTGCACTCAATCAAGCGGAGCTACACTGCATAAAACTGAGGAACTGAGCAAAACTGAGAACGCTATTGTATCCTTTGGGGCCTTAAATACCCCCCGCCCAACTGTAGGGCTAATGGGCTGATGTCCTTCTGGGCGGAGCACTACCAACATTGACTTTCTGGCTACCCAGTTGGCGTGTGCACAATCTCCGCAAAATAGTAGAAAGCACAGCGTTTCATACCTCTCAGAAGACGCCTTTTCGCGTCCGTGGATTGGCGACAGACCGCACTTCTCTCCGAGCCAAATGAGGAGGCGGGAAGGGATTGACTAACATCTATTGCGACCTTGCCACCGTAACGCCAGCATGCAGCCATCTCCTGAAAAATCTTAAATAAAATCTACTATAAATCTACTTAAATAAAAACTACCTCACTCTCGATACCACAATTAAAATTTCTTAATCCTATTCCTTATTTTCTATTTAACACTATCGCTTAGAACAGGGGTGGCCAACTCAAATGATCTTACAGGCCTCTTTGAGAATGCACCGTTACTCCGCGGGCCACATATAAAATTATATATTCGCAGTAACATTATTTTAAAATCAAAGTTAATTTTTCTCATAATTTCGACAGTTAATTTTTGTATATATGGATACAAAAATACTGTTTTTTTTTTTTTTTTTTTTTTTTTTTTTTTTTTTTTTTTTTTTTTAAAAGACATTGGTATTCATTTTTTTGGCCATTATAAAATAAATATATTTTGTAAAAGTGCTATGAATCTCGCGGGCCGGAAAAATGTTCAAGGCGGGCCGCGGGGTTGGCCACCCCTGGCTTACAGTTTCTACTTAATTTTTTTTTAAATTATGGCTTTACGCCTTGTCGACGTCGAGGTCATTAGAGGCGAGAAAGGACTGAGGACAAGGAACGGGAAGGAATTCGGTAATGGCCTTTTGAACGAAGCATCCCGGCATTTTCCTGAAGTGATTTGGGGAAGCCATGGAAAACCCAAATCTGGACGCACGGACGGAGATTCGAACCGGCATCCTCCCGAATGCGTGGCAACCACGCTTAGTTTCTACTTGCTGTTTTTAATACTTTTGTCTCATATATTTGTCTTGTGGCATCACTGGGTGACTGTCAGCTGTTTGGACTCCTCACTCAACAGGCTATCCAATCACGCCAGATACTTTTAACTTGTGGATATTATTTCTCCCCAGTTGTTTTATCTTCTTTCAGGCTAAATACGAAATAAAAATATTTTTCTTGAACAGATTTAGAGCTCATCTCGATCTCATATATATAGTCAGTTATTGTTTTAGAGTAGTATGAATTTTTTACCTTTAATTAACTGCAAATACAGTCGCGCGTTTGGGTGACTAGCCTCATGTCGAAAATGTGCAGATTGATCAGTGAAGTAATGCAGATTTTTGCGCAACAAGTTAATATCGCTTCCGTGACGCTACACTATTTTAACATGTGGTTGATCAGTTATCGAGCTTGAAGACATATCCAAGTCAAAACAGTAATTATTTACTTCAGAAACGAGATCACCTCTGTCCCTTTTTAATATATCTTTAGACTCAACAGAAAATGTTCAAATTTATCATAAAGAGTTAGGATCGAACAGAGATCAACTTTGTATTTCATCCAGGTCATGCGGTCACTCATGACCTATGACTTTAAAAAGTCATTTAAGTCCCTAAAAATTTTTGATCACATTTAGCAATATATTTCTTGTTTTGATCAATTTTAAGACTTCAAATAATATCACGCAGACTAATGACACCAGATACTCTTTTTTCTCTCTCTTTAAAAATTCGTTTTTTTCCCTACTGGTTTAATACAATCCACCATCTCTTTCTACCTTGTTCTAATCTCTGCATCTCAACATCCACAATCCACGTCCTCAATTATCTGTTTCATACGAGAACATTATAATCTCTGTCTTCCTCTACAATTCTTTCCTTCAACCGTTTCCTTCACTAACAAATTAAACAATCCCGCATGTCTCAAAACATTACCCACCAGCCTGTCTCTTCTTTCTGTTACACTCTTCCACAAACTATTTTCCTCACTCATCATTTCAGAAACATGCTCATTTTGTACTTTATCTGTCCATCTAATTTTCAGCATCCTTCTGTAGCACAACATTTTCTTTCTTTCAGGTATTCCTAAAGTCAATGCTTCGCTACCATAAACGGCTGCGATCCATACACACAATTTTAAAAACTTCTTTCTGAGTCATAGATCTATACTTGAAAGTAAAAGATTTCTCTTTTTCGTGAAGGCTCTTTTGGCTAGTGCTATTCTGCTTTTAACATCATTCCTGCTTGTGCTATCAGCAGTAATTTGACATTCTAGTCAGCAAAATTCATTTACTTTCTCCTGTTGCATCCGATATTATTTTTATACTTAATCTACTTTAATGGATATAATTTCTGTTAAATTTAATCACTCTGTGTAATGTGTTTTTAGTTTAAGACGACTGCAAAAATATCCAACAGTGATAAAGCCAGGAACAGTACAGTTAAGGTTACACAGCATAACCTGTGACCATAAAAACTCATTTTATGTCACTCAAAAGTCATTTTTTGCCGTTTTCTAACTCTTTGCTACGGATTTTTTGCTTATATTTAAATCAACCTTAAGAGAGCCAACAACGATCAAAATCAAGAAATAGATAAGATCAGCAAGCACTTACATGAATCCGTCTGCAAACTGTGAACTATTCCAGACCATATCCGAAACACGATCACGGATTTCTCCTAGTATCTGTGCAAGACGAAACAGGACTGAATTATTGGATATTTCGTACAAACAGCCTAATTTATTTCTAACAGAAGAGGATGATAGACGACGCACGATTCGTTTAAACTTATTGGAAAACATGCGTACTCCCACTTTCACTCACGAGTGTAGTGAAATACTTAGTCCACCAACCTATTTGAGCCGGAATGACAGGATAGATAAGATTAGAGAAATAAGGTGCCACAATGATTCTTATATGAATTCTTTTTTCCCTCGTACCATTAGGGATTGGAATGCACAACAAAGAGATTAGCTTTGGTGCTGAGCACCCTCTGCCACCCACAATTTTGTGAATTGCAGAGTATATATGTAGATGTAGAAGTAGATACAACTCTTTGAGGTGAAATAGAACAACGACAGTTGTTAATAACGTTTCCGACAAGTTAATTTCAACAAAATACAAAGACATATTGTTTAACAATGCGGAGAGCCATTTATTCTTCATGTTTGTCCACCAAAACAACTATTGGTGCGCTAAAGTGTACTTTTCCGTCGTTTTTAATTCATAACTCAGTTGATAGACAGAGCGCAATGCAGGATATTCATGGAGAATTGTTTGGTTCGATATTTCCATTCCAGGAAGCGAGGCGGGATAACAGAAGGGCGGTGAATGATTGCCCAGGAAACACGAGTTCGGCAGATGTCCGTAATAAATTTAGATTTTATCGCCGCTCATGATTATGTTCAATCAGGAGCAACACAAATGTATTTTTAATGTATTGAGGTTAACGAGGGAAAAACAGCCGGGACATCGATAAAATATAACATAAAACTTTTTTAATTCTTACGCTTTTACTTTATCCATACAAACAAGAATAACAATAATGCTTCAGTGAACCAAATAATTCTGAACTGGAGTACTGTATAATTTTTGTTAATGTTTGTAAAGGACATTTCTAAAAATCAAAACTAGGCTAACCATAATACCTCTCAAATATTCGCTGCCCATCATATTAAAATATTTTTGCTTTCTGAATTCAAATAATTCATCGGATTTCTTAGACTGACAGTTTCTAACATATGAATGGTCACCTTATATAGTAAAAAAATTATATTGACAGTCAATACTCACTAATGGACATGAATTTGCGAAATGAATAATAATCATTATTATTTATATCATAGTAAATAACCAATTACGCAAAAAATGAGTTCGTTTTATTTGTTCTAAGGCACATACAGAATTTTGTACTATATTAAAAAAAAGTTAGAACTTCTGTACCAAAATCTTTGTAAAGCAAATGTTCAACAGTTAATGTTTTTACTCCTTTCAATAACACCACCAGAATTTTTTTTTTTTGGACTGTGAAATTCACTCTGTGAAATTCAACTGCAGTCTGGCACCATATAAATGTCCTGAATATCTCTTCTCCATCGTCATATGTACTCGAGGAACTACTGTTTTAGTTCTTCACTAAAATCACTAAGGCCATGTAGGAATTTGTCTAGATGGCAAGATCTTTCTGCTCATATTAGTTCCCAGTTTGTGGAAGTATCTGAGCATATTTCTTATCAGTTCATCATAATTTCCTGCTTCGTTATCGCCTCAAAAATTCCCCATAACTTAAAAGGAAACTGAGCCAAGCAGAAGCTTCATTGCCGTTTATACTTGTTAAGTAATTTGCGTCATTAACAAGTTTCCTGATTTTTTTAGACGCTTTGACTTTCTCCGTACTTAGTCTCAAGAATGATATACAAATGTATTTGAAATAATTACTGTCCCCCTCCAAGACCTTTACGAACTGCCTAATTAATCGTAGTTTGATGAGTAGTGGTGATATAATGGTTTCTTACCTGTATCTTCAGGTGGTGTTCGGAGGTCTGTGTAAGCTTAATTCGGATTAATATGAGTCGCAAGTTTTCCATATTAACATTATTCTCTACATCCCACGATTGTAAACTGCAACAAAGCAAAATATCAATGTGCAGACGCAGTTCGAATCGATTGACCACTTTTTACTTAGACAACTTGAAGTTTGTATACGAAACATGTGACTCGAAAACCAGGATAAAAACATGTATGCCAGTGCTTGATAGTTGATATATCTCTAGCCTAATTCAGCAACGTGTGTAATCCAGCTGGTTTGTTCAAACTGGGAAATTATTTGATGAGAACCGCTATAGTGTCTTTGTGCTGTTATGGTTGAGATATGGTGGCTAGGTGAAGCAGCTGGTTTCACTTAAATGAAAACGAAGTTGACGAATTCTCTTGCTGGAGGTATTTTCATCAAACAAACATGTTTCTGCCTTTCTTGTCCGATTTTATTACGTATTACGAGAAATTCAAACATTTCACTAATCGCAATACAGTTTTGTGCAATTGGTGCTGGTCTGTAACGAAGTAGATCAACCTGAATTGATTTTTGTGCTGAGTGGAATTTCTCCCAACATCGTTCGATCGAAGTACTCAGCATGGAGTTGAGAAACACATTACGTAACAATTTGGGTTACCTTCAGATGTGTAGATTAACCATTTCGCAGTCAGCACAAATTGAAGCAGTGTTAATGCGAATTCATTTGCACAGAGAAAATGTTATGGCAATGCTGAATTAGTGTGCTTAATGTATACTTCCATCCATATGCATATCATCTGTGTTCTTTGTGGTTAATAGCTTGTAGTACGCTGTTAGCGGTATTGTGTATGACACACATCGTACTTGATTCAGAATCTGTCATCACAAAAGGAGATAATTAACACCGTCTTGCGATATCGTTATATTACTTCTTCTCACGGCGAAAACAGATGAAGTAAAAAATTTAATGAATCTTTCCCCATAAAAAGGAAATTTAATTTAATACGGGGTGAGCAATATTCGTCTATAATTTCAAGATTATCGGCGATGGACACTACAGAAAAGCATTTTCCTCGAAGCTAAAGGTCAATTCCGACACGATCAGTCCTCTGTCACTAGGATTAAAGTAACAAATAATAATAAAAATAATAATAAAAAATAATTATAATAATAATAATAATAAATAAATAAAAATAGTGCTGACTATACAGCTGAACTTTCTGATAGTGACATTGGCAAAATACTTCTAAACACTGTTTGCAAAGCTCTATCGAGCATGGAATAAAGAATAAGGACGCCACCATATAAAACTGAAGTAATTGTGGAGGCACTCGTTAAACAGCATCTGAATGTTCCGAATTTATCGCCCACTCATCTTATTATCGAATATAAACTCGAGAAGTTTCTCATCGCGGATTAAAGAGACTGGGGGATGTCTTTATAGTAGCCTCGGTATTATAGTTCCTGTTCATGAGGACGAATAGAACAGTCAGTCAAAGCCTGAACTTCAGGGATAGAGTACTGATTACCGTGGTTTAATCATGACTAGCTGGTCTCTGTAGCGTAGGGGCTAGAGTGCTAGCTCCACGTGCTTGTGTAAACCGTAATACTGAGAATGAGAATTGGAAACACTCCAGCATTCGTAAAATTCCACTTGCGGATTCAGTGCAGCATTAGTGATGTTACTATTGCGAACGTTTCGGAGCCCAACGTGGTGCTCTCTACAGAGCTCTTTCTGGCTGTGGTAATACTCGATGGTTGGTTACACCATATCGTGCCTAGAGTGCAGTCGTCAGCAGGGTTCATATCAGCCCGAAATAGACTTGAGGAAGGCCCAAGGTTTGGTGCCGAAACGTTGGCTGCAGCAAGATCACTGACGCAACGTTCAGCCAGTAAAGTAAGTGGAATGTTACTAACACGACCACTGCTAAAAACAACAAATTTTATATAACTCGTTATTTGATCAGGTGACCACTGAAATCTCCTAAAGACCTTATGATAGTCCGTGATATGAATCTTTGTCCGTTGTTGATCGACGTGGTCAGAAAGGTGGCGTTTTAACACCCTCGTCCAAACTGCCAAGCTGCTAGTAAGACGTTATGTTAAACTACTGTGCTGGATGTAGGTGCAGCCACTGTACTCAGTGGGGATACGAGACTCCGAGTGATTTTGCAAGTGCCGTTATATTTAGAATGCGCCTTGTTCTGGGCAGGTCGGACTGGCTGGCCGCTCGCCAGAGCGTCAAACAATGGACCGTCATTACTGGGCAGTAATTACACAGTCTGCAGACCGGGGGCTAATTGGGCTGTTGGGGCAGCTAATAACCCAAGTGGCGATGGTTAAAAGCCACTTGTCGGCAGCCATTGTTCGACGGAGCCACGCCGCGTCAACTACTGTCGAGTGTGTGAAGATCTGCACGAGGGCCTGCATGTGTGGCATCCTCAAACCATGAGCAGCTTCGTATCAAACGGTGCTGCTAGGTACCTCATCACCTAAATTGCTAACGCTAGAAAAATGACCTCCGTCACGTATTACTGAGTGTTTCATACTTTATCCTCTTACACCAGCCAATTAAATCCAGATAAGAGCTTGAGCCATAGCAAGTCCGCAGTTCAAATTTGGACCTGAACAACACCGTAACCAATATTTTCTGTCATTCACCACCTTTATTTCTCTATTAAACGATTTTTGCGGATTTTCACCGGAATACGATTGTTGACAAAGATCGAGAAGATAGTTTACCATGGCCTTTATGAGGTAAATATCCCTGCAGATCACCTGGAGTGATTTCTGGACACCATGGTGCCTGTTGCGCATCAATCGTAAATGTTTCTGATGTTACTGATCACTGGCTTTTATTAATTTCAGTTCAGCGCGAAGTGGTTTACAATTTTAGATATTTAACTGTATCATATCGATATTATCGAATCGACCATTTAAAAATACGCTTTTAAATATCGATATTGTTGAACCAATATTATCTGTTGACCGATATAACGTTGCAACCCTAGTCATGGTCTATGATACGTAAGTTGCTTCTCACAGTCGATATATTAAAGATCTGGTATATAATGAAACCAAATGACTATTAAATACAGAGATAGTTTAAAAATTCGCATTAATGTAGTTTATGTAGGGATAGTTGTTATGTAGTACCATACACTAACTGCATAGTGAGACTGTGTTGGAGTGTATCGAGTCATTGGAGCGGTGTGTTTCATTGTGTGATAGTGAACCGTTGATTATTGTAGTTGATTGTGACGTGGAATTTCGATGTGTGTGTGTTTTAATTGTTGACTTGTGACTATTTATGAGTGCGTGACATACAATTCCGCGTATCGGTCATTCATTTCGTAGATTGTAGTCGAGTGCTTTCTATCGTGATTTAACGACGAAGCCGAAAAACGCGTCGCGCTGCACGGGCAGCAACGCCGGGCCGCGTCCGCCGTCGCGTTCGCGATCGTCGGCTACCGCGCCGCACCGTCCCGAGCCGTCCGTGTCAACGATATCGGCAACGAAAATGACGTCTAGGCCTGCTGCAGTTGCCACTGTTACTCGCGTGCGTGGTGACAGTTACAACGTAGAAATGGAAGCAACTCACACCCCACCAGAGGATCAGCAAAATCAACTTCCCCAAGCCGCAGGACAGCCTACGATGACCCAGCCGAGTTGGTGGGGAATGGAAACAAATGTTACGACTATGAACGAACAGATGAAGGCCCAGCCTAAGAAAGGACATCTGTCAGAAAAC
Organism: Vandiemenella viatica; assembly: GCA_031002005.1. Lineage (NCBI taxonomy): Eukaryota > Metazoa > Arthropoda > Insecta > Orthoptera > Morabidae > Vandiemenella > Vandiemenella viatica. The sequence continues at coordinate 128,907,064 of JARYHS010012519.1, read as the reverse complement.
CAGACGGATAATGCAGCCCATTTAAACAGTTTGGATAATCCCGAAAACTCAAACATCTACTTGATGACATCCTGTGCTATGAAGATGGACGCTGTTTCTGGAAATTCTACGGACCATCTTTCAGTGCAGCACAGCGCTGCGCAACAATATACAGGTATGTACAGTCAAATCCTTGTACAAAATGCTCTCGGTCACTGCGCCGAAGGACAACGTCTTCTCAGGAAGAAAGGAAATAAAAAGAGGTTCCTCAAGGACACTGTCCCTGTTGTTCCGTGTGGAATCACTAAAAAGAAGAAATCAGAACTTGCCTCGAAGAAAATGAAGACCGCAGCTTCTTCTTCGCGTAAGGCAATAGTAGATGATAATAATATGTTCACTAATTCATCCGCGATGCAAGCCCAACAGCAAGCATCAGCAAATACTGATGCATATAATAAAGTACAGATGCAACAAGAGGATGGATTCTTGCCAGCTCGCAGGACTTTTCGCTCTACCCAAGCGGGGCTAGGACCAAGTAATAACGAAATGGAGGTATCATATCCATTCAATCCGCTAGTGGAAACAGACCAACAGCAGCAGCAACAGAACGGGCAGAGGCTACAACTACCACCAATAGTGATACAATTTCCCAACAATTATAAAGAGCTGTATGAGATGGTGAAGACATTACTGGAAGGACCCCCTTTCGAGCCAAATCAGCAGGAGGGGATAAGATAAAACTCAATCTAAACTCTATTGAGGATTACCTAGCAGTCACTGCAGAGCTGCAGAGAAGAGCTATTCCTTACTATACTTTCCCCTCAGCTGCAGAAAAGCCACTGAAGGTGGTCCTACGAGGAATCCCACTAGGTATGCCAGCCACAGACATCAAGGAGGAACTAGTAGATAAAGGCTTCGAAGTACGCTCGGTGACTCAGCTAAAACGACCAGGCAGTTCAGATCTCATGCCTCTGTTCCTAGCAGTATTGCCTGACAGACCACAAAACAGAAAAATTTTTGAGCTGGACAACATTATGTCCCTGAGAGTGACTGTTGAAAAACTGCATTCGTCTGGAGGGCCGACGCAGTGTTACAACTGCCAGGCTCTTGGCCACGTGGCGAGGCATTGCCAAATGAAGCCAGTCTGCGTTAAGTGTGCAGGATCACACCTCTCCAGAGAGTGTACACTGCAGAAAGGACAATCCCCAGCAAAATGCGCCAACTGTGAAGGTCATCACGTGGCGAGCTACAGAGGCTGCCCATCCTTTAAGCGCGCACGAGAACGCCAACGAGGAATCGCACAGTCTGAAGCTGCCCGCAGAAAACGTGAAGATAAAAATAAGTCAAAACAATCTCAAGGCAATGGAACTGTTATGACCGAACCGACAGCTGATGTACTCAAGAATGCGCAGCAGGTGAACAAGAATTACGTCGACACAAATTTGGAAAAGTCTCAGTTTCCACCCCTGAAGAAACCAAAAGCAAGTAATCAGAAGAATAATGAAAACAAACAAGCACCGTGCAACCAACAAGGTTCACAGAGAAGCCAGGAATTCTCAGATATTGTCAGAGGAAATTCGTCAAACAAAAAATGTAATTCACGTCCACAGTGTCCAGCTGCACAGACTTCAGATCCAATGCAAAACAATCAGTTCAGAGAAACCACGTCGGGAACTTCCATAGATAGACTCATGGATGTTGTTGGTGCTCTCATCAATATGATGGCAACGTTAATGACCAACTTTCAGCAGTTGTCAACCGACATAAGATCCCTTGTAATGATGGCGAGTAAGCCTAAAGAAGTCTTATCCTCACCACCACATTATGGATAGAAGACATATAGAAGGACTGTCCATCTGTGTTTGGAATGCCAACGGAATTCATTCCCAGATGATTGAGTTCAGGCAATTCCTGAGAGAAGAAGACGTCGATATTTGTCTAGTAACAGAAACTCATCTTAAACCTGGACTGAGAGCTCCGGTGCCTAATTACTGCAGCTACCGTACAGACAGACTAACAGCCGGAGGAGGAGCTGCTATATACATCAAGCGTGGCATTCCCCATCATGACATCTTGCTGCCACCAACTGAACAACTTGAAGCTACTGCCATACGGGTGACAACAACATCAGGGCCACTTACAATTGTCGCTGCATACCGTCCACCGAGGAGATTACTGATTGAGAACGATATAGTCGGGCTCGCCAACATTCGAGGCAAACTTCTTGTTGGAGGTGACTTCAACGCGAAACACCCAGACTGGAACTCCCGTGTAGCAAACCGAGCTGGGCAACAACTGCATCGTCTGGCTCATAGACATAACCTACATGTTTGGGGCCCTGAAGAGCCCACTCACCATCCGTGGAATGGCAACAGAGCAGATGTCTTAGACATTGCCTTCACGAAAGGGTTTACTGGTATTGTGACAGCAAACACGCTTAACAGAATGTCTTCGGATCATTCCCCCGTGATGCTTGAAGTAGATGTGGGCTCCTTGAAACCAGAAGAGCTAGAGACACATAATTACAGAAAAACGAACTGGGATCAGTACCGTGACAAGATCACTGAAGAAGTCGAAGAGCAACTCCTAATAGGCAACAGAACTCCGACCAAGCGCTCAAGCACTTCGTAGGCATTCTTATCAACGCCAGCAAAGCTGCCCCACCGCCTAGTCCGAGAGTCCAGCATTCAAAACAGCTACCTCCCAATCTCCTAGCACAGATCATACATAAAAATCGAGTTGCTAAAGAATGGAAACTCACAAGAAATGCAGAGACCAGGCGACTGTTAAATAGGCTACAGCGTGAAATAAAGGCAGATTTGACGGAACATAGAAATCGGGAGTGGTCCTCTCGACTATCCATGTTAAGGACTGAAGATGGCACCTTCTGGAGAGAGACTCGTAGATTCACCAAGAGACGAGCTAGGCAGCCACCTCTTCATGGAGAGAGAGGCCTCGTCTTCAATCCAGAAAGTAAGGCAAACGCCCTTGCCGATCACTTTGAAAAACAATTCCAGCCAGCGGAAATAGAAGACGAAGACCACGTCACTGAAACTCGCAGAAGACTTGCGAGATTCATGGAAGCAGATGGCGATGGGTATAACATAAGTGAATTTACGGAAAAGGAGGTGCAGCAGGTCATTAAACGGCTACACCGAAGAAAAGCTCCTGGGCATGATAAGGTGTGCAACCAGCTGCTCCGCAATCTCCCGCGGATAGCCGTCACACACCTCACCACCATCTTCAATGACATAATAAGAAGCTAATGGTACCCACGAAGCTGGAAACACGCCATTGTTGTTGCAGTAAGGAAGCCGGGAAAAGATCCAATATTCCCGCAACATTATAGGACAATCAGTCTACTACCCTCACTGAGCAAGGTATTTGAGAGATTGCTATTACAGAAGCTTGAAACCTACATCAGAGAAAATGGAATCAAACCACATTTCCAGCTGGGCTTTAGAAGAGGTCACTCTGCCACACAGCAGATAATGCGTGTGGTAGAAACTGCTACCTCCTCCTTTAACAGGAAAGAATACTGTCCAGTGGTTCTCTTGGATGTTGCAAGAGCCTTCGACTCTGTATGGCACAACGGTCTTCTACTAAAGTTGTATCATCATGGGATTCCCAGCCAGATGGTGAAGATAATTCGAAGCTATCTGGTCGGCAGAACTTTTTTGCGTACGAGTCGGCAACGCTCTATCTTCTCGCCGCCGAATACATGCCGGAGTTCCTCAAGGTTCGGTGCTGGGGCCTGTATTGTACAGCTTGTACACAGCGGACATTCCAGCACCAGCCAGCGTACACACTGCTCTGTATGCCGCCGATACGGCATTCTTCGCCCATCACCGGAACAGGGCAGTAGCAACAAGAAAGCTGCAAGAAGTACTGTAAGAGACTGAGCAGTGGGCAAGAAAGTGGCGTATCACCATCAACACTACGAAAACCCAAGCCGTGATGCTATCCCGGAAACTCGGAAAACGCCGAGAGCGTGAAACACCTGCACCAAAATTGCGCCTCTTCGGTAAAGACATTCCGTGGAACTCCACAGTTAAATAATTAGGAGTGACGTTAGACAGACGGCTAACCTGGAAGAGACATATTGAGGACCTACGGAAGAAAGTCCTAATCAGGTTACAGGAACTGTACCCACTACTTAACATGACTAGTTCACTGGCTGCGACAACAGGAGTGACTATTTACTGCAGTCTGGTACGTCCACTGCTTGAGTACGCGTGCCCAGTGTGGGGGTACGCGGCCAAGACAAACATTGCATGACTACAAACTTTGCAGAATAGAGCCCTTCGAAGAGCTCTCCATGTAACAAAAAGATTCCCAGTTGGAGACCTGCACGCAGCCGCAGGAATACCACTACTGCGAGATAGGATACGACAGTTGGCCACATCCTTCTATAGGACAGCCCAAAGATCGCAGAACCCACGGATAGCACCACTGGGCACGTACTGCACATACTTCGACCGCCACAGAAGACCACTCTCCATTTTTGAACAAGAGTAATTATAAAAAAGCAGCACCAGAGAAGACATACCGCAATTTTTTTTTTTTTTTGTAACAGTTTAACGTCCCTTTTTAACAACGTGGTCTTTAGAGACGGGAAAGGATGGGGGCAAGGAATGGGAAGGAATTCGGCCATGGCCTTTTGAAGGAAGCATCCCGGCATTCGCCTGGAGTGATTTGGGGAAACCATGGAAAACCCAAATCTGGATGCCCGGACGGGGATTCGAACCACCGTCCTCCCGAATGCGAGGCCAGAACGCTATCCGTTACACCACCACGCTCGGTACATACCGCAAGAAAAGTGACGGAGACGTATGAAGTTTGAAGGAAATGTCTTCGGACAACAACCTTCACCACAACCTGCCTGGAACTTCAGAAAGGCACTAATTGCTGAGCGACGAATTAAATACAGATGTCACTAAAAAATCTCTCAATGTTTATCACAGCGCAGGAACCTTTGCATGTCTTCCAATCATTCTCTGAAAGTCTCCGAATAATCTCAGCTGAGACTTTTTATACCTATTCACTGTGTACCTTATTAGGTAATAATAGTACGTTATCAACTAATCTTCTAATGTTTTGGCTGTTGTAGGGTATAGTTAATAGTAAAGACGCTTTCATACCAAAACAACGACTCCTGGCAGTCGGAGCTATATCAAATAACATGGGCTCGCAACCCGCACTCTCTTCGTCTTTAAGTGGGTCTGCTTTACGCCTTACCTGGTTAATGTAATGTGAGTACTGGACCACGTGATTTACCTTCAGTGGGTGAAACTGACAAATGGCCAGAAAGGATATTAAAATTAGTGAAATAACACTTATTTTTTAATATACAGTTTCTTTTTTATTTAGTCTCACTGATATATAATACGATACATATTTCTCTCGGATATTCCACAACAGTACTTATAAGGTAATTATTTCTCATTATTTATTTTTAAAAGTCGCAATACTAATTTATTTTTTGTTACATTCACAAGTCTCAATGTTTCTTTAATATTCATGCCCTAACTGTCCCTAAACTTCTTTCATTTTCACAATGATGATTTTCATGTGTTGCCCAATATTAAAAGATCCTAACACTCAGTTACATATGTCGCACACTGAAGCATTACACACACAATATTTTCTGAAACACATGGTGGCCAATTTACTGCTTCTAATCTGAGCAGATTAAACGTAGACTCTCTAAACAGCGGTTTAATTGTTTGACTTAGGGTTTCACCGATTCTAAGTAGTGTCGACTAAAAATCGTGGTACATTTGCATCTCTATATAACTAATGAAATCACTAAAACGTAAATTTTACTTCGCTTCGGCGAATTCTCACATCAGCGTAAAAAGATGGCGAATGATCGACTTATTCCCCTTCAACTCCTCATAAATGTACCCTTCGATAAGTTCAGGAAAGATTCGCGCACACGCACTTTCATATTGCAAAAATTTAAATGAGCGATCACTTATCACAAATAATGACTGGCTCACACACGCACGTACAGTCCTTTGCTGATAACTGTGAAACGCTACATACAAGCACATACAATCCTCCCCTGATAAATGATAAATGGTATCCATCTTACTTCAGAATTTATTTCTTTATTTTTTGCTGTCATCAGTTTTTCGACTGGTTTGATGTATTTCTCCGTATCATGCACTAACCTCTTCATCTCAACATACCCCTTACAACCAACGTCCTGCCTTCTATATTCTAATCTCTGTCTTCCTCTACAGTTCTTACCTTCGACTGTTCCCTCCACTAAAAGATTAAACAATCCTGCATGTCTCAAAATACCTACCATCCTATCTCATCGTTCTGTCAGACTCTTCCTCAAGCTTTTTTTCCACACCCAGTATTTATTCATTCAGTCTAAACTTCTCCTTTTGATGCTAGTTGTTGACGCGGCTATAAGGTGCGGTTCTTGCACGGAAGACCTCTCTGGTGCAATATTTTACACTTAAAAGGGTACCTTACGATTTCGGAAATTCAGTTCAGGATGAGACTTCGCAGGTTAGTAGCATACCTTAAGGGTGTCCACCCAGTAAAGTAGAAAAGCGCACTAGACAGAAAATTCCGAGAGAAAGGGCAGTTTTACGCGTAGCTCATATACTTGGTCGATTTGTATGTCACAACATCGCAGTGAAAGTGGCTGAGTCTGCAGCGAACTGGCTTAGCATGGAGACGATCCGGGCTTTAATTCTCTCGGGCTTCAGCACAACGATCATGTGTCCATGAATTGATTGTTGCGTACTTATCAAACTGATTTCCTCCTTTTTTATTGCTTCTTCCCATTTTGATAAACATTCCGTCTTTTCTAGCCGGCTACTTCCATTTTTTTTGTAATGTTTGTAGATTCCATATGGGGTAAGCCTTTGTGATATTAACAACTTTAATTTTGTAATACAAAGAAAAATTGTATAGCTGTCTTCTTTTTTTCTTATTCATATTCTTCTGATGAGCTATGGTCTTTGACTATACAAAAGGTTCCTAGTCACAGTTTTGATTTTCACGAGCAAGTTCTTCATCAGTCACAAGTATTTTTTTCAGCCAGCATGCCATAGTGCGTTTGTAAAATTCTTCACCCATCAACACTGCATCATGAGAAATGGAAGATTCCGATGTAACCAGATTATTTTTAGCAAGCAAGTTTTCGTAAAAACAACCGCATCTTTTAACCTCAAGTTTGACATTTCACTGTATAATGAATCTTCACTGCTTTAATGTGCAGATTCTGATACTTTCGCGGTTTCTTCATTAATTACAAATTTTAAAAAATTCGGGTATTATTTCTCATGAAAATGAAACATACCGTATATTTCAACCCAGATCAGGAGCTGTGCATTATTTGGAACCATTTAAAATGCAAACTGTAGTACGTATTTGTATCACTTCCGTTTCACCAAACAGACAAGTGGTCAACGAAACATAAGTTGCTTCTCGTAGTCGAAGTGTTAAAAATATTAAACATAAACAAATCAAGTTACTTTTGCAGGTATTAATTGAGTTTAGTAACTCCTCAATTATCTCTTTGCTGATGTCAGATTGATTTCTTCTTCTACTGAATCCAACTCTTGTAACTAAACACCAGAAATTAAAACTAGGGGGAGGGGGGCGATTGGAACACGCAGACCGGGTTCAGTTTTCTGGCTCTGCGCAAGACGTAGGGCTGTTGATATTTTAAAAAGTATCGGATTTTCGATATATCGATATTTTTAAAAGTATCAATATCGGGTTTGATATTTCGAAGAAAAAGTATCGACATATTTTGTGGAAACAATGTTACAAAACCAAATTGTGTAAAAATACGACCAAGCATTATGGCTATTTACTCATAAAACGTTGTTAAATATTCTTCTGAATCAAGTCTTCAATTTCTGAAAGAGAATGCTCTTTCACGGCGTTACGGATTTTGTAACTTAAGCATTTACATTTTTACTAAAATGAAAGGCGTAATGTGTACGATTTACTCTAAGACTTATAAAACCAGAAAGAGATCCCACGGAAATCTTGGCTTTAGTGAATTTGTAAGGCTGATAAAGCAATAGTAGAGGCATTTATTTAGGTAGAAGAAATTAGTCAGAAGCACTAACTGTGTGTTTAAATATGATCCTATAAATTTTATTTGATCATCTAGATTTTACTAATTTTCATCCTTTCTTAAAATTCTTTCTATGAATTAATTTACTACATGTGCAACACAGGTAATCTTCTTCTTTTCCACCAATAATAACTAGATATATTCTACAAGGAAAACGGAAAACGACAACTTATTTTAAAAAATATCGTCTCCGATATTCATATTTCAGTATCGAAATATCGATATATCGTCCTAAAAATATCACTCATAAATATCGATATTTTCAAACAATAATATCGATATTTCGATATATCGATATTTTATCAACAGCCCTAGCATGACGTCATCATAGGAACACTGTGTTTTATTTATAGGAACACTGTGCATTATTGTATATGTCATGTACAGGGCGTTCGCCGGGAAACGCAACCCACTGTTAGCGCTAAAGGAAGAAACTGCTCCCGGCGAGCGAGCGGTCAGTTTCCGGCATTGTTCGACCGTCGGCCGCGGACTATTTCATAATAATTACGCTTCATAAACGTCATAAACTTGTGTGCTAAGCATTTAAATGTGACGTAATTCATTAGCTTACCTTATAAAAGATGCTGGAAGTGTTGACCCTCTTGTGTAATGCACATTTCACATCTTCTGACATATTTCGAGACACACGCTGCCCTAACTGACTTAATGATTTTTTGGGTGACTGTTCTAGTCGAAAAGCGATATCGTCAATGTTCTCCTCTGTGAGAATACGGTTGACCGACAGTCTCTTTTTGTTAAAAAATGAACCCGTTTCTCTTACTTTTTTAACCAGACGCAGAATTGTTGATTTAGCTGGCAGTAAAGCGCCAGGAAATTCGCGACGAAATTTACTGCGACACTTTTTAAACGACTTCTTCTTCACATATGTATCGTAGAGAAATATTCTTTGTTGCAAACTGTAACGTACCATAATTTTACTCACACTCAAACACGGTACAGATTAATAAGAGTATGAAGCCCCAAACCAGCCAAACTGCAAAGAAACGTTTATTCACAGCACTGATTAATAAGAGACTGAAGTCACAAACTATCTACAATGCAAAGAAACCGTTCTTAACAATGTAAGGGTCACTGCACTGCACTGTTGGGGCAGCGGAGGTGTTAAACAGTGCGGTGATTCACGGTGCCGTGTGGCGGGAGCTGCTGGCTTCACTGACCCAGCAAGTTGCCGACGGCAACAGACTGGGAGGGTAGCGTTTCCGGCGAACGCCCTGTACTAACATGCCTGAATGTGATTGACACGCGCAGACCGGGTTCAGTTTTCTGGCTCTGCGTATGACGTCATCATAGGAACGCGGTGTTTTGCCAGTGCTTTTAAGCTTATGGACACGTGCATTATTGTGTATGTCATCTACTAACATACCTGAATGTACTGTCGCCGGCTGTACGTCTTACAGCAGAAAAAAATGGAAGGCATCGGTAACACATGTAATTAATTCTGGACTTACAACGTAGGAAATGCTACCGAAAGGATAATTTCAATATAAGAACTGCGTGCTTCAAAAAGTTTGTTCGAGAAAATTATGTTCAAGACTTATAAGCAGAATAACTGAATTTATCTTCCGAAAAGTACTTAAAACAGGTTCAGTGCCGAGTGATAATCTTCCTGAATTGTTTTTAGTACCTCTGCCACATCCATTGTGGTACATAGTTCACCGACCAGCATCAGCAGCAAAAACAAAGCAGAACTGATACATATCAAACCATATACCTTTACACCTATGCCGCTTTTTTATTATTATTATTTTTATTTTTTTTTAAAAAAAAGAGGACCAGTGTGTTTTTACCTAAGTAGTTGACCAAGTAATAATTATTGAATACAATATGTATTTTTATCTTAATTTCCTTCACAGGCTGGGGTACCTATATCGCTCATTACCGACTTAAGTAATTTGCTCTAGTCTTCCACTCTCCTATTAACACACTAAAACTTCCTTACTCTATGATGCCAGTCATAAATTGTTAATTAATTATTATGAGCCTCTATTACTCTATTACCTTCCACATGCTATTTCTAAACCTTCCACCAATATTTATCCAGTACATTTCTCGTAGATGCTCAACATACTTTTCACCAACCTTCTAATCTGTAATGACTCCCAACCCAAAATATTTTATGTCACTGAATGCATCACAATACATAAAAACACTGGTTGGGGGGGGGGGGAATCTTGAAACAAATACGAAAAAACTGGAAGCTAAATGTTTAACTCCGAAGGACATGAACAAATATCTGCAAGAGGAATTGAGAGCAACTTCCAGGAAACAAAGACCGCTCAAGAATAATAGAATTAAGATATTACAAAGGTACGGAAGAACATATTTTCGAAAAATCATATTAATTGTTTGCTAATAAAAAAGAAATATGCTGAGTGGAACAGGGATAATTTTCGCATAGTAGTGACATCACGTGATGTACCAAAAAAAAGTTATTTGTTATTAAGAAATGACCACGATCGTATGTTAAAATGAAAAGAATATTGCTATAACACTTTGTGGCAAAATAGTCGACAAGAATTAAGATTTATCATTAAATGTAATAAAACTATGTAAGGACAACAATGTTTATTCGTTTACGGAACTGGAATGCGAAACTGAAAAATAAAAGGGTGGTCCCGGCGCGGAAGAGAAAATCTCATTAGTTGCTCACATCATGCGCCCCAAATACGAAAAAAACGACACAAGAAGGTACGTGAATCTTACTGTTAAGTACCTACAAATTTTCATTGATTTCATTTATTCCGCCTGCGTAAGATACATAATTTCGAACATGTGTGCGCTCCGTACATTTACTGCTTCTGTAGTGATCTAGGTCGATTACTTGCCTAAAACCCTTATATGGTGCCAGACGTCTAATACAAAGGTGAGCCCTACAGTGATGGCTAGATGTGGACAGTTAGAGGGTCAATCATTTGGTCGTAGTCATGTGGGCATAGTCTTATAGGGAGATTATCAAAATTCCATTTAGTTTGGGCTGCGAGGCGCCCATCAGTTACATGCTCGCCTAGTCCTTGGTCCTATCGCTAATGATCCAGTTAAACAGATGACCATTTCGTTATAAAGCTAAATAAACTTTGTGTATGCTATCATTCAATTCTTATGTAAATAAAGGTGTGAATATGTAACCGCCGTTTACCATAATTTTTCCTAGCCTTCTCAGCCATTCCTATAATAATCTGAATGTACAGATCCATAAAACCTGTCAGGTGTATCAGTAAGGACCTACGATGAACATTCATATCAGAACCATGGTCGACTTCTATGCCTGACCCTTATCCACGGCTCCAGTAGAAGTCTTCCCTGTCAGCTCTTGTCCATCAGCATCCATTGCTTCTAATTGCTTCTACCACCAACAGTTGCTCGTATCGTTTTGGTCCCAACCTTTAGCAGAATATTCCTTGATCGAAACTACTCATTTAGCAAATATGCGCCCAGAAATTCCAACAATTTCTAGATCTTTCTAAATGTAAATCAAATCAGAACATGAATCCACAAAATGTACCTTTCAATTATAAATAAACTAATCCCTAAATTTGATTAAAAATTTAAGAAATGGTTTTAGAAACTCTTCTTCAATATATTAAGTTTGTTTTCAATATTTGAGGGGCATACTTCCAATATACTGTACAGCCACAACTCGAAATTGATACCTGGTATCTCCAAATGTCAATCGCAGCTCCAATGCTTACAGTTTCCTACTTCTAAGTTTTATTTATGTTTAGGCAATATAATTACCACAATAAATATAATAAAAAAGAAAATAAGATATTATAGAACAAACATAATGAATTGTTAACAGTCATGGGATACCTCCGAGTGTTGTGTGGGATCTCTTTTTGCCCGGCGAAGTGCAAAATCTCGATGTGGCATTCACCCAACAAGTCGAAAGTACCCTGATGAAATATTCAGCCTCTACAATCGTCTGTAATTGAAAACGTGTTGCCGGAACAGGACGATCGGATTATGTACTATTGGATTTCGATATTATGTCTTATAGGATTCATGTCTGACTAACTAGGTGGCCAAATCATTAGCTGGAATTGTCCACAATATTCTTCAATTTTGGCTCGGTGAAATGACGTATTATCGGCCATTATAAGTCCATAGTTATTTGGGAACATGCAGGACATGAATGGCTGCAAACCAACTGGAAGTGGCTGAACATAATCATTACCACCAGGCCATGCCATGTAAACACAGAATGGAGCCACCACCAGCTTGCACAGTGCCTTCCAGACAACCTGGGATCATTAGCTTTTATTAACTAGAATCGAGTCTTATCTCATCACACAACTTTTATCTTGTTATCTAGGGTCAAAATACCTGGAAAGGAGCAGTAGTAGATGGCCTTTTTTCTGTCATACGTCTCACATTAGAGCTGCTGTTCCTTGACGCAGTATTAACTGTCTGCTAACATTGACACCTCGACGCAATGTTGCTGGTCTCGGTGATTAAGTAAAAGTGGTTGGCCACTGCTTTGTCCCTGGCGGGAGGTAATGCCGGGTATCAGATATTCACGGCGCACTCTTGACACTGTATAACGAGGTATGTTGAATTCACAACCAATTTCAGAAATGGAATGCCACATGCGTCTAGCGTCAACTACCATTCAGCTTTCAAAGTCTGTTAATTCATATCGTGCGACATTAATCAGGTTAGATAAACTTCCACACGACTCACGACAGAGCAAATGAAAGTCCCGACGCTGTACGGTACATTTATAAGTTTGTTCCGTGGTACTACCACCATCTGGATATTTGCGTCTTCCTGTCCCATGATGTTTGGTATGCATGATATGAATAATGGTTACAAACAAACGTCGAAATCTGATACGTAATTTATGTCACTTTCCTTCAGGAATATAATTATTTCTCTTGCGCTTGATATGGGATAACACTTATGAATAATGCAATTAATTCCTTGTTTCCCCGTATCATATTCGCATCCCAGGGAGTTAGAACTACCTATTTAAATAACGAATCCGTACAGTTTACATGTATTGAATTTTAAATATGGTATAAGCAATTATTCAACACGAGAAATAATTATTTGTATGAAAAATACATGCAACCAGACAACAGAAATGTAGCCGAGAGCAGCTAGCACAGAATAACAATTGAAACAGTTTATACGCTGGTCAGAGTATAAACTATGCTACAACATAGATAGTACTAAATATTGAAGGTGGTAATTCTGATTAAATGAATACAAACAAACGATACTTTAACAACATGACTACTGAGGGTTAGATTTATCGAGGCTCAAATCCGAGGTCAAACCTGGAATTCCAGTGGTTTCTGGCTGTGGCAGGAGATGAAGAAGTTAATGGCAGGAATTAATGTCTACGTGACCTAGAGTGGTCTAATTTCCTATATATCGAGAATTGACGACCAGACCTACACACTGGTCACTGTCTTCCAAGTCTCTGATCTATTCGGGAAAGAGAACGTTTAGCACAGTCTCGGAAGTGCACTTAACAACATGTTTCAAATACAAAGAATGCTAGGACAGTGGAAGAAGGTAAAACTAATAAGAGCAAATAACCTCAGGACACCATGAGAAACCTGTTCAGTACATTCAGAGAAGCATGATTTACCTAAAGAGGAAATAGAACACATTAAGAAACCCTATCACATAGCGCAATAAAAATATGCAGAGTGTTTTCAAATTTTAATCGCTAGTTCTACTATACTACTACTAACCTCTGCCTTCACCTCAGGATTTATTCTTTACGAACGATTCATCTCGATTTTTAAAATTATATAAATTTAGTGGACATGAAGAAACTGAACAGGAATCGCACTTATATAATTTTTCGACGTCAGTCACACTAGATTTTATTTAAAAACATTATCAGTTAGCGAGAAGGTAACGTGCTTTCATCACGGTTCATTGTGGAACTTAACATTTTCTATTCACCATAATTTTATCTCTTTGAAAAAATATTAAATAAATTCGTTGTATTTACACATCTGGTTAAATCAGCAAGATGCTTTCAATCTTTCGGAATTAATAGGTTCCGTCGTGAATCAAAACAGGAATTAAATCTCGCTGGCAAATGTCCTTTTCTTTCTTTATTTCTTTTTTTTTTTTTTTTACTTTAAGAGAATTTTTATTTCTTCTTCAAGATGAAATACTTCTGACGCACTTCATACAATATGTTTTGTGTTCAAATTTTAATTTGGATTATTCAATTTTTTGCCTTTAATTTTTATTTAATAGCTCTAAATCGAGGTCTTTTTTAATCCACTGTGATGTACACTGAAGAAAGAAATTCCTGTTGGCGTTTTTTAATTAAACCCTGGCTTGGGCTTGAATTTATTTCTGGACTGAACGCGTCAGTCCTTTTCAGTCCGATGCCATTCAGCGTCTGTTGTCTGGCACGCCGTGGGAAGCGATTTTTAATCACAACTGCCAACGAGGTAGACCAACAGAGCAGATAACCATCGATAAGAAAGAAAAGGGAGCTCTCGTTGTAATTCATGCTTTGCTGACGTTTCATTAATTATGTGTTTTTATGCAAGTAAATGAAAAATATAGCAAACTGCGCGTTTATGAATGAGCCACACAGGCGATTAGTCTAACAAAGGAAATAATTTTCCGGGAGATCTTCTGCAATGTAGAAGACTTGAAAGCTTTCACCACTTTTAGGTCTTTTGGACTGCTGTCAGTAAAAATAACAGAAATTTACCTTTCAATTTAAAAAAATCGTCTTTCGGTGACTACAATATTCTATTCCATTCAAACAAATTTCCATCTGAACAGTCAGTATGTTTCACTCATGTAATTTCGACCGCGACAAGGACATATAATAACTTTTAAATAATTTCGTACACTACACAGACACAACTTATGCCAAAAACAAAGGTTTTCGTGTGTTTTCTCTTAGCTATAACTTAATCTTTTCTTCCGCAGTTGCTTGTTAACATAATGAATATTACTTAATGAAAACGTCAATCGGGACTTTATTTATTTCAGTAGCGTTTCGCCTCTAGTCAGTGAGTGATCCATTTTTTTCTGTATCATATTTTTACTGTATTCATTTTATACAAATTGGTTTGTTTTAAAATTACGTTAGTTTATAAGTATTGGAGTCCACTTTCAATTACGATTTTGTTGTGAGGCTTGGTAGTCGATCACTTGTGCCTTCAACAAACATAGCCCCCTACCACTTCCAGTGTTTTACATGACAAGGAATTATTCGAGGCGGTTAACCATCTATACCTTCACTAATCACGTCACTTTTAATGTTGCATTGTTTGTTTTTGCTTGCAGATTGATGGAATTCAAGTTGCTTGTCCGCGTTGTTTTTTAACTATTTTTTTCCAGTGATATTTTTTCGAATATGGATTATTAGTTGTGAGTTTGAAATTTGAAATCAGAAAATACTTGTATTTGTTTTTTTTCTTTGTTGAAATATTTGTATATACGAGAGTGGAAGAAGAAAGTATAATGATACTAACTTATAGTTTGTTGTGTTGGTGAAAATTGTGTGTTTAGTGGTGTTTTCTGTGAATTTCTATGTTTATTTTCTGTAATAAGGTTTCACTATTCGATTTTAAATGTTCGTTGAGTAAATTTTTCCTTGTAATTATTGCCTTTTTTTGTTGTAAAGTTAGAATATCGGGTTTGATGTTGTTGACTGTCTGTGACAGCGTTAATTTGATTCATGGGCCCTGCTATGAAAGAAAATACACGGAAAGTGATTAACAAACAAAAATTCTATTATTAAATTCACTGTTTGAATAATAACTTAAGACGCCTAGGTTGTTGTCCAAATATGTTCAGCACCTTGTTAATAAATTCACTATCCTTAGTTGATAAGTAATAAGTGGTATATATAATGTATTAAAAAAAAACCAGATGCACCCCCCTTAAAGTAATCCTGCGGGCGCCTATGATTTGATTTATCAGGCATTCAATTTTAAAATTGCTCCTAGGCTTAGTACTTACAGGGTAAGCAGCTAGCCATAGGAAAAATGATGAAAAATAATTTACGATATCATTTGAATTACGGGGATTTATATTTCACCTTAAATTGTAAGCTTAGATTTAATCTGGTAACTATCATTGTTCTGCGTAAATAAAAATTAAATAAGAAATTATGGCATAAAAATAATATGCGAATAATTTATGTGAAAGCTGGTATAATCTTATATCTTTAAACGAGCAATTCTTGTATATATATATATATATTTCGGATCTCGGAAACGGCTATGACGATTTGGATGAAATTTGATATTTAGATAATGTTTTGACTTTTAAGATTACCTAAATAGTTGTCTTCCGTACAAAAAAGCGAGTTTACAAAATACAAACAATTTTTTCACTTGATATCTCGAAAACGGCACTAGCGCCATCTCGTAGACAATTCAGGTACCAGAAAGCCTACGAATAGATTCTCTCTGATTTCAAAGAATGTTTATGCGAACAGTTCTTGTATACTGGCTGAGGCGTGGAAATAGTAACATTGCAAGTTTAATTGTAAAACATTTAAAAAGGAAGATAATTAAAAATTTCTGATTGGTTTTGTCAGAGGTGATAAACTTCTTTGAAAATAATATTACCGGTACCAGTTATAAACTAATCACCGTTTACTTTTTGACCGTAAAAAGTGGTTGTTAGTTTGTCATTAAATACTACCCCGCGAGGTATGAGCATAGTTTTAGCGGAGTGAATTGATTTAGCACTGATGATGTTCTATCATTACCGTGACGTCACAATCTGATGATGAATTCTTATAGAACGCGACGAAACATATCGAAAATAAAGAATAAATGTTCTTGATATCTCGCTTGGTTTACGAGATATAGCATGTCAAAAATCAGTTATAGGTATAGTTCCTTGTGCTTTTGGCGACGTTTCTTCTGGTCCATGCTGTATTTCAACCTAACAACAACCATTTGGAACAAAATAAAACATTAAAAGTACATTTCCACCGTATCGACATAGTGCTTTTGGTGGATTCTTTTTCTGGTCCAGGTCGGATCTAATCCTAACCTCTTCACTTGAGGTATCAGAAAAATAAATTCTTTATTTTCGATTTTTCTCGACGAGTTTCATACGAATTCATCATGAAACTTGGCTGTGACGAAATTTATCTTCTGGTCCAGGTCGCATTTCAACCAACCACGTCAATTTTGCGATATGATATCTCGAGAACTAAGCGAGATATATAAATTTAAAAATATTTTGTACTTTAAATTTTTCTCGTCGAGGTAGATAAGAATCCATCATCAATGGTTTTCGTAGAATGCTCTGAATTAACACAAATCTCGCAGCGTTAATCAATCCCTGACTGGCATTAAGATTTCTGTTTAACATAATAATAGCATTTTTCTTTGAAAGCAATTTATGAGGCGGTCTCGCAAATGGATCTAACGATTTTGATGAAATTTCATATGTAGATAACGTTTTGCTATTCAAGTTTTTAACACGATTTAAAAAAAAAAAGTTGCAATTTTTGTATTTGGTTTTTCGAAAACGGCTGTAACCTCATCACGCAGAAGGTTCAGGTACCAGTAAGTCTAATGATGTTAGTGAAGTTTCTCTTTGGTTAACTGTGCACCTCAAAACGCCTCGGAAGTCTTCAAGCCTTTTACTTTAATCAAACTTTACTCGAAATCTTGGATATTAAATAGAAATCGAAAGATGCCGAGCGAAGATCGGTCACCCAGGTACTGTGTGATTTAAATAAACATCTGGGTTTCACGGTGTTAATGTTCGAGTCAAAGACTTATCAGTTATCGTAGTGGTGGAACTGTAGCATGCAGCTTCTCCTCATGGTGGCAATGTCTGCAACAGAGTTCAACAATGTGATGTCCATCCTGCTTCCCAACTTCGACTTCAGCACTCATTAACTGCAGTAAGTGTCCTTCACCCCTGGCGATCGTGGTCGGTGCTTTGTGCGTTCCCGTTAGGGGAGATGTCCTTCGGTTCAGGTCTGCAGACAGAATACGCCTAGATGGCATCCTCTTGTTCTTCTCTCCTCCTCTTCAGTTCCTCTTACACGCTGCCAACGTTGAGCTGCCAAAATCACTGGCCGCTCCGCATCGCCTTCCTCAATACTGTAAATCAGCAACAGACATCGAGAGTCCTTAGTAGTTAGGCAAGGGTCTGTACAATCACTACCTACTCGTGTCCCTTTCTTCCCCGTCAAATTTCCCATCGTTACACATAATGTTACACGGAAAATATTTTCACTCTTCTGTGATGCTACTAACTATTATAATAATGGACTAACGGCTACGTGCTATTAGAGAAAATACATAAATGTGGGGATGAAGTAATGAATGACAGTGGTAGACGACTGGTGTCAACAATTTTCATTAATAATTTGTAACAGCTTCTTCGAACACAAAAATATTAAAAAACGTACTGGTACCAAAGTACTAAATATTACATAACCATCATTGAGTACAAGGAGTGATCAAATGAAAAGGTACGAAACGACGTAAAAACGTAACAGTTTTAATATTTGCATATTCCGCCATGGGAGAACGTAGCAAGACATCTCGGGATGCGATTGGAGTCTCTGACTAGGATCGGAGCATGCGCGGGCGCAGTAGAGAGCAGAGGCTCTTATCAAAAGCGGCGTCCAAATGATGCGGCAGTCCGTATGAGGACAGGATGGCGTACAGGTGGGGGCTGTGTACTGTGAGACACTCCTACGCCTACGCAGGTCCATCAAGAACAAAGACCTGGACTGCTCACGGAGGGTGTGGTTCTGCTCCATGATAACGCGCGTCCACACGTCTCCAGAGTCACACACATGGAACTGGTCAAGTTCAAGTGGAAGACGTTGGACCATCCGCCCTACAGTCCGGACATGTTTCTGCTATTTCCATGTGTGTGGTCCACTGAAGAAACACCTGAAAGGGAAGCGCTTCAACTCGGACGACGTACTCAAGGACGCTGTGAAGGACTGGGTCTCGTCACGGCCACAGGAATTCTGGGAACAAGGAATCCTGCTGCTTGTTCATCAGTGGGATCGTTGTGCTCAGCCCTATGGTGTATATTTTGAATAAAGTCTACACTTTTAACTACTGTATCGTTTCGTACCTTTTCATTTGATCACCCCTTGTATTATACCACTAGGAAAGGCACATGAATAAAAATAATAACCTATAGACCCAACATTGATGCGTTCAAAGAATCCGATATCATATCAGTAGCAAAATACAATATTTTAGAATTACAAAATAAATCCATTCAGTTTCTTTGCAAGCAGCATAATTTTTTTTGACTGGTTTGATGCAATCTTCCACCCCTTTTTTCTTGTGCCTACCTCTTCATCTCTACATACCCCTTACAGCCCACGTCCTCAATTATCTGCTTCATATATTCTAATCTCTGTCTTCCTCTGCAGTTCTTACCTTCGACTGTTCCCTCCACTGACAAATTAACCAATCCAGCATGTCTCAAAATATGATCTACCAGCCTGTCTCTTCTTTCTGTAAGCTTCTTCCACAAACTTCTTTCCTCACCCATCATTTCCAAAACTCGTTCATTCCGTGCTTTGTCTGTCCACTTAATTTTCAGCATTCTTCTGTAGCACCACATTTCAAATGCTTAAATTTTCATTCTTTCTGGTATTTCTAAATTTTATGTTTCACTTCCATAAACTGCTGTGCTCCATACATAAAGTAGACAAATATTTAAAACTAAAAGATTTCTCTTTTTCATGAAGGCTCTTTTTTATAGTGTTATTCTGCTTTTTGGTAACATCATTCCTGCTTCGGTCACCGGTTGTAATTTTGCTTCCCAAGCTGCATGTATACAGTTAAACTTTTTTTAACAGGGCCACAAAGGTACTGAATGACAGTGACAGCTGCTGATTTACAGAAACGGGATGAATGTCCCCTTTCCTTTAAATGAAGGTTGAAGAAAGTGACACTGCCTCTCTCCACTGAATACTGGAAGTAAACTTTATAGCCTGACAGTCCCCATAATGCCACCACAGCGCTGCTTGAATAACCGGGAAATTTCAAATAAATAACTATATTTCATTTTATTTGTACTTTTATTGTTAAAAGTAACTGAACGCAGATACGAAAGTCAGAGATAAAAAAAAAGAAGTATAATGCGAGGCAGGGATATAAGAGATGACATATTGTTAATTGTTTATTTACGATCGTTAAATTCATAAATTCATCTGGGAAAAGAGCATCCACAGTTTATGATCTATATTCTCTGTAGTAGTTATTGGAAACAGGTCACAACATAATCTAAGAATTTTTTAACGCAAGAAATTTTATTAAAAATTCAGACGGTTGATAAGAAAAGTAGGAAATTTCGAAATATATCAAACAAATAAATAATCGTTGTTTCTTTTTGAAATTGTGCTTCCTTTAGAAACGTTTTCATACAGTAAAAATTTCCGTCAATTTTGACGGGCTTTATCGAAGCAAGTAATACAAAAACTGAGAGCAGAGATAATAAACATGATAATACCCGACAGAGATGCGATGTACATTTTCTCACGGCGAGTCTGCTTTAATTACTGTGTATTCTTTTTACTTCCCACTGCCTGGAAGAAAAAGAGAAAAAACGATTGGCAGGGCGAGTTTCCACTGCGCAGAAAGGATTTTTTTAAATCGATTATCGGAATGAACAATAAGAATTTGTTTATACCGATGTTTAAAAATGTTAAGTAGAAGACGTACTTGAAGTAATTAACAGAAACTATATCCGATTCTTAAGTTCTAAATCTGCTGTCAGAGAATCATTGTCATTAATTTTCGATCAAATACGTGTTTCTTGACATATCATATAAATGAATGAAAACTGAAATCTGCGATCCGTTCTAGGACATTGATTAAATAGTTGTAATAAATCATCCGCTCAATATTATAGAAAAAGATCATCCCACACTGAAATATCAAAAGTAATGTTAGTCCTCGTAAATGTCCTCTCAAAAAATATTCTGCCTTACTTCCTTTACAACGGTCCATTATTGCGAAAGTGTTGCCGGTGTAGGTCGTTGTACATGAGCTGAATTTTTGATCATGTCCTAGATATAATCGACTGGATTCGTGTAAGGCAACTTAGGTGGCCTAATCTTTTGCTGGAGTTTCCAGAATGATCCTCAAAACAATCGCGAACGATTTTGATTGGCCCGGTGACATGACATTTAGTCGTCCAGGAAAACTGATCTTTGTTTGGGAATATGAAGGCCATGAATTGCTGCAAATGGCTCCAAGTAATTTAAAATAACTTTTTACAGTTAATGGTTGGATCAGTTCGAGCTGAAATCCACAGCTCATACCAGGACGGAGCCACCACCTGGTTGCACAGTACCTTCCTGACGACTTGAGTCCATGGTCTCGCAGGGTCTACGCCACACTCAAACCTTACCATCAGCTCTTACCAACTGCAATCGTGGCTAATTGACCACACAACATTTTTCGAATCATTTAGGGCCCAAACGATATGTTTGCGAGCCCAGGAGAGACGCTGCAGTGAATGGTGTTTTATTAACGTGGCACTCACGTCGGTATTTTGCGCTGTTCCTTGATGCAGTGCTGGCTCTGTCAACACTAATTTCGACGCATACATCGCCGGTCCCGGTCATTAAAGAAACGTGGTCGGCCACTTCGTTGTCTTTGGTGGGAGGTAATGTCGGAAATTACATATTCACAGCACACGCTTTACTCTGTGGATTGTAGAATTTAGGAACAATTTCCGAAATGAAATACAGTGGCAACTACCACTCCTCGTTCAAAGACTATTAATTCTTGCTGAGCGGCCGAAAATGTTTCACACGACTCACTAGAGTACCATTGAAGTCCCAACACTGCACGGCACATTTATACGTCTCTTCCGCAGTGCTAGCACCATCTTGATGTTTGCATCTTCATATCCAACCATACTTGGCACTTCAGTATAAACGTCTTCATATTTATTGGATTTTATATACCAATATAAAAACATGTCATGAAATGTTTTGGTTTCGTATTTATAAAAAAATACTGGTCGAATAAAATTAGAGACACCAAAGAAGTGAAAGTGAATATTGGTATATAATAAATCGATAATGCTCGAAACTACGTTGCTCCTACTTCGCCGAGAGTATTTTCTACTTTGGATGAAAAAATTAGTCCTTCATTCGGAGGAGATTTCATTTAGCGGGCTCGAGAGTAAAATTGTTTAAATCTATTTTGAATACAATACCCTGTGTAGCTGCCAGTCTTGTCAGAATCGATGAAAACCTCTTTTGTTGTGTAACACAGATGTAACTCCTCAACAATAGCGTGACAGCAGAGTTTTTTTTAACTGGCTGATCGTTTTTTTTTTGTACATGATCTCTAGAACACCTGTTCGCCTTGTGGCAATCAATCTTTCGCCCGGACTATTAATTAAAGGCCATTCGGAGCACCAGCGAGCCTCACATTTTATGAGGCTGTTAATATCGACAGCGATCAGAACGGCTTGATAAACTGGCGGAAAAACTGAGGAAGTAATGCGACATACGTAGCAAGAGCCTTGACATTTCAGTGATGATACTTGTTCCTACAATTGAGCATTACGTAAGGAATATTATACAGTTATATATTGTTTAATGGTCATAATAGGTTTTTGCTGGCTGGTACTCTAAAGCATTATCAACCGAACGGAGATTTAAAACCGTGAAGGTGGGAGGGGATGACAAACTTTCAACTTAATTTAGCATTCATAACAAGTTATTTTCACGAAGCAGATGGTAGGCAAGACAAAAAATTCTACTATATAGCTTTACTATTAACAGATAAAAAAAAAGCTGACCATCGTTACTGGACTAGTCCAGATTGATAGTGGTCTGCGGTTCGTGTCCAACCTCAGGCAAAAGCGTTTTTAATTCAGTGATGTATTATTCTTTCTCTTACGTGTAAAGTTAACTGAAAAGGCAAAATCCAGACTGGTGAATAACAATGTCTTGAAAAATAAATACATAATTAGATAAGCTGGTAGAATGGCACTAAAAGTCATTTATTAAACAAAAATGAAAAATAAAAACACTGAATTGATGTTACACTCCTGTAGAGTATTCAACAGTGAACTGGATGGATTTAATTGAAATTTTAATGAAACCAAAGTTTTTTTTAGATATGCCCCTTATGTGGAATTAGCTTCTCTGGATAAATTCTACTGGTACCTGCAGTTAGACCACTTGAACGCTTAAGTCAGCCTTCAATATACCCAGGCCTGGGTTAGTGAAGACTCTTATTTTTAATTTACTTATTTAATTAATTACAGATAAATCACTATTCTGTTCACAAAATAAGTGTGCCATTTATAGATATGAGGGAGCAGATGAAATCTTTTTCCAGATTATCTGAGATACCATACGATAAGTATCGTCCTAAATTAATAAAACTCATTTCAAATTACAAAGAAAATTCTTGTTATTTTTCTCCAGTAGATAAACAAAATGACTAAACATCGTCGATCAGAAATCCCTTCCATATTGTAATGCAACTGCAGTCAGTTTAGCTAAGAAACGAAACAGTTCATTTGGGAAGTTGAGATTGTAATGGGAATGATGTATTTTCCATCAAAAATTATTTATGTACACAGACTTTTTACAGATGTGTTAATGTCATGGCATCATTTCAACATAACAAAAAAAAAAAAAAAAAAAAAAAAAACAGAGTAGATCCATGTGGTAAAATGAGCAGGAAAAAAAGTATAAATTTTCCACGTTTTCCGCCTTTGTCGAAGAGAGAACTGCAGTTTGACGTGAAATATGAGACACGGAATATTCTAACGTGTTTCAGAGAAACAAAGCAATGTTTTTCTATAGGTGAAGTTGGGTTAAGTGTTTATAAATATTCATGGTTTGATCAGAATTCTGAACGAGAATCTTGAATTTTAAAATTGGGGGCCTTAACCACTAAGCAACTAAACTGCTCAAACACGTTAAATAATTGGCTACTAAATCGCTTTCGGGACCGCTAGTAGTAAAGTAGTTTCTTCCTAATTTACTTGAGAAAAAAGTAGGTTTTTCTTAGAGGCTGTGACAGGATATACAACATTGATGAACAGATTGGCTGTAATAACCATTGACCAGCGCTATTTATGTCGCTGACGTTCGAACACGGGACCGGCAGCCCGATATGCATGTCTGCATCGGGAGTTAGGCATCATAATGTAATAGAGCCCCAAAGCAATTTTATGAAGGGGTCTGACTTGGAACTACTTGCGGCTTGAATAACGTTGAGTTTGAAGAGTTGCAGATTTAACAAGAAATGCTCATTGCTCTAGGACAGGGTTTCTCAAACTCATAGCTCCACGCACCCCTATGAAATTTCCCAAACAATTGCGAAACCTCTTTCTAAACTTTTTTTTTTTTTTTTTTTTTTTTTTTTAAAGAAGGATGTTTGCTTTAAAAAAAATAATAGTCACAAAGGGCAATATGTTATTAATTAATTTGATGGATGGGCTTGTTTCTTGTCGCAAGTTTAAAAGATTTTAGGTGCAATTTTGCTCAACCTCAATTTACCATGTTGCGTGTTGCTCTCTCGAGACACCCAGTCAGCCGCCATAACGTAAATCTTGTCGCGAACCCCCTGCGTTCAACTGGCGAACTCTTAGGGGTTCGCGTACTACACGTTGAGAAATCCTGATCTAGGATAAAGGAAGATCTTCCCTAAATTCTCCTGCCAACATTAGATGACAGTCCTGTGTAGTAATCTTTCAGTTAGGTAGAGCGCTTACTCTACCACCTACAAAGATCGACCAAAGATTTTAGGTGGCTGAGGAAAAGTTGGTTTGGCAATGAAGTATTAAGCTATTGAATAACGAGATGGTATTCAAGTTTGTCCTACGTCGTGGTGTTATATCATCGTGAAAAAGGATAACTAGTATTTTTTGAACGTGCATGTTTTGATTGAGGGCAAGAATTTTGAAGTTCATTAAAAATTTTGTTTGGTCTTTTTCATCTTCACTTTGAGGATTAGGCGTTAAATCTTGTTCCGTCTTCACTTTGTACTTTTATGCTACGTCTTCCTCGGTCTACCAACGTCTTTGCGTTTGTACTGCATTGCCAGAAGTGGACTTTGCACAGTATCGTGCCTACAAGTTAATTCATTTTCGTTTTCATCTTCCTAAAGCGTATATCAAAAATTATTCAGGAACGAAATTCACATACATTTGAACTAGTAACTGTACTTTCTTCAAAACAATATTTTCATGACGTGACCCCACATACTTGAAAGAATATGCGTTATCAATAATTTAAAGACATATATTTACGTAGGAATTAAATTGAATTTTAACTGGAAATTAAACTGTGTGAATGTACCATAATATGATTAAATGATGTAAGATTTGGGTGTTTTGTTCCATGGATTGTAAAGACAGAAGTTTTGCCACCTTTCTGGAAGCTGCCGGATTTTCTAATACCACCAGTGGCTCATATTTCACGATAAAATCACAGTTTTAAGTTTTTTTTTTATTTTTTTTTTTTTTTTTTTATTTTTTTTTTTTTTTATCTAATCTTCAAGATGATTTCTCGAATTGGTCTTTATTTTGGCGACAAATGTAATTATATCAAAAACGTTATGTTTTCTTCGACAATATTTGCAGCCAGAAAAAGCTTACGGCGCAAACCTACTTTAGGTAAGCTTGAGAATGTTAACCGTTAACTGTACTGAAGCAAATGGAATACGGGAAACGACATTTAAGCCAGCCGGTAACGATGGTGAGTGTTCGAGGGATTGATTCATGTTTAACCTTTGTTTACAGTTCCGCTAACAATACACACCCAGCGGCGGGTCTCAAATCCCTGACCCACCCCCCGTTCAAGAGGAGAGCTCGCTAGGGAAAAACAGATAACGCGGCTGTGGTACGCCGCGTTCCCAAGACGTCTTGTAACGAAGGTGGGACGAGACGAATACTCAACAACACGCCATGGGAATAGTGCCGCCTCTGCCAGTGGGGACGAGACGCAGCTACCCACTCTGTGTCAGTAAACATCACAGGCGTGCGTAATGGAGCGCTGTTGCCATCGGTTTGCAGCAGAGGTGAGCACCCCTTCTGTTACTGTAATGTGCTCTGTGCCAAACGACACTAGGCGACGTGGTGGGGAGGTGGCGGCGAGGTAAGGGAGGGCTAACCTGCGGCGCGCGCTCGTCCCTACACTTCGGCTAATGAGGTCCCGTCCCGTCCCTCCTTCGTTACAAGACGTCGTGGGAACGCGGCTCTAGACGGAGGCACTGTCCGTGAGTGTCTCTTATTTACTGCAGGTGTCGCCTGACTTCAAGGACGTCTGCGCCGTACACCTGTAGCACGATCGCTCGTCGCAAAAACTTTCAAGTGTAAAACAGTTTCTGCGGTTCTTTTTTCAAGCTAACAAAACTTAATTGAAGCGCAAATATTTTCAGTATAGTTGTTTCTAACATATCAGTGCTCTTCATTGTCAACTACCTTGAAATAATCATACCATTTTTAATAATTTTATAATTTTAACAACACTTAAAGAATACGAAACTGTGTCTTTTTTGCCAGCTTTGCCGGCAAAACTCGTTTGTCACTTAGTAGCTTTTTATGTAAACTTTAGATGGAATTAAACATAACAACGGAATTTAAGGGTGCAAATTTATTTCCGACTCCCTTTTATTTGAACGTTTCAGCAGTAAATGAAAACAATTCTGATCGTGCCTTGAGGCTGCGTATTTTCTTCTGTCCTGAAGATTTTGTGCCTTCGAATGTAAAACTTACAGTACAGTGCTTTTCTTCCCAGAATTTCTTCATGTTTATTATAATGGCCTTCACTATCAAGTGTTGTAGTTGTATTTGGATGACAGGAAATTTTGGAAAGTAACAACCTTCTGAAGTCTACTTTTCTGTTAATTACGTCTTAATTGGTTTTTATTCTTTCTACATTCCCTTTGTCTTTGTTTTAGTCAGTCTACTGTGTTACTTTTTCATGTATAATAGTCGAATACTTTTTTTTGTGGAACTATAACTGTTCATTCTAAGAATCCATAGAAGTTTTGTCTTCTCAAATTATTGTATGTCCTTATCCTTGTATAAATCTTTATTTTTCCTTTTGTCTTTGTTCTCTTGAGGCCACAATTTTTTTATATAATTTTCACTTTTTGCTTCTGTGCGCTGACTTTCAGAAAAATTAATTTGTATGACTTCATAGGATTTGATACAATAATATAATCTATTTTGATAGTTTTAAGATTACTTACCAGTTGGTCGTTCGCGTTAAACCCGCACGTGACGTGGCGAGGGAAAACAGTCCTGAGGACGAATCTCTGCCTGACCTACCGCTCATCTGATTACTGATTTTCGTAATTTCAACGGAAAATGCTTAGATATTCCCCAAGTTATATTCCAAAATTTACAGAACATAGGTTATGCAATTACTTTTCTTATTAATTGATAAGTAACCAGCATAAATGAAAGGGAGACCATACTTAGTCCCCAAGATACCAAAAAGGAACGTATTTGTCAACGTCAGAGGAATCTCACACGACACAAAAATAATTTAACTATGAAAACTGTTTCAACAACAACCGTAAGTACCGAGATAAATCTAAACATAGACAATCCTTTATTCTTCTTGTAATTAGTTTGGATTTTATTTATACTTGTAATAAATCCAGAAGATGCATTGAACTGTGCACGGCATATTTCATCAAAACGTAGTGATAAACCATTATTATTATAGCATCGTTATTATTTTAACCTGTGTATATTTACAATGGAACACAATACCTCATAAATTATGGTGGGGGGAAAAATAGAAAATATCTACTTAAAACTGCCTGGCACCTTCAAACGAGAGATTAGGCTTACGTGAAAGTGTATCATGCCGATTTGCCCGTTAAAATTTCTGTTTAAAAAACTGTTGACAAAAATTAGTGTTTACTTTAAAATGCACGGTAATAATGAAACCTATTTACTGCGTTGTAAATGGTAAGTGACAAAATCTTTATTAAATATGCAAACACAACATAAAAATGCATCCAGTAAAACCATTTCAAAAACACTGTTAACAGGAAGGTGCTAATGTGTTGCGGTCACCGTAAACATAAAAAGAGCGTCAATGATAAAAGTTTTATTACATGTAAGGATACAACATAAGAAAACGTATAGTAAAAAATTAAGATCATAATGAATTAATTACATACACTAAATTTATAAAAAATTAGTTCCCACGATTAATAAGGTGATGCAAATAATACTGCTTAGAAACAAATAACATTTCGTGATCCTCAAAATCATGAAACAACTATTTTATTTGTAAATTCGACACAAGAATTAATGTAACAGAAAAGTTATTAATGCATCCACTACCGTAATTACAAACGTTTCGTTCTAGAGGGCCGTTCGTATCTAGAATGTTTCATAAATATGTATTTAAAGTAATTTCAAAGTTATAGTACTTTTCGCATCCAATTTAAACGATATAGACTGTAAATACAATAAAATACGGTAGGTTTCTTCATCCTAAAACGTAATGACTATACTATAAGGTATTAATACAATTGGTACAAATAACTAAAAAAAAATCCCTTTTTGTATCTCTTTCTTCTCTCCAAGACTGATATACTATTTTATGATTTTTTTTCCTAAAGAAAAGGACTATGTAATCAGTTTTAAAAACTTACTGAGCGTTAATATTTCTTATTTCACTGATTTCCTCAAGTGTACCGTGAAAGCTATTCCGCTGCTTTTATGTCAGCGTGCATGATGTATCGTGTCAGCGCGTTTTTTTTTTAATTGAGCTCTACACTTGTGACACAATTAACCATGAAAGATAAAAAATTGCCTAAATGTTTCACAGTAAAATCACAAATTATGTGGATGTCCAAACTACTGCCATAGCTGTCATTATACAGGGTGAGTTTTTTTATCTTGAGACAACTAAATATCTCGAAAACTACAAATCCGATCAAAAAAAGTGGGTAATAAAAATTGTTCGTCTCGACGGGGGACATCCGATGATACCAAATTTGACTCCCCACCCCCACCCCCTAGGGGTGGGGGAAGGGGGAGAAAAAAAAACTTAAATAGGAACCCCCATTTTTTATTGCAGATTCTGATTCCCCGGAAAAAACTACCCCTATTTCACCCCCAATTCGAGTCATTTTGGTCGATAGATGGCGCTGCAATCGACAAAAATCAAAATAAGCAAAAATTCATTTAAAAATGAGGATATCTCGTGAAATACACATCAGATCAGCAAAATACAAGTTAATGTGATTGATATTTTTCAAAAACTATTCAATAACACCACCCACCTCCAAACTTGAGGGATGGGAATGGACATTATTTCAAAATATCACCAGATCTCACTTCGCCTGATTTTTTTTTATGGGGATACTTGAAGAATGAAGTTTACAGTGAAGTGCCAACAACGCCTGAAAACATGATTGAACGAATTACCAACGCTTGTCAAAAAATCACGCCGGATATGCTTCTTAGTTGCGTCGAATCATTCCAAGAGCGGGTAAATAAATGCATCGATGTCGGTGGTGATATTTTCGAGCACTTGCTTTAGAATTGTTGTTAGAAACAAACACGTGAGAGGCGAGGGGACTCACCAAAAACAAGCACCCCGATGGTGAGAGGCGAGGGGACTCACCAAAAACAAGCACCCCGATGGTGAGAGGCGAGGGGACTCACCAAAAACAAGCACCCCGATGGTGAGAGGCGAGGGGACTCACCAAAAACAAGCACCCCGATGGTGAGAGGCGAGGGGACTCACCAAAAACAAGCACCCCGATGGTGAGAGGCGAGGGGACTCACCAAAAACAAGCACCCCGATGGTGAGAGGCGAGGGGACTCACCTAAATCTAGCACCCCAAAGGGAACAGAAAATTACTACGTCCACGTCGTTGTTCCTGGGTAACGCAAAAAGTAATGTTTGACTTTCGCTATCTGCTAAAGAATTTGCATCAGTGCATTTTGAAATAATGTCCATTCCCATCCCTCAAGTTTGGATGTGGGTGGTGTTATTGAATAGTTTTTGAAAAATATCAATCACATTAACTTGTATTTTGCTGATCTGATGTGTATTTCACGAGATATCCTCATTTTTAAATGAATTTTTGCTTATTTTGATTTTTGTCGATTGCAGCGCCATCTATCGACCAAAATGACTCGAATTGGGGGTGAAATAGGGTAGTTTTTTCCGGGGAATCAGAATCTGCAATAAAAAATGGGGGTTCCTATTTAAGTTTTTTTTCTCCCCCTTCCCCCACCCTAGGGGGTGGGGGTGGGGAGTCAAATTTGGTATCATCGGATGTCCCCCGTCGAGACGAACAATTTTTATTACCCACTTTTTTTGATCGGATTTGTAGTTTTCGAGATATTTAGTTGTCTCAAGATAAAAAACTCACCCTGTATAAAGCACTGGGATGCTGGTCTTTCTGTGTGCTAAGATGCTGAGTAGCATCGGTTCCATCAGAATTTCATGCTAAAATAAAACAATACGCAGCAGAAGAATCGAATTTACGATTTAGAAAACGAGTGCTCCTAATAAAATCTCAGTTGCCACACGGTTTCTTCGTATCTCTAAATATTCCTAACACGAATGTTCGCAAGTTAGGCGATGTAGCTATAATCAATCATTCACACATGTTGATAAAAGATTTATCACTCTAACGTTCATTTGACTAAATTATTTCCCTTGAAATTTAGATTCTTTTATGTATAAATAACTGTTATCCCCGACTTTGTACGCTCAGGCACAGAATTTCATTACTAGAGTTGGAACATAGAAAGAATATAATATGTCAGGGAAGCTATCACCTGTCTCATGAAGAGAATCAATTTTCAACCTGTTTAAAAATAGCAAAACAATCATGGCGGGGGGGGGTCAACTATGGGAGAATGCCTATCGCAGTTTTCCGGCGTATTTTTGTTTGTAGTTTAAAATTAAGTCTCATTCTGAGGACATCTAATGTCAACATTGTTTTGTACACAACATTTTTGATTTTGCTGTACTTTGCAGCCATTAAGGATTGGAAACTGGCGAGCTAGCTCTATATAAACAAAAAAATAAGGGATCACTGTGTCCCTTCAAATCACATACATCTTTTACCTCCTATAATAAGTTTGTGTCTGTGCATGATGTTTATGAACAGATCATACACATACTGACTGCAAGAGAAATAACATTATAGAGACTTTCACACCCTTCCGTCTGTCCGTCACCGTTCAGTTACTTTTCAAAATTTCATGACAAAATACTTTATTTATCCATAAAACAAAATCCTGAATTCTTCTTATCCAATTTTTTTTTTAAAAAAAGAGCCGTTTAGTTGTGATAGAGAGACCGAATTTCTTTCGCATTTTATAATATTATTGGGTTAGATTGTGATCTATTTCTATCTGTCGTGTAAGATCTTTGATCACTTGGTGGTGAATGAAACAACTCCTCATCAGACCCACCAAAAGAAGTCTCACGTCGATGCACTTTGCAGTGGCGTAGCGTACGTTTGCACAGGCTGAGGGCTGCGATAGCTGTATGTCAACCGACCGCCCTCGGTTATGCGCCTGGGACGTAGGCATACCCGCGCTGTTTACCCGCTCTCCCCCTCCCAGCAGGCCTCTTGTTTGTGCGCCACGGCACCCCGTGATGTATCGGCCCTCGCCCCCTACCGACACCGGAGATTTATTCCGGCGTATTGGCAGTCGTGGGAGAAGACGGATTTTATTTCACAGTGGAATCTGAATTCGGCAAGTGGGGAGCAGGATTGCAGGGGGTTCTTTTGTTTTCTTCTCCCTTTTTTAATTTATACGTTAGTTGCAAAATTATGGTGTACTCTTAGTCTACGATTTACATTTCCAGATTTCGACTAACGATGAAAGATCTTTTTGGCTCTTTTTTGTAGTATTTTGCACAAGTATCTATTTTCATGCTTGTTGAAGACATCTAAAATGAATAACTTGGCTAATAATGTTATTAGTTAATAATCTGAATGTAAAATTGACTGAAATTTGTGGTACGTAGAACTTTTCATCGAGAAAACACTTGAAGACTTTGTATAACTAAAATTTCATTGTAATTATTAGATTGAATTAACATCTAAAAGGAATAGGGAGAGCCTGAGAAGATCTGAACGTTTCAGAACATTCTAATATATATATATATATTTCTCTCCTCCTTCTGTCTTCCTTTTTTTGTAAGTACAGTCTTTCTCTTCAACCTTAAAGCTCGGCTTCTTTTACCACTCTCAGATTGTATCAATAAAAGCTCATTCAGTTTCGAAACAAACTAAAATGAGATGAAAGTGATTTTTTGTTTCTCTTACTAAAAGAGAATTTATATTTAAATTAGAATTTAAATCTAGCAGATAAAGGCGATAGTTTTGTCACGATAAGGAACAAGTGTCAAACTACTATAGTCGTAGAACTGCCAGGGCACAGTGTTATTTGTTTGACAGAGAAATGAAGGACGTAGAGCTTCATCCTACCGTAAAACAATGCAGTAGGCCTATTATATAACTGTTAAGTTTGTAACAAAAAATGAAATCATCTGCTTTTTAAAAGTCTGAAAAGAAATTTTTGTGAGAAAATGTCAGATGTAACTGTATGTGACTAAATCTTTTAAAGACGGTTGAAATGATGCCGAGAATAAACGGTACCCTCGACGTACGATAATAATAGGAATAGAATGAAACTTCTCAACACAATAAACTCTTATAAGATCGAGGAAAATCGTTTCCCATTCTGGGGAGGTCAGCTTGATAGATTCTTCGGTCAGTTTAGCATTGAATGAAAATGTCTATCAATACCATTATTCGATTGTTATGTGGCGCTTCCTGTTTCCGTTTTTGTCAGAACTTGATTGTTTCAGTTAGTGATTTCATTAGCTATCTGACCTATTGAGTTTCTAGTACGAACTGGGAGAGCGTGATATAGACGCAAATAGCTATAAATCCGCAGGAAGAGAGCATAAAAATTGTACTTCAGGTACGGCGCAGTAGGTGGGAGTTTGTTTTTATGAGTATCGTAAATACTGCTGCTGACAATGCGCTCGTAAGGCTTTGTACAACCAGCTGTTTGATATCCGTAAAGTTCCACCTCTTTCGTAGGTTAATCACGTCATGATACTAAACTGGTAGTACCAAGCGTGGAAGTGTTCGTGAAACGTTCCAATAGAAGTTCAGAATAAAGTACGCCGTAAACTTCATTATGGGACATTTTATTTTCCTTGTGCATTTCCTTATTTTTTTTTACGTTCGAATCGAGCACGGTGAGTGAATGGTAAAGTCCGGGTTTGCTATTGAGGAGAACGATGGTATAAAAACCCTTCCGGTTACCCCGATTTCGGTTTTTCAGTTTTTACAGAAATCACTCCAGGCGAAGGCCGGGATGGATCTAATAAAAAAAATTAGTCATTATCAAATTCCCGTTCCATATCCCCAATGCTCTCCAGACTTTTGTGACCTCACTGTCTTGAAGCTCTAAGTAAAAAAAAATCACTAGAGTTGTAGTCATCTATCTGCGAACCAGGTAAGTCATGCTATAATATGTATTAGTTATTCTGTCTTTGTAAGTTTATTTTTTTGAGAGTTTGTAGATTCTCATATACAGCTTGGAGCGCTTTAATATTCTTCCTGAAATTGGAGGCCTCATAAAATTTCTGTCGTAGCTGGTATACATACTAAAAACTATCGTCTGACATTCCAAAATCTTTCCACTGTGCCATATGGACACAGAGGCCCATAAACAATAATATCACTACCATTTATAAAATTAATGCTTTGTTATGGAAAGACATACGGTTTGAGGTACTTTTCAAGTTATCGTTGATGTGCCTTGTGAATTCCTCTTATTACAGGAAGAATGGACTTTAGGAATACCAGGAGGAAAGGAAATTGAAGCTTTTGAAATGTGGACAGGTAAAATACGAAATGAACGTGTTTTGTAAATGAAAGACGAGATAGTATGGTCGGTCATGTTTTAAGACAAGCGAGATTTGTTAATTTGTTAGTGGAGGAAACAATCGAAAGTAATAACTGTAGAGGAAGACAGAAATTAGAATGAATGAAGAAAATAATTGAGGACGTTTGTTATAAGGTGGTATGTTCAGATGAAGAGGTTAGCGCAAGATTGCACGAGATGGAGGATTGAATTAAACCAGTCGAGAAACTAACAGAAAAAATCTAAAGATTCGAATGTGGTTTGTGAGTGGTAACGCTCTGGCCTCGCATTCGGAAGGACTGGGGTTCGATTGCCCGTCCGGCCATCCACATTTTGGACTGTCATGGTTTCCCCAAATCACTCCAGGTGAATATCGGGACGGTTGCTTCAGACATACAGGGCCGAATTCCTTTCAATTTTTGCCCCCACTCCTTTCCCGTCTCTAATTACCTCGACATCGACGGGGCATAAAGCCGTAGGAAAAAAGTCATCATAGTTTCAACAGATGAAATAGTTTTTAAATTTGTATATGTAAATTGTGATCATTCCTATATAACTCAACAAAGAAATTAATTGAACGGGTCGCTGACCCAAATCATACAAGGGGTGATCAAATGAAAAGGTACAAAACGACGTAAAAACGTAACAGTTAAATATTTGCATATTCCGCCATGGGAGAACGTAGCGAGACGTCTCGGGATGCGATTGGAGTCTCTGACTGGGATCGGAGCATTCGCGGGTGCCCACATGCACAGTAGAGAGCAGAGGCTCTTATCAAAAGCGGCGTCCAAATGATGCGGCAGTCCGTATGAGGACAGGATGGCCTACAGATGGGGGATGTGTACTGTGAGACACTCCGACGCCTACGCAGGTCCATCAAGAACAAAAGACCGGGGCTGCTCACGGAGGGTGTGGTTCGGCTCCATGATAACGCGCGTCCACACGTCTCCAGAGTCACACACAAGGAACTGGCCAAGTTCAAGTGGGAGACGTTGGACCATCCGCCCTACAGTCCGGATATGTCGCCCTGCGATTTCCATGTGTTTGGTCCACTGAAGAAACACCTGAAAGGGAAGCGCTTCAAGTCAGACGACGTACTCAAGGACGCTGTGAAGGATTGGGTCTCGTCACGGCCACAGGAATCCTGGGAACAAGTGGGATCGTTGTGCTCAGGCCTATGGTGTATATTTTGAATAAAGTCTACCTTTGTACCCAGCGTGTCGTTTCGTACCTTTTCATCTGATCACCCCTTGTAACAGAACTTCACTTTCCCGTGTCTGAATGAATTGTACAAAGACAAGTATATCATGGGGGCTTTTGCGAAATATTCCATCGGTTTGAAAATCCAAAGTGATTTTGCTATACGAAATGAATTAAAAATGCTGCTAATCCTAAAGTACTACAATGATGTTGCGTTAAAATCTAAATCTATTCCAGATTTTACTTGAAGTTTTATGTTCGAAATTTCACTCCTATCAGCTAATTACTAAACAACTTATTGCGTTCAGTAATAGTATCTTATTAAACTTTCCCCTGATGTACCGCTATCGTATTAGAACTTTCTTCGTAGATGGGTGAATGTGAAAGAGGTAAATCCACAGGGAAGGAAAATAAACAAATATTACACGAAAATACCGAGTCGCAGATTTGCAAGCAGTTAAATATAATTAATTAAGAAGGGAATTATCCATAAATCACAAAATTATGAACACTCAAGGTCAAGGGTTTGCGACAGTTCAGAGTCTAGCTGCTAGGTTTCGCTGGCATCGATAAGGAGTGATCGCATTACAGCTAGATAGCAGCATCACATATTACAGAGATATTGGTAAACAGTGTGTGTTTTCAAAAATAAGAGCTTTTCGGATATTTTTGTTTCTGTTAGGGATAGTTTTCATCGATAATTGTTTCCTAAGACGTTGTGTTTTGTTACTACCTATTTCACTTGACAATTAAACAATTGCCATGAGGCGGTTCCTACTACAAACCTCCATCCTCACTGTTCATCGTACATCATTTGTGAAATTTTCGCACGGGCAACTTAGTTTCTTATAATTGTTCTATACTCGAGTTGTCATGTTGACGGAAGATTTGTCGTTGAAATCTATTGAAACAGACATAACCAGGAAACAGACATGAGGTCATTATTCGTTATCTTTATATATAAAGATGAATGTATGTTTGTTTGTTTGTTTGTTGGTTTGTTTGTTCTTCATACAAATCCACAGTTTTCATCTGATCTCGATGACACTTTGCACACTTATCCTTTGAAACAAGGAGAGAAATACTGTCTACGTTTGGTTGAAAAATTATCTGTATAAATAACACATGTTGTGTCATAACTTCGAAATACGGCGATAGACAGACACGTTCGATGTGGATGTCTCCAGACCGTGTTTCCGTATAGTAAACTGGCAGTTCAGTGGCTAAAGAGCTCGCTTACGAACGTCGTGGTCTCCGGTTCAAGTCTCCGTGGAATCCCAGATTTTTTAAAATTGTTTTTCATCGTAAGAGTCAGGCCTGGGCCGTAGGTTATTTGGATTGAATTTTAAACTGTAGATATTATAAAGTTAGGGGTGCAATGCGAGACAAATCGTAGGTAGTCTTGCAATTTTGTAGGTGTACACTTTTTTACGTTATAATGATCCCTCAGGTATTGTTCGCAGTCAGTGTGTGAGTGTGAACCACAGTAATACTAATATAAATACGGAAGTAAGTCTCTGTCTTTTTGTTACGTTTTGACGACTATATGGCTATATCGTTGTGATGGAATTTTATAAGGAAAGCTGTATGAAGGGCACAGGATATTTTTTCCAGTATGATTAACAGTTGTAGTCACGAAATTTTGAAATCTTATCGAATATTGACAGAAATATGTTGGAAATTGATTCTCTTCAAGAGGCAGGTTCGACGGTAGAATGATATAGTGATAGCTTTCCTGTCATATTATGCTGACTCGATATTGTTTGAGACCAATCCTTCGTTACCAACAACTTTTTATATTTAATTCTGTCAAAAAAATTCTTAATCCACGCGTACGAAGTCGCGGGTACGAGGCTAGTATAACATAAAACAGCTTCAGTAATCGTACAAATATCGACATTTCAAGTATCAAAGTACGTAGTGTATATTATAATAACTCGATTGTTAAAGTATCCTCAGATTTGAGATTATTGTCGTCATAATCTTCCTTAGTCTACTGAATATAAGGGAAAATACGCAACGCGGCACAACGTGCAAACTACCAAATGGGTCACATGCCGCTCACGTCTGGCATTTTGTTTGTTTATCTTTGGTCGACGAGCCGGGATGAACTCCGTATCCGATCGCCACTGTTGGTTCAGTAAATCGTGGTGGATGTTGTCTCGACGGGTCATCGAGAACGCAGATAAATTACTGGGGTTCTGTATTTACGTAGACTGGATAGACCAGCATCTATTGGTGGAGTTTTAAGTTAGAATTATATTACGTACTAACCTCTAAGCACTTCAAAAATGACGGTTAAAAGCAATGTTCTGGTAAATATTTCTTTGCGGTTGCCTAATTAGTAGAATTGTTATATAATGCCCATAACCTTACTTTGTAATGTTGAACATATTTCGGTTGTAGTTTACGCAGCGATGCAGTTGGAACTTCTACTGAATTAATGATGTCAGAATTAGGGAACCAATGAAATTAAAAGAATCCCAAAACCTTATGCTATATCGCGTGATATTGATTTTAGTGCTGGTCCAGGTCTCATTCGGCACGAGAGATATGAAACGACTTCCATTCGTTTTAAATAATGACTTCAGCAACTCTATTATGAAAGCCGCTTAAATTATTTGTATAACTAAATTCATTCTATAAAAAATGTTGCCACTTGTCATTCTGGTAATGTCTGCATTTCGACATAACCACAACTTCTACTAATATTGCTGTTCAAAATTCATAGCTTCTTGCTTCTTTTACCCGTGCACGGATACATTCATTGTATTGCGATCTAAATTGCAAATATTTATATGTGTCTAATACAGTGACATCAGTAATAAAAGCAATTAATAATTTTTATATTAATTTAAACACAGTACATACTTTTATTTCAGTGTTTCGGCAAATTATTTCTTCTAGTATAATATAAGAATGATTTAAAATATCTAAATAAAATATAAACATCTTTTAAGCCCGTCAAAAATGACGTATTTAAAGCAGTATTTTAGCAATTCGTTTCTTCGCTAGCTAAATACAATTTTCGCCAAATAACACTGATAGTCTCGGAAATGATGTAATTTAGATATTTCTTTGTTCACTGTTACAACGTTATCGCTGTACAGAGAGTATATGCAAAATTGACATCGAAAGAATTTTAATTAAGAAAAAGCAGTTAATAATTAATATGTCAATGTTTAAGAAATACATACTTTCCTTTTAGTGTGCTGGCAGCTCATATACTCGTGGATGCTTAGCTAAATTGAACTGTTATTAAATAACGCGCGTAACCTCGATCATCTCCGGTCGTTGTTGGTTGGGCAGCGAAGGCGGAAAGCGTGACGTCAGAATGTGTCACACAACGCTACATCGTGACCAAGACTGGAATTTTATAGCTACAGATATTAGTTAATAAAAATGATTTTCTAGAATACCTATAAAGATGGAAAAAGTAATTATCGCATTATGTTCTTCGATTTAATCAGTTGTATTATGGGTTGTCGAATCGGATTTTGGTAAATCTTCTTCTTATTGAAATAAAACTTTTTGAGCTATTTACGATTTGACACCGAGATACAACAAGTGAGTAAATAATAACGTAAATTTGTACTTTACTACTGATTTGGACGAGCAAAATATAGATTTATCAATCAATTATTTTTCACTGTGATTTCTCTCTTTGAAATGCGTTTCTTACTTACAGAGACAGGTGGCAGGTTTTTTCACTGTATTTATTTGTTTTTGATTGATTAATGTTTAATTATTTTATAAAAAAAGGGTTCTGAAAGGTGAAAGCAGTCTATGGAAATACTATAAACATGGTTTTTGAAGGTTCATAGTATTGTTAAGTTGAGAAATACATGGAAAATTTGCTGACGAGAATTTTTCTCGAATATTCAGCCGGATAAGTTAACTTATACCCGAGAAGAATTCTTGTCAGTCATACGCCAGGAAAAACTTAATTCTCAAATCGCAAAATTTGTTGTTGTATAACTTAATAATAACCTCGAACATCAATGTCTTTTTCGGCCACTAATACTAAGTTTAGTTTTTATTTAATCTATTCTGGATAATAAAATCAAAGATAAGGTATTACCTTTATTTGAGAAAGATTAATTGCAATGTACTTTATTCATGACAGAGATTCCAAAACAGTAAAATTTGGAATTTTTGTTTGTCTGAACGGATGTTCGTGCATCAATCAAAAACCAATTCATCGATTTTAACTAAACTGTTATGTTATAATTCGGGATAAAGGATACGTTAGATCGCAATAGGTTACAAAATTTTCTGTGGTACAAAGTCCAAAACCATAAAATTGGAATTTGTTTCCAATCTGTCCATTATCGTGCAAAACTTAATTGTAACGAAATTTCGTGTAGTGATAGCCTAGGTGACAAGGTAATATATAGGATACTTTTTATCCACATTAGTAACACAATTCTTAACAATACAGCAGTCAATAAATTTTTGAAATTACTCGCATCTTTCGAAACTACCAAATGAATTTCAATGAAACTTAATATAATGATGACTTACGTCTTCAGCTAACATACAGGATACATCAGTATATGATTCACCATGATAAAGAGAACAAAACCTTAAATTTTGAAATTTTTATCTATGTATGCGAGCCTCATGGAAAATCTATGAATCGATATCAGAAAAACTGCACTTAGCGATAGATTACTTAATCATTACACATGTAGGCTACTTTTTATCCGGAATGAAAATCTTACAGTAAACAGATTTTAGTGCAGGTAATAATTTGATTTTAGAATGTCTTTATTTTACAAAACTCTAGACTCGGATTGGAACAAGTGAGCAAATCTCTGGGTCGGCACGGGGTTGACAAAGTGTTGCTAATTGTTGCCAGTGTATCTCACATACACTGTTTGATTACGTTAGTGTAGTGTTGAGTCGACAAAGCCGCGTTTTAGGCTAATTGAGGTGGCTGCGTCTCTTTCAGCGCGCCTTAGGGTCTGCACCCCGCCGAATTAGGGTTGACCGCGGGCGCAACTGCATGGTGATTGCAGGAGACAGACAGATGCGACGTCTTCTCTCGGCGTAGCAGCTGGAATGAGAACCAGAATATAGACTGCTTCTGCAGCAGTCTCCTTTCCATTAGGAAATGAAGTCGCGACAGATTCCCACGGACAGACATTAGCGCATCCCCTCCATTGATGCTATTATTCCTAAAAAAACTTAAAAATGTGAAGCAATTTCCCACAATTGGTCCCTGGTCACTTTTCCATGTCGGAACATGCGTCTAATGAAGTCATTCATATTGACTGCCTCGCCTTAAGAGGCCTCCGTTGACAGCATTCGGATCCTGTTCTTTGCACCTGCTGGCTCGCTGTATAAATTATGTTCTAACCTTCGCCGTCAGATTTAACACAAAAGCAGTTTAGTCGGCCTACGCTTTTCAGCGCAATCTTCTTGTAATCCCCTGCTCAAGGTTTCCAGTAAGTTCTATTGTCGTTATGTAAACGTCTTCTTACTCTATATGAAATGGTGTCTTTACAGTTCGATTCATTATACGCGCAAACAGATAGAGTCGAAAGGTTCACCAATACCTTGGGCAGTGGGTAACTATATCATGAGACCCGTAGATAACTCATCTGATGGGGCCTTTCCCTAAGTGCCGATCTAGGGAGGGCTAGCTGGCACACCCAATTTATGGGCGACCTTTACTGCTGCCCCTGGCAATGACACAACAGTGAGCGGAGTCTGTTGGGCTGTTGAAGGGGGCGGCAAGCCTCCTCGGGCCTGGGCCCTCCAAATGGGGACCGGTGGCCACTTCCAGCTGGGGGCCCGTGGCATTTTACCCGTCCTGCCACCATATTGTTTCGCCACTGACCGTGGTCATCCATAATGCCTCACTTGATTCAAATAATTTCAGCAACTACTTCTGATTTTCAGTGTTCATACTACGATATTTTTAGGCAGAACTGCTAACCGATGATCTTCACATGAGCTCAGTCTTATAAGTGGAGGGTACAGATTTGTCGCTGCCGAACCAGAGACCATATCACACGGGAAGCAGGAGTGCGAAGTGGTGATGGCCGGCAAAAGTCACAAGGAAATGGTGCTTTCACACAATAATTTTAACTGTTGATTATTTTTACGTAGGTGATGGTAATCACGTAATTTCTTCCAGATAGGCAGCACTGGAAATCCAGTCAGTCAAGGAATTTTCTAGTTTAAGTGTATGAATATGTCTTTTAGTTAACTATATATGAGTCCTTAAGTGGCTAAAAAGTTCGATTTTAGAACCGCAGGGTCCTCCACAATGATGTCGCTGCGGACATACCAACACGAGAACTTGGTGAAACATATCTTCTAATCTTCTCCAGTTCCTTCCTACGATTTATTTTGTCCCATTTCTTAAGATTGATTTTAAGTCAAATGTTGAATCATTGCATTTGTCCTCCCAGATTTTGTTGGCATCCTTAAGTTCAGGAAGTCATCTTTACGGATGCGGATGCGGATGTTCAATGCTTGATATCCACGGACGTGGATATTTTGCAGATGCGGAAGTGCAAAAATATATTTATAATTATTCAGATTAAGCCATAAAATGGTAGTAAATAAGGTAAAAACCATTGGAGTGGATAAGAAAGTGATTTGCTGGGTAGAAGAATTTTTAAAAGGTAGAAAACAGAAAGTTAGGGTAGGAAATGTAGTATCAAAAGATGTGGAAGTAAAAATGGGTGTGCCACAGGGTACCGTATTCTGACCATTGCTAGTCATTATTCTAATGAATAATTGTGTTGATTGTTTACTATCTGAAATTAGATTGTTTGCAGATGACATAATGCTGTATAAAAGAATCAAAACGATAGAGGATTGTAAACAGTTGCAGGGTGATCTGGACAGGATATCTAATTGGGTTTGTAAACATGGAATGAAGATAAATGCAAAGAAGAGTCAGCTTATTAGATACACAAATAAAAAACAAAAGGTTAATTATGAATATAAGGTGGGAAAGAATTGCTTGTTGAAAACTTGAAATGTAAATATCTTGGAATTACTTTTGTTAACAAACTTAACTGGGCAGGGCACATAGGACAGGTGGTAGGAAAAGGTTTCAAAGTTCTGCACTTGTTGGAGAGAGTGATGAGGGTATGTACGAGAGAAGTAAAGGAATTGGGTTACAAAACTTTGGTCAGACCATTGCTCGAATATGGTAGTGTAGTATGGGACCCTCATTTTATGTATCAAATACAGGAGTTGGAGAGGGTGGAAAAAAGGGCTGCTAGATTTGTTTCTGGAAATTATCGCAGAATGCAATCAGTGACGGATATGATAAAGGAGCTGGAATGGGATTCATTGCAAGACAGGAGGAGAATGAGGAGGGTCATGGTAGTGTACAGGGCATATACTGGCGATGAGGCATGGAAAGATATTGAAATAGGTATGAAAAGTAGTGCATGGAAGGGAAAAGATGACCATGACCACAAGCTGGCACTCGATTTCAGGCACAAGGGTGTAGGAAGATTCTCTTTTTTAGGTAAGGGTGTCAGGGATTGGAATGAGTTACCAAGAGAAATGATGAATAATTTACCGAAAACTTTGAAAGAATTTAAAGATAAAATTTGTAGAGGGCAAATGTAGGTTGGTGCAGGATAGAGGGAAGATGGGTGTGTATGGAAATTGCCACCGGAGCCTGTGCTTCATTGCAATTAAATTAAATTAAAAAAAATTAATATTTTATCAAAAATAAACTTAAAATCAAAATAAGTATATTTCTTATGCCAAATTCTACATTGTTCAGAAGTAACGTTTATTTCCATATA
This sequence comes from Vandiemenella viatica, assembly GCA_031002005.1. NCBI lineage: Eukaryota > Metazoa > Arthropoda > Insecta > Orthoptera > Morabidae > Vandiemenella > Vandiemenella viatica. The sequence goes on along the minus strand of JARYHS010012519.1, from coordinate 128,864,098 downwards.
ATACTACCACATTGACTTATTTTTTGCCTCAACGACAAAAAACATGGGATGATTTCTCAAGTGAATTAAATTATTTATATAACGACGCACGCTTCCTTTTTTTAAAAATCTTTGTCATGTGAACTTTGCGGAGTTCGCGGCTCAATTAATTCAAGTGTCAAGCACCATACCACGCCACCACACATCTCGGTGCCCGCCACCCGCCTTTCCATCGCCATAGTGCTCTATTCACAGTACAACTTGTACGACCTACGTTCATCCGATATTCGATAAAGAACCTTGAAGGTCCTTGAAAAATGTTAGAGAACTACATGCAGGACGCGTTGGATGTTGGGACTCCCAAACAACCGATACGAGTTCTTGCTGTGCAACAAGTTATGATGTTAGATCATGACTGGAGGAAACATCCAGCGAATGTGCGGTAAGGACACATGGTGTCCCGCAAGAAAGTACCAGTGGAAAGGATTGCTTGGAACATCTTGTTGGACTCGTTTTATTACCGTGAATGAGTGAGCGCATCCTATTGTAGTTCTACACGGATGTCCTGTAAGTTAGGCCGTGAAGAAGGCGCTTTACTTTTCATGCAAGTTTAAACTTGTGAATTAGTCGCTTAGGTAATAACACCATTTAGTTCATTGTTATTTTTTTTGCAAGATCATCAGAAAAAAATAACCACATTGTTGTTAGCTAAGAGACGATGGGCATAATCTCGCCTAAAGAGAAAAGAATAATATATATTGCAATGTAAACAAACATCCACTATACATCTGCAATAAATTTTGCGGCTGCGGAAGTGGATGTGGGATTTCACGCAAAAGTTCCGCACTTGTGGTTGCGGATGCGGAGATCCGTTACATCCCTATTGAGGATACATTATTTCTTTCGGGAGATGACTGTTCGGCCTTTTGATGTCGTGTGGAACCCGTCTAAGCTGGTACTAAATTATCATTGCCTCAATGCTTGTGGTATTAGCATCTTCTTTATACTGTCGTTTGTTCGATAGTGTTACCATTTTATTTTAAGTATTCTCCTCAGACAGCGATGGTATTGCTTCTCCAGTCATTTTAAGTGCCTTCTGTAGGCTCGCAGTATATATATTTGTATATACCACCCGTAGTGTGCTCAGCGGGCTGAGGCGAAGCACTCTGCATCGGAGAGGTACAATACGGCTGGGCGCAAGAGCAGGCTCCCGCGTGCAGGAAGTTCTGGCTGCGGCTTTTAGACGATTTTCCACAGCCATCAAGGCGAATGCTTGCACGTTCCCCAATCTCCTCATCTAAACTAAACATTTCACAAAGATAAATACACTTCTTTTTTTTTGTGCTTACGACTTTACGTCCAGTTGACGTGGAAGTCGTTAGAGGCGGGAAAGGACTGGGGGAAACGAATGGGAAGAAATTCGGCCATGGAATTTTGTAGGAAGCATACCGGCATTCACCTGTTGTGATTTGGGGAAACCATGTAGAAACAAAATCTGGATGCCCGGTCGGGGATTCGAACCGGCGTCCTCCCGAATGCGAGGAGAGAAAGCTAACCGTTACACCACCATGCAAGGTATATATATATCACTTAATGGTAGTTATTCTGAAATACTACACAACTCAAATCTTCTATACTTTCAAAGTCTTATCCATTCACTTTATTAAATTGATATTTTTTTTTAAAATTTAGTCCAATTCATGTATGAAAGAGAGATAGAAATAAAACTGTTGCACTCACTGTTCACGTAATACAATAATGTATGCTGGCTCTCACGTAGTGCTGCAAGCCGATATGCCGAGACACAGACGCAGTGGTATTGTAATGGAAGCAAACAAATCGCCTAGTCTACTCTTTGTTTTTAACGGGTCTTTGTAAATTCAAATGTAATGGGATCTAATCTTCAGGTTGCTCTCATGTTACCAATCCCAACATTTCAGCTTGGAAGGTGAACAAATAATATCTGTGCCTTATGGGAGTTTCTGTAGACAGGTCAGCGATAAAATTTAAATCTACCTGCTACCTGATGTCTCTTTAATTTTACAGTAATGGTTGACGTCACAGACGCCTATGCGCCAACTATCTGAGCGATCTCCATGTCTGCCTACTCTCAAATGTTCTCTCGTATCTCCTTATTATTAAATATTTATACTTTAAAATTATCACTTTTTTTTACTTATGGCTTTAACGTCGAGGTCATTAGAGGCGAGATGGGACTGGGGTCTAGAAACAGAAAGGAATTCGGCCATAGCCTTTTGAAGAAAGCATTCCGGCAATCGCCTGGAGTGACTTGGGGAAGCCATAGAAAACCCAAATCTGGATGCCCGGACGGGGATTCGAACCGGCGTCCTCCCCAATGCGAGGCCATAGCGTCAACCGTTCACCCACCACGCTCGTTATATCACATTAACATACTAAAATTACCAATATACAACTATTTCATATAGTGACGTGTTACATACTATGCATTACAATGTTAGTTTGTGTATTATGTTGAAATTGTTCAATGATTTCAATTTACTTATTTTATTTATTCTCTCTGCCGATAACTGTTATGGCAAGGTCCCATGTGGCCCTAGGACTCATAAAGATACACGATTCCGAACCTAAACAATTGGTTTCCATGTTTAAAAAAATAATATGGATACGATGATTTGTTATAATTACATCTACGCTAATAATATAAATACGATAGTAACTCTGACCCTGGCTGTTCGTTACGTTTCCACTACTAAACTGCTGGACTGAGCTTGATGATATTTCAAATGGTAATATTGTATATCATTATAAAGGACCAAGTATAACAGTCCTCAAACCTAAACTTAAAAGTAATGGTATCTTATGAAGCACTTACAGTAAGATAGAGTTTGGTTTAATATGATCTTGTATGTTTGTTTTCAATTAACTGTAAATCAGTGAATATAGACTTTGTTTTCTGAAAACAAAATTTAAAAGACATTTAATATGTTTCAGAACAGAATTGTGCAGGAGAATTGCTTAAATGTTCGTAATTCCAACTATTAAGGCAAGTTACGATGTCTAAAGGACAATTTGCTACAGTTTAAAATGATTTCTGTAAATAATTTTGTGTTTAAGTGTCTTTAATTTCCATTTGTGAACATTTTTGTATTGATTGTAAATGATTATGTATTAATTCTGATTGTTTTTAA
>JARYHS010012519.1:128717629-128859949 GCA_031002005.1 Vandiemenella viatica | reverse complement strand
AATTAACTTCAAAAATATTTATTTCATAGTTTTTGGGCAAAACTTATTGTTTCCTTCTGCAAATACTATTATTTGGCACCAATAAGTCCTTACTTGAAAATCCCCCCCCCCTCATCTCTTTCATATACCTCATACACATTTTGTAAGGTCATTTCCTTCTATGGATCTAACCGCCATTTTTTTGCCACTCCAATTGTCTTATTGCTCTTAACATCACATTTAATGGAATTTTCGGTGATATTTATTTCATCCCAACATCCTCATTACCAATGTGTTACTTATACACTCACAGAGATCTATTTCATCTGCTTCATGTCTTTCAATGATACCCAACGCGACTCTTGTGATATGGCACTTATAAACTAGGTTCTCTCTCCATTTCTAGTATTTCATACTCGTGATAAGGGTACAAAAGTATCCCATCTTACTCAAGGAATATACTAAATTGCGCGGTAGGGGTTTAGTTAAATAAAAAATATAATTTATTGGTAAATCATACACATTTATTGAAATACATTTTATTGGATAATAATACATCATTCAGTACTTATAGTTTTATTTCATGTGCGTCATAGGCCTTCACATATCCCCCCCCCCTTTTTTTACCTACAGTAGTCAGCACCGAGCGTGGTGGGTGAGCTTTCGGGAGGACATGTGTTCGAATGTACATCAGGCCATCATGATTTCGGTTTTCCATGGTTTCCTGAAATCACTCCTAGAAAAAGCTTGATATGCTGGAAATACCCTACCGAGCGTGGTGGTGTAACGGATAGCGTTCTGGCCTCGCATTCGGGATGACGGCGGTTCGAATCCCCGTCCGGGCATCCAGATTTGGGTTTTCCATGGTTTCCCCAAATCACTCCAGGTGAATGCCGGGATGCTTCCTTCAAAAGGCCATGGCCGAATTCTTCCCATTCCTTGCCCCCATCCTTTCACGTCTCTAAAGACCACGTTGTTAAAAAGGGACGTTAAACTGTTACAAAAAAAAAAAAAAAAAATGGAAATACTAGAATTTAGGAGTTAACTTGAGTATATTGTTTCCCTCGAAAACTGTCTCTTGGAATTAATGTGTAATCATACACCAATGCATTCACATTCGTTATATTAGTTACTATGTGTGGGAAATATGGCCAATTCCGTATTGCTCGTTAATTAGCATACACCTTCTTTAACATTAAGGACGTCACAGGCGCCGGGCATCCAAGTATGACACGCCATATTATTTTCAGCGCAAAAGAATACATATGGTAATCACACAATTCTATTGACTGCTTTGTTATATGAACCTATTTTTTTTTACTGTATGTATGTATTTTAATTAACAATCCTAACTGCAGTCAGCACCCAGCGTGGTGGGGTGAGCTTTCGGGAGGACATGGGTTCGAATGTACGTCAGGCCATCATGGTTTCCTGAAATCACTGTAAGAAAAAGCTTGATATGCTGGAAATACTAGAATTTTGGAGTTAACTTGGGTATATTGCTTCTCTCGAAAACTGTCTTTTGGAATTAATGTGAATGCAAGGCGCTTTTATTTTATACACATGCAATTTGCATTATTCCACCAAGTATGGATCTGTCTGAGTATTCAGCGGAGCTCGGCCGCGACCACCCGTGGCATATAGCTATTTCTAGGTGTACCGCTAACCAGCGGTCGGCTGTCCACAATTCTGACGAGTCGCTGTCCTCAATTCTGACCTATGACGCGACATCAGGACACTCAGTCTGAGTATTTCTGACTGCCCCGTTACACACCATCACCTGAGGCGTTGCTCGCTAATTCAGAAGTAACACACGCCGTTAGTACACGTCTATCAAGAATATTTTCGCCTCGACGTGCAGCACAGGACGATAGCCGCTATTGACCATTAACGGTTACTCGTTCGTAAATTTTAAATGGGACGGGTGCTAAACAACAATCTTTTTTTCAACGTCTGGTAATACGAAATGGCTGCGAGATATTAGTACCCTTTTATCCTAACTAGCTGCTTTACAGCATAGATTATATAATGCTTTTTAACTATACATTGAGTCAATTTCAGATTCCTGCTACAATGTGTATAAATTTATTAGTGGTAGGGCCTACACTGTTTTCAAATCGACGAACATGGTTGTATATCTATCCCACCTTTTTTAGTTTTTCACTTAATTACATTATTGTTAGTGCAAATATCTTATCAAGACACAACCTACCAGTTCGAAAGCGCTCTGTTCTTCAATATCTTTAATTTGTTTCACTATTCATATTTTTTTAAAAGCCATATAACCAATCTATGGAACTGGTAAATTTAATTCCCCTTTAATTTCGGCATTAATTTTATTTTATTTCGTATGAGCGTAGTAAAATATGACCTGTTCTATTCTTGAGGAACTTTGTATCTTTCAATCAATTTTCTTACACAGAAGACACAAATAACTGCTTCTAATGCACTATTTAATTAAAATACTATTTTTGTTTTTACTGCTAGTTTTTCAAAATGAGACAGAAAAAAGTTTTCGGATTCAATAAACGTGGTCTGGTGGTTCAGTGGTTAAAGTGAACACCATATTTACACTCTAGCTGTCTTCCCGTGCACACTGCATTTCAAGTCCAGAAACTGTGGACCTCACATTATACCACCACATACAAGCAATGATCTGACTGTGGGTTTGTAACACAAGTTCTTCCTTCTCTGGTACATCCACTCATCACGATTTTTGCTCCGAAGGACATATAGTGAACAACCTGAGAAAAATAGTTCGTACCCCAAAACTAACGACAGCAAACTGTAAACAGAACAGTGAAATGGAAGAGTGTTGGATTCCTGAAATCACTCCAGACGAATGCAGGGAAAGAGACCTTCAAAAGTCCATGGCCGAATTCCTCACCGTTTCTTGCCATACATCATTTCTCACCTCTAATGACAATGACATCGACGAGCCCGAAAAAGGCCTGACATGCTGGAAATACTAGAATTTTGGATGGTCGTTGAAATTTGTCTGTATAACGACAGCACTGTGCCAGTAATAATACACGGTAGACTGGGAAGTTAAGATAGACACGACAAACACATAATTTTAAAAATTCATTCACATACAAAGGTATGGAAAAAATACATCACACACGATAAAGTTACCATAATGCTCTTAGCTAACTCATAGTTTCATGGTCATCAAACAGACATCATAACCCACATTTTTCATAGTAGATCCCTACACACTGAAAAGTATTCAAAACGTCACCATAGGTGCAGACACTGGTTCTATTACGCCGAAGATAGCCCCATACTTAAACTGTCGTAAATTGTTAGGTTATTTGCATGTGAAAGTGCGTGTTTGGATATTTTATCCACTCAGGCCTCATCACCTAAAGTCTAATGCCAGATTGTGGTCATGGTTAACTTAGGCTCCATACACCACTCAGAATTATTCTACCAATATCCATTCTAACATCATTATACGCCATATACAGCTCTCCCAGCACTCTTCATATCTTCCAGTCATATCCAGCCCAGCTCCTTTATTATGTCACTTGTTGAATGTTTTCCACTAATAAATCTAGCTACCCTGTTTCACCTACATTTGTGTACAAAAAATGTGGACTCCATACTACACCACTATAGCCTGACTGTGTGTTTGTACTTTTGCTTCTCTGGCACACCCCCTCAGCACCTCTCCATTAAATGATTTTTAATATAGTGAAAAACGTAAGAAACAGCAGTAAACTGTAAACAGCACAGTGGAATGGGATAGTGCCTAAGCCCTGAAACAATGGTTAGAAACACACATTGATGGTGGGTATAATTCTATAACCAAATATTTTAGACTCAAATCCACAGAGGAATCACGCACACACGCACATTTCCATGCCTACACACAACAGCACCAAGATAGAACTCACACAGAGGAAGAAGACATACACACACATTAGTGGAGGAAATGAACTGCGCATCCTACATCCAGACAAACGAGTTAAAGGAAGGTCTGACCATATTTAGCATACATACCCAGAGAGAGACGTACACACAAAACACACACACACGTACATCCATACAGCGAGTTCGACATAAACAACAGCAAGCATCATGGAAGATGAAGTGGGACAGAATTGTCGTTACCACTGATTAACTGGACAGAACTCTCGTTACAAAAATCATCAGACAGACGAGTTAAAGCCAGGTATACCATACATACAGCACAAAGAGTGACGCAGATACACATGTCCATGTCTACAGCGAGTTCAGCACAACTACCTGCACCAATCATGGAAACGAAATAGTGGTGAAGAACTCTCTTGCCTCATGACTGACTGAAAAACAGAACTCTTCTCACATATCATCGGCCTGACGAGAGAGAGGTGTGCAAAAGATGTTTTCGCCAACACACCTCAGTGTTTATCCCATTAATAGTGTTAATCAGACACAATTGATTACATGTACCATCAACAATCAGGTCACCAACACGTCTCATCCACACCACAACCCTTTCAGCCATTCATTAACAGTGCCCCCAGGTACCATGAGTTGCAATAGACACTTGACTATCAGCAGATACCAGAACCCCTCATATTCATACTAGACCCCACCCACAAATCCATACGTCTCCACACACAAGCACAAAGAAACTTAAGTGGAGTTACAGCAAATCATACATCCAGACAGATGAGTTTAAGTAATGTATCAACCATATTCACACATACAGACACAGAGATAGACGCACACACTTACATTTCCATGCCTACAGTGATATCGACACAACAACCATCCCAATTACGGCAACGAAAAAGTGGTGTAAAACCCCAATGGCTCATGACTAACCAAAAAATCATCAGTAACATGTGTGCAAGGTACCAAATTCTTCACATCAACATCGCTCATTTATCTCACACTACAGACCTCTCTACCATCCAGTATCATGTGTCCTAGGTACAAAACTGTTCACATCAGCACCACCACGTTATCCCACACCTAAGCCTTTTCGGACATAAGTAACATATGCCCCAGGTACCATGAGTAGCAGTAGACACTTGGTCATCAGACAGATGTCATAATTCACATATTCATACTAGGTCTCACCAAGATATCCATACGTCACCACATAAGCACACACAAACATAAGTGCAGGATCATCACATCATATATCCAGACAAACGAGTTGAAGGAAGGTATCACTATATTTACACATGCATACACAGAAAGAAGCACACACACGTGCATTTCTATGCCTACAGCGATCTCGACACACTAGACCCAATCATGACAACGAAAAAGTTGAACTGACCCCACATGACTGGCCAAAAATCATCAGACAGACGTGTTAGAGTGTGTGCAATGGATGACATGTTGTCGCCATCCATCCCAGTACTTATGCCATATGGGTTATTCATCACACCCAACTGATTACGTCCACCATCAACACTGATGGCCACTGATGGTGAAATCTCGATATGGAGTAGACTCCTATCAACATAATTAGACACACAACCACATAGAAAGACACACACACACACACACACACACACACACACACACACACACACATACACATGCACATGCACACACACAATTCCATACATCACTACACACATACAGGTAACTCGAGGAAAGGGACTGAACACCCTACGTTCAGACTGAATAGGTGCGGCATGTGTGAAGTATGATATGTCTTTGTCACATACATCAGTGATCATCACACCCAACTGATTACGTCCACCATCACCACTGATGGTCACTGATGGTGAAATCTCGATATGGAGTAGACTCCTATCACCATAATTAGACACACAACCACATAGGAACATGCACCACACACATATGTCCATGCATACACCACAATTCTATACGTTACCACAAACATACAAGTAACGGGAGAAAGGAACTCCACACTTCACGTCCAGACTGAGCAGTTACAGGATGGTCAGAGGACAGCGTGTCTTTACATACACATCAATGCTCACCACACTCACCTGATTTCATGAGCCATCATTATAGATGGCTACTTGAACTAAACTCTTGTACACTGTTTGGTTAAAGTCATTTGTTAAAAGCAGCTTCTGAGAGACTAATTTGGGTCAACCTGCACCTCGTGACTCATGGGTTTTCCCGGTTTCTATACAGCTCCGCCTTAGTCCTACTACTTGGTAGCCCATTCCTGTACACTGTTGCAGGCCTGCTGCAATCGAGATTTGAGCATGGTGACATTAAAACTCTTGGCATAAAGAGCAATGTAGTCCGAGAAGCTTTTGCACTTTCGCATAGGATTGGATCGATGCGCAGATCTTTTCTTTACAGTTGAGAGGCTGCCAACCATCACTACACGGAAAGTGCACTCTTCGAGGAAACTCCTTAGAAGTTTAACATGCGAGAGAGGGAGTCCCTGCACAAGCAACTTGTATAAAAGGCCTTGGTGCCAGACCGAGCCGAAGGCTACAGACACTGGCGACATGGCTTTTTCATCTAGTTTTACACCGAGGTACGTCACCGTGTGAGTCCAGTTAATATTCTCTCCGAAGAGCGTCCGTAGCTAGGCCACAGGGAGACTCTACCCGTTCTTGTATCCAACTCTGCTCCGCCCTCATCAAACCAATAATGAAGTATGCCTCCGTTGTTTGGGACATACTGCGGACTCCCACCTCCAGCGACTCCAGACCATTCAGATCTAGGCAGTCAGATTCCCCTATCATAAGGTGACCAGACGTCCCGGTTTTGGCGGGACAGTCCCGATTTTTAACAATTTGTCCCGCGTCCCGCTGCGTTTTAAAAAAGTCCCGATTTTTTGAAAGAATGCATGACAAGCTAGGGAACGGCGGGAGAACGGGAAGGGAATATACGGCTTTCGTCAGGATATGAGTTTTATATTATTTTGTTGATTTTATAATGTTAAACTTTAATAAAAACAAATAATTGTTGAGAAACTGATTATCGAGAAGTGATTATCAAGAAGTGGTTATCAAAGGTCGCATTGTTGGTCGGTTGGTAACATTCGACCACCATTGTTGAACAATGGCATTTTTCGGCACTGGCAACAACGAAAACCAGAGACAACAGAGAATGCATTTTGTAACTGCCTCTCAGACGATACACATCGTGCTGCGTCCTAGTGCTAGTTAAACAAGTGATGTCAACAAATCAGCTATTCAGGTAATTTAGGTAATTAATTTATTTCATAAATACATAAATGTTCTTGAATTTAGCAGATAGTACTCATATTATTTACACTGTATTTTATAGAGGCGTCAAAAAGTCTAGTGTCGGCCTTGAAAGTGACACATTACGGCAAATTCAGAACTTAATTGGAATGATGTGCAAAAATCATATTACTAAAAATTTTCCGTACAGTAATATAAACAATACGCGCTGGAACTGATGCCTGCGACTGAACGCGTTTTTTCTTACGAACATCAGAAAAGTCACAATTAAGAACTGAGAGTTTGAAGGCCAAAATAATGTGTGAAATTTAATTTAACAAAGTCTTGTGAAAAATTTCACGAGCTTTTAAACAATGACAGCAAATTATTGAAAAATTTCACGAGCTTTTAAAACAATGACATGCAATTATTGAAAAAAATCACTCAAATGAGAAATATGCCAAAGAATAAATGTTATACAAGATTTGTAATGTACTATATTTGTAAATTGTACTTATGTTGAAATTTAAAAAAATATATATTACAATAGTATTTTGGGTTATATAAACATTTTTGGTGCTCCATATAGACCAACTTTGTATCAAGAAAACTCCCCCCCCCCCGTCAATGGTGTCCCGCTTACCAATGTTAAAATCTGGTCACTTTACCCTATCACCTAACCAAGGGAGGCGCGAGTTGAGGACCTCCACCAAATCAGCGAACTGCCCAAACTCATGAATCGCTTTCCAGAAGCTGGCCGCTCAATTTTACGAAAAGAGTCAGAACTCGGCAAACTCTCTAATCAACGCACTGGGTGACGATCCCCTCTACAGTCATCGACTCAGGTGGCCAAGGAAACTCCTTGATCATCAGTATTGGAACAATACCGGATACATCCAACTCAATCATAACATACAGATAATGACAACCCAATACTCAAGTGGAAAACTTCCCCAGTTTTTGCAGTTATTTAAGGTATATTAGCTCAAACACTTTAGGTAGTGCTAGCAACAGACTGATCGGATGGTAGGGCTTTGGCGATCTCCTGTCCTTTCCCGATTTTGGAATTGTAATGATTTCGGCATGTTCCCATGCTCCGGGAACTCACCCGTCATTTCTTCAACGCTCACTTTTGGGCAGTACCACCCCCCGTAGGGACCACTGGTATAGACGGTATTACTAGCCCAGAAAGTCGACACGACTTGTGATATTACGCCGCGTTATGGTTGCCTTCAAGAGGAGAGTGATTTTTCTTTGACTGCTTGAGACGTGCAAGCCCAGCATTCGTCAACGCAAGCGGAAAGCGAGATAGGGGCGCCGCGGCGCACTTGTGGCAAACGACCTGCTCAGCCCAGGCCGTTTTTGCGGCCCTGGCGGGTGAAATTGAGTGGCAAGTGCAGGGCGGGCGGGGTCGACAAATGGCTACCTGCAGCCGCCCTCACAGCCACTAAGGGATATGAATGGCGCCATAAGGGCAGGCTCCTCTGTAGATGTAGCTACAAAAGCCAATGTCGCAATCTGCACAAGTAGCTTGGAGTCGATCGCAAGGTGGAACGGGAAGTAAAGGAGAGGTTGGAAAGTTTCCGCATACATTTAAGTACATTTTTCTAACAATTGTCGTGACGTAGGGCCTCATAACTTCCCCCACTTTACATTCGCCCTTTTTATCTTTATGTTGCTCGTTTATTCCTCTGTGCCCTTCATTACTGTACTACATCGGACTTCATATTCAAAAGACTGGTTCCTTAGAGCCGTAAACAGATAAGAATTCTTAATACTGGGTTATGTGACTGGGGAGAACCACAATAAAATCGGTTATTAAAACAAGTTCCACATTTATTATTACTTTAAATATGGGACATCAGTTTACTAATGGAATCTTCACAAACTTACTATTCTTTAATTCCAAATAGGTTAAACTATCTTGTACTGTTATCAACTTTAAGAATCGTCTTTACAGAACAGACATTAATTTTGGTACTGCACATATATGAGACATATATTAAACTCAGGGAGGGAGAGAGAGAGAGTACAAATTATCTTACTTGAAGGATGTCAAGGTTGCCATCATGGCGCAGTTTCATCCATGACCAACTTGACTGGTCAAACTAACTGGTCCACACTGAGCAAAGACTGATCTAACGTGTGTAAGGCTTTTTAAATAACCCGTCTAACGGTACTGCAAAGCGAGCACCATTGATTGGATCGTCCAGACGGAGCTACCACACTTGACAAACAAATCTGAAGGGGCTTAACATTGATTGCACATCTGGCTTATGGGTGCTGCTATATAGAAACCCTAACAAGGGCGAGATTTTAATTTCTAAAGTTGGCTGACTAACACTGGTGTCAGGACGCCAAAGAGTCTGGATATTGACGTCACAGCTTCACCCCACCAAAATCCTTAACGGCTGCCACATGAGCTTACCTTCTAAGTGTGTTTTCCTATAGCTTTTCCTTCTATTACAATACTTTTCTCTCACAATATTCCAAAATACTGCTCTTAATTTATCCCTATTACTAATTCTTACAGTGCTTTAATAGTTTCCATTTTTCCATCCTTTAAAGTTACCATTTATTATTAATTTTCGCCGAACTGTCAGCCACTTTTTTTTTTTAATCCCGTAATATTATAGCCTCAAATTTTAATTTATTTATTTAAAAGGAGATCAAAAAAATTCATTTGCATACTGTTGTTAGTCGACATAATTTTCTTTTTTGCCAATTAACTGCCTCCAGCTTTACATTAAAAAAAATAAAAAAATGCTTACAGACAATGTGATCGTAGTTCATTTTCGACACGTTTTAGGCTCCTTGGTGACAGAATTTTCTCCGCAAATAATGTTTCAAGTGATTCTCAATTTTCAATTAGAAACCGTTGTTCTATGCTCTGATCAGCTACTACTTCACTAAAATCGTTATACAAATAATACTAACAATTTGAAATTGTTAGCATTTATTGTCGCTCAGCAGCCAGCAACGGTAACAACTTCGGGATTTGTTTATTTTGTTAGGTGCTAAATAAAATTTTAATTTATATATCATACTCCCTCCCTCTTTAAAGAAAGTCGGCATTGCCTATAGAATAGGTTTTGAGCTTACGTTAAATTCGGTTTTTGTTAACTGATTATTGTGACTATTTAACCTGTTAGTTGAGCGGAGTAGAGACGGCAACAATAATGTTTTCACAGAAATTAGTAACACGACATCTTTAATCACTTCACTACCACATTCATAAGAACTTTTGGGAACCTTTGGTTTTATTTTGTAAAGTACAGTTTTCTCCGTAACGTATGGTATGTGATGCTTCGTCAATAGCTGATAATAAAGTATTGTCTCCTTGGGGAATTAAGACAGAAGTTTGTACAGTAGAATAAACTACAGAACAGTAATAAGAGCATCTTTAGTAAAGTTTTGGAAGTTTTTAATGTACAATTTGTGAACATTTATGGAAACTTCATATTCGAGAAACTATTTGATTGTAAAGTTGAGGCGGTTGGTGCAAATATCTTTTTATGACTTTTCTCAGAGCACTAACTTGCGTATATTTTTGCTAGTTACCAATTAAAACAACGGTGATGCTTAGGCGCAATTTAGTAAGATCAAGAAACATAGTCTCCACTCTTAACTCCACTGCTAAAAATAAATAAATAAATTATAAAACAGTTTTTCAGGTGTATTAATACAATGCACCCTCCGCCACACACTTTTAGTGAATTGCGGAGTAATAATATTAATAATAATAATAAAAATGGTGGCAACACGTTTATAGCATGAGGACGCAGTTCAATTATAGACAACGTAGAGAATCCAAAAGCTTTGAATTCTAAACGGATCACTTCCCACTTACTTCAACAATTTTGTTCCCACCCCTCCTCCACATCACTGATAAGCAAAAATCCACATAAAAAATCAAAGGGGAAAAAAGTTTCAAAATAAACCTGCTTCGATATCTTAGCAATAGATGATTCTTTCAACAAAGAATAAAAATAATAACATAGCATTTTAAAATGGGTGCTACAATAGAAGAACATCAGCACAAAACTGCTAGCTTTGGATGAGGAATGAGATTCGTAGAAGAGTCTCGGTGATAAAGGAGACATGCGAGATTGGTTAATTTGTTAGTGGAGGGGAGAGTTAAATGTAAGAACTGCGGGGAGATAGAAGAAGACTTAAACATTATTTATAGCGATTACTAAGTATAAATTAAATAAATTTCAACACAAACACGCATATAGGAAAAACATGAAATCGTCATTTTTAATATTTAGGAAAACATGGATGAAAAAACAACAAGGAAAACAGTAAGGGCACTAGTGAGTTGATTTCACACAAGGATCTGCGCGTTTTCTCGATACAGGAATAGATCTGATAATGTATTTTTCCTACAGTTTGAAGAAGGCGAAGCTAATAAATAATACAGGGTGGGGCATTTAATATGTTTTCTGGAAATATTTCGGAAAGAAAGCATTTTAACAAACAATAACCTATATAAAAAATAATCGTACAGTAGGGGGCTACAATTATGTGATATTGGTTTTTTCACAGGTGGCGCTGTTGTCGTTACAACAAGGTCAACTTAATTCTTTTAAATGGGAACCCCTATTTTTGTTTGAAGATTCCGGTTCCTCATGAAAAAATAAAAATAGTTTGTTTAACTCACTTTTCTGTTAGCCTCAAAGATGGCGCTGTAATCGCGAAAAATGAATATTCGCGTTTTTTGTGTATAATTTTAATTATTGTTTAAATAATTACATGTAATTTTCATTCTGTAAACATGGAAGGTAATTTTAAAGGATAATGACGAAATTGATTTTTTAAATGCTTTTTCTTACTTATTTGCAGCCATGTCTACAGCAGGTGCTCAAAATGGTGACAATTTGCTTCCAGACATTTTCTGACACACTTCGAGCTGTTCAGGCATCATTTCTGCAAAGGGTCAGAAAATGTCTGGAAGTAAATGGTCACCTTTTTGAGCACCTGCTGTAGACATGGCTGCAAATAAGTAAGAAAAAGCATTTAAAAAATCAATTTCGTCATTATCCATTAAAATTACCTTCCATGTTTACAGAATGAAAATTACATATAATTATTTAAACAATAATTAAAATTATACACAAAAAACGCGAATATTCATTTTTCGCGATTACAGCGCCATCTTTGAGGCTAACAGAAAAGTGAGTTAAGCAAACTATTTTTATTTTTTCATGAGGAACCGGAATCTTCAAACAAAAATAGGGGTTCCCATTTAAAAGAATTAAGTTGACCTTGTTGTAACGACAACAGCGCCACCTGTGAAAAAACCAATATCACATAATTGTAGCCCCCTACTGTACGATTATTTTTTATATAGGTTATTGTTTGTTAAAATGCTTTCTTTCCGAAATATTTCCAGAAAACATATTAAATGCCCCACCCTGTATGATTAAAATTTTTGTAAGGATGAAATAGGCTTAACCTATATTTCTGATATTTCTCTATAGCGACTTTAAAACAAAATTTCCATAAGGTCTATGCAAAATGTAGTTAGCTGTGTTAGTATCTGAACCCGATTCCATCAGAAAGTAGGCCATACATATTGTGTAGGAACGCTTTTACGTCACACACCAATTTGTATATCATTCAAATTATTTTAATGCTAATTTATACAAATCATCAGGTAATTTATTCATAATAAGCCCGGGTGACCAAATTATTGTATATAATTGTAGTTAATGCAAGATTGCTATTATAAGGAGCAAATTCAATATGAAATGATGAAAAATGCTGGTGGTCAGTGGAAAATTTTGAACGTTCGCATAGCTGGACAAAGCTTTCAGCAGGCGACACGGAGTCCCAGTAAATAGTGGTGCCAGGGGGTAAGAGGCAGGTCCCGTTAACAGAGGCTGGGCGCTCTCTCAGTCAAGACGCGACGGGTTGAAGGACGCCACTAGCGGGAGCTGATAGAAAATCCCTTGGACATCACGTGATTTTTGGCATACGCTATCCCACCAATGCCATGACGCCACGGGGTTGACAAATGTTATCGCAGAGCTTCTTTTTCATGTGATACAGGCGCTGTACTAAAAAAACGAGGGAGAGGTTTTTTCTAGCCGGTCGTTGCCCGTTGTACATCGACACTTGTGTGCTGATAGTGGGCTGATGCAGATCGAAGCTTATTGGCTTGCAGTGGCGTGAGACAGTCACCGCAGAGGCGCCTGGACGGAACAGCGGTTTCCTGAGATCGTTATCTCGCGATTACACTTTGTGTCGCAATTCGCCGTGAGCGGCCGGCATTTGAAAATGTGTTCTGACTCCAGGTCTAGGTTTCATGGGTTTTACCGAGGATTTGAAGAGCCGTAAACGCTACCTAGGAATAGAATCTCAGCTTTAATTGTGCTAGAGCCCTCCGAGCTAGCTCATTTCACCAAACATTGAACTCTGAAAGCTTCTTGTTTATTGTAACATGACTCTGATAATTTTCATTTTGTTTTAATTGGCGCCCCAGATAATTTAATGATATGTATAACATCTAGTTGTTGGCCTGTGACGCCACCATGTTCTATATTCACTTTGTAAACTATTGAGATACTTAGAATCCAATTATTGTTTGCACTAATCCGGCTAATTGTAAGACCTGGGTATTGCTTACTTGCAATTACATTGACTTGTGATAGAAATAACGTTAAATTTATCCAGCATATATAAATGCCATAAGACCTAATAAAGTTCAATATTTACTTACCTGTAATTCCACAGCATTCGAGATTCTTGTTATCCAGATTAAAAAATCTGATATTAATCTCAATATTCTAATAACAGTACCTACCCCCCCCACCCCTTGCAAACATTACAATCCGGACCGTTTTGTAAGAAGTGGCAAGGATGGATAAATAAATGAAACACAGAATTTTGTATATTTTTATCGGAAATAGATTCAGAGCATAAATTTTGCAGATACTTTTATTAAATACAATCGATATCAGTGCAACGTTAGCACTTAAATAAAAATTTTGTCGATGTAAAACTAATTGTCAAATGGAGGCATTTTTTTGTTTCAATTAGCGAGTACCACAGTGGGACGCAGGCGGCCACCAAAATAAACGTGTTTATTCAGAGCCGCAGATAAAAGTTAAATAACTATAAATTAGCGCAAAAAATGTCGGTTTGCACGGCCAGTTAGCTCAGCGCTTTTCGCCCAATCACGGTAATCACGCGCATAACTCTGCTTTAATTTGGTTAATTTTTATTGGCCATATATTCTAAAAGCTTCATTTGCGTGATTAAAAAAGATTACGACCGGCTACAGCCGGCGGCCTCATTATAATCAGCGGAATCCAAGTGGCCACTTTGTACACACTCGCACCGCTGCGCCGAAAAAGCTGAATTTTTTACGTTGGCGAAATGGAATGACGCAGTCGGCACTTTTTGCGAAATTAAAATTCTGCCATGACACATCCAGGAACATGGCGCATGCAGCGAATGGGCTACAGAAATACATTTGGCTGTAGGGAAGCGATTACACCTTTGTTAAGATACTCGAAAAACTCACAGAGGACAGAGTCCAATGAGACTACTAATTTTCTGCATTCAAAGGATTTTGTTTTTCTGGGTATGAAAATCCCACAGGTAAAGCACAGGGAATGAAAAAAAAACCCAATCACATTCTCAGTAAAGCGTATGAAAATTCTCAGATTGCTTTCAGCGTGCTATATTTTCTATGTCCACAGACATTACTCAGTAATTATCGAAAAATAAATGTTCTCTAGCGAAAAACGTTTATAACACGTTCCTAATCCTATTTTTCAGCAAACATTCCAGGTCGATCAGTTTATAGGAATAACGTGACTTCATACAGCAGAGGGCATTCAATGACATACTAATTTTTCATTCTATCATCCGCACTGCCTACTAGTCTGGATGCTATGCTATATAACAGTTCCAATTGGTCATCAGAGTACGCTATGATTCGTCGATGTAGAAGTCATTAGAGCTGGTAAGGGAAAGGGAAAACTAAGGGAAAGGAAATCGGCCACCGACAAGGTTCCATTCAGTCTCCGGGCAGCCACCGAAGTACCAGTCAACATTTTGTATAAACAATTTTCAGATGAATGAGTCCAGTCAACAGCAGTTTCCCATTAAATTGTGCTTTTCTTCGTCGGAACTACCTGTGGGGATCCTCACTGTTCCGTTACAACAACAATATGGTACGATTTGAGGAGTACGATACAGATGTTGAATTCCGGATAGAGTCATCTCCACAAATGTATATTCAGAGTTGTAGCTATAGTCTAAACTGAGTTTTATATAATGCAGAAATAATTTACTATCCCTGATGCTCACATAAAGTAACCCTACATTCGGAATATTGGTGCCGAGGATCACACTAAGTGAGGACAGTTGTAAGATTTGTAGAATTTTTAGTACTGAAATATTTTAACTGCATGTAATTTTTTAGTGCAATCGGAAAATTCTAGGCTTGTAAATGATACGTGTACTGTCAGTGTATATTGTTAAGCTCGCGACTTAGCAGTACTGTAGCTGGTGATTGCTGTCATAGTGTCTTGTTAAGTGGAACAATAGTAAGTGAACAAGTGGAAGCTGCATTGCCGAATAAGTGTATGTAGTCTGTTCTGTTTTCGCCAAGATACATAAAAGGCATATTACGAGTTACGTACTCTGCAAAATTTGTTAGTAATGAGTACAATAAATACAATGCGTATTCGTAACAGAATCAAAACGTGAATTTTTATGATAAATATCTTCGGATAATGTAGGCTAGCTCATTATTAATTTATTAAATGACGTAAATAAAACCAAGAGACTGGACTTAAGTATCAGCCATAGCCTGAGAAATGTCTATTGTAAGTTCCTGAGCTGAGAGAAGCTACAACGTAATGGGTTAACCAAAATTTCACTATCTTAATTAAGTGACAGGCTATAGAGTAAGCACCCAGCCCCCTGAAACATGAATTCGTTTGGCTGCTGTGATACATTGGGATGCATGTTAACAACAATTCATAGTATGAATTTTATTTTCTGGTCACTATTACGTTGATCATAATAAACAAAAGTCCGAAGAGTTTTGACTAGCACTGTTGCACTGAATGTCATGGTATACCTACCGAAGCTGCCTGTAAGAAATTTTCCCTGCAAAAGACTCTTATTACCTCAGACACACTGAAGATCTCAACTGTAGTTCGCTGTTTCACTAATAAAAGTCGATCGCACACACACGTCGCTAGTCCAAACAGAGACATTCTTCTGATGACCCCTCGTCGGTTTATTGTTCCCAGTATGTATTGATCCACACAGTGAAAACAGAGCCATATTCTGAACTACCACACCCGAGATATCTGTTTAGGTCAAAACAGAATACTGACTGCGCGGGACTCATAATTGCCTCGTCATTCAATCTAATCTGGAAGTTTTGTCAAGAATGCAAGAAAGAGATCGCTTACCGAACACTCCGTTGGATGATTGGTCATCGGGATTTATCGCGTTCGCTCATTGGTCCTTGTAAGGCTTGGGTCTTCAAGCGTGGGGCGTAATGTTTCCGTCCCCCGACTTTAATACTTCTCGGCTAATTTACTCATTGATTCAATAGGACTTCTTTCTTTGCCGATGGTTGACAGCATTCAAATATCAATAACCCATATCTCAATGGAAATTTAGTAGACAACAGGAGCAATTACAAAGAATAAATATAAGTGAGTAGATAATGTACCACACAAAACAAATTTATATTCTGGTCAGTTAGCAGTCTGTCTACAAAGGTCCGCACTCGAAATTGGAATACCTATTTAGTCCAACAAGTTCATAACAGTTTTCCTTAAGCACTTCCTCAAATCTTAATAGTCACTCAGAAGCAGCTATACACGGACTTACACCATGGAGACAGGCAGTCACCGCACTCAATCAAGCGCAGTTACACTGAATAAAACTTAGGAACTGAGCAAAACTGATAACGCTATTGTATCTTTGGGGGCCCTTAAATACTCCCCGCCCAACTGCAGCTCGTGGGTTGGGCTGATGTCCTTCTGGGGAGGAGCAATACCAACATTGACTTTCTGGACTCTCAGTTGGGGTGTGCACAATCTCTGCAAAATAGAAGAAAGCACAGAGTTTCACAGATACTAACCCTCCCAGAAGACGCCTTTTCGCGTCCGTGGATTGGCGACAGACCGCACTTCTCTCCGAGCCAAATGATGAGGCGGGAAGGGATTGACTAACATCTATTGCGGCCTTGCCACCGTAACGCAGCTACAGCCATCTCCTGAAAAATCTTAAATAAAATCTACTATAAATCTACTTAAATAAAAACTACCTCACTCTCGATACCATAATTAAAATTTCTTAATCCTATTCCTTATTTTCTATTTAACACTATCGCTTAGAACAGGGGTGGCCAACTCAAATGATCTTACAGGCCTCTTTGGGAATGCACCATAACTCCGCGGGCCACATATAAAATTATATATTCGCAGTAATATTATTTTAAAATCATAGTTAATTTTTTCTCATAATTTCGACAGTTAATTTTTGTATATATGGATACAAAAATCAAAAATACTGTTTTTTTTTTTTTTTTTTTTAAAACGACATTGGTATTCACTTCGTTGGACAATATAAAATAAATATATTTTGTAAAAGTGCGATGAATCTCGCGGGCTGGAAAAATGTTCAAGTGGGGCCGCGGGGTTGGCCACCCGTGGCTTACAGTTTCTACTTAATTTTTTTTTTTTAATTATGGCTTTACGCCTTGTCGACGTTAGAGGCGGGATTGGACTGAGGACAAGGAACGGGAAGGAATTCGGTAATGGACTTTTAAACGAAGCATCCCGGCATTTTCCTGAAGTGATATGGGGAAGCCATGGAAAACCCAAATCTGGATGCATGGACGGAGATTCGAACCGGCATCCTCCCGAATGCGTGGCAACGACGCTTAGTTTCTACTTGCTGTTTTTAATACTTCTATCTCATATAATTGTCTTGTGGCATCACTGGGTGACTGTCAGCTGTTTGGACTACTCACTCAACAGGCTATCCAATCACGCTAAATACTTTTAACTTGTGGATATTATTTCTCCCCAGTTGTTTTTTCTTCTTTCAGGCTAAATATGAAATAAAGATATTTTTCTTGAACATATTTAGAGCTCATCTCGATCTCATGTATGCAGTCAGTTATTGTTTGGGAGTAGTATCAATTTTTTTACCTTCAATTAACTGCACATACAGTCGCGTGTTTGGGTGACTAGCCTCATGTCGAAAAGGTGCAGATTGATCAGTGAAGTAATGCAGATTTTTGCGCAACAAGTTAATATCGCTTCCGTGACGCTACACTGTTTTAACATGTGGTTGATCAGTTATCGAGCTTGAAGACATATCCAAGTCAAAACAGTAGCTATTTATTTCAGAAACGAGATCAGATCTGTCCCTTTTTAATACCTCTTCAGACTCAACAGAAATTGTTCTAATTTTTCATAATGGTTTAGGATCGAATAGAGATCAACTTTGAATGTTTCTTTGAAAAGTTTCTAAAAAAAATTGATAGCATTTAGACTCTGTGCAATACATTTCTTGTTTTGATCGATTTTAAGAATTCAAATAATGTTACGCAGTCCGAATAATGACTCCAGATTTTTTTTTCTCAATAAAAATTCGTTTTTCCCTACTGGTTTAATACAATCCTCCATCCTCTATCTTGTTCTAACGTCTCAACATCCACAATCCACGTTCTGAGTTATCTGTTTAGTACGAGTACATTCTAATCTCTGCCTTCCTCTACAATTCTTTCCTTCAACTCTTTCCTTCACTAACAAATTAAGCCATTCCGCATGTCTCAAAATTTATTCTTTCTGTTTCTTCTTTATGTTACACTCTTCCACAAACTATTTTCCTCACTCATCATTTCAGAAACATGCTCATTTTGTACTTTATCTGTCCATCTAATTTTCATCATCCTTCTGTAGCACCACATTTCAAATGCTTCCTTTTCTTTCTTTCAGGTATTCTTAAAGTCAATGATTCGCTACCATAAACTGCTGCAATCCATACACACAATTTTAAAAACTTCTTTCTGAGTCATAGATCTATACTTGAAAGTAAAAGATTTCTCTTTTTCATGAAGGGGCTTTTGGCTAGTGCTATTCTGCTTTTAACATCATTCCTGCTTGTTCCATCAGCAGTAATTTGACATTCTAGTCAGCAAAACTCATTTACTTCTCCTGTTACATCCGATATTATTTTTATACTTAATCTACTTTAATGGATATAATTTCTGTTAAATTTAATCACTCTGTGCAATGTGTTTTTAGTTTAAAACGACTGCAAAAAGATCCAACAGTGATAAAGTCAGGGACAGTACAGTTAAGGTTACACAGCATAACCTGTGACCATAAAAACTCATTTTATGTCACTTAAAAGTCATTTTTTGCCACTTTTAAATTCTTTGCTACGGATTTTTTTGTTTCTATTTAAATCAGCCTTAAGAGAGCCAACAATGATCAAAATCAAGAAATAGATAAGATCAGCAAGCACTTACATGAATCCGTCTGCAAACTGTGAACTATTCCAGACCATATCCGAAACACGATCACGGATTTCTCCTAGTATCTGTGCAAGACGAAACAGGACTGAATTTTTGGATATTTCGTACAAACAGCCTAATTTATTTCTAACAGAAAAGGAGGATGAGAAATCACTCTACTACGCTTCTAGATACAACTCTTTGAGGTGACATAGAACAACGTCTGTTGTTAATAACGTTTCCGACAAGTTAATTTCAACAAAATACAAAGACATATTGTTTAACAATGCGGAGAGCCATTTATTCTTCATGTTTGTCCACCAAAAAAACTATTGGTGCGCTAATGTGTGATTTTCCGTCGTTTTTAATTCATAACTCCGTTGTTAGACAGAGCGCAATGCAGGATATTCATGGAGAATTGTTTGGTTCGATATTTCCATTCCAGGAAGCGAGGCGGGATAACAGAAGGGCGGTGAATGATTGCCCTAATTGCATTCCAGGAAACACGAGTTCGGCAGATGTCCGTAATAAATTTAGATTTTATCGCCGCTCATGATTATGTTCAATCAGGAGCAACACAAATGTATTTTTAATGTATTGAGGTTAACGAGGAAAAAAAAATAGCCGGGACATCGATAAAATATAACATAAAACTTTTTTAATTCTTACGCTTTTACTTTATCCATACAAACAAGAATAACAATAATGCTTCAGTGAACCAAATAATTCTGAACTGGAGTACTGTATAATTTTTGTTAATGTTTGTAAAGGACATTTCTAAAAATCAAAACTAGGCTAACCATAATACCTCTCAAATATTTGCTGCCCATCATATTAAAATATTTTTGCTTTCTGAATTCAAATAATTCATCGGATTTCTTAGACTGACAGTTTCTAACATATGAATGGTCACCTTATATAGTAAAAAAATTACATTTACAGTCAATACTCACTAATGAACATGAGTATTGCGAAATGAATAATAATCATTATTATTTATATCATAGTAAATAACCAATTACGCAAAAAATGAGTACGTTTTATTTGTTCTAAGGCACATACAAAATTTTGTACCATATTAAAAAAAAGTTAGAACTTCTGTACCAAAATCTTTGTAAATCAAATGTTCAACAGTTAATGTTTTTACTCCTTTCAATAACACCACCCGAAAATTTTTCTTTTGGACTGTGAAATTCACTCTGTGAAATCCAACTGCAGTCTGGCACCATATAAATGTCCTGAATATCTCTTCTCCATCGTCATATGTACTCGAGGAATCACTGTTTTAGTTCTTCACTAAAATCATAAGGCCATGTGGGAATTTGTCTAGATGGCAAGATCTTTCTGCTCACATTAGTTCCCAGTTTGTGGAAGTATCTGAGCATATTTCTTATCAGTTCATCATAATTTCCTGCTTCGTTATCGCCTCAAAAATTCCCCATAACTTAAAAGGAAACTGAGCCAAGCAGAAGCTTCATTGCCGTTTATACTTGTTAAGTAATTTGCGTCATTAACAAGTTTTCTGATTTTCTTTAGACGCTTTGACTTTCTCCGTACTTAGTCTCAGGAATGATATACAAATGTATTTGAAATAATTACTGTCCCCTTCCAAGACCTTTACGAACTGCTTAATTAATCGTAGTTTGATGTGTAGTGGTGATATAATGGTTTTTTACCTGTATCTTCAGGTGGTGTTCGGAGGTCTGTGTAAGCTTAATTCGGATTAATATGAGTTGCAAGTTTTCCATATTAAGATTATTCGCTACATCCCACGATTGTAAACTGCAACAAAGCAAAATATCAATGTGCAGACGCAGTTTGAATCGATTGACCACTTTTTACTTAGACAATTTAAAGTTTCTATACGAAACATGTGACTCGAAAACCAGGATAAAAACATGTATGCCAGCACGGATTGAGTGGTTGATAGTTGATATATCTCTAGCCTAATTCAGCAACGTGTGTAATCCAGCTTGTTTGTTCAAACTGCGAAATTATTCGACGACAACCGCTGTAGTGCCTTTTTGCTGTTATGGTTGAGGTATGGTGGCTAGGTGAAGCAGCTGGTTTCACTTCAATGAAAGCGAAGTTCACGAATTCTCTTGCTGGAGGTATTTTCATCAAACAAACAGGTTTCTGCCATTCTTGTCCGATTTTATTACGTATTACGAGAATTGCAAACATTTCACTAATCGCAATACAGTTTTGTGCAATTGGTGCTGGTCTGTAACGAAGTAGATCAACCTGAATTGATTTTTGTGCTGAGTGGAATTTCTCCCAACATCGTACGATCGAAGTACTCAGCATGGAGTTGAGAAACACATTACGTAACAATTTGGCTTACCTTCAGATGTGTAGAGTAACCATTTCGCAGTCATCACAAATTTGAAGCAGCATTAATGCGAATTCATTTGCACAGAGAAAATGTTACGGCAATGCTGAATTAGTGTGCTTAATGTATACTTCCATCCATATGCATATCATCTGTGTTCTTTGTGGTTAATAGCTTGTAGCTGCTGTTATTAACAAAGCAAGTAGTACACTGTTAGCGGTATTATGTATGACACACATAGTACTTGATTCAGAATCTGTCATCACAAAAGGAGATAATTAACACCGTCTTGCGATAACGTTATATTACTTCTTCTCACGGCGAAAAAGTGAAGTAAAAAATTTAATGAATCTTTCCCCATAAAAAGGAAATTTAATTTATTACGGCGTGAGCAATATTCGTCTATAATTTCAAGATTATCGGCGATGGACACTACAGAAAAGCATTTTCCTCGAAGCTAAAGGTCGGAAAGATTCCGACACGATCAGTCCTCTGTCACTAGGATTAAAGTAACAAAAATAATAATAATAAAATAATAAAAAATAATAAAATAATAATAATAAATAAATAAATAAAAATAGTGCTGACTATACAGCTGAACTTTCTGATAGTGGAGTAACATTGGCAAAATACTTCTAAACACTGTTTGCAAAGCTTTTATCGAGCATGGAATAAAGAACAAGGACGCCTACCATATAAAACTGGAGTAATTGTGGAGGCACTCGTTAAACAGCATCTGAATGTTCCGAATTTATAGCCCACTCATCTTATTATCGAATATAAACTCGAGGAGTTTCTCATCGCGGATTAAAGAGACTGGGGGATGTTTTTATAGTAGCCTCGGTATTATGAGGACGAATAGAACAGTCAGTTAAAGTCTATGAACTTCAGGGATAGAGTACTGATTACCGTGGTTTAATCATGACTAGCTGGTCTCTGTAGCGTAGGGGCTAGAGTGCTAGCTCCACGTGCCGAAGGTCGCCGGTTCGAGTCCGGCTGAGGGTATGGGTGTTTATGTGCTGTATGTGAGTGTGCTTGTTATGTCCGTCCTGTGGAGTGTCTAGAATTACTTGAACGACAATATATACACATGGAGAAACTGAAAGCACTGGATGAACTAAACTCATACTTGTGCTGGCTGTATGGCCTAAGGAAGCCAAATGCCATTTTTAATTAAAAAAAGGGTGTCATGATTACATCGTAGCAAACAACAGCGGCTGTCTTAAGTGCGAGGAAAGTAAAATATTTAGTATCATTGTCATTCTACAGATGAGGTTGTTTATTATTATTTATTATTCTCGTAAGTTCTAACCCAATTTCGACGATCCTACTGTTTTCTTTTAGATTTATCCTTACGAATTTCGCCTCCAGTCCACTTGACCACTATGCCAGTGGAAGCCATTACGGGTCACCTTCATAAAACAGTACTGCAAAGTGATTCCTAAGGCTTCTGCGGCCGTCTCATTCTTGATTAATAGATTTTCAGGGAATGCCGCATTGTTTATTTCAAAACCTGAGCTTTCGGCTGCCATCCTACAACCTTCGTCAGAGATACTGTTTATGCTGACATAGCAACGAGCGCCAAGCATCGTAGTGTTTACACCAGCGAGACAGGCCGTACTGTGGCGGAGAGACATCAGGAACATATCTGCCACTATAAATATAACAACAGCGACAAATCCGCCTAGTTCGCCATGCAATTAACACCGGCACGAAATACAATTTCAATACACGAGTCTGCTGTGGAGAGAAGACCAATGTGGTCTCGACGTGTGAAAGAGGCAGCAGCAATTTTTTTTTAAATACCAACAGCATCAACAAAGATGGCGACCTTTCACTCTGCGATGCTTGGCGCTCGCATACAAATTAAAGTTAATTAATACCAATTTCTTTTATTCCTATCACTATAAGCTTTTATAATATCAAAACATTTAAACCTAGCATAATTCTCTAAACACACTTTTCAATTCTATAAAATATTCTCGGGCTTTTCAATGGATGATGTGACGCTTCG
Organism: Vandiemenella viatica; assembly: GCA_031002005.1. Taxonomy (NCBI): domain Eukaryota; kingdom Metazoa; phylum Arthropoda; class Insecta; order Orthoptera; family Morabidae; genus Vandiemenella; species Vandiemenella viatica. Next base: position 128,835,992 of record JARYHS010012519.1, on the reverse strand, counting down.
AAATAGCTTTCCGACTTCATCATCGCCGGAATATGAAGTCGGAGAGAGATTTAAAAATGTCGCACAGATCTGACGCGCTTCCTCGGTGAGAATCACTTGAACATCATATACAGTTGATACACTGGGAAAGCCTCCAATCATTCAACACTTTTTAATTTCTATTTCCGCTTCACTGCTATACACGTGTCATTAGGCTAAAAACATTTATGAAACAAACTGAACAGTATATAACACGCTACACAGGATTCGCCACTAAGAGAGGAGAAATATATTGGTGAAATAACTCAAAGTAATAAGATCGTGTTTTGAAGGTTTTGTCTCCAAATTTCTCAATAACTTACTGGGCGATGCGTACAGGGCGTATACTGGCGGTGAGGCATGGAAAGATATTGGAATAGGTATGAAAAGCAGTGCATGGAATGTAAAAGATGACTATGACCACAAGCTGGCACTCGATTTCAGGCACAAGGGTGTGGGAAGATTCTCTTTTTTAGGTAAGAGTGTCGGGGATTGGAATGAATTACCAAGAGAAATGATGAATAATTTACCGAAAACGTTGAAAGAATTTAAAGATAAAATTTGTAAAAAGCCAATTGTAGGTGGGTGCAGGATGTGGGGAAGATGAGGATGTAGGGAAAATGCCTCCGGAGCCTGTGCTACATTGCAATTAAATTAAATTTAAATGAAGTTAAAACGTTTCACTACAGCAATTACTGAAGAAAACTGCGTCATTTCCACTGAGTTCCAGACCAGTCTTACATCTCTTCTAAGTGGCATTAGCAATGACTGCCTCCGACACTGAACAAACAGCTTAGAACAATCGATCAGCACGGAGTGAATTGTAAATAAAATCTACGACGAGAGCGCTCGCAACAGCACAAAATCGTGCACCGAGAAAAAATTGGAGTACGTACGTTTTCGATTACTGGTAACGGTACTTTCTGAGTAGACAATGAGAGACTACAGTCACATATTCTTGATTTTTCTATTACCACTTTTCTTGTGAGTTCACTGTTTTAAGCTAAACAGCCTCCGAAATTAGTTTGCTGTAGAAAGGAACACTACCTTATCACACCCTACAGAAACTGAAAAACGGTTGAAGTGCGGTCCGCGCTACCTAGAATGAAGATGTCTACGTCTAAACCGACATTTCACAGATCATTTACTATTAAATTACTTTTCATTCTCCTGTGACAGGTTAATTTTCAGTATTATTGCAATAGATCCCTCAATACTAATAAAAGAAGGATATGATGGAAGAAGTAAGTGAATTCTGCTATTTGGAAAATAAAATTACAACTGATGGCCGAAGTAGGAATGATTTTAAAAGCAGAATAGCATTAACAAAAGAAACATTCATGAAAAAGAGAAATATTTAGATTGAAATATTGATCTATAACTTTTTAAAACTCTAATTGTGAAGCACAGCACTTTCTGCTAGCGAAGCATGGACTTCAGGAATGATGAGAGAAGAAAGAAGCCTGTGGAAGAGAGTAACAGAAATAAAAGACAGGATGGTAGGTCATATTTTCAGACATTCGGGATTGGTTAATTTGTAAATGGAAGTAACAGTCGAAGATAGGACAAAAAATGATGCAGATAATGGAGGACGTGGGTTGTAATGTGTTTGTGAGGTGAGGAGGTTGGCGTAAGATAGGAAGGGATGGATGATTGCATCAAAACAGTTGACCGTTCTATGATGGCAAAAAAAAAAAATGGGTATAATTTCGTAGCACTATAAAGATCAGGTTGTGAATCTCTCCCTTTTTTGCTTATGGCTTTACGAGGTAATAAGAGGCGAGAAAGTATCAGGAGAAAGGAATGGGAAGGAATTAGGCCTTGGGTTATTGAAGGAACCATCCCCGCAGTTGGCTGGAGTACATTGGGGAAACCATGGATAACCCAATTCTAGATGGCCGGGCAGGGACTCGAAACCGCGTCCTTTTCCCGAATACGAGACCAGAGCGTTACCGATCACCCAACCACGTTAGGTCGTGAGTCTATTATTAAGAGGCATATTTTGAGGTTGAAAATAATGACAACAAAATGAAGCTTCAGATGTAGTATATTGTTTAAAAAGATCTTAAGTCATATTTCTGGTGATACGGCAGCATGATTTCTTCCTCTCATTCGTCTCTTCGCTTTTCGCTTGCTTGTGAACAACCACTCGAAAGGATCGGGCAGTTCGGTAGACATCATCTAGGAAAATCTAACGTAAGAAAGTGCAGTGGCTGTTACCATCTGTCTGAGAACAGCATAAAAATCTGGCAACAGCGAGTTTTGTTTGTGTAAACCGTAATACTCAGAATGAGGAACACTCCAGCATTCGTAAAATTCCACTTACTTTGCGGATTCAGTGCAGCATTAGTGATGTTACAATTGTGAACCTTTCGGCGCCCAACGTGGTGCTTTCTACAGAGCTATTTCTGGATAATGTTTCGCCTGTTAGACGACTGGTAACACAATATAGCGCCTAATGTGCAGTCGACGAGGTAGTGCAACCAGTCATCCGCCCGAAATAGACTTGAGGAACGCCCCAGGTTCGATGCCGAAACGTCGGCTCCAGCATCATTGGCGCAACGCTCAGCCCACTAAGTAAGTGGAATATTACTAACATGGCGACTGCTAATACCATCAAATTTTATGTAATCCGTCATTCGATTACGTGATTACTGAAATATAATAAAGACCGTATGATAGTCCGTAATATGAACATTCGACCGTTGTAGATCGGCGTGGTCAGAAAGGTGGCGTTTTGCAAACCTCGGCCAAACTGCCAAGCTACCAGTAAGATGTTAGGTTAAACTACTGGTCTAGATGTTGGTGCAGCCACTGTACTCAACGGTGATAGGAGCGATTTTGCAAGTGCCGTTATATTTAGAATGCGCCTTGTTCTGGGCAGGTCGGACTGGCTGGCCGCTCGCCAGAGCGTCAAACAATGGACCGTCATTACTGGGCAGTAATTACACAGTCTGCAGACCAGGGGCTAATTGGGCTGTTGGAGCAGCTAATAACCCAAGTGGCGATGGTTAAAAGCCACTTGTCGGCAGCCATTGTTCGGCGGAGCCACGCCGCGTCAACTACTGTCGAGTGTGTGAAGATCTGCACGAGGGCCTGCATATGTGACAACCTCAAAGCATGAGCAGCTTCGTATCAGACGGTGCAGCTACGTCCCTCATCACCTACACTGCGAACGCTAGAAAAATGACCTCCGTCACGTATTACTGAGTGTTTCATATTTTATCCTCTTACACGAGCCAATTAAATCCAGATAAGAGCTTGAGGCATAGCAAGTCCGCAGTTCAAATTTGGACCTGAACAACACCGTAACCAATATATTCTGTCATTCACCACCTTTATTTCTGTATTAAACGATTTTTGCGGCTTTTCACCGGAATACGATTGTTGACAAAGATCGAGAAGAAAGTTTGCCATGGCCTTTATGAGGTAAATATCCCTGCAAATAACCTGGAGTGATTTCTGGACACCATGGTGCCTGTTGCGCATCAATCGTGCTTATCGTAAATGTTTCTGATGTTACTGATCATTGGCTTTTATTAATTTCAGTTCAGCGCAAAGGGGTTTACAGTTTTAGATATTTCACTGGATCATATCGATATTATCGTATCGACCATTTAAAAATATCCTTCTAAATATCGATATTGTTGAACCAATATTATCTGTTGACCGATATAACGTTGCAACCCTATTCATGGTCTATGATACGTAAGTTGCTTCTCACAGTCGATATGTTAGAGATCTGGTATATAATGAAACCAAATAAATTTTAAGTACAGATATTATTAGCATTCTTCGCTGTTCATTACAGCGCACTCATACTATTTTAGGAACCTTTGCGTGTCTTCCAATCATCCTCTGGAAGTCTCCGAATAATTTCAGTTATTCTGAGACTTTCTATACCTATTAACTGTGTACTATTAGGTAATAATAGTACGTTATCAACTAATCTTCTAATGTTTTGGCTGTAGGGTATAGTAATGACGCTTTTCATACCAAAACAACGACTCCTGGCAGTCGGAGCTATGTCAAATAACACAAGCTCACAACCCGCGCTCTCTTCGTCTTTATGTGCGTCTCCTTTACGCCTTACCTGGTTAATGTAATGTGAATACTGGACCATGTCATTTACCTTCTGTGGGTGAAACTCACAAATGGCCAGGAAGGATATCAAAATTAGTTAAATAACACTTATCTTTTAATGTACAGTTTCTTTTTTATTTAGTCTCAGTGATCTATATACGATACATATTTCTTCCGGATATTCCACAACAGTACTTATAGGGTAATTATTTCTCAGTATTTATTTTTAAAACTCGCAGTACTAATTTATTTTTTGTTACGTTCACAAATGCTAATGTTTCTTCAACATTCATGCCATAACTGTTTATAAAACTTCTTTCATCTGCATTTATGTTTCACAATCATGATTTTGATGTGTTTCCCAATATTATAATGTCCTAACACTCATTTCCATATGTTGCACACTGAAGCATAACACACACAATATTTTTTGAAACACACGGTGGCCAATTTATTGCTTCTAATCTGAGCAGATTAAACGATGACTCTTTAAACAGCGGTTTATTTGTTTAATTTAAGTTTTCGCTGAATCTAAGTAGTGTCGACTAAAAATCTTGGTACATTTGCATCCCTATGTAGCTAATGACCTAACTAACACGTAAATTTTACTTCGCTTCGAAGAGAGATAACTATAGAGCGACTTCTCACATCAGCATAAAAAGACGGCGAATGACCGACTTACTTCCCTTCAACTCCTCAAAAATGTACACTTCGATAAATTCAGAAAAGAGTCGCGCACACGCACTTTCATACTGTAAAAATTTAAATGAACGAACACTTATCACAAATAATGAATGGCTCACACACGCACGTACAGTCCTCTGCTAATAACCGGGAAACGCTACCTAGACGCATGTACAGTACAATCCTCCTCCGATAAATGATGAAAGGTATCAATCTTACTTTATTTCCAGTATTTATTTCTTTATATTTTTCTGTCATCAGTTTTTCGACTGGTTTGATATATTTCTCCCTATCACGCGCTAACCTCTTCATCTCAACATACCCCTTACAGCCCACGTCCTCAATTATCTGCTTCATATATTCTAATCTCTGTCTTCCTCTACAGTTCTTACCTTCGGCTGTTCCCTCCACTAAAAGACTAACTAATTCTGTATCTCTCAAAATACAGACCTACCATCCTATCTCATCGTTCTGTAAGACTTTTCCAGTAGCTTTTCCCTCTCCCAGTATTTATACATTCTGTCTAAACTGTCTTTCTGATGCAACTTGTTGACGCGGCTATAAAGTGCAGTTCTTGCACGGAAGACCTCTCTGGTGCAGTATTTTACACTAAAAAGGGGCCCTTATGATCTCGGAAATTCTGACTTTGCAGGTTAGTAGTGTACCTTAAGGGTGTCTACGCAGAAAAATAGTACAGCGCACCAGCCAGAAAATTCCGAGAGAAAGGGCTCTAAGTTTTACACGCAGCTCATATGCTTGGTCCATTTGTAAGTCACAATGCTACAGCGGAAGCGGCTGAGTCTGTAGCGACCTCGCTTAGCACGCGAACGATCCGGTTTCGATGCTACCTCGGCTAACTTTAAATTATCTCGGGTTTCAGCACAACGATTATGTGTCCAGGAATTGATTGTTGCGTGCTTATCAAGTTGATTTCCTCCTTTTTTTTATTGCTTCTTCCCATTTTGATAAATATTCTTTCTATCCAGCTGCTTCCATTTTTTTAAAATAAATTTCACATGGGGTGAGCCTTTGCGATACTAACAACTCTAAATTTGTAATCCAAAGAATGATTTTATTGTTATGTTCTTTTTTTCTGGTTCGTATTTGTCTGACTTTTCAAAAGGTTCCTAGTCACAGTCTTCATTTTCATGAGCAAGTTCTGCATCAATCACAAGTATTTTTTCAGCCAGCATGCCACAGTGCGTTTGTAAATTTCTTCACCCATCAACATTGCATCATAAGAAATTGAAGATTCCGATGTAACCAGATTATTTTAGCAAGCAAGTTTTCGTAAAAAACAACCGCATCTTTTAACCTCAAGTTCGGCATTTCACTGTGTAATGAATCTTCCCTGATTTCATGTGCAGATTTTGATACGTTCGCGATTTCGTCATTAATCACAATATTTTAAAAATTCGGATGTTATTTCACAATACGGAACGTTCGAATCTATGCGAAAGTGAAGAATGAAATATTATCTTTAATTCACATTTTAATTAGCTGTAACATCATATTATAAATAAAAAAATTAAATATGATCTAACTTATAATATGTTAGGACATTAATGTTATTTAAAAGTTGTTATAATTTTTATAATTATTTTGAAAAAGTTACCCTTGGTAGCATCAAACCCCGATTGCCCGCGTAACAAGCCAGTTCGCTCAGACTCAACCAGTTCGCTCGGCTGGCATGGTGTAAAAATCGATCAGTATGTGAGCTGCTCGTAAAACATTAGAGTACTTTTTCTTGGAATCTTTTGGCTAGAGCGATTTACTAGTTTACTGGGCGGACACTTTTAAAGCATACATTTTTTGTGAATCGCGCTAAACGAAACGTTTATAGTAATTTGTGAACACTTTTATCTTAAATTTCTCATCTTTTCGACTTCACATGAAAATGAAACATACTGTATATTTCCACCCAGATCAGGAGTTGTGCATAATTTGGAAGCAATTAAAATCCAAACTGTAGTACGTATTTGTATCACTTCCGTTTCACCAAACAGACAGACATAATCGTGATCAATGAAACGTAAGTTGCTTCTCGTAGTCGAAATGTTAAAGATATTAAACATAAAGAAATCAAGTAACGTTTGTAGGCACTAATTGCGTTTAGTAAACTTCACTACTATCCCTTCGTTGATGCAAAATTGATTTCTTCTCCGACTGAATCAAACTCATACAACTAATCCCGGTAAATTAAAACTACGGGTAGGGGGGCGATTGGCATGCGCAGACGGGTTTCAGTTTTCTGGCTCTGCGCATGACGTCATCATAAGAAACACTGTGTTTTGCCAGTGCGTTTAAGCTCCTAAGCGCGTGCATTATTGTATATGTCATGTATTAACATGCCTGAATGTAATGTAGCCGGTTGTACATCTTACAGCAGAAAAAATGGAAGGTATTGGAACACAATAACACATGTCATTATTTATGGATTTACAACATGGGAAATTATGGATATATAAATGCTACCGTAAGGACAATTTCAATATAAGAACTACGTGCTGCAAAAATTTTGTTCGAGAGGATTATGTTCATGACTTGTAAGCAGAATTACTGAATTAATCTGCCAAAAAGTACATAAAACAGGTTCTGTGCCGAGTGATAATCTTCCTGAATTGTTTTTAGTACCTCTGTCACATCCACTGTGATACATAGTTTACTGACCAGCATCTTCAACAAAAACAAAGCAGCAGAACTGATACATATCAAACCAGATACCCTTACACCTGTGTCACTTAAAAAAAAAAAAAAAAAAAAGAAAAGAAACCCGAAGACCAGTGTGTTTTTACCTAAGTAGTTGATACTTACCAAGTAATTATTATTACTTACAATATGTATTCTTTATATTAAACTCCTTCACAGTCTGGGGTAGGTATATCGCTCATTACCCGCTTAAGTAATTTGCTCTAGCCTCCCACTCTCCTATTAACACACTAAAACTTCCTTACTCTCTGATGCCAGTCATCAATTGCTAATTAATTATTATGATCCTATATTACCTTCCACATGCTATTTCTAAACCTTCAACCAATATTTATCCAGTACATTTCTCGTAAATGCTCAATATACTTTTCACAAACCTTCTAATCTGCAGTGACTCCCAACCCAAAATATTTATCAATTAGGTTACTTAATGCATCACAATATCCAAAAACAATGTTGGGGGGATCTTGAAACAAATACTAAAAAACTGGAAGCTAAATGATTAACTCATGAACAAATATCCGCAAGAGGAATTGAGAGCAACTTACCGAGCGTGGTGGTGTAACGGTTAGCGTTCTCGCCTCGCATTCGGGAGGACGCCGGTTCGAATCCCCGTCTGGGCATCCAGATTTGGGTTTTCCATGGTTTCCCAAATCACTCCAGGCAAATATCGGGATGCTTCCATCAAAAGGCCATGGCCGAATTCCTTCCCATTCCTTGGTCCCCCCCCCCTTCCTTTTCCGTTTGTAAAGACCTCGCTGTTAAGAGACGTTAAGCGGTTAAAAAAAAGAGCATCTTCCAGGAAACAAAGAGCGCTCAAGAATAATAGAATTAAGTTAGTGCAAAGGTACTGAAGAACATATTTTCGAAAAATCAGATTAATTGTTTGTTAATAGGAAAGAAACATGCTGAGTAGAATAGTTATAATGTTCGCATAGCAGTGACATCAAATGCTGTACCCCCCTCCCCCCCCCCACTCAAAAAAAACTGTTATTTGTTTTTAAGAAATGGGATTATGACCACGATCGTATGTTAAATGAAAAGAATATTGCTATAACACTTGTGGCAAAATAGTCTACAAGAATTAAGATGTACCATTAAATGTGATAAAACTATGTAAGCACAGCAATGTATATTCGTTTACGGAACTGGGATGCGAAACTGAAAACTAAAAGGGTGGTCCCGGCGCGGAAGAGAAAATCTCATATTTGCTCACATCATGCGCTCCAAATACGAAAAAAACGACACAAAAAGGTATATGAATCTTACTACCTAGCACCTACAAATTTTCTTTGATTTCATTTATTCCGCCTGCGTAAGATACACATGTGCGCTCCGTATATTTTCCGCTTCTGTAGTGATCAAGGTCGATCACTTGCCTAAAACCCTTATGTGGTGCCAGACATCTAATACAAAGGTGGGCTCTCCTGTGATGGCGGGATGTGGACAGTCAGAGGGTCTATCATTTGGTCGTAGTCATGTGGGCATAGTCTTACGGGGAGATTATCAATATTCCATTTAGTTTGGATTGCGAGGCGCCCATCAGTTACATGCTCGCCTAGTCCTTGGCCCTATCGCTAATGATCCAGTTAAACACATGACCATTTCGTTATAAAGCTAAATAAACCTTGTGTATTATATCATTGAATTCTCATGTAAATAAATGTGTGAATATGTAACCGCCGTTTACCATAATTTTTCCTAGCCTTCTCATCCATTCCTATAATAATCTGAATGTACAGATCCATAAAACCTGTCAGGTGTATTAGTAAGGACCTATGATGAACATTCATATCAGAACCATGGTCGACTTCTATGCTCGACCCTTATCCACGGCTCCAGTAGAAATTTTCCCTGTCAGCTCTTGTTCATCAGCTTCCATTGCTTCTGATTGCTTCTACCACGACGTCATTCTCAGCCACCAACACTTGCTCGTATCGTTTCGGTCCCAACCTTTAGCAGAATATTCCTTGATCGAAACTACTCATTTAGCAAATATGCGCCCAAACATTCCAACAAATTCTAGAGCTTTCTAAATGTAAATCAAATCAGAACGCGAATCCACAAAATGTACCTTTCAATTATAAATAAACTAATCCCTAAATTTGATTAAAAATTTAAGAAATGGCTTTAGAAACTCTTCTTCAATATATTAAGTTTGTTTTCAATATTTGAGAGGCACACTTCCGATATACTGTCCAGCCACAACTCGAAATTGAAACCTGGTATCCCCAAATGTCAATCGTAGCTGCAATGCTTACAGTTTCCTACCTCTAAGTTTTATTTATGTTTAGGCAATATAATTACCACAATAAATGTAATAAAAAAGAAAATAACATATTATAGAACAAACATAATGAATTGTTAACAGGCATGGGATACCTCCGAGTGTTGTGTGGGATCTCTTTTTGCCCGGCGAAGTGCAACATCTCGATGTGGCATTCACCCAACAAGTCGAAAGTACCCTGATGAAATATTCAGCCTCTACAACCGTCTGTAATTGCAAAAGTGTTGCCGGAACAGGACGATGGGGTGATGTACTATTGGATTTCGATATTATGTGTTATAGGATTCATGTGTGACGATCTAGGTGCCCAAATCATTCGCTGGAATTGTCCAGAATATTGCTAAACGATTCACGAATGATTTTGGCCCGGTGACATGGCGCATTATTGGGCATGATAAGTCCATCGTTATTTTGGAACATACAGGACATGAATGGCAGCAAACCATCTGAAAGTAACTGAACATTATCATTACCACCAGGCCATGCCATGTAAACACAGGATGGAGCCACCATCAGCTTGCACAGTGCCTTCCAGACAACCTGGGTTAATTAGCTTTTATTAACTGGAATCGAGTCTTATCTCATCACACAACTTTTATCTTGTTATCTAGGGTCAAAAGCCCTGGAAAGGAGCAGTAGTAGATGGCCTTTTTTCTGTCATACGTTAATTCATATCGTGCGACATTAATCAGCTTAGATAAACTTCCACACGACTCACGAGAGAGCAAATGAAAGTCCCGACACTGTACGGTACATTTATAAGTTTCTTCCGTGGTATTACCACCATCTGGATATTTGCATCTTCCTGTCCCATGATGTTTGGTATGCATGATATGAATAATGGTTACAAACGAACGTCGAAATCTGATACGTAATTTATGACACTTTCCTTCAGGAATACAATTATTTCTCTTGCGCTTGATATGGGATAACACGTATGAATAATGCAATTAATTCCTTGTTTCCCCGTATCATATTCGCATCCCAGGGAGTTAGAACTACCTATTTAAATAACGAATCCGTACAGGTTACATGTGTTGAATTTTAAATATGGAATAAGCAATTATTTATTTGTATGAAAAATACATGCAACCAGACAACAGAAATGTAGCCGAGAGCAGCTAGCACAGAATAACAATTGAAACAGTTTATACGCTGATCAGAGTATAAACTATGCTACAACAAAGATATTACTAAATATTGATGGTGGTAATTCTGATTAAATGAATACAAACAAACGATACTTTAACAACATGACTACTGCGGGTTAGATTTATCGAGGTTCAAATCCGAGGTAAAACCTGGAATTCCAGTGGTTTCTGACTGTGGCAGGAGATGAAGAAGTTAATGGCAGGAATTAATGTCTACGTGATCTAGATTGGTCTACTTTCCTATATATCGAGAATTGACGACCAGACCTACACACTGGTCACTGTCTTCCAAGTCTCTGGTCTATTCGGGAAAGAGAACGTTTAGCACAGTCTCGGAAGTGCACTTAACAACATGTTTCAAATACAAAGAATGCTAGGACAGTGGAAGAAGGTAAAACTAATAAGACCAAATAACCTCAGGACACCATGAGAAACCTGTTCAGTACATTCAGAGAAGCATGATGTAGATAAAAAGGAAACAGAACACATTAAGAAACCCTATCACATAGCGCAATAAAAAATATGCAGAGTGTTTTCAAATTTTAATCGTTAGTTCTGCTATTTCTACTACTAACCTCTGCCTTCACCTCAGGATTTATTCTTTACGAACGATTCATCTGGATTTTTAAAATTATATAAGTTTAGTGGTCATGAAGAAACTGAAAAGGAATCGCACTTATAGAATTTTTCGACGTCACACTAGATTTTATTAAAAACATTATCAGTTAGCGAGAAGGTAACGTGCTTTCATCACGGTTCATTTTGGAACTTAACATTTTCTATTCAGCACAATTTGATCTCCTTGCAAAAATATTAAATTCGTTGTATTTACGCATCTGGTTAAATCAGCAAGATGCTTTTCTATCTTTCGGAATTAATTGGTTCCGTCGTGAATCAAAACAGGAATTAAATCTCGCTGGCAAATGTCCTTTTCTTTCTTTCTTTTTTTTACTTTAAGAGAATTTTTATTTCTTCTTCAATATGAAATACTTCTGACGCAATTCATACAATATGTTTTGTGTTCAAATTTTAATTTGGATTTTTCGATTTTTTGCCTTTAATTTTTATTTAATAGCTCTAAATCGAGGTCTTTTTTAATCCACTGTGATGTACACTGAAGAAAGAAATTCCTGTTGGCGTTTTTTAATTAAACCCTGGCTTGGGCTTGAATTTATTTCTGGACTGAACGCGTCAGTCCTTTTCAGTCCGATGCCATCCAGCGTCTGTTGTCTGGCGCGCTGTGGGAAGCGATTTTTAATCACAACTGCCAACGAGGTAGACCAACAGAGCAGATAACCATCGATAAGAAAGAAAAGGGAGCTCTCGTTGTAATTCATGCTTTGCTGACGTTTCATTAATTATGTGTTTTATGCAAGTAAATGAAAAATATAGCAAACTGCGCGTTTATGAATGAGCCACACAGGCGATTAGTCTGACAAAGGAAATAATTTTCCGGGAGATCTTCTGCAATGTAGAAGACTTGAAAGCTTTCACCACTTTGAGGTCTTTTGGACTGCTGTCAGTAAAAATAACAGAAATTTACCGTTCAATTAAAAAGAATCGTCTTTCGGTGACTACAATATTCTATTCTATTCAAACAAATTTCCATCTGAACAGTTAGTATGTTTCGCTCATGTAATTTCGACCGCGACGAGGACATATAATAACTTATAAATAATTTCGTACACTATACAGACACAGCTTATGCCAAAAATAAAGGTTTTCGTGTGTTTTCTCTCAGCTATAACTTAATACTTTCTTCGGTAGTTGCTTGTTAAAATAATGAATATTACTTAATGAAAACGTCAATCGGGACTTTATTTATTTCAGTCGCGTTTCGCCTCTAGTCAGTGAGTGATCCATTTTTTCTGTATCACATTTTTACTGTTTTCATTTTGTACAAATGGGTTTGTTTTAAAAGTTTTTAAATATTGCAGTCCACTTACAATTACGATTTTGTTGTGGGGCTTGTACCTTCAACAAGCATAGACCCCTACCACTTCCAGTGTTTTATATGACAAGGAATTATTCGATACGGTTAACCATCTATACCTTCACTAATCAAGTCACTTTTAATGTTGCATTGTTTGTTTTTACTTGCAGATTGATGGAATTCAAGTTGCTTGTCCGCGTTATTCTTTAACTGTTTCTTTCAGTGATATTTTGTCGAGTATGGATTATTACTTGGGAGTTTGGAATTTTAAATCAGAAAATACTTGTATTTGTTGCTTTGTTTTGTTGAAATATTTGTATGTACGAGAGTGGAAGAAGAATTTATAATGATACTAACTTATAGTTTGTTGTGTTGGTGAATATTGTGTTGTTTTCTGTGAATTTATATGTTTATCCTCTGTAATAAGGTTTGACTGTTCGATTTTAAATGTTTGTTGAATAAATTTTTACTTGTTAGTATTGCCTTTTATTATTATTATTATTTGTAAAGTGAGAATATTTGGTTTAAATAATAATTTAAGTGAAAGCTAGTATAATGTGTGATTTAAATATACATCTTGGTTTTACAGTGTTAATGTTTGAGTCAAAGACTTATCAGTTATCGTAGTGATGGAACTGTAGCATGAAGCTTCTCCTCATGGTGGCAATCTCTGCAACAGAGTTCACCAATGTGATGTCCGTCCTGCTTCTCAACTTCGACTTCAGCACTCATTAACTGCAGTAAGTGTTCTTCACCCCTGGCGATCGTGGTCAGAGCTTTGTGCGTTCCCGTTACTGGAGATGTTCTTCGGTTCAGGTCTGCAGATAGAATACGCCTAGATGGCATCCTCTTGTTCTTCTCTCCTCCTCTTCAGTTCCTCGTACATGCTACCAACGTTGCACTGCCAAAATCACTGGCCGCTCCACATCGCCTTCCTCAATAGTGTAAATCAACAACAGACATCGAGAGTCCTTAGTAGTTAGGCAAGGGTCTGTACAATCACTACCACTCGTGTCCCTTTATTCCCCGTCAAATTTCCAAGCGTTACATATAATGTTACACGGAAAATATTTTCACTCTTCTGTGATGCTACTAACTATTATAATAATAGACTAATGCCTACGTGCTATAAGACGAAATACATAAACGTGGGGATGAAGTAATGAATGACAGTGGTAGACGACTGGTGTCAACAATTTTAATTAATAATTTGTAACAGCTTCTTCGAACACAAAAATATTAAAAAACGTACTGGTACCAAAGTACTTAATATTACATAACCATCATTGCGTACAAGGAGTGATCAAATGAAAAGGTACGAAACGACGTAAAAACGTAACGGTTAAATATTTGCATATTCCGCCATGGGAGAACGTAGTGAGACATCTCCGGATGCGATTGGAGTCTCTGACTGGGATCGGAGCATGCGCGGGCGCAGTAGAGAGCAGAGGCTCTTATCAAAAGCGGCGTCCAAATGAGGCGGCAGTCCGTACGAGGACAGGATGGCGTACAGGTGGGGGATGTGTACTGTGAGACACTCCGACGCCTACGCAGGTCCATCAAGAACAAAAGACCGGGGCTGCTCACGGAGGGTGTGGTTCTGCTCCATGATAACGCGCGTCCACACGTCTCCAGAGTCACACACATGGAACTGGCCAAGTTCAAGTGGGAGACGTTGGACCATCCGCCCTACAGTCCGGACATGTTTCTGCTATTTCCATGTGTTTGGTCCACTGAAGAAACACCTGAAAGGGAAGCGCTTCAACTCGGACGACGTACTCAAGGACGCTGTGAAGGACTGGGTCTCGTCACGGCCTCAGGAATTCTGGGAACAAGGAATCCTGCTGCTTGTTCATCAGTGGGATCGTTGTGCTCAGGCCTATAGTGTATATTTTGAATAAAGTCTACACTTTTAACCACCGTATCGTTTCGTACCTTTTCATTTGATCACCCCTTGTATTATACCACTAGGAAAGGCACATGAATACAAATAATAACCTATACACCCAACAGTGATGCGTTCAACGAATCCGATAACATATCAGTAGCAAAATACAATATTTTAGAATTACAAAATAAATCCATTCAGTTACTTTGCAAGCAGCATAATTTTTTTTGACTGGTTTGATGCAATCTTCCACCCCTTTTTTCTTGTGCCTACGACTTCATCTCTACATACCCCTTACAGCCCACGTCCTCAATTATCTGCTTCATATATTCTAATCTCTGTCTTCCTCTACAGTTCTTACCTTCGACTGTTCCCTTCACTGACAAATTAACCAATCCAGCATGTCTCAAAATATGATCTACCAGCCTGTCTCTTCTTTCTGTAAGCTTCTTCCACTAACTTCTTTCCTCACCCATCATTTCCAAAACTCGTTCATTCCGTGCTTTGTCTGTCCACTTAATTTACAGCATTCTTCTGTAGCACCACATTTCAAATGCTTAAATTTTCATTCTTTCTGGTATTTCTAAATTCCATGTTTCACTTCCATAAACTGCTGTGCTCCATACATAAAGTAGACAAATATTTAAAACTAAAAGATTTCTCTTTTTCATGAAGGCTCTTTTTTATAGTGTTATTCTGCTTTTTGGTAACATCATTCCTGCTTCGGTCACCGGTTGTAATTTTGCTTCCCAAGCTGCATGTATACAGTTAAACTTTTTTTAACAGGGCCACAAAGGTACTGAATGACAGTGACAGCTGCTGATTTACAGAAACGGGATGAATGTCCCCTTTCCTTTAAATGAAGGTTGAAGAAAGTGACACTGCCTCTCTCCACTGAATACTGGAAGTAAACTTTATAGCCTGACAGTCCCCATAATGCCACCACAGCGCTGCTTGAATAACCGGGAAATTTCAAATAATTAACTATATTTCATTTTATTTGTACTTTTATTGTTAAAAGTAACTGCACGCAGATACGAAAGTCAGAGATAAAAAAAAAGTAGAATGCGAGGCAGGGATATAAGAGATGACATATTGTTAATTGTTTATTTACGATCGTTAAATTCATAAATTCATCTGGGAAAAGAGCATCCACAGTTTATGATCTATATTCTCTGTAGTAGTTATTGGGAACAGGTCACAACATAAACTAAGAATTTTTTGATACAAGAAATTTTATTAAAAATTCAGAGAAAGTTGATAACTAAAGTAGGAAATTTCGAAATATACCAAACAAATAAATAATCGTTGTTTCTTTTTGAAATTGTGCTTTCTTTAGATACGTTTTCATACAGTAAAATTTATAGAAGCAAGTAATACAAAAACTGAGAGCAGAGATAATAAACATGATAATACCCCTTCCTCCATGATAATACCCGACAGAGATGCGATATACATTTTCTCACGGCGAGTCTGCTTTAATTACTGTGTATTCTTTTTACTTCCCATTGCCTGGAAGAAAAAGAGAAAAAACGATGGGCAGGGCGAGTTTCCATTGCGCAGAAAGGATTTTTTTAAATCGATTATCGGTATGAACAATAAGAAATTGTTTATACCGATGTTTAAAAATGTTAAGTAGAAGACGTACTTGAAGTAATCAACAGAAACTATATCCGATTCTGAAGTTCTAAATCTGCTGTCAGAGATTCATTGTCATTAATTTTCGATCAAATACGTGTCTCTTGACATATCATATAAATGAATGAGAACTGAAATCTGCGATCCGTTCTAGGACATTGATTAAATCTATATATACAAAAGAAAGTCGTGTTAGTGACACTATTTATAACTCAACCGATTTGGCTGAAAATTGGTACGGAGGTAGCTTAGAACCAGGAGACGGACGTAGGATACTTTTTATCCTGTTCGACCGCGTTCCCATGTGAAGTGACAAGTCACTATAAAACGTGGTGTAACAAAAACGCATCTGACTTGGAATAACAAAACGTCAAAGAGAATACAAGTCACTATAAAACGTGTAATTACAAAAACTCCTCTGACTTGGAATAACAAAACGCAAATGACAGCTAAACGTGATTTTGTCTATGGTTAAGTATGGTTGAACGTAAATATTGGAAGGAAAATAGTAAAAACAACACTTTTCGTGTCCCTCTTTCAAAACAAAACAAAGGCGCGTTAGGATTATCTTTGGTTTGCCTTCAAGTTGATTAGGCTCTATGGATATTGATCTATGCCTGCCTGTGATCAGCGAAAATAATACCACTAAAGTACGTGTTACCATTCCTTTCTCCGTATGTGGCATTTTCTTGGTTGCTTTTAAATTTTCGCTTCTCTCGAGAACCAATTGTGTGTTTATTTGTTCAGTGTGTTTACATTTAGACCCATGCCGCCTATCAGGAAAGTTTCGACTATGAAAAAAGAATGCATCAGCTTAAAAGCATGCAATACTAAGATACCTAAAAAGCAAAATCGATTACTGGTATTTTAGTTGAGAAGCGATATGCGGCAGCGTCTGACGATCGAACCACACTTATCCTATTATTTTAAGAATGCAAAGTTCTGGTAAGCCTTGTGTTGATGGGTTCCATTCGTTTTAAAGTATGCTTAGGTAGAATTCATGATGATTGAATTGGCTGAGAGTAATAATACTTTCTTACTTTTAAAGTCTATATAAATGAATTACCAAATGTGTTTCTAAGCGCAAAACTCGAGAATGGCTCGACCAATTCGGCTAATTTTTTTTCCCCATATTTTCGTTAATCCACAAGGAAGGTTCTTATGGAGAGAAAAAACGTAAAAATTGCGAGGAAAATAGTAAAATCAGCACTTTTCTTTTGCCATACAAACCAGTCAATCAAAACAAAACAAAGATGCGTTAGGATTATCTATGGTTTATCTGCAAGTTGATTAGACTGTATGAATATTAGTCTATGCCTGCCCAAAATAAAGTTCGAAGGGAAAAAGGGTTTCCGTGTCATCAACGAAAATAATATTACTGCCAGTCAATCAAAACAACACAAAGACGCTTTATGATTATCTTTCGAATTGCAAAATGATTGATCTGAAGAAATGTTTTCAAAACACCTCTTTGGCATGGGTATTAATGACAAAATCCCCGTTTTTTCCCATGGTCAATTATATGTGGCATGTTCACGGGTCGGAAGACCATCTGCGTTGTTTGTTCTTGCGCCTGATAATAAAACAAAAAAATGTGGTGTATCACAAGGTACTTAACTGAAGTGTGCAACATATGCACCATAATACATGAATAAAGAATCATTAAAAATACTTAATTTTTAATTTGTATTTCCTAATAAAAATTGAACTTAATAAAATAAAAAATCTGCTTATTTATTGCCTCTAAGGCGGAACAGAGTTCGCCGGGTCAGCTAATAGTTGTAATAAATCATCCGCTGAATATTATAGAACAAGATCATCCCACACTGAAGTATCAAAAGTAATGTTAGTCCTAGTAAATGTCCTCTCCAAAAATATTCTGCCTTACTTCCTTTACAACGGTCCATTATTGCGAAAGTGTTGCCGGTGTAGGTTGTTGTACATGAGCTGAACTTTTGATCATGTCCTAGATATAATCGACTGGATTCGTGTAAGGCAACTTAGGTGACCTAATCTTTTGCTGGAGTTTCCAGAATGATCCTCAAGACAATCGCGAGCAATTTTGGCCCGGTGACATGACATTTAGTCGTCCAGGAAAAGTAACCTTTGTTTCGGAATACGAAGAACATGAATTGCTGCAAATGGCTCCAAGTAATTTAAAATAACTATTTACAGTCAATGGTTGGATCAGTTCATACCAGGACGGAGCCACCACCTGGTTGCACAGTGCCTTCCTGACGACTTGAGTCCATGGTCTCGTAGGGTCTACGCCACACTCAAAACCTTACCATCAGCTCTTACCAACTCAATCGTGGCTAATTGACCACACAACTTTTTTCGAATCATTTAGGGTCCAAACGATATGTTTGCGAGCCCAGGAGAGACGTTACAGTGAATGGTGTTTTATTAGCGTGGCACTCACGTCGGTATTCTGCGCTGTTCCTTGATGCAGTGCTGGCTGTCTGTCAACACTAATTTCGACGCATACATCGCCGGTCCCGGTCATTAAAGAAACGTGGTCGGCCACTTCGTTGTCTTTGGTGGGAGGTAATGTCGGAAATTACATATTCACAACACACGCTTTACTCTGTGGATCGAGGATTGTTGAATTTAGGAACAATTTCCGAAATTAAATATAGTGGCAACTACCACTCCTCGTTCAAAGACTATTAATTCTTGCTGAGCGGCCGAAAATGTTTCACACGACTCACGAGAGTACAAATGAAGTTCCAACACTGCAAGGCGCATTTATACGTTTCTTCCGCAGTGCTACAACCATCTTGATGTTTGCGTCTTCATATCCAACTATACTTGGCACTTCAGTATATACGTCTTCATATTTATTGGATTTTATATACCAATATAAAAACATTGCATGAAATGTTTTGGTTTCGTATTTATAAAAAATTACTGGTCGAATAAAATTAGAGACACCAACGAAGTGAAAGTGAATATTGTTTTATAATAAATCGATAATGCTCGAAACTACGTTGCTCCTACTTCGCCGAGAGTATTTTCTACTTTGGATGAAAAAATTAGTCCTTCATACGGATTTCATTTAGCGGGCTCGAGAGTAAAATTGTTTGAATCTATTTTGAATACCTGTGTAGCTGCCAGTCTTGTCAGAATCGATGAAAATCTATTTAGTTGTGTAACACAGATGTAACTCCTCAACAATAGCGTGACAGCAGAGTTTTTTTTAACTGGCTGATCGGTTTTTTTTGTACATGATCTCTAGAACACCTGTTCGCCTTGTGGCAATCAATCTTTCGCCCGGACTATTAATTAAAGGCCATTCGGAGCACCAGCGAGCCTCACATTTTATGAGGCTGTTAATATCGACAGCGATCAGAACGGCTTGATAAACTGGCGGAAAAACTGAGGAAGTAAGCAAGAGCCTTGACATTTCAGTGATGATACTTGTTCCTACAATGAGCATTACGTAAGGAATATTATATAGTTATATATTGTTTAATGGTCATAATAGGTTTTTGCTGACTGGTACTCTAAAGCATTATCAACCGAACGGAGATTTAAAGCCGTGAAGGATGACAAACTTTCAACTTAATTCAGCCTTCATAACAAGTTATTTTCTCGAAGCAGATGGTAGGCAAGACAAAATATTCTACTATATAGCTTTACTATTAACAGATAAAAAAAAAGCTGATCATCGTTACTGGACTAGTCCAGAGTGATAGTGGTCTGCGGTTCGTGTCCAACCTCAGGCAAAAGCGTTTTTAATTCAGTGATGTATTATTCTTTCTCTTACGTGTAAAGTTAACTGAAAAGGCAAAATCCAGACTGGTGAATAACAATGCCTTGAAAAATAAATACATAATTAGATAAGCTGGCAGAACGGCACTAAAAGTCATTTATTAAACAAAAATGAAAAATAAAAACACTGAACTGATGTTACACTCCTGTAGAGTATTCAACAGTGAACTGGATGGATTTAATTGAAATTTTAATGAAACCAAAATTTTTTTTAGATATGCTCCTTATGTGGAATTAGCTCTCTAACAAACGAATCTTGTGGTATTCTCTGGATAAATTCTACTGGTACCTGCAGTTAGACCACTTGAACGCTTAAGTCAGCCTTCAACATACCCACAGGCCTGGGTTAGTGCAGACTTTTATTTTTAATTTACTTATTTAATTAATCACAGATAAATCACTATTCTGTTCAACAAATAAGTGTGCCATTTATCGATAAGAGGGAGCAGATGAAATCTTTTTCCAGATTATCTGAGATACCATACGGCAAGTATCGTCTTAATTAATAAAACTCATTTCAAATTACAGAGAAAATTTTGTTATTTTCCTCCAGTAGATAAAGAAAATGACTAAACATCGTCGATCAGAAATCTCTTCCATATTGTTATGCAACTGCAGTCAGTTTAGCTAACAAACGAAACAGTTCATTTTGGAAGTTGAGATTGTTATGGGAATGATGTATTTTCCATCAACAAATTATTTATGTACACAGACTTTTTACAGATGTGTTAATGTCATGGAATCATCTCAACATAAAACAACAGAGTAGATCCATGTGATCAAATGAGCAGGAAAAAAAGTATAAATTTTCCACGTTTTCCGCCTTTGTCGAAGAGAGAACTGCAGTTTGACGTGAAATATGAGACACGGAACATTCTAAAGTGTTTCAGACAAACAAAGCAATGTTTTTCTATATGTGAAGTTGGGTTAAGTGTTTATAAATATTCATGGTTTGACCATAATTCTGAACGAGAATCTTGAATTTTAAAATGGGGGGCCTTACCACTAAGCAACTAAACTGCTCAAACATGTTAAATAATTGGCTACTACATCGCTTTCGGGACCGCTAGTAGGAAAGTAGTTTCTTCCTAATTTACTTGAGAAAAAAGTAGGTTTTTCTTAGAGGCTGTGACAGGATATACAACATTGATGAACAGATTGGCTGTAATAACCATTGACCAGCGCTATTTATGTCGCTGACGTTCGAACACGGGACCGGCAGCCCGATATGCATGTCTGCATCTGGAGTTAGGCATCATAATGTAATAGAGCCCCAAAGCAATTTTATGAAGGGGTCTGACTTGGAACTGCGAGCGGCTTGAATAACGTTGAGTTTGAAGAGTTGCAGATTTAACAAGAAATGCTCATTGCTCTAGGACAGGGTTTCTCAAAACACATAGCTCTACGCACCCCTATGAAATTTCCCAAACAATGGCGAAACCTCTTACTAAACTTTTTAATATTTTTAAAAAGAAGGATGTTTGCTTTAAAAAAATTAATAGTCACAAAGGGCAATATGTTATTAATTAATTTGATGGATGGGCTTGTTTCTTGTCGCAAGTTTAAAAGATTTTAGGTGCAATTTTGCTCAATCTCAATTTACCATGTTGCGTGGTACTCTCTCGAGACACCCAGTCAGCCGCCATAACGTAAATCTTGTCGCGATCCCCCTGCGTTCAATTGGCGAACTCTTAGGGGTTCGCGTACTACACGTTGAGAAATCCTGATCTAGGATAAAGGAAGATCTTCCCAAAATTCTCCTACCAACATTAGATGACAGTCCTGTGTAGTAATCTTTCAGTTAGGTAGAGCGCTTACTCTACCACCTACAAAGATCGACCAAAGATTTTAGGTGGCTGAGGAATAGTTGGTTTGGCAATGAAGTATTAAGCTATTGAATAACGAGATGGTATTCAAGTTTGTCCTACGTCATGGTGTTATATCATCGTGAAAAAGGATAACACGCATGTTTTGATTGAGTGCAAGAATTTTGAAGTTCATTAAAAATTTTGTTTGGTCTTTTTCATCTTCACTTTGAGGATTAGGCTTTAATTCTTGTTCCGTCTTCACTTTGTACTTTTATGCTAAGTCTTCCTCGGTCTACCAACGTCTTTGCGTCCCGCCGATTTGTACTGCATTCCCAGAAGTGGACTTTGCACAGTATCATGCCTAAAAATTAATACGTTTTCATCTTCCTATAGCGTATATCAAAAATTATTCAGGAACGAAATTCACATGTAGTTGAACTAGTAACTGTACTTTCTTCAAAACAATATTTTCATGACGTGACCCCACATACTTGAAAGAAAATGTGTTATCAATAATTTAAAGACATATATTTACGCAGGCATTAAATTGAATTTTAACTGGAAATTAAACTGTGTGAATGTACCATAATATGATTAAATGATGTAAGATTTGGGTGTTTTGTTCCATGTATTGTAAAGACAGAAGTTTTGCCACCTTTCTGGAAGCTGCCGGATTTCCTAATACCACCAGTGGCTCGTATTTCACGATAAAATCACAGTTTTAAGTTTGTTTTATCTAATCTTCAAGATGATTTCTCGAATTGGTCTTTATTTTAGCGACAAGTGTAATTATATCAAAAACGTTATGTTTTCTTCGACAATATTTGCAGCCAGAAAAAGCTTACGGCGCAAACCTACTTTAGGTAAGATTTATGTGAGAAGGGTGGGTATGGGTGAATGCTTGAGAATGTTAACCGTTAACTGTACTGAAGCAAATGGAATACGGGAAACTTCGTCCAGAACGACATTTAAGCCAGCCGGTAACGATGGTGTTCGAGGGATTGATTCATGTTTAACCTTTGTTTACAGCTCCGCTAACAATACACACCCAGCGCCGGGTCTCCAATCCCAGACCCACCCCCCATTCAAGAAGAGAGCTCGCTAGAGAAAAACAGATAACGCGGCTGTGCTAAGCCGCGTTCCCACGACGTCTTGTAACGAAGGCGGGACGGGACGGGACGAATATTCAACAGCACGCCACAGCACGCACAGGGCCACCTCTGCTAGCGGGGACGAGACTCAGCTACCCACTCTGTGTCGGTAAACATCACAGGCGTGCGTAGTGGAGCGCTGTTGCCATCGGTTTGCAGCAGCGGTGTGCACCCCTTCTGTTGCTGTAATATGCCCTGTGGCAAACGAAACTAGGCAACCTGGTGGGGAGGTGGCGGCGATGTAAGCGAGAGCTAACCTGTGGCGCGCGCTCGTCCCTACACTTCGGCTAATGAGGTCCCGTCCCGTCCCTCCTTCGTTACAAGACGTCGTGGGAACGCGGCTTCAGACGTAGGCACTGTCCATGACTGTCTCTTATTTACTGCAGGTGTCTTCTGACTTCAAGGACGTCTGCGCCGTACACCTGAAGCACGATAGCTCGTCACAAAAACTTTCAAGTTTAAATATTTTCAGTATAGTTGTTTCTAACATATCAGTGCTCTTCATTGTCAACTACCTTGAAATAATCATACCATTTTTAATAATTTTATAATTTTAACAACACTTAAAGAATACGAAACTGAGTCTTTTTTGCCAGCTTTGCCGGAAAAACTCGTTTGTTACTTAGTAGCTTTTTATGTAAACTTTAGATGGAAAAACATAACAACGGAATTTAAGGGTGCTAATTTATTTCCGACTCTCTTTTATTTGAACGTTTCAGCAGAAATGAAAACAATTCTGATCGTGCCTTGAGGCTGCGTATTTTCTTCTGTCATGAAGATTTTGTGCCTTGGAATGTAAAACTTACAGTACAGTACTTTTATTCCAAGAATTTCTTCTTGTTTATTATAATGGCCTTCACTCTCAACGGTTGTAGTTGTATTTGGATGACACGATATTTTGCAGAGTAACAACCTTCTGAAGTCTACTTTTCTGTTAACGACGTCTTAATTGGTTTTTATTCTTTCTAAATTTCCTTTGTCTTTCTTTTAGTCAGTCTACTGTGTTACTTTTTCATCAATAATAGTCGAATACTTTTTTTGTGGAACTATAACTGTTCATTCTAAGAATCCATAGAAGTTTTGTCTTCTCAAATTATTGTATGTCCTTATCCTTGTATAAATCTTAATTTTTCCTTTTGTCTTTGTTCTCATGAGGCCCAATTTTTTTTTTTTTAGATAATTTTCACATTTTGCTTCTGTGCGCTGAACTTTCAGAAAAATTAATTTATATGACTTCATAGGATTTGATACAAGAATATAATCTATTTTGATAGTTTTAAGATTACTTACCAGTTGGTCGTTCGCGTTAAACCCGCACGGGACGTGGCGAGGGAAAACAGTTGTGAGCCCTAATCTCTACCTGACGTACCGCTCATCTGATTTCTGATTTTCGTAATTTCAACGGAAAATGTTCGATATTCCCCAAGTTATATTCCAAAATTTACAGAACATAGGTTATGCAATTACTTTTCTTATTAGTTGATAAGTAACCAGCATAAACGAAAGGGAGACCATATTTAGTCCCCAAGGTACCAAAAAGGAACGTATTTGTCAAAGTCAGAGGAATCTCACACGACACAAGAATAATTTACATTAATAACGATGAAAACTGTTTCAACACAACCGTAAGTACCGAGATAAATCTAAACATTGACAATCCTTTTTTTCTTGTAATTAGTTTGGATTTTATTTATACTTGTAATAAATCCAGAAGATGCATTGAACTGTGCCCGGCATATTTCAGCAAAACGTAGTGATAAACCATTATTATTATAGCATCGTTATTATTTTAACCTGTGTATATTTAAAATGGAACATAATACCTCATAAATTATGGTGGTGGAAAAATAGAAAACATCTACTTAAAACTGCCTGGCACCTTCAATTCATCAAACGAGAGATTAAGCTTACGTGAAAGTGTATCCTGCCGATTGTTAATTTGCCCGTTAAAATTTCTGTTTAAAAAACTGTTGACAAAAATGAGTGTTTAAAATGCACGGTAATAATGAAACCTATTTACTGCGTTGTAAATGATAAGCGACAAAATCTTTATTAAATATGCAAACACAACATAAAAATGCATCCAATAAAACCATTTCAAAAACACTGTTAACAGGAAGGTGCTAATGTGTTGCGGTCACCGTAAACATAAAAAGAGCGTCGCGTACAAATGATGAAAGTTTTATTACATGTAAGGATACAACATAAGAATCCGTATAGTAAAAAGTTACGATCATAATGAATTAATTAATTACATACACTAAATTTATAAAAAATTAGTTCCCACGATTAATAAGGTGATGCAAATAATACTGCTTAGAAACAAATAACATTTCGTGATCCTCAAAATCATGAAACAACTGTTTTATTTGTAAATTCGACACAAGAATTAATGTAACAGAAAAGTTATTAATGCATCCATTACCCTAATTACAAACGTTACGTTCTAGAGGGCCGTTCGTATCTAGAATGTTTCATAAATATGTATTTACATTAATTTTAAAGTTATAGTACTTTTCGCATCCAATTTAAACGATATAGACTGTAAATACAATAAAATACGGTAGGTTTCTTCATCCAAAAAGGTAATGACTATACTATAAGGTATTAATACAATTGGTACAAATAACTAAAAAAAATCTCTTTTTGCATCTCTTTCTTATCTCCAAGACTGGTGTACTATTTTCTGATTTTTTGCCAGAAAAGTACTGTCATCAGTTTTCACTGATTTCCTCAAGTGTATCGTGAATGTTATTCCGTTGCTTTTATGTCAGCGCGCATGATGTAACATCAGGGAGGTTCTTTTTTTTTTTTTTAAATTGAACTATACACTTCTGACACAATTTACCATGAATGATAAAAGATTGCCTGAATGTTTCACGATAAAATCACAAATTATGTGGATCTCCAAACTACTGCCATAGCTGTCATGATATAAAGCTCTGGGATGCTGGCCTTTCTGTGTGCTAAGATGCTGAGTATCGTCAGTTCCATCAGAATCGCATGCTAAAAGAAAACAATACGCAGCAGAAGAATCGAATTTACGATTTCGAAAAAGAGTGCTCCTAATAAAATCTCAGTTGCCACGCGGTCTCTTCGTACTGTATCTTTAAATATTCCTAACACGAATGTTCGCAAGTCAGGCGATGTCGCTATAATCAATCATTCAGACATGTTGATGAAAGAATTGTCACTCTAACGTTCATATGACTAAATTATTTCCCTTGAAATTTAGATTCTTTTATGTATAAATAGCTGTTATCCCCGACTTTGTACGCTCAGGCATATAATTTCATTACTAGAGGTGGAACATAGAAAGAATATAATATGTCAGGGAAGCTATCACCATACCATCCTGTCTCATGAAGAGAATCAATTTTCAACCTGTTTAAAAATAGCAAAAAAATCATTGCGGGGGGGAGGGGGGTCAACTATGGGAGAATGCCTATCGCAGTTCCTCCGGCATAATTTTTGTTTGTAGTTTAAAATTAAGTCTCATTCTGGGGACATCTAATGTCAACATTGTTTTATACACAACATTTTTGATTTTGCTGTACTTTGCTAAGATATATAGCCATCAAGGATTGGAAACTGGCGAGCTAGCTCCATATAAACAAAAAATAAGGGATCACTGTTTCCCTTCAAATCACATACATCTGTTACCTCCTATAATAAGTTTTGTCTGTGCATGATGTTTATGAACAGATCATACACATACTGACTGCAAGAGAAATAAAGCCTCAGAGGCCGATATAACATTATAAAGATTTACACACGCTTCCGTCTGTCCGGCACCGTTCGGTTACTTTTCAAAATTTTATGACAAAATACGTTATTTATCCATAAAACAAAATCCTGAAATCTTCTTATCCAATTTTTTTTAAAAAGAACCGTTTAGTTGTGATAGAGAGACCGAATTTCTTTTGCATTTTATAATATTATTGGTTTAGATTGTGATCTATTTCTATCTGTCGTCACTTGGTGGTGAATGAGACAACTCCTCATCAAACCCACCAAAAGAAATCTCACGTCGATACACTTTGCAGTGGCGTAGCGTACGTTTGCACAGGCTGTGGGCTGCGATAGCTGTATGTCAACCGACCGCCCTCGGTTATGCGCCTGGGACGTAGGCATACCCGCGCTGTTTACCCGCTCTCCCCTTCCCAGCAGGCCTCTTGTTTGTGCGCCACGGCACCCCGTGATGTATCGGCCCTCGCCCCCTACCGACACCGGAGATTTATTCCGGCGTATTGGCTGGCAGTCGTGGGAGAAGACGGATTTTATTTCACAGTGGAATCTGAATTCGGCAAGTGGGGAGCAAGATTGCAGGGGGTTCTTTTGTTTTCTTCTCCCTTTTTTAATTTATACGTTAGTTGCAAAATTATGGTGTACTCTCTTAGTCTACGATTTACATTTCCAGATTTCGACTAACGATGAAAGATCTTTTTGGTTACTTTTTGTAGTATTTTGCACAAGTATCTATTTTCATGCTTGTTGAAGATATTTAAAATCAATAACTTGGCTAATAATGTTATTAGTTAATAATCTAAATGTAAAATTGACTGAAATTTGTCGTACGTAGAACTTTTCATCGAGGAAACCCTTGAAGACTTTGTAAAACTAAAATTTCATTGTAATTATTAGATTGAATTAACATCTAAAAGGAATAGGGAGAGCCTGAGAAGATCTGAACGTTTCAGAACATTCTAATTTATATATATATATATATATTTCTCTCCTCCTTCTGTGTTCCTTTTTTTGTAAGTACAGTCTTTCTCTTCAACCTTAACGCTCGGCTTCTTTTACCACTCTCAGATTGCTCATTCAGTTTCAAAACATCAACTAAAATGAGACTAAAGTGATTTTTTTTTTTACTAAAAGAGAATTCATATTTAAATTAGAATTTAAATCTATCAGATAAAGGTGATAGTTTTGTCATGATAAGGAACAAGTGTCAAATTACTATAGTCGTAGAACTGCCAGAGCACAGTATTATATGTTTGACAGAGAAATGAAGGACGTAGAGCTTCATCCTACCGTAAAACAATGCAGTAGGCCTATTATATAACTGTTAAGTTTGTAACAAAAAACGGAAATCTGTGCTTTTTAAATTTCTGAAAAGAAATTTTTGTGAGAAATGTCAGATGTAACTGTATGTGACTAAATCTTTTAAAGACGGCTGAAATGATGCCGAGAATAAACGGTACCCTCGACGTACGATAATAATAGGAATATAATTAAACTTTTCAACACAATAAACTCTTATAAGATCGAGGAAAAATGTTTCACATTCTGTGGAGGTCAGCTTGACAGATTTTTCGGTCAGTTTAGAATTGAATGAAAATGTCTATCAATATCATTATTCGATTTTTATGTGGCGCCTCCTGTATCCGTTTTTGTCAGAACTTGATTGTTTCAGTTAGTGATTTCATTAGCTATCTGACCTATTGAGTTTCTAGTACGAACTGGGAGAGCGTGATATAGACGCAAATAGCTATAAATCCGCAGGAAGAGAGCATAAAAATTGTACTTCAGCTACGGCGCAGTAGGTGGGAGTTTGTTTTTATGAGTATCGTAAATACGGCTGCTGACAATGCGCTCGTAAGGCTTTGTACAACCAGCTGTTTGAAATCCGTACCGTCCCACCTCTATCGTAGGTTAATCACGTCATGATACTAAACTGGTAGTACCAAGCATGGAAGCGTCCATGAAACGTTCCAATAGAAGTTCAGAATAAAGTACGCCGTAAACTTCATTATGGGACATTTTATTTTCCTTTTGCATTTCCTTATTTTTTTTTCCGTTCGAATCGAGCACGGTGAGTGAATGGTAAAGTCCGGGTTTGCTATTGAGGAGAACGATGGTATAAAAAAACCCTTCCGGTAACCCCGATTTCGGTTTTTCAGTTTTTACAGAAATAACTCCAGGCGAAGGCCGAGATGAATCCATCAAAACAGTCATTATCAAATTCCCGTTCCCTAAGTATACAAAATCACTAGAATTGTAGTCATCTATCTGGGAACCATGTAAGCTATGCTATAATATGTATTAGTTATTCTGTTTTTGAAAGTTTTTTTTTTTTTTTTGAGAGTCTGTAGATTCTCATGTACAGCTTGGAGCGCTTTAATATTTTTCCTGAAATTGGAGGCTTCATAAAATTTCTGTCGTAGCTGGTATACATACTAACAACTATCGTTTGACATTCCAAACTCTTTCCACTGTGTCATAAGGACACATTGGACCATAACTAATAATTTCACTGTCATTTATAAAATTAATGCTTTGTTATGGAAAGACAGACGGTTTGAGGTACTTTTCAAATGATCATTTCTGTGCCTTGAGAATTCCCTTTATAAAAAATAATTCGTATGTTTTATCTACAGGAAGCATGGACTTAAGGAATACCAGAAAGGAGAAAATTGAAGCTTTCGAAATGTGGAGAGATAAGATATGAAATGAACGTGTTTTTGGAAATGATAGACGAACAAAGAAGTACTCGTAAGTGGAAGAGTCTTATTGAAAGACGAGACTGTATGGTCCGTCATATTTTGAGACATGTGACATTGGTTAATTTGTTAGTGGAGGAAACAGTTGAAGGTATTAACTGTGGAGGAAGACGAAATTGCAACATATGAAGAAGATAATCGGGGATATTGGTTGTAAGTTGGTATGTTCAGATGAAGAGGTTAGCGCAAGATTGGGAGAGATGGAGGATTGCATTAAGCCCGTCGAGAAACGATAACAGGAAAAAAATCTAAAGGTTCAATCGTAGTGGGTGAGTGGTATCGCTCTGGCCTCGAATTTGGAAGGACGAGAGTTTGAATACCCATCCGGCCATCCATATTTGGGATTTTCATGGTTTTCCCAAATCACCCCTGGTGAATGCCGGGACGGTTCCTTCAGAAGGCCATGGCCGAATTCCTTCCAGTTCCTTGCCCCCAGTCCTTTCTGGCCTCTAATGACCTCGAAATTGACGAGGCGTAAAGCCATAGAAAAAAACAGCATTATTGTTAATCTGTGTATGTAATTTATAATCACCCCCATTTTACTTTGTATTAAAGCATCCTAACGGGTCGCTGACCCAAAACATCACAGAAGTTCACTTTCCCGTGACTGAATGAATGGTTCAAAACCAAGTATATCATACGGGCTTATGCAAAATATTCCATAAGTTTTGAAATCCAGAATGATATCGTTATACGAAGTGAATAAAAATGCTACAAAAGACTATGCGTCAAAATCTAAATTCATTCCAGATTTTACTTGAAGTTTTAAGAACGAAATTTCACTACTATCAGCAAATTATTAATCAGATTAGTGTGTTCAGTAATAGTCCGTTATTAAACTTGCCCCGGATGTACTGGTATCGTATTAGAACTTGGTTCGTAGATGGGTGAATGTGAAAGAGGTAAATCCACAAGGAAGGAAAATAAACAAATATTACACGAAAATACCGAGTCGCAGATAGAAAGCCGTTAAATATAATCATATATATTATTTCTAAAATCTGTTGTTGTTTTTGTGACAAGTCATCTTTTCCCCTTCATACTTAACCAAAATCAAAAATAAGGTTTAAGTTCTCTACTTTGGTAACATAATTAACTAAGAAAGGAATTATCCATTAATCGTAAAATTATGAACGCTCAAGGTCACGGGAATGCGATAGTTCAGAGTCTAGCTACTAGGCTTCGCTGGCGTCGATAAGGAGTGATCGCATTGCCGCTAGATAGCAGCACCCCATATCACAGAGATATTGATAAACTGTGTGTGTTTTCAAGAATAAGAGCTTTTCGGATATTTTTGTTTCTATTAGGGATACTTATTATTATTATTATTATTGGCGAATTCTCCCCATGGAAGACGTTAAAAAGATGACTCAATCAAGTTATTATTATTGTTATTATTATTACTCCACGACTTACTAAAAGTGTGTGGCGGAGGGTGCATTGCACCTATCCGAAAGGGCAATAGTTTGGAAGGGATATACGGGATATAGCAGGAGCCGCCCATGAGATAATGTGAAGAACCATCCAAGCATTCGCGTGGGGTGATCCAGGAAAACCATGGAAAACCCAGATCAGGATAGCCGGAGTGCTTTATCGAAAGCTACTCCTTTCAGATTTTAAGTTTACTCTCCCGGTAAATCCTTTCTACCTCATTCCCTAATTGCTCGTGGGAAAAATGAGTACAGAAATGAATCGGTTCTGGCCCTGATTCCTCTTATCTTATTTTCGCGGTCATTCCGAGATATGAATGTTGCTGGTAGCAATATTTGTTTGCTGTCATTCCGAAATACGTCAGTCGTGAATTTTTCAATTAGCTTCTGTTGAGAGCAACACCTTCAACATCGCACTTACGCTTTCCCTCCAACTATATATACCTATCACGAATCGGGTGGCTCTTCTTTGGACCTTCTCGAATGCCTCCATTAACCCGTTTTGATGGGAACCCTACCCATTAACAACAATATTCTAAGTGAGGACGCATTAGTGGCTTGTATGCAATCGATTTAACTCCCGGAGTGCGTTGTTTTCAATTATGACGTAGAAATCGGAGCATACGATTTGTTTCCCAATTACATTCTTGATATGCTCATTCCAGTACAAATTAATACGAATTGTTGCCCCTAGGTATTTAGCGGAATCTACCGTTCTAAGGACAGCACCATTAATTGTATATTCAGAGCTAAATGGTGTCACTTTTTTACTTACACGCATGACTTGGCGCTTTTCAGCGTTTAACTCCAACTGCCAGTCTTCACACCACGCAATTATATTCTCAATATTATCTTGTAACAAAGAGCCGTCAACCTGGGTTTTGATTTCACGATAAATAATAGCATAATCGGCAAATAATCTTATCATCCACCTCATTATGTCACGCAAATCATTCATGTATATGAGAAACAACAGAGGCCCTATCACGCTTCCCTGGGGAACCCCGAACCTCACCTCGGTAAGTGATGAACGCTCACCATCGAGAACTACACACTGTGTTCTGCCCTTCAGACAGTCTGCATATAATTGTTTTCTAAGACGTTGTTTTTGCTTACGTACCTATTTCACTTGACAAATAAACAATTGCTACAAATGAACCGGTTCTTCATTCATATTACAACAAACCACCAACCTCATTGTTAATCGTACGTCATTCGCGAAGTTTTCGCTCGGGACAACTAGCATCTTATAATTCTTCTATACTTGAGTTGTCATGATGACGGAAGATTTGTCGTTGAATGTATTGAAACAGACATAACCAGGAAACAGACATAACCAGGAAACAGACATGAGGTCATTATTCGTTATATAACCAAAAACAGCTTCAGTAGTCGTACAAATATCGACATTTCAAATATCAAAGAACGTAGTTTATATTTTAATAACGCAGATCGTTAAAATATCCTCAGATTTGAGATTATTGTCGTCGTAATCTTTCTTAGTCTACTGAATGTAAGGGGAACTCAACGCGGCACAACGTGCAAACTACTAAGCGGCAGAAATGGTCACATGCCGCTCACGTCTGACATTTTGTTTGTTTATCTTTGGTCGACGAGGCCGGATGAACTCCGTATCCGATCGCCACTGTTGGTTCAGTGGATGTTGTCTCGACGGGACATCGAGAACGCAGATAAATTACTGGGGTTCTGTATTTACGTAGACTGGATAGTCCAGCATCTAGTGGTAGTGTTAGAATTTTACTACGTACTAGCCTATAAATCCGTCAAAAATGACGGGGTACAGCAATGTTCTGGCAATTAATTTCTTTGCGGTTGCATAAATAAATAGAATTGTTATGAATTGTTATGTTATTTTGTAATGTTGTTCACATTTCGGTATTAGTTTACGCAGCGATACAGTTTGAACTTCTACTGAATTAATGATGTCAGAATTAGGGAGCCAATGAAATTAAATATAAATTAGGAATCCCAAAACCTTATGCTATATCGCGTGAAATTGGTTTTAATGCTTATCCAGGTCTCATTCAGCGCGATAAATGCGGAAATACTTCCACCCGTATGAAATAATAACTTCAGCAACTCTATTATAAAAGCAGCTTAATCTATATATATAAATTTGAATGTATGTATGTATGTTTGTTTGTTTGTTAGTTTGTTTGTTCTTCATACAAATCCACAGTTTTCATTCTATTTTGATGAAACTTTGCACACTTATCCTTTGAAACAAGGAGAAAAATACTGTCTACATTTGGTTGAAAAATTATATGTAAAAATAATATATGTTGTCTCATAATTTCGAAATACTACTGAATGGCGATAGACAGACGCATTGGATATGGACGTCTCTATACTGCTTTTTCCGTGTATCCGTCAGACAGCTCAGTGGTTAAAGCGCTTGCTTACAAATGCTTGGGTCGTGGTCTCCGGTTCAAATCTCCGTGGAGGCTAAGGTTTTTAAAATTGTTTTTGATCATAAGAGTCACTCCTGGGCTGTAGGTTATTCGGATTGAATGTTAAACTGTAGATATCACAAAGTTAGGGGTGCAATGCGAGGCAAATCGTAGGTGTACACTTTTTTTTGCATTATAATGATTCCTCAGGGGTTGTTCGCAGTCAGAGAGAGAGAGAGAGTGTGTGTGTGAGTGTTATGTTACATTTTGACGACCAAATGGCTATATCGATGTTGATGGAATTTGTCAAGAAAATCTGTATGAAGGGCACAGGACATTTTCTCCGGTATGTTTAATAGTTTTAGTCACGAAATTTTGAGACCTTATCGAATGGTGACAGAAATATGTTGGAAACTGATTCTCTTCAAGAGACTGGTTCGACGGTAGAATGATATAGTTATAGCTTTCCTGTCATATTATGCCGACTCGGTATTTTTTTGGGTCCAATACTTCGTTACCAACAACTTTCTATATTCAATTCTGGCAAAAAATTCTTAATCCACGCGTACGAAATCGCGGGTACGAGCTAGTTATTTATAAAACTAAATTCATTATGAATTTTTTGTAAAAACGGTGTCAGTTGTTATTCTGGTCCTGTCTACATAATCACAACTTATACTAATAATGCTGTTCAAAATTCATAGCTTCTTGTTTCTTTTACCCGTGTACGGATACATTCACTGTATTGCAATCTAAATTTGACCCACTGGAAATATTTACATGTGTCTGATATAGTGACATCAGTAATGAAAGCAACTTATAATATGTATATATCAATTTAAAGGCAGTCCATACTTTTATTTCAGTGTTTCGGCAAATTATTTCTTCAATTATATTATGAGAATGATTTAAAATGTCTACATCGAATATAAATATCATTTAAACCCGTCAAAAATGACTTGTTGAAAGCAGTATCTTAGCAATTCGTTTCTTTGGTAGCTAAATACAATTTTCGCCAAATGACACTCATAATCTTGGAAATTATGTGATGTATATATTTTTTTTTTGATCTCTGTAACGACGGTATGACTGTACAGAGAGTATAAGAAAAATTTACAGCTAACGAATTTTAATTAAGAAAAAGCAGCTATTAATTAATATGTCAATTTTTACGAAATACATACTTTCCTTTTAGTGTGCTGGCAGCTCATATACTCGCGGATGCTTAGCTAAATAAAACTGTTATTAAATAACGGGCATAACCTCGAACATCATCTCCGGTCGTTGTTGGTTGGGCAGCGAAGGCGGGAAGCGTGACGTCAGAGTGTGACAGACAACGCTACATCGTGACCAAGACTGGCATTTTATAGCTACAGATATTAGTTTCTTAAAAGGATTTAATAGCATACCTTTAAAGATGGAAAAAATAATTATCGCTGTTTCTTTTTCAATATAACCAGTTGTATCATGGGTTGTCGATTCGGATTTTGGTAAATCTTTTTCTTATTGCAATAAAACTTTTTGAACTATTTACGACTTGACACCGAGATACAACAAGTGAGTAAATAATAACGAAAATTTATACTTTACTACTGATTTGGACGAGCAAAATATAGATTTATCAGTCAATTATTTTTCACTGTGATTTCCCTCTTTGAAATGCGCTTCTTACTTATACAGACAGGTGGCAGGTTTTTTCACTGTATTTACTTGTTTTTGATTGATTAATGTTTAATTATTTTATGAAAAAAGGGTTCTGAAAGGTGAAAGCAGCCTGTGTAAATAATATGAACATGGTTTTTGAAGGTCCATAGTATTGTTAAGTTGAGAAATACATGGAAAATTTGTTGACAAGAATTGTTCTCGAGTATTCTGCCAGATATGTTTACTTATACCTGAGGTTTTTCGGTCACAAAGCCTAGTTTTAGTTCTTATTTAATCTATTCTAGATATTAAAATCGAAGATAAGGTATTAACTTTATTTGACAAAGATTAATTGCAATGTACTTTATTTATGACAGAGATTCCAAAACAGTAATATTTGGAATATTTGTTTGTCTGAACGGATGTTCGTGCATCACGCAAAAACCAATTGATGGATTTTAACCAAACTGAACAGAGTGATAGATTATGTTATAATTCAGGATATAGGATACATTTGATCGCAATAGGTTACAAAATTTTCTGTGGTACAAAGTCCAAAACCATAAAATTGGAATTTGTTTCCAATCTGTCCATTATCGTGCAAAACTTAATTGTAACGAAATTTCGTGTAGTGATAGCCTAAGTGACAAGGTAATATATAGGATACTTTTTATCCACATTAGTAACTCAATTCTTAACAATACAGCAGTCAATAAATTTTTGAAATTACTCGCATCTTTCGAAACTATCAAATGAATTTCAATGAAACTTAACATAATGATGACTTACGTCTTCAGCTAACATACAGGATACATGCATAAAGAGGACAAAACCTTAAATTTTGGAATTTTTATCTATGTATGCGAGCCTCATGGAAAATCTATGAATCGATACCAGAAAAACTGCACTTCGCGATAGATTACTTAATCATTACACATGTAGGCTACTTCTTACCCCGAATGAAACTCTTACAGTAAACAGATTTTAGTGCAGGTAATAATTTGCTTTTAGAGAAACTTTATTTAGCAGAACTCTAGACTCGGTTTGGAACAAGTGAGAAAATCTCTGGGTCGGTGAGGGGTTGACAAAGTGTTGCTGATTGTTGCCAATGTATCTCACATACACTGCTTGATTAGGTTAGTGTAGTGTTGAGTCGACAAAGCCGCGTTCTAGGCTAAATGAGGTGGCTGCGTCTCTTCCAGCGCGCCTTAGGGTCTGCACCCCGCCGAATCAGGGTTGACCGCGGGCGCTAATGTCTGGTGATTGCAGGAGACAGATACGACGTTTTCTCTCGGAGTAGCAGCTGGAATGAGAACCAGAATATAGACTGCCTCTGCAGCAATCTCCTTTCCATTAGGAAATGAAGTCACGACAGATTCCCGCGGACATACATTAGCGCATCCCCTCCATTGATGCTATTATTTCTAAAAAAACTAAAAATGGGATGCAATTTCCCACAACTGGTCCCTGGTCACTTTTCCATGTCGGAACATGCGTGTAATGAAGTCATTCATATTGACTGCCTCGCCTTAAGAGGCCTCCGTTGACAGCGGTCGGATCCTGTTCTTTGCACCAGCTGGCTCGCCGTATAAATTACGTTACAACCTTCGCCGCCAGATTTAACACAAAAGCAGTTTAGCCGACCTACGCTTTTCAGCGCATTCTTCTTGTAATCCCCTTCTCAAAGTTTCCAGTAAGTACTATTGTCGTTATTTAAACATCTTTTTACTCTATATGAAACGGTGTCTTTACCGTTCGATTCATTACACACGCAACAGATAGACTCGAAAGGTTCACCAATACCTTGGACAGTGAGTAACTATATCATGAAACCAGTAGGAAATTAATCTGATGGGGCCCTTCCCTAAGTGCCGATCTAGGGAGGGCTAGCTGGGACACCCAATTTATGGGCGACCTTTACTACTGCCCCTGGCGATGACACGACAGTGAGCGGAGTTTGTTGGGCGGTTGAAGGGGGCGGCAAGCCTCCTCGGGCCTGGGCCCTCCATGTGGGGACCGGGGGCCACTTCCAGCTGGTGGCCCGATGGCGTTTTGCCCGTCCTGCCACCTGTTGTTTCACCACTGACCTTGGTCATCCATACTGCCTCACTTGATTCAAATAATTTCAGCAACTACTTCTGATTTTCAGTGTTCATACTACGATATTTTTAGGCAGAACTGCTAACCGATGATCTTCACATGAGCTCAGTCTTATAATTGGAGGATACAGATTTGTAGCTGCCGAACCAGAGACCATATCACACGGGAAGCAGGAGTGCGAAGTGGTGATGGCCGGAGAAAGTCACAAGGAAAGGGTGCTTTCACACACTAATTGTAACTGCTGATTATTTTGAGGTAGGTGATGGTAATCACGTGATTTATTCCAGACAGGCAGCACTGGAAATCGAGTCATTCAAGGAATTCGCTCGTTTAAGTCTTTCAGTTAACCATATATGAGTCCTTAAGTGGCTGAAAAGTCCGATTTTAGAACCACAGGGTCCTCCACAATGATGTCTCATGCCGAACATACCAACACGAGAACGCGATGAAGCATCTCATCTTCTCCTGTTCCTTCCAATGTTTCTTTTGTCCGATTCTAGTCGTCGACGCTGTTCCTCAAAATGTTGTAAGCCTTCCTGAACCATTCGCCACCATGCAGATCGATCTGAGGCCACATTCTTTCAGTTGTCTGTTTTTATTAGACATTTCTTAAGATTGATTTTAAGTCCAATTCTGTATCATTACATTTGTCCTCCCCGATTTCGTTGGCCATCCTTTAATTGAAGATACATTATTTGTTTCGGGAGGTGGCTATACGGCATTCTGATGTCATGTCCAACCCATCTAAGTTGGTGCTAAATTATCTTTACCTCAATGCTTGTGGTATTCGCTTCTTCTAGGATACTGTCGTTTGTCCGATGGTGTTACCATTTTATCTTAAGTATTCTCCTCAGAAAGCGTTTTTGATGCTTCTCCAGACATTTTAAGTGTCTTCTGTAGGTAGTTCATGTCTCGCAGTATATATATTTGTATGTACCACCGGTCAGTGTGCTCAGAAAGCTGAGGCGCAGGTACAATACGGCTGGGCGTGAGAGCAGGCTCCCGCGTACCGGCAGTCCTGGACGTTCCCCAATCTTCTCGTCTAAACATTTCACAAACAAAAATACACTTCTCTTTTTTTTGCTTACGGCTTTACGCCTCGTTGACGTCGAAGTCGTTGAAGGCGGGAAAGGACTGAGGGAAAAGAAAGGGGAGGAATTCGGCCATTGACTTTTGCAGGGACCGAGCAGGGCGGTGTAACGGTTAGCGTTCTCGCCTCGCATTCGGGAGGACGGCGGTTCGAATCCCCGTCCGGGCATCCAGATTTGGGTTTTCCATGGTTTCCCCAAATCACTCCAGGCAAATGCCGGGATGCTTCCTTCAAAAGGCCATGGCCGAATTCCTTCCCATTCCTTGCCCCCATCCTTGACCCCCATCCTTTCCCGTCTCTAAAGACCTCGATGTTAAAAAAAGACGTAAAGCAGTTACAAAAAAAAAAAAAAAAAAAAAAAAAAAAAAAAAAAAAAAAAACTTTTGCAGGAAGCATTCCGGCATTTGCCTGTAGTAATTTGGGGAAACCATGGAGAACCCAAATCTGGATGCCCGGACTGTGATTCGAACCAGCGTCCTCCCGAATACGAGGTCAGAGCGTTAACCGCTCACCAACCAAGCTAGGTACCAGATCTCACCACTTGAAAAAAAGGGGGGGGGGGAATCCGGAATTCCGGAAAAACACCTCACATAATTAATTGACGCCCCCTTAATACTGCCTCTTACTGTCACTTGTAATGTTTTTTCCGCTTCCTGATTTACTGTTAATTATAACCTGATTCAAGTTAAATGTCTCCTTAATTCTTTCTGTTCATTAAAAAGATATTTTATCAGACTCATGGGCAAAGATTCACTACGTTCCTTAGGTATATCGAGTGTATAAATTAATAAAATCAGGAGCAGGCTAAACGAGAAAGAAGTCTATTAAAAATAATTTATATTTTTCTATTCTAACATTAATCTTGTACGATAACACACTGTTAAATATCACTTAATGGTAGTTATTCTGAAATGCTACACAACTCAATTGTTCTATAATTTCAAAGTCCTATCAATTCACTTTATTAATTTGATATTTTTCGTTAAATTTTAGTCCAATTCATGTATGAAAGAGAGATAGAAATAAAACTGTTGCACTCACTGTTCACGTAACACAATAATGTTTGCTGGCTCTCACGTAGTGCTGCAAGCCGATCTCCCAGCGGTATTGTAATGGAAGCAAACAGGATCACCTCGTCTTTATTCTTAAGGGGTTTTTGTAGATTCAAATGTAATGGAATCTAATCTTCAGGTTGCTCTCATGTTATCAATCCCAACCATTTAAGCTTGGAAGGTGAACAAATAATATCTGTGCCTTATGGGAGTTTCTGTAGACAGATCAGGAATAAACTTTAAATCTACCTGCTACCTGAACTCTCTTTTGTTTTTCAGTATTGGCAGACGTCTATGCGCCAACTATCTGAGCGATCTCTCTTGCCAAACAAGCAGCATGTCTGCCTATTCTCAAAAGTTCTCTATTATCTCCTTAGTATTAAACATTTATACTTTAAAATTATCACTTTTTTTTACTTATGGTTTTCCACCTCGTCGACGTCGAGATAATCAGAGGCGAGATGGGACTGGAGACTAGGAACAGAAAGGAATTCGGCCATAGCCTTTTGAGGGAAGCATTCCGGCATTCGCCTGGAGTGACTTGGAGAAACCTTGGAAAACCCAAATCGGGATGCTCGGACGGGGATTCAAACCGGCGTCCACCCGAATACGAGGTCATAGCGTTAACCGCTCACCCACCACTCTCGTTATATCACATTAACATACTAAAATTACCAACATACAATTATCTCATATAGTGATGTGTTACATACTATACATTACAATGTTAATTTGTGTGTTATGTTGAAATTGTTCAATGATTTCAATTTACTTATTTTCTTTATTCTCTCTGCCAATAGCTGGCACGGCAAGGTACTATGTGGCCCTAGCACTCATTAAGGTACACGATTCCGAACCTGAACAATTGATTTCCGTGTTTTAAAAAATAACATGGCTTCGATGACTTCTTATAATTAC
Organism: Vandiemenella viatica; assembly: GCA_031002005.1. Classification (NCBI taxonomy): domain Eukaryota; kingdom Metazoa; phylum Arthropoda; class Insecta; order Orthoptera; family Morabidae; genus Vandiemenella; species Vandiemenella viatica. Next base: position 128,795,717 of record JARYHS010012519.1, on the reverse strand, counting down.
ATCTACACTAATAATATAAATGCGAAAGTAACTCTGTCTCTGTATGTTCTTTACGTTTCCACGACTAAACTTCTGTACTGATCTTGATGATATTTGAAATAGAAATACTATATCATTAGAAAGGACCAAGTGTAACAGTGCACAAACCTACTCTTAAATGGAATGGTATCTTATGAAGCACTTATAGTAAGCTAGAGTTTGGTTCAATATGATCTTGTATGTTTGTTTTTCAATTAACTGTAAATCAATGTATAAAGACTTTGTATTATGAAAAGAAATTATTTAAAGGTCATTTAATATGTTTAAGACCAGAATTGTTCAAGAGAATTGCTTAAATGTTCGTAATTCCAAGTATTAAGGCAAGTTACCATGTCTAAAGGACAATTTGCTACAGTTTAAAATGATTTCTGTAAATAATTTTGTGTTTAAGTATCTTTAATTTCCATTTGTGAATATTTTGTATTGATTGTAAATGATTATGTATTAATTCTGATTGTTTTTAATATGTTTCAATTGTTTAAGAATTGTTAATGTTCGAGAAATATCTGGCGGAAGCTTTTGAAGTGTTCAAGAAATTTCGATGGAGTTTATACAAAGCTAACATCCGAGATAGAGAAACAGTTTTTACAGACTCAATTTACGACGGCCAAGTACTGTATTGTCTGTGGAAGAAGTGTTGTATGCAATCTCTGAATTGTAACCAGTATCATTGACACCGTGTTTATGAAAATAAAAGAAATTATAAACTGAACTGTATCGTGAACTAGATATTTATCATATTAATTAAACCACGAACATTCTAATATGGCGACCGTGACAGGACGTTTTTCGAAATAAACAACATATTTTGTAAATAAATTTTGAAAACTAACCGAATTATGACAGACGGATAGCGTGTGTCAGTATCTGTCATGTTATATCTGTCTCTAGGGGCTTTGTTTTTCCCGCAGTCTGTCTGTGTATGATCTGTTGAAAAAAATTCTTATACAGGCACAACTTTTTGTATGGAATAAATGTGAATTTTATACAGTACTAGCAATAAAATTCTTAGTCCATGCGCTCGAAGTCGCGGTAACAGCTAGTATTACATACAGCTTCAGCAGAGATGCAGTAAAGCTAGTACGTTGCCCCCAGTGGAGGTTGTGTACCAGCAGAGTGAGGTACTGTTTCGAGATCGACTCAGCCAGTAGAGGTCGACCACTTCCGACACTGTGCACTCCCAGGGGAAAGGAAGCGCGCTGTGGCTCGTTAAGCTGGTATTACAGCAACTGGCTCGCACTAATTCACTTTAGGGGCGAGAGTTATTTGTGCATTTTGTGGAGCTCCGAGCTGACTGTTATCAGATTACAGCACGCACTAAAAATTAGCCGCTAATCGCATTAGCAACTTTCGCCGCGTGTTTGCAATGTCGCTGTTGTGGGTCGCGTTGTGAACCTAAGAGCGCCGCTTGGATCCACCGTCGCACAACAGGCGTTGGAAATGGTCCGGTAGGAGCCGAAAGTTGCTGTACTAGCTCGTAACACAACTACGGCGTAACAAACACCTGCACTCGCTGTTAACGTCCCTTTTGCCGCTGTATATAAACATTGAAAAATTGCACTTACTTGTCTCTTTTCGGGTTTGCGCTGCGTTTTTTTGTTGATGTTGCCAACGTTTCGGCACCTAACTGGAGCCTTCATCAGGGCTTCTGTCTATCTCTCCATCTGTTTCTTTTTTAATAAACTTGAAGACTGAATTCACTGTTTATTTTCACCGGCAAAGATGATTTTATTTATCCGCCAAAGAATATTTACTGTTCCAAAGAGGTTTGTGTATTATGGAGCGATCTTGTAGTTGTTACAACGTATTCATTCGCTAGCACACACTTCCACATTTGGCTCAAACCATAGCCGCTAGCAAATGAACACGTTGTAACAACTACGAGATCGCTCCATAATACACAAAGCTCTTTGAAACAGTAAATATTCTTTGGCGGATAAACAAAATCATCTTTGCCGGTGAAAATAAGCAGTGAATTAAGTGTTCAAGTTTATTAAAAAAAGCACCAGATGACGAGATAGACAGAAGCCCTGATGAAGGCTCCAGGGTGGTGCCGAAACGTTGGTGACATCTGCAGAACAACGCAGCGCAAACCCGGAAAGACACTAGTAAGTGCAATTTTTCAATAATGACGCCTGCGAAAAGTGTGAAATTTTGTATACAAACATTGTTTGTGCAGCAACCAGAATGAATCTACTACATAATTTCCTAAGCTCACTCATTCACTCACCTCGATAGCTATTGGGTGAAGAACGGTGTCACGTGTCAGCCTTCCCTCGCAAAAAAGCGACCAGAGATACCATTAGTAGAAATTCGAGGTTATGTTCACAATTTAATAGCTAAGGAACTGCTACGTAATTAATTGCCATAATACAATCATTAAGTTTGTTTTTCGTAGCGTTTCATAGTTAAAAAATATCGATAAACTTTATGTCTGAAAAAACGTGGATCTGCCGTTCAGTAACATGTTGCTAATGAAAGCAAAATTAAATTACTCATGGTCTCTGCTGGAACCACGAATGAAAATTGTGATTACGGCTTAAGATAAATTTCAATTTAATTAAAACTTTCACTAAAGTTGTTGCTTGACCAAAGTTTATGCATATGGTTTATTTGCTTTTTAGGTATTTTACTGACAACTATCGTTAAGGGTCTTTTTTCATATTCGCTGCACGTGAGCTATTAGGTTACTTTAAGTGAACATTAGACTAAATATGTTACCGAACCAAATATTCTGGTAATTCATTTCTTCGGAGTTGCTCAACTGTTTAATAATATGAAATGTTTAGTAAGTTCTCTGGCCGTTACAGATACTATGACCAATGATTACGAGTGTTTGCCCAGTCTCAATAATAATAATAATAATAAAACAACGTGATGCTTTTGAAGCAAACTTAACATGACTCACCTACAACCATCTCCAGGGCTCATACACTACATAACTGGCCATGGTCCATACAACAGTTTCTTAGAACAGAGAGGCCTCAAAGAAACAAACAGGTGCGACTGTGGCGAAGTAAGTACTTCAGAGCACGTGGTTTGGGAGTGCAAACAAACTGAAGAAGCAAGAGCATATCTCCAAATGCAACTTCAGAACAGAAGAATATACGACATACTGCTTGATACCGAGCTCTGGCACTTGCTGGATGAAGCTGCTAATCTAGCGTCGCAGCGCGAGAAGGCGAGATTTGTTGAATTGAAACAGGCAGAGCGTAGGGGACGCCGCGAGCAACCGGCATCAGAAGCAGAAAGAAGGACGGGAGAGGAAGAAACTCAAGAATAAAGAACAACCCAAATTTGACTACAAGCACTGCCCATGACTAAGGCGGTGCCTGCACCAGGAAGACGGCAAAGACTCAATTCATCGTAGTGCCTCTGGAAGCCAGAGGCACCTTCTCCAGGGCTCAGGGGGTGGCCTGCTCTGATTCCAGGAGGGAACTCCTGATGGGAGAGCAGGTGGCTCCCGGGACAAACCGGAAAAGAACGAGACCACTACCTGGAACGTGAAGCTGGCTGACGACACTTTGTGGTCAGCAGTCGCCCCGCTCCTTCACCAGAGACAGCTGGCGGCCTGGATGTCGACGCAGGCCAGCAGTGGTAAAAGAAGAACATATACAAATAGTACCTTGGATCACAAAAGAAATTTTGGAGCTGATGGATCAGAGGAGAAGGTACAAAAATGTTCAAGATGAAGCAGGAAGAGAGCAGTACAGGCAATTTAGAAATCAAATAAATAGGAAATGCAAAATAGCAAAAGAAAAATGGCTGCAAGAAGAATGTGAAGAAGTAGAAAAGGAAATGGTCGTAGGAAAAGTAGATGTTGCATATAGAAAGATCAAACAGAATTTTGGAGAAATGAAGAAAAGAGGTATGAACATTAAAGCTGTCGATGGGAAACCTATTTTAAGCTCAGAAGATAGAGCTAACCGATGGAAGGAATAGATTGAGAAACTGTATGATGGGGACGACTTGAACAATAGTGTATTGGAAAAGGAAGGCGATGTGGACATTAATGACTTAGGAGATCCTGTTTTGAGAACAGAATCTAATAAAGCTCTGAATTACTTGAAAGCAAATAAGGCAGTTGGAATTGATGAGATCCCTGCAGAACTTCTTAAATCTCTAGGAGAGGAAGGAATCGAAAGATTATTCAAGCTGATATCAAAAAGTTATGAAACAGGAGAAATTCCAACTGATTTTAATAAAAATATCATCTTCACACTTCCAAAGAAAGCACAAGCCGACAAATGTGAGAATTATCGCACCATTAGTCTAACATCACATGCTTCAAAATTACTGACCAGAATAATATACAGAAGGATGGAAAGGGTAGTAGAAGAGATAGTAGGTGAAGATCAGTTTGGGTTTAGGAAAAATCGCGGTACAAGGGAAGCAATTCTGTCTTTAAGATTAATACTTGAAGGGCGGATCAAGAAAAACAAAGATAATTTTATGGCATTTGTTGATTTAGAAAAAGCTTTTGCTAATGTTAGGTGGGACAAGATGTTCAAAATTTTAAAGAAGTCAGGTCTAAAGTATCGAGCTAGAAGAATACTCTATAAACTATATAAGAATCAAGTGGCTGTAATAAAAGTAGAGAATCACGAGAGACATGCATCGGTTAAAAAGGGTGTGAGACAAGGTTGTAGTCTATCCCCGTTAATATTCAACTTGTATGTAGAAGAAGCAATGAAGAAAGTCAAAGAAAAATTTCCATGCGGCATAAGTTTTCAGGGAGAAAAAATCAGTATGCTACGATTTGCTGACGACATAGTCTTGTTAGCAGAGACGGCTGAGGATATTGAGAAGTTATTGAATGGCATGAACAAAATACTGAAGGAAGATTTTGGACTGAATATAAATCAAAGTAAGACAAAAGTGATGAAATGTAGCAGAAATGATACCAATAGTAGCAGATTAAATATAAAAATAGGATCGGATGCTATAGGAGAAGTGAGTGAGTTCTGTTACTTGGGAAGTAAAATTACAACCGATGGCCGAAGCAGGAATGATGTTAAAAGCAGAATAGCACTAGCAAAAAGAGCCTTCATGAAAAAGAGAAACCTTTTAGTTTCAAATATTGATCTAGGAATTAGAAAGAACTTTTTAAAACTTTATGTTTGGAGCACAGCACTTTACGTTAGCGAAGCATGGACTTTAGGAATACCGGAAAGAAAGAAACTTGAAGCATTTGAAATGTGGTGTTACAGAAGAATGCTAAAAATTAGGTGGACAGACAAAGTAAGAAATGAACGAGTTTTGGAAATGATGGGTGAGAAAAGAAGTTTATGGAAGAAGCTTACAGGAAGAAGAGACAGGCTTTTAGGTCATATTTTGAGACATGCTGGATTGGTTAATTTGTTAGTGGAGGGAACAGTCGAAGGTAAGAACTGTAGAGGTAGACAGAGATTAGAATATATGAAGCAGATAATAGAGGACGTGGGTTGTAAGGGGTATATAGAAATGAAGAGGTTAGCACAGGATAGGAAGGGATGGAGGATTGCTTGAAACCAGTCTAAAGACTGACGACAGCAAAAAAAAAAAAAAAAATACAAATAGACAGTTTATTAATTAGAAGTATGAAAATACAAAGACAATTGCTGATTTTGGTGTGAATTAGTAAGATGGTAGATTAAGCGGAATATTAATTATTAGAATAATTAGTAGATTTACTATTAGAAATCCTTAAAAATAATGATCCAGATATATTATTTAAAAAAAAGTAAATTGTTTAAGAATAAAACTGTAAAAACTAAGGGCCTACTTTAGGTAACAAGGTAGTAGGCTATGTAAAATCAGGAAATAAAATGAATTTTGAAGCAAACGGGATTTTATATTTTAAAAATTTTGCAGAGTGAACTTTAAGGGTCAAATACAAGTCAAGTATGTATTTAAGCAATTATACGATTGCGCTATCGTCCCTGTTCATGTTTAATACCTACCTCTGTTAATGCTTCTGAGTTCTTCAAGATCAGAGATTTTATTCAGGCTGAAACACAGGTCAACCTGTCATAATGTTTCATCGTAAAAACTGGAACTACTCTAGACCCGTGACGATACGCAAAAAACGGTCACGGGATTACACTAGTAAAGAATAAGTTAGAATAACGAAAACCCTCAAAATTTACTTGTGTAATATTAATCTTGTAGTTTTAACCACTATTTAAAGGTTTGTAATGATTTAAAGATACTATTCATGAACCTTTTCTATGATTTATAAATCATTTCGCCTGTAGTCACCTGGTGTCTCAGTTGTTAATGCGTCTGAGTGGAGAGCGAAAGGTTCCCGATTCGAATCTCTATTTTGGAATACTGTTTAATGTAAAGTATGCGTGAACGTTTCCGTGGTTCGATTTCCGCGTTAAACTGTAGGTCACCTCGAGGGCCAAAAACCTTAGTTGTAACGCAGGTATGTACAGTGCACGTTCAAAGCAAATTCAAGCCAAACGAAGGCTTAACCTGGTCCTAATTGAACCAAACGAACATACGTACATAAGCTTTCCCTTTTTTTCCTGATGGCTTTACGCCTCGTCGACGTCGAGATGATTAGGGGCTGGATGAGACTAGTAACAATGAACGGGAAGGAATTCGGCCTTGGCCTTTTGAAGGAAGCATCCCGGCATTCGCCTGGAGTGATTTGGGGGAACCATGGAAACCCCCAATATGGATGTCCGGACGGGGATTCGAACCGGCGTCCTCCAGGTCCTACCACGCTCGGTACATACATACAAAGCATTTCGAGGCTAATAATTACTGGACCGCACATCCATTCCTGTTTAGAAGGTCAGTATCTGTCTGATTCACATTTCACTATATTTTTCCATTTTGTAACTGGCCGTTGCATCCATGTTAATTCTGGGTAGGTTCCATTGAATACTTCATTTAAAAAATGTTTTGACTTAAAGTTGATTAAAGAAGTATTAAAAAAATTAATTTGCTAACAATACAGTTTCAAACATGTTATTTTTTTGTGAAGTTGCAACAATTCAATCGCTCTACATCTACCCCTGTATCTATATTCTGCAATTTACATAATTATCAGTGTAAGAAGATGCTTTGATTCGAACCTAACTCTATGCATTACAATCCTGAATAGCATGAGCATCCGTACGACAGCTAATTTCTTCTGTTATTGCGACTCAAATAGCTTGGTGGAAGATGTATTTCATCTCACTCGTGAATTAAAGGCACTGTTGCCCGTTTGCCACCTAATGTAACGCAACCTACGTCATCCGTCTGCCATGCAGTCCTAGACCAATCGAGGTATCAGTGCTGTGACCCTTTCGTAAGCACTGTGGCGATCATTCACGAATTGAGCGGCTATTATCTGTGTTTTTTCTATACTATCAATAAATCATTTGCGAGATGGATCCCAAACGACATTCAGTGACATTCACGAGTGAAAGACTTATCTTGGCATTCTCTTCTATCCAATTTCAGTCTAGTTCAGGACATGGCTTCAACACTCAAGCAATTTTGTCAATAGGAAATGATCAGCTTACCAGAAAAAATTTAACCAATTGATACAAGTAAATTCATTATCTCTTAATGACTTGGTGACATAGTTTCAAATTGCTGTGTATAACGCTTTTCTTGTGGTTAGACCCGCAATTCAACACGTAGCGTGAACCGTGTTCTTGAAATACATACAGCTAGTTTTTACATATGTAAAGGTAGAAATGGCAGCTATATCTTAGATTTGAACCAGAAACCTTTAGTGGGAACCACGAGGCAGCTACATACTGAATAATAAATATTCGTCGTTCTTAGTTTACAAATTCACTACTCTGGGTTGCAAATTGCTTTTATCTTTCGAAGATAATATGAACCAAAGGTTTTTGCTACAATCTACGCCAGAGTTTTATAATATGGCTAAGAGATTACTACAACAGATATCATAACCACGTCACAGATCATTTGTGTATGGAAATAACTTTTTTATTGATTGGTTTCATTGTGAAGTCTATTAAAACAAGCAACCACCTTGTCCCAAATATATTTAAAAATGCTAGAAAAAGCGAAGTCGACTTACAGTTTTCAGTGAGAGAGTTACTACCTTTTATGAGTAGAGACTAATTATTAATTTCTTGTGTAAGTTTGGAAAATTGGAAGATTCACAATCTCTTAACTTTCTCAACGATTCCCGCTAATTTCTCGCACGGTTTTGTACAAGGTTGTCACCAATAAATTAGTTTTGTATTTCCTAAAATAACAGTCTGTAAATGCCTTCAGTTATCTGAGCTAAATAATCTTGATAGTGCACCGCGTCGCACATGTGTTATTGCGTATACAGTGCACGCAGTTATTCTCTCCAGCCAGTTGCGCCTTGTCTCCGCCGTGGTAGGCTACCCGCGCCTCTTGGCCCGACAAATTGCTTCCGCCGACCCGAGAGCAGTAGCAGCGTACGGCTCGCTCCAGCCAAGCTGTTTGCCCACCAACATCGATTCGTCAGCCGCTGTCGACCATCTCCTACAGCCTGGGTAAAACTCTGCACTACTGCCGGTAGATTCCAGAGGTAGTCTGCGTCGACAACGCCTCAATGACAATAATCGGAATAGGAGGTTTTAACACGTACTTAACATATTCAGATTAATCTTTCCATATTGTCGATAACCCTGTGAACGCATAAACAACACTTCTGATATTTTCCATCGGTGGGATGTAGTGTTGCTTTCAAATCTGACTAATTTGAAATACCCTTGTTCGAATTCCGGTAAAGGCGTAAGCATAGCAGCTTTTTTTGCCTTGTCTCATGACCCCATATCAATACTATCACTGTTATAATCCGTATATTACACCTTCTATGGAACGTTATATTTTTTAAAAAAAGTTTCATCCTTTTTTGAGAACCATTTCTGTATTTCTGTCTATCTATTTGTTACATTTTCACAACTAAAAGGCTGAACTGATGTTGATGAAATTTGACAACGAAATACTGTGTATCAGTAAGAAAGATGATACTTTTTTAGCGCTAAATAATATATTCTGTCATGAAATTTGGAGACTAACCGAAAGTTCACCGACAGACGGATGAATAGTGTATGCAAGTTTTTGTAACGTTGTATAGGTCGCTCAGTATTTGTTTCTCCCGCAGTCAGTATGATATGTTCATCAAAACTTACTAAATAGTACAGACGTGGATTTGCACTGCGTGCTATGGTTATTAATAAATCCTAGGAACAGACACTGAAAATAGTACGGTTACACTTAGAAAGACGTGTTTGTCCCATGGGAAGTTATATGTACTTACCAAGCTCGTAGGTTTCCATCCTCCAAAGCTATATGTTTTGACAAAGGGCAGTAAAACTCAAAATGTTGTCTACAAACAGAGTTGACATAAGATGTCCCTATAAAGTGACATAATCTTAAAACAGTATGCCGGAGAAATGTGATTGGTACTTCCCCACAGTTAACTACCACCCCCCCCACCCCCTCTTAGCTTTGTTGCTGTTTTTAAACATGATGCAAATTGGTTCTCTTCATGAGACCGCTTCTAGAATGGTATGGTGATGACTCCGTCATATTTTCGTTACTCCGTGATTTTTGGAACACATTTTATGTAACTTACAGCTTTATTTATACAATTCTAGCAATAAAATTCTAAATCCACTTGTACGAACTTGCAGATGACAGCTAGTAAACTCACAAACGTTCAGTGTGACCATCACCAGAGACCTTAAATATATTTACTCGGTATTCAAATTCATCCCACACTGTGTGCAATATTTTCTATGTTACAGTTTGGATGGCTGCGATTATTCTAATATTCGGTTTGTCAGGCAGTGATGATTAAAAAACAATGATCCTTTATAAACCCTCATCGAGAACACCGTAGAAGATTAGACCGGTGCATAATTTCTTCAGAAACACTATATCGACTAGAGCATTTGCCTTTGCAAAGGCATCCTTTATCGCTGTGCTCTGGAAACCAAGCTATGATTCTGAACCTGTCAGGGGCAAGGAATCCACATTTCTGGCCTATTTATTTTTGCAAATTCAACAACACAGAAAGCCTTCTGTTGTGTACTTGCAACGTCCACGTCAAAGCAAAGTCGCAATGCGATTAATAACTCTCCTAGTGGCATCTCTCGCATCAAAGTGATTTGTGAAAGGCGCTCTAAGGATCTAGCCTTTCAAAGTAGGGCTTTTCTTTTTTAATGGTCCAGCAGTTAATTTCCGTTTTATTTTGTTTTGTTGACTGGTTCAACGTCGGTGCGCTGTGAGCGAATGTTTACCAAATTCCAACTAGTACCAAATTGCCTCTGGCTTTTTGAATACCGAGACATGCCATGTCTGTCCTTGAACTGTCCACTCTCGTTTCATGACAAATGCGAATCCGTACTCATTAACTGAAAGTTGGTGAAACTCTAACACCAGACCTAGAACCAACTAATCCAGTGTCCAGAGAAATGCACAGTTTCCTGCTGCATAGACTAATCCTTGATTGTGAGACGTACATGCAACGGCTACCTTACACTTGTGTATCTGGTAGGAAAGTAAGGAAATTTATATTCATGTTGTGACCATACATAATACATAACAAAAATAACGTTTCAGTTGGTTGGAAATGATTTATAATATTCGAAAACTCAACTAAATTAGTAGGTGTGAAGAAGGACTTGAATACAATTACCGTTATTTGAGTAACGTCACATCATTACGTCATGAGTAGGTAACTATACATCAAGATTACGTAACATTGCAGTATTATTTAATCTTCAATAAGTTATTAATTTAACAAGGCTACTCAATGGTGACGTACTGACGATGCAGTTTGTTTAATGATGACGTAACGTTATTTAATGACAATGTAATGTTGAAATGTACCTGCCACAGATTCATCCTGTTACATACAGGTATTTGGATTTACTATGTTAGAGCTGAGAAAGCATTATTTTGTTTCCTACCACTGAATTCCTTTACAGCAGTTCTGCTAGATTTATACCGACAATACCCTATGGTTTAAGAAAATTGTGACAAAGGCTTTCTCAGAGACCATACATGCGCACAGTATTTTATTTGTGTTCCAAGAGAATGGATGCTACATCTGTCAGAAACATTTCTGAGAGATCTGAAAGGTCTGTATACGTAAAAGGAGGAATGTAAATAAATGTCTGTCAAGTTCAGATTGTTTCATGTGTCATAAAATGAAGATGTATCCGAATACCACTGTAGTTATTTGAGAAAGATGTCACAAAAAAAATCAGAAAAAACCATAACTTCGGGAAGTATTCAACAGAAAAGACAATAATTTCGAAATGTTCGCCATTTTAAACGAGAATCTTTCATCGATGCCACTCCCCCCCCCCCTTCCCTCCTCCGAAAGAAGTTACGAACATGTTGTTACGGGTGATGTGATACATCCTACTACGATTATCGCTCCTAGAAAAACTAAGGATAACTATAACTTATACAAGGTCCGTGAGCTGTTTTTCGGGATCGCATCAATTCGCAAAACAATGACTGAAAATATACACCTAATGATTTCTTACTTATGACAGGTATGCGAAAATATTTACAGAGATGAAAAATGGACACGGAACTTACGTTATTAACAACTACATACAGAAATATGGATTTTAGATAGCTCTCATTTGTAAAGTTAGTAAAATCCTAACAACTTTAAACCCACAATAAAAAGATTCACCTTTGCCACTAATTTTTACCTTAGTTGCTAATGTTTGACTTTAAGGCATCGGATTCGTGTTCATGGGTACCTTATTTCTTCTTAAAAAAAAAAAAATAAAATAAAAAAAATAAAAAAATAAAAAATAAAAAAAAGCTTAATTGTGAAATGGCGGTGATTTTGGTGTGGAGAAGGTAAGTAGGTTCAAAATCAATAACAAATAGTGGCATGATGTACTACATCTCTAGGATTTTATCGAATTTGCTTATAAATATAATGCATATTTGTTTTCTTCATAAATGTTTATCTAATAACTTGCGTAGTTAGTGTTTCTGTCCAATTATTATTATTTGCGAATGGACACAATCGAAACACAGAAAGCCTCGATTCTAATTATCTAATTAAGAATCTGACCAGTGTTTTCACTGGTGGTTTCAACCAGGGATTGTCAGTTCCTGGATCAATTGCAGTGGAAAAGGGGGGGGGGGGGGGAGCTTAAATGTTGCCATCTGTCTGCGATTCGTGTTACTTATATTCTCAACGATAGCTATATTTTTGTTTGTGTAATACGTAGTTAATGAGGCGGAGACTGCGGACCCTCCCAACGTTCGCCTAAGTGACTATGGAAAACCGCATAAAAATCGCTATCAGGACGGTCGGTACACGGGGTAAATACAAGATCCTGGTCCCGTTGTATCTCGCCGATCCAGTGTGGTGAGACAAGATCGTGGTCCCATTGTAGCTCGCCGACCAAGTGTGTGGTAACTCGCCGATCCAGTGTGATGAGACTAGATCCTGGTCCGATTGTATCTCCTCGATCCAGTGTGGTGAGACTAGATCCTGGTCCCGATGTATCTCCGCGATTCAATGTGGTGAGACTAGATCCTGGTCCCATTGTATCTCGCTGATCCAGTGTGGTGAGACAAGATCGTGGTCCCATTGTATCTCGCCGATCCAGTGTGGAGAGACTAGATCCTGATCCCGTGGTAACTCGCCGATCCAGTGTGGAGAGACTAGATCCTGATCCCGTGGTAACTCGCCGATCCAGTGTGGTGAGACTAGATCCTGGTCCGATTGTATCTCCCGATCCAGTGTGGTGAGACTAGATCCTGGTCCCGATGTATCTCGCATATCAAGTGTGGTGAGACTAGATCCTGGTCCCATTGTAGCTCACCGATCCAGTGTGATGACACTAGATCCTGGTCCCGTTGTATCTCCTCGATCCAGTGTGGAGAAACTAGATCCTGGTCCCATTGTATCTCTTCGATTCAATGTGGTGAGACTAGATCCTGGACCCGTTGTATCTCCTCGACCCAGTGTGGTGAGACTAGATCCTGGTCCCGTTGTATCTCGCCGATCCAGTGTGGTGAGACTAGATCCTGGTCCCGATGTATCTCGCATATCAAGTGTGGTGAGACTAGATCCTGGTCCCATTGTATCTCGCTGATCCAGTGTGGTGAGACAAGATCGTGGTCCCATTGTATCTCGCCGATCCAGTGTGGAGAGACTAGATCCTGATCCCGTGGTAACTCGCCGATCCAGTGTGGTGAGACTAGATCCTGGTCCGATTGTATCTCCCGATCCAGTGTGGTGAGACTAGATCCTGGTCCCATTGTATCTCGCTGATCCAGTGTGGTGAGACAAGATCGTGGTCCCATTGTATCTCGCCGATCCAGTGTGGAGAGACTAGATCCTGATCCCGTGGTAACTCGCCGATCCAGTGTGGTGAGACTAGATCCTGATCCGTGGTAACTCGCCGATCCAGTGTGGTGAGACTAGATCCTGGTCCGATTGTATCTCCCGATCCAGTGTGGTGAGACTAGATCCTGGTCCCGATGTATCTCGCATATCAAGTTGTGGTGAGACTAGATCCTGGTCCCATTGTATCTCGCTGATCCAGTGTGGTGAGACAAGATCATGGTCCCATTGTATCTCGCCGATCCAGTGTGGAGAGACTAGATCCTGATCCCGTGGTAACTCGCCGATCCAGTGTGGAGAGACTAGATCCTGATCCCGTGGTAACTCGCCGATCCAGTGTGGTGAGACTAGATCCTGGTCCGATTGTATCTCCCGATCCAGTGTGGTGAGACTAGATCCTGGTCCCGATGTATCTCGCATATCAAGTGTGGTGAGACTAGGTCCTGGTCCCATTGTATCTCGCTGATCCAGTGTGGTGAGACAAGATCGTGGTCCCATTGTATCTCGCCGATCCAGTGTGGAGAGACTAGATCCTGATCCCGTGGTAACTCGCCGATCCAGTGTGGTGAGACTAGATCCTGGTCCGATTGTATCTCCCGATCCAGTGTGGTGAAAGTAGATCCTGGTCCCATTGCAGCTCACCGATCCAGTGTGATGAGGCTAGATCCTGGTCCCGTTGTATCTCCTTGATCCTGTTTGGAGAAACTAGATCTTGGTCCCGTTGTATCTCCTCGATCCAGTGTGGTGAGAATAGATCCTGGTCCCGTTGTATCTTCCCGATCCAGTGTGGTGGCGCTTCAATACACACAGCCACACTGGATTAATAATCATAAAAATCAGTGAATGAGTGGTCTGGTGCCTCAGTGGTTAAGATCTCTGACTGGAAATCGAATGGCCCCCAGTTGGAGTCCCTGTGTTAGCGGGGATTTTCAAAGGTTTTTAACCTGATATTCATCTCTGGCACAGCTTGTTGTGTAATGTGAATTACGCCAGATCGCTTCCGTGGTTCAGATTCCACGTAAGACTGTAGGTCCGCTGCACCCGGTAGGATTGACGGGTTGGGTTAAGGCGGCTACAACAGGGCGCAATTCGCAGCCAATAGAAAACCTGTCACCTGGTAATAACGACCACAGGGAATAATTATGGTTATTACCATAAAAATTACAGTACCTTCAGGTTATTATAATGAGTCGTAGGTAGTAATAGAGAAGTGTTACTTACAATTGGATATTCATTCTAATTAATAACCCTTGCCTCTTTCAATTTATTATTTATTAATGAGCATTATCGTTAACTTTATGAAATACGTATTTTTGTGGAAGATTTTATAAATTTCTGTTTATGATTATGTATTGTATCATGTATACCAACATTTTCGTTCAAAGATACGTATTTATGATTTTTGTGTGTTTAGCCAAGAATTTTCGTAAAGTATCATAGTTAACGACTTAAATTCAGCGGTAACGGAAGTCTTCCATACAATACGTTCCATCCTGGTGTTGGCCATTAGCTTTATTGCATTGATTATATTTTTGCCGTTCGTACTTCGCTACGTCCGGAGATTTTCTTCCATTGTTTTCGTGCAATAACATAAGACCGCATGTTCGTAAATATTTCTATTCACTTTAAATAGCATCAGGGGATTTATTTTAGTTTCTGATAGTGAAATATAATCCGAAAAATTGTTGTTTTGAATTTTTCCACGATGTTAAGGAAAATTCCATAGTGGTCAGCATTTCAAAACGGTAACTCCATGAAAAGTTCTCTTCAGGACAGTGTTGCTGAGTTCGGAGCAGGGGCCCAGAGAGTACTTGTTCGAAATTAAAGTAGCTGACTAGCTTTTTGATGAATGGAAACAGTTTCTGTAAACTTAGCTGGGGGTTCGATATATGTTTAACACATGGCTACCTACTTTTTTGAACCGGTGCTTTATCACTCGCAAACAACGAGGTCTTTAGAAACAAGGGAAAACAGTCGGTAAGAAGCGGAAAAGAAATCGGCCATTTCTTTATGAAAGAATCATCTAGGCATTCGCTTCTAAATCGGACCGGAAATCAATACAAGGACCCGACTTTACTACTCATTCATCAGGCTCGGTAAGCCAATGGCACACATTACTTTAGTAAATGCAAAGTTAGGCACTACCAGAAACCTGAAAAATAAAAATTGTGCGACTGAAATCAATTCGTTCATTAGTCCAGACCTACCTCACTGATGGGTTGTATTGATCTATTGGTGTATTTATTTGCTGTACAAACTATTCAATAGCAAATTGTCCAGAATAAAATTAAAGGATAGTAAAAACTGTTATGGCATAAAGGTATATATATATATATGTTTTTTAACTGTCCATGATATATGTCAGCGTATGTCTCGTTTGCGAACGTTAAGTGAAGACTTCCGTGAGATAATACAGTGTTCTGGCAGTTTTAAAGCGAGAACCATGTTGAGTGTGTGAATGATGCAGACGGAGATGAGTTATAGATAGCGCAACACGACACGTCCATAGCGGCGGAGCCTCCGCTGGACGAAAATGTCACATCGTTGAGAAGACAGGAGCCATAGGCTTAGGGATGGTAGTCTGAAGGTGACATTGCGATGCAAACATGTATATTATCATAAGATTGAAATACAAACAGTAATGACTGTCATTGGTTAACACGTTTGGATCTATACTTATAATAATACTGTAACCAGGAAAAATCTGTACATTTGAGATATTTTTTTAAAAAAATCTAAGGAGAAGGAATCAAATGTATTTTAAACTTATTTCTGTTTGTCTGAGTTTGAAAGAACGGTATTCGCGCATAAAAATTACTTGTTGGGTTTTGACAGGGTCCGTGTAATATACAGCCCATAGTCTCGCGGGTAAAAGAGGCTATGTTTTATTTTGGTGTGCCGTCGAAAAAATGAGAACAAAAAATAGCGTTAGTTTTTCGTTAAACTCAGTTAATGCATAAACCACTGGTAGGACATTGATTTTTTTTTAAATGAACAGGAACAGTTTCGAAGGTTAAATATGATATGTTCCAGTTCGATGTGACTTCGAAAAAAATAAGATTTAAAAAACAAAACAAAAAATAATAGTGTTTTCCGTTTGACGCTACTCACGCAAAAAACTATTGTTCGGATGTTAATGTGATTTCGTTTCTCGAACAGCCCATGGTTTTGGGGGGAAAATAAACTACGCTTCCTTTTTATGTGCTGAAAATAAAGTTAGCTTTTTTTAAAAAAATCTGAGAGATTTCCGTTTAACGCGATTCACTGAAAAACTACTTGTAGGATTTTTCAATTAGTCCGGCTGGCAAAAAAGGTTTTGAAAGAAATGAGCTTTAGGATAATATTTCGTTGAAAGTGATTCACGTAAAAACTAGTGGTAGAATTTTACGGGGTTACGATTAATGTATAGCCCTTTGTCCCATGACATAAATAGAATGTGTTTCAATAAAGTGTCTTACAATCTGTAATGTGATCAGTTTAAGATAATTTTAAGGTGAATCCTAAAAATACTGGCTGGATTTCAATGTAGGATAATTGAAACATTTGAATTGTGGTGCTACAGAAGGAAGCTGAAAATTAAGTGGACAGATAAGTACGAAATTAACAAGTATTAGAAATAATGGTTGAAGAAAGAAGCCTGTGAAAGAGTCTTACAGAAAGAAGAGACAGGACGGTAGGTCATATTCTGAGACATGCAAGATTTGTTAATTTGTAAGTGGAAGGAACAGTCGCAGGTAAGAACTGTGGAGGAGATTAGAATATATCAAGTAGATAATTGAGGACGTGGGTTGTAAGGGGTATGTTGAAATGAAGAGGTTGGCGCAACATAGGAAGGGATGCTGCCCTGAATCCACTCAGAAAATGATCATCCTCATTCCTTCTACCTGGTGTGGAGTAATGTAACACCTATTTATTAATACGCCCACGGTTTATTCAGCATGTCACACTCGGAAACCGATGCCGGAACAAATCTACAGCTCTTGGCGCTTTTTGAGTGATCCCCTGTCGTTCGAGGCCCCTGTTCCACTTTTCATGAGGGCCACCGTGTCCGAGTGACGTCAGCATTCCCCCTCCCCCACTTTCTGGGCGAGTCACCGATTTGTCGCTGTCCTCGGGTCTGAATAATGCACCACGCGTTGCCTACGCTACTGCCTATCTCGCCTGGTCCTGCTTGTCAGTCCAGACTGAATGAATGATCGTTGTTCTCACAGCGAAAGTCTATTGACTTTCTGCTGTTTTTTTTCCATATACGGCAGTCCGTTACTAGCCGTAGTGAAAAGTGATATTTGAGTTACACACGACCTTGTCTTCTTGAAAGTAAATTTGTTTAACTTTGCTGTAGGTAACTTCCGAGTACTGTAGCAGACCACGCATCTCTCAGAATTTGTTAGTTTGGAAAATAAAAAATAAGAAAATGAACGGTAACAAAGATTGAATAAGCTGTCTATATGAATTATAGCCAATGTAGAGTCATTAATACAGTTACGACATTTATCTCCAGGTAGGACGGTCTTGGACCATTCTCTGCCTGCTAACTTTAGTAATGCTGTACCTGCCTTTGTCCCACAGGTCCGGTTGTCTTCCTGTTTGTCTCTGATAATCTCTAGGACTTCAGTTCAACACGGTTTTTGTCCATCCTTCATCTTTTCTACCGGCAACATCGCTGGATCGTTGCCACTTCAAAGTGGCTGTCTTCTCACCGATTTCTCTGACGTTTCTAATTGGTCTCATATTGGTTGCCCTTTTCTCATCTTCATACTGAATCATGGAAACTTTATAACAAGCAAAAATAAAATTAATCTTCCTGTTTGGTGCGTGATGCATAATTCTTGATACATTTGACTAAAATTGAACATTTATAATCGCGTATATGTGGAGTACGGATAAATCTAAATAAGTAAACTACAGATATGCTTTTATAGTACGTAGTTGTGATGCCTGTGATGTTGGAGAAACTCACTGAAACTTAATAATGATACTGTTATGTTTTCGCTATTGCAGCGATATGAAGGGTAAGTCTTAAGCTTTTAACTGTTCCCCATCTTACCGTGGCTGTGTAGCCTTCGGTTGGAGATCAGGAAGGAAACGTTACTGCATGGATCACGTGAAAACACCACTGGGAAGATGAACAATTAACGAAAGCATTCACTGAAAAAAATATGTCTATTTGACATTAATGTTTACAAATTGACGCATATCACTTCCATTCAAGTAATGCCTATATCGAACTAAAAATGATTTTGGTTATGGAGGCGGCAAAGGACTGGTGGGCAAGGAACTGGAAGGAATTCGGCCATAGCCAATTAAAGAAACTTTTGTAGAGTGTTTTCGTAATGATTTCGTAAACCACAGAAAACCGAAATCTGGGGGCTGGACAGGCATTCGAAACTACGTCCTCTCGAGTATGAAGTCAGTATGTTACCACTAACTCACCAGGATCAAATAGAAATTGGTTAAGTTGTCTATAAGCTTTATTACTATTATTTATGTTACTTTTTTATACTTTTGACAATACAGACAGCAAACTATTACTTTTTTTTTTTTTTTTGCTTATGGCATTACGGCTCATCGAAGTCGAGGTCATTAGAACAAGGAGAGGGCCGGGAGCAAGAGAAGGGAAGGAATTTGGCCATGTTCTTGTGAAGGAATTATCCCTGCATTCGCCTGGAGAAATATAGGGAAACATTTGAAAACTGAAATCTGGATGGCCTGTCGGTATATGAAATGCATCCTCCCGTTTAAAACCCTAAAAAACTTTTCGCATCACTTAATTATTCCGCACAATTTCATTCCAAAGCTAATAAAATAAATTTAGACAGCTTAGTAAAAAATGAAATTTTCTAATATTCCATAACACTGATTGTTACGTTATCGGTTTTTTTTTTAGCGCAGTTAGACATTAATTTATAGAAATCATATTCACTGAAGTTGTACCTACATGTAAGAACTCCAATCTTTCTAATTTTCAAGATAAATAATAATCTAATTCAAATGTAACCTCTACTATGCAAAAAGTAGACCCAGAGACAAATAAATACTCTTAAAACAAACAGAACGATGAATTAATAGTATAAACCGAAAAATAACTGTAATATGAGTTACACAAAATATAAAACATACTATTCTTTCGTCTCTTTTTGAATGTGCATGCATTAGTGTGTGGGTGCGTGTGTGTGTGTGTGGGGGGGGGGGTATTTGTGGTAGGGAGGTGAAGTTTGATTTCGAGTTCTCATGCATTAAATTAAAAATGTGAAAAAAAATATAAAAATTTAAGGGCAAGAAAGATAAATTTAAGCAGAGTAATAAAATATATTAATAATTCACATCAAAAATATCGAAAAAGTAAAATACCTGTTATTGAGATTTTTTTTTTTAACTGCTTAACGTCTCCTATAACAACTAGGTCTTTAGAGACGGGAAAGGATGGGGGGCAAGGAATAGGAAGGAATTCGGCCATGGCCTTTTGAAGGAAGCATCCCGGCATTCACCTGGAGTGATTTGGGGAAACCATGGAAAACCCAAATCTGGATGCCCGGACGGGGATTCGAGCCGCCGTCCTCCCGAATGCGAGGCCAGAACACTAGCCGATACACCACCACGCTCGGTCTATTATTCAGGCATGTTTGCTATTTTACCTTGTTTATTTTTATATACTAACAAGAAATTAACGAGGTGTAATTATCATATCAAGATCTTTAAATTAACAAATATCGTGTTTGAAAATTTTTTGACCTTACTTGTTAGTGGCATTCTACAGACGACTTATGTCAGAGAAATTATCAGAAGTGAAGCAATAATCTTGGTTTAAACTTGCAGTGGAGTGTCCATACATGGATCTCCGAAGTAGGCCTACTCTATAATAAGGTCAGTAATTCCCTGTGTATAGCATTGCCAAGTATCTAATACGTTCTCAAGATCCTTCTGTACGCTGTACTATGTAATTTATTTCTAATCTTCTGAGTCACAACGCTAATAAAGGCACCGCAGTGCCCTATTTGGCCAGCTGAGTACATAGAGAGAGTAACTTTCAGTTGCCACGCGAACAAAGCCCAGCTGCCCGTTTTTTCCCTCCTGACATTGAAGTGGACGCAAGTAGTTTGAAGCGCCTTATTTGGAGGCTATTGGCAGCCGAATTACACGCGTTTCCAGCTGTTAATTGGAGCGCGCTCCACGGTTTGCATTTTCCGCTCAGTCACTGAACGCCGGACGTGCCGTGTATAGGCAGTCGACAGTTGGTGGTACCAGGAATCACTGCTGGGTGACTGGCTTAATAAGGCTTCATTCTCGGTGAGCTGCGTACCTTTGAATCAAATCAGTCGTTGAAAAGCCCCCAAGGGATTAATATAATGACACATTTCTAAATCTGAACCGTCCCGCTGTGGTTTAGTTAACATTGATAACAGTCTCATGAATCATTTGAATCAACACATCATACACATAAGTTAACTTTTAGTTCTGTTGTTCACTTAAATGAAATATGTGCTTTATTTAGTTAAATAAATATTTGTCTTAAATTGCTTTAAATTAATTTCTCCATATTAATATTTTTTAACAATCTAGTATGATGCATAGGAAGAGACTCTAGTCACAC
Source organism: Vandiemenella viatica (assembly GCA_031002005.1). Classification (NCBI taxonomy): domain Eukaryota; kingdom Metazoa; phylum Arthropoda; class Insecta; order Orthoptera; family Morabidae; genus Vandiemenella; species Vandiemenella viatica. The sequence continues at coordinate 128,774,763 of JARYHS010012519.1, read as the reverse complement.
TGGTAGTGGGTTCTTGGGTGGGAGGAAAGGGTGAAAACTTTCTTATTCTTTAATATGAAATTAAAACCCTTTTCTGCTAATTTATTTGGTGCTCGTACTGGTGTACAGGCTGAGGATTATTTATTTTTAATATTAACACATGTAATCTCAAATCTATGGTCATGCATAGCCTCGCCTTACAAATCTTATACAGGGTGTTACAAAAAGGTACGGCCAAACTTTCAGGAACCATTCCTCACACACAAACAAAGAAAATATGTTATGTTGACATGTGTCCGGAAACGCTTACTTTCCATGTTAGAGCTCATTTTATTACTTCTCTTCAAATCACATTAAACATGGAATGGAAACACACAGCAACAGAACGTACCAGCGTGACTTCAAACACTTTGTTACAGGAAATGTTCAAAATGTCCTCCGTTAGCGAGGATACATGCATCCACCCTCCGTCGCATGGAATCCCTGATGCGCTGATGCAGCCCTGAAGAATGGCGTATTGTATCACAGCCGTCCACAATACGAGCACGAAGAGTCTCTACATTTGGTACCGGGGTTGCGTAGACAAGGGCTTTCAAATGCCCCCATAAATGGAAGTCAAGAGGGTTGAGGTCAGGAAAGCGTACTAACATACTAACGAAACTAAAATGAGCTCTAACATGGAAAGTAAGCGTTTCCGGACACATGTCCACATAACATATTTTCTTTGTTTGTGTGTGAGGAATGTTTCCTGAAAGTTTGGCCGTACCTTTTTGTAATACCCTGTATATATATAATAAAAATAGACATGTGTTTAACTATATTTAACTTATCAGCCACCACTACCTAGGACAGATCACTGGTGTTTGTGTGTGGAAGTAGCATGTAGTTTCCTGTCGTGCACAACATTGGCCGAATGCCGACAGCTGTGGGGATGTGGGAGATATGATGATTAAAGTTGGTCAATGGAGAGCGTTTTCATATTTCAACCAAAAATTTGTGTCTCCTTATACTTCACTTTCTTGCCACAACTACATAGCATAGACCATTGGTGTTTGTGTGTGGTAGTAGAATCGTGTCTCGCGTCGTGCACTATGGTTGTTAGATGTCGGTAGCTATGGGGGTGTGGGGGATATGGGGGTTGAAAGTGGTCGTCCTGCATCAATTTCATATTTCTGCCAAAGACGTATGTGTCATGGTGTATCATTTTTCAGGGAAAACTATCTATCGCACATCACTGGCGTTTGTGTGTGGTAGTAACACAGAGTCACCTTTCGCTAACAACGTCGGTCGAATTTCAGTAATTGTGGTATTGTGGGAGATATGGTGGTTGAAAGTGGCCGATCAAAGATGTTTTCGTATTTCGACGAAAGACATGTGTCTACGTATATGTCACTTTTCTGCCCCAACTACATAGCACAGACCATTGGTGTTTGTGTGTGATAGTAGTATCGTGTCTCCTGTCGTGCACCATGGTTGTTAGATGTCGGTAGCTGTGGTTGTGTAGGAAATATGGGGGTTGAAACTGATCGACCTGCGACACTTTCAAATTTTTACCAAAACGTATATGTCCCTGTGTATCATTTTTCAGCCAAAACTATGAAGCGCAGATCACTGGTCTTAGTGTGTGATAGTAACACAGAGTCACCCATCGATCACAACGTTGGCCGAATATCGGTAACTTTGGGAGTGTGGGAGATATGGTGGTTGAAACTGGTCGATCAAGGATATTTTCGTATTTCCTTCAAAGACATGTGTCCGTAAATTTTACTTTGCTGCCTGAGCTACATAGTACTGATGACTGGCATTTATGTGTGGTAATAGCATCGAGTCTCTCATCGTGCACTATGGTTGTTAGATTTCGGTAGCTATGGGGGTGTGGGACATATGGGGGTTGAAAGTGGTCGATGTATTTTTCAATCCAAATTCTTTACAAACTCGAACAAAGTCGTGGGTACCAGCTAGTGCCAACATATATAATCAAACAACAACATTTAAGGACTACCACATTATTAATTGATTATGAAACAAATTCCCAACATTAATAAACAAATAAGAAAGCTTTAATGAAAAATTTCCTTCATAACTATTGGGAACCAAAAATCAAATATAATACTAACATTAAACTACATTATATTTCAAATGCCGGGCGCCAGGATAGTTTCAATTATCCACCACGGGTTGTTATAGGAAAGCTCTCGAAGTTTGTTCCAACTAGCTCAATATTTTCCGGAGGTGAGAACTCCAAATCATTCAAAGTTTTACGTCTGTACCCAATGATTGCCTGTAAGTACCACACTGCACTGTTCGTAGGATTATTACCGTGATGGCGATGGGCGTCGCTCGACGGCGAAGCTGTTATAGCACATCAGCTTTAGCAATGTACTGAATGATTGTCAAGCAACCTCACTACCACAGTATGCTTGATTCGAACCCTCGAATTCGATGCCAAGGCAGAACAATCTTCGAACCTTTGAAAGATGCACTGTAGTAGCTCCAGCTTCGCGGGTCGGAGGCCAAGCACTCCTTCCTCTGGAGACTGGACGTCGACTCCCTGGAATTAAAAAATGCGGAGGACAATTTGCCGTTGATTGGTTCTGCTATTTGGCTCCTCCTCCATAAGATATGACGATTGGACAACATTGTTTTTTAGGGATTCGTGCGCACTGGGACAGACTCGGGCATATTCGCCAAATGTGACCTCCAAACCGTCCACTTGAGGACAGGAAGTCACCGAACGTCCGTTCACCCCGGTGCGGTATTTTCCCGGAGCTAAAGAATTATACGCCTGACCAGTCCCGTTAGGCAGGGTAGCTGTCTGTCCATTATATGCCTGACTGTCGCCTACCTGACGTGAATGCCTGGCGAGACTCCCTGCCGACGGCCATTTGGGAGGTCATGCAGTTGTTGACAAGCCTCTCTGATTATTTATTTCGTTATTATTTTTATATATTGAATATAAAAATATACGGAATAAGCTATTTTCGTCATTCTGTTACATTATATACTCGTATAAATATCACAGCTGGTATCTTCTTTGGACAAACGTTGCATTAAACAATTTGTAAAGGTCATACGTCACGCCTATCTATACTAATATTATAAATTTGAAAGTAACTCTGTCTGTCTGTTTGTTACTTTTTCAGGGCTAAACGGCTAATCCAATCGTGATGACATTTTACGAGGAGATGCTATTTTTCTTTAGTAAGGACATGGGATATTATTTTATGTATAGATAATACATATTGTCATTGAAAGACAGACGCATATATACGTCTCTGTTATGCTTACTCACAGAGTGGGCTGGTAGAGCAGTGGATAAGCTGCTTGGACATTGATAATTGTAAACTTAAAATATCGAATTGTAAATGTACAATAGTGTTTTATGAGTTTTTCTGAAGCTAAGGAGTAACTAGTCGATTTAGATTCTAGGAAAATAAATTATTACGAAATAAAGAATGGGGATGATACAAGGTAAGGTTATGTATTTATCAATCACACGTAATGCATTTGTGAAGATGTTTAAGGCATTTTGGTTAGGTAAGACAAAAATTTGGGTTATGTTAGAATAAAACTGAATGTTAAATTTGCAGTAAATGATTTCTCAACGAGGTAATTTAGAAATCACATCTAGTTCTTAAGTTTTTCGACTGTTTTAAATAGTACACTTTCGTCTTCATTCACGACTAATAAATCTGAAATCAATCATCTTATTATACATTGATCATCGGTTGTAAGAAGCACCAAGCCCTTGACTAACCTATTTCGTTGATATTAATTGCCATTTTGACTTCTAATTTCTGTATCGTGGATAAGATTCTAAAACACATTTTAGCAGTCCACATGTAATGTGTGGTGTGGTATTTTCAAGTAATGTATTGCGCGATCCGTAAGTTGATCAGAAACATAATGTTGAGATGAAAATGTATACATTCATCTTACGCATCTAACAAAGAAATTCGATTTTTCTGAACAAAGCTGATTTACGAAAATAATGCTACTACTATTGTGGTAAAATAGTATTTATTGTAACCTTTAAATGGTGAGTCAAATCCTTATAAATAAAAATCAATAAATAGTATGTATTTTAAAAATAAATGAAACAGGAGGATGATTATTCTATTTCTTGGTTTTATAGAAGCTACTGTTCTCTGTTCTAAGGCTCGTACTAAAAAATTCTACTGTGGCACTGTGGACAATCAAGTTGTCGCCACACTAGCACCATAGTTTGGGCGTTACACATGTTTGATCTGAAATTTTAGTGTAAATTTGCTATGCTTTAGCTGATGTACTAGACATCCAGCAAACAATAGGTAAAATTGGGTTGAATGACACATTTCCTTTCAATCAGTTCGTAATGTACAGTTTTTCTCCGTTAAAATAAAAGAAAAGTCAGTGAAACAGATTCAAAACGGATATTATTTTAAATATACTCAGAGTATTATTATGGTGACCTGTTAAGTACTGGTTGAGATGCGAGAGTGAAGTTTTACTTATTTGTATTACACAGTGTGGAGTAAAGAGAAAGTAAAAATCCGCAGCCTCGTAGTGATATTGGACACATTCCGATGTGTAGAGGTGAACGTTATACCCTAATTTGGTGACCGTGACAGGAAGACAGAAAGAATTCATTACTGAGACGGTGAATGGGTTATGAAAGAACGTATGGAACGGACAGCATGAAAGAAACGGCATGCGCTGTCGCTACCACGAAGCGGGAGAAGACTGCTACAGCGGCCCTCTCACAGCAATAAATCACAGCACCAGACGCCAGAAACAGTTGGCAGCCCTGAGAGACGCAGGGGAGCGGAAGCGTGTCAAGCACGTGGACACGTGGCCATAGAGAGAGACGTATGAGGTCTGATTAAAAAAAGTGGCAAAAGATTTAGGAATATGAGTGTTAGAAACCGAAGGGAATCCACCAAAATAATTTCAGTTATCCTCGCACCAAATGCAAGCTGTGTGATGCGGACGAATACGCTGATCAGCCAGAATATTATGTCCACCTACCTCCTATCGATATAAACCAGTCCAGGCGTTAGCAGTGTCACCTGACGAGGAATGATTGCTGGTCAGACACACGCACGCTGCATGTAGTATCAGTGAGCGTGCTATCCGTGTTTAGTGTGGGGAAGGTGCGCAATCTATCTGAGCTTGACCGAGGGCAGATTGTGATGGCCCAGAGGCTCGGCACGAGCACTTCGGAAACTGCACGACTTGCCGGGTGTTCGAGGAGTGCTGTGGTAAGTGTCTTCAACAAGTGATGAAACGAAACGTCGACGGGTTGGGCGGCTACCCCTCATTACAGATGTCGGACGTCGGAGGCTGGGCAGACTGGTAAAACAGGACAGGCGGCTAACTGTGGCAGAACTAACATCAGACTTTAATACTGGGCAGAGAAGAGGTGTGTCTGAACACACAGTGCACCGAACACTCCTAACGATGAGCCTCCGCAGCCGACGACCCATGCATGTGCCAATGTTAACACCACGACATCGATAACTGCGACTGAAATGGGCGCGTAATCATCGTCACTGGACGTTGGCGCAGTGGCAGAGAGTTGCAAGGTCTGATGAATCCCGATACTTGCTTAATCATGCCGATGGAAGGTGCAAATCCGTCGTTTTCCATGGGAACAGCTTCTTGACACCTGTACTGCGGGTCGGAGACAAGCTGGCGGCAGCTCAATTATGCTCTGGGGAACTTTCACGTGGGCATCCATGGATCCAGTGGAGCTCGTGCAAGGCCCCAGGATGACCATTAAGTATCGTACACTGGTTGCAGACAACGTACACCACTTGATGATGACTATGTTCCCAAACGGCAGTGGCATTTTTCATCAAGATAATGTGCCATGTCACAAGGCCAGGACTGTGATAGAGTGGTTCGAGGAACACAGTGGCGAGTTGCAATTGATGTGCTGGCCCCCCAACTCGCCAGATCTGAACCCGATTGAACACATTTGGGATGTGATTGAACGTGGCATCAGAGTTCATCACACCCCACCCCGAAATTTACGGGAATTAGGTGACTTGTGCGTGCAGTTGTGGTGCCAACTCCATCCAGCGACCTACCAAGGCCTCATTGCTTCCATGTCAAGACGCGTCGCCGCTGTTATCTGTGCCAAAGGTGGACATACCGGCTATTAGGCAGGTAGTCATAATGTTCTGGCTGATCAGTGTATATAAAGAGCAAAAATCTTTGTAAAACTATTTATAATTTTGTATCTGAGGATTCATGTTGTTTTGTTGGTTTCGTATAAATATTGTCAGTGCAGGAGCCGCTTAGATGAGAGTTGGAAGACGACACTATATCGTATAGAGGCGTATACAGCTGGGTCAGTAGCCGTCCTCCTCTCAAAAGCCGGAAGGAATATATACTAATAAAACGCTAATCTTTGCCACCGTGTAACCATGTTCGCCACAATGTTCTGTCATGCAGCCAGCCTTAGCTGCTGGATTAAAGGCGGCCAGAGAAATTGCTGCCTGGCTGAGGTCGTACGTCATTTAATAATACTTCGATTTAGATAAGCAACCCCGAAGAAATGAATTGCCAAATACTGGAAGGAAATTAGTTATTTCGTTTTATTAATTATTAGTTGCTTTCTGGTTTATTTATATTCAGTCGGCGTTGATATTTCTTTATACTCGTTATCCAGAGATACCGCTGTTCCAGCAAACTAAAAGTATGTACCAAATTAACTCTTTTTTATTGATTATGATTGTTATTTAATAACGATTTATGTAGTTAAAAAACTCTAGGGAATGAACTGCTAGAATACTGCGATCAACCCATTATTTTAGAAGTGCTAACAAGGTGTTTATATTCGATGTATGTTCAATGACATATTTATTGTAAACTCAAATAAATGAATTGCCAAAACACTGAATTAAAAGTATGTATTGCATTTAAATTAACATATTAATTATTAGTTACTTTTTATTACTGATGTCATTATTCCAGCCTCATTTATATAGTTACAACGGGTGAAATTTAGATCGCGATACAGAGAATTTATTCATATGCAGGTGATATAAGTTACGAGTTTTAAACGTATTGGATTGCAGCCGTACCAGAATGATGACTGTCAAATTTTATGACAGCAATATTCACTATGAATTTAGTCTTATAAACAATTTAAACTGCATTCATATGCATCATGTTATTGAAGTTATTATTTTATGCGGATGTTAGTAGTTCCATACTTAACTTGCTGAATGTGGCCTGGACCAGGAATAAAACTGATATTACGTGGTATAGTTTAAGGTTTTGATATTCCTAATTTATTTTTAATTTCATTGGTTCCATACTTGTGTCGTCATTAATTCATTAGTAGCTTTCTATTACCATGTAAATTACAACCTAAGTATGCAAAATATTAGGAAAACAATGTTGTGAGCATTATGTAATAACAATTTTATATAATTAAGCAACTGCAAAAAAATAAATTGTCAGAATAGTAAGTTTAACCCGTCATTTCTGCCTGACTTAGATGTTAGTAATAGTAATATAAATTAATATTAATAATAATAATCATCATTGTCACATACTACTTGTAAATATGTATATGATAAAACAGTTTTTATTTGCTCCAAACAAAAATTTTATTTTGCTAGGCAGAAGACAGAAGAGCATGGAGAGTAGCCATTTTAAGACCTGGCTTATGGCAGAACACTGATGATGATGATGTCTCTCGCAGTCTATTGATTGTAAAAACGGTTATCAGATAATTTTATTCCCCGATATAAAATCTCAAAACACAAATTAAGATTCGATGCGATACTCTATAATCTAACGAATTATGCTTTAATATCTTGATAATTTTCATTACCTTACGAGAATAAATTGGGCCAAGTTCCTGTTTACTGTACCAGCTAAAGTAACAAGACAATAAAAAAGAAATAAAATAAAAACTTCAGAGTCGATGCACCTGCTTACGCAATTAAATACTGAAAAAAATTATTCCTCATAAATGAATAAATGAATATATTTTCATGTTCTCGACAAATGAAAGACAAGAAAAGGGGTACAGTTTGTGGATTCGTCACGACATCGGAAAAGGGAGACAAACAAGAGCTGACCAGCGGATGAAGGTTCTGGGTTCCCGTTAGTTCGAGACGCCTGTTTGGGAATTATGGATATTAGTCGAGGATGATGGTGGTGTGTGTTTATAACGGAAGGGGAAATGAATCGATGAAGTGTTTTCATGTGTATGTTTTTTCGCAAGTTGGTACGATTGTGCCATTTGGGATCCGTTTCGTAAGAGGTTGATTGACGGTATAGAGAAGAGCTGTTCGATTCGTGACCGCTTGCTACAGTCCTTATGAAAGCGTCACAGAACTGATTAGTAGACTGGGCTGGAAGTCTCTGGTAGATAGACGACGCACATTTCGTTTAAACCTACTGGTAAACATGCGTACACCCACTTTCACTTATGAGTGTAGTGAAATACTTCGTCCACCAACCTATTTGAGTCAGAAAGAGAGGAAAGATAAGATTAGAGAAATAAGCTGCCGCACTGATTCTTATATGAATTCGTTTTTCCCTTGTGTCATTCGGGATTGATATCCACAGCAAAGAGAGTAGCTTTGGTGCTGAGCACCCTCTGCCACCCACAATTTTGTGAATTGCAGAGTATATATGTAGATTAATGATTTATAATAAAGTTTTGTTGTAAAAAAAAAGTACAAATGCAATAAAGAAATTGTTAACGGCTTCTGTAACGTAGAGGCTAGAGTGCTAGCTCCGCGTGCCGAAAGTCGTCGCTTCGAGTACGGCCGCGGGCATGGGTGTTTAAGTGGTGTGTGTATGAATGTCATTTCCGTCCTGTGGTGTCTAATTACTGGAAAAAATTCATCGAGCTGGCTGTATGGCCTAAGATGCCGAAAGCCATTAAAAAAAGATATGGTTCGTCAAAACGAGTGCGAAAAAAACATCAAGAACATAAGAAATACAGAGAAAGAAAGTGTGTATAGAGGTTTCACTTATTGAGCCTGTCTACACTGATACACAGAATTTATTTTTTTACTGATTTATTATTATCAACTTTAACTGATGGTTTCTATCATTAATATACATGAAAATAAACCATTGCCAACTAGTTCGTCAGAACAGATCCTCGTCTGGTGCAGTTTGCTGTGTAATGATCGCTGGAGCTGAAGAGTTTCTGACGGCCACTCCACGCTGCAGTCAGAACCGCGTAATGTATTCGAGTGGTGCAACAAGGCCCGGCCGTGTTCTCACGCTACTTGCTGAGCTGTGGTCAGTGGTTCGGACGGATGAGCTTAGCTCGAGATCTGAGCGCTCGACAAACACCACAGCACCATCAACCAATAGCTACCACAGCGACGGCGTGTATGCTGTATAGCCGGCATGTCAGTACGACACGTGACCGCAGCATCTTATTTAAATGGTTCTGAGACTGTTTTTCCCACGAATTCTGTAATGGTCCATACTGAAAATACAGTTTCACTGAAACAGTGGTAGTTAGCTTATAGAATAACTAGCTCGTACCCGCGACTTCGTACGCGTGGATTAAGAATTTTTTTGCCAGAATTAAATATAGAAAGTTGTTGGTAACGAAGGATTGGTCCCAAACAATATCGAGCCGGAATAATATTACAGGAAAGCTAACACTATATTATTGTACCGTCGAACCTGTCTCTTGAAGAGAATCAATTTCCAATATATTTCTGTCACCATTAGATAAGGTCTCAAAATTTCGCGACTACAACTGTTAATCATACTGGAAAGAATATCCTGTGCCCTTCATACAGATTTCCTTATAAAATTCCATCACAACGATATAGCCATTTAGTCGTCAAAACGTAACAAAAAAAAGACAGAGACTTACTTCCGTATTTATAATAATATTACTGTGTTTCACACTCACACACTGACTGCGAACAACACCTGAGGGATCATTATAACGTAAAAAAGTGTACACCTACAACATTGCAAGACTACCTACGATTTGCCTCGCACTGCACCCCTAACTTTCTAATATCTACAGTTTAACATTCAATCCGAATAACCTACGGCCCAGGCCTGACTCTTACGATGAAAAACCATTTTTAAAAATCTTAGCCTCCACGGAGATTTGAACCGGAGACCACGACGTTCGTAAGGAAGCGCTTTAACCACTGAGCTGCCAGTCCACTACACGGAAACGCGGTACGGAGACGTCCATATCCAATGTGTCTGTCTATCGCCGTATTTCGAAGTTATGAGACAACATGTGTTATTTATACAGATAATTTTTCAACCAAATGCAGACAGTATTTTTCTCCTTGTTTGAAAGGATAAGTGTGCAAAGTTTCATCGAGATCGGATGAAAACTGTGGATTTGTATGAAGAACAATCAAACAAACAAACATACATTCATCTTTATATATAAAGTTTCATCGAGATTGGATGAAAACTGTGGATTTGTATGAAGAACAAACAAACATACATTCATCTTTATATATAAAGATAGCAAGACATACATTCAGTATCGAACTCCATCTTAGCGTTGTATCACTGTTTCTCTAATTAGTTGTAACAAATCCTTTTACCAGCCGGCTTGCAGTGAGAGCAAAATTAAGAGGTGGCGGTGAGAGTTGGAGATCGGGATTGAAGGGGAAAAGGGGGGGGGGGTGCTCAAGCGTTTTTGTCTTCCTGTAACGTTTGTTGCTTATCTTCTGAGTGAAGTATTATTTTCCTTTTAGTTACTGAGGCAATCACTTTCATGATGACGTAAAACAGCCTTAAAACTTGATCAAGACACCTGGTAAGTCAGATCCTGCATTTAAATCCCGGTCCAGTATAGAGGCAATTCAACATACACGGCAAAAACATTGGATTCTTGACCGTTAAATATCACTGGTTGATAGACGATATTTCAATGGACAGCAGGGTGCGAAAAATAAGTCTAAAAGGTATAAAAGCCTAACAATTGGAACATGAGAATAAACAAGCAAGTAACTAAGGTCACTGAATATCCATGTCACCACACTCTGAGAAAATATTAATCACTGCAAACAGTTATTGAATTTATCTGTCTCCAAATAACAAACAGGAAATGTAAAATAGACGCAATCAGTACGATAAATCAGACCGTAGCGTACTTTACTGGGAAAATTAGACAGTGTAAGAAGACGCTTACAACGTAGGGTAAACATTCTTAAAAATTTGTCTGGAAGGTGTTCCATTGTAATAATGAGACGTGTGTAACTGGGTCTGAAGAACATAGAAGACTGTGAGCATTCGATATAGGATGTACCACCGACGAATCTTGACAGTTTTTTCTGTAAATAAAGTGATAAATACAAAAGATGGCTGAGCAGTCTAACTCTATGGAAGATTTTACAGATCAGGCAGAGAATAAGAGACTAGCGAGAATGATCTGCTTCCTTTTATTTCACATTAGGCTCCCGACTTATTAGATGCTATCATCCATCTCTTTCTATCTGGAGAAAATCTCTTTATGTCAAACATATTCCATTATAACCTACGAGCTTAGTTAATTCATTCCTGTAATCTAATCTTTGTCTTCTTCTACCACACCTTTCTTTTAGCTAACTAGACCAGCATGTCTTAAAATCTGATCCTGTCTCTGCTTTATATGGGACACTTCCGCAAACTTCATTTTTCGCTTTCAAAACACGTTTATTTCATTTTCAATCAACATATCTAAATTACTAGATGTGCCATTGCTTGTATGTATTCATACCCCCCAACAATTCGTAATCGCATACTTGAGAACTGACGACTGCGAACATATCAGAATCACAAAAAATAAAATACTGTATACAAAACTGAATTTTTAAGTATCCTTGCGATTGATTTTCCTATAAAAATTAGAGTCTGATCTATTATCTTTGGGCTAATTTTTATTTGTTATCGCGATAGTTTGATGCAGATGTGTAAATATGTTTAAACAGATATTACAAGAATAGAAAACCTACTTTGAGCCATAGGAACACATGGCTTTCACTTTCCGCCAAGCAGAAAATTCTTGGATCTGAATAAAACGAATTTAACATTTTAAGACACGCGTTGCTAAATTGTAGACCGCCAATGTGACAGCCGAGTGTTGCCGGGTTAACGCTTTCAAGGCGTACTCTGTGATGTGAACAACAACATTTTAAATGTGTTCAAATCATGTTGAGTAAAACATAGAAATCAAGACACTTATGTATACATACATTTCTAATAAATTATTTTCCTGGATACTGAATGATATTAAGTTGAAATTTTTGTGTTTCATGAGCAAAGCTTGCTTTCCATAATTTATCACAGTGCTGAAAATTATGCTTGAAGTAAATCGATGTCAGAGATTTTTCGCTTGATATTTAATCTTTTATGAAACCCCAGAAAGTTTTTTAGACTGAGTTGTGAACTTACATCCCGTCCTCTTTGACGTCAGTAGGAGAGTAATTACACAGACACTGGGTAGATCCTGCAATATGATGTTTTATAGCAAGCCAACATAAGATATAATTTAGTATGTTAGGGTCATATTTGAACTGTTCGTCTTGCAAGTTTCATAGTCCAACAATGAACCTTTTGCGTCATAACAAGGCTTAGCAAAAATGCAGTCTCTGACAATAAACGTTATTTTTTTTATATAGTCTTATATTAGTAAAAAAATTTCACTTGTAATTGGTTCAGATAATATTCTGTAGACTTATGGGGGGAATCCGTTGGATAAAGCCTTTGATCATTTAGTAGGTATTCCACGTGAAATTTATATGATGTAAGTCTAATATTCAAAACAGCTATACACAACGATACGCGATGCAGGCGTAGCATGTAATTTCTGCACGCACGTGTTGTTGCTATATGCACTGAAAAATGTAGGACTAAACCGCAAACCTAAGAGAAAAGTTATATATAAAGAAGATCAGTTCTATTATGAATTGTACAGGAATACAGTTAAAATCTAGGTTTATTCCTCCTTCATGGTCTACACTCTTTTTTAAAATTTAATTTAATTGCAATGGAACACAGGCTCCGATGGCAATTTCCCTACACCCCCATCTTTCCCCTATCCTGCACCCACCTACATTTTCTCTCTACAAATTTTATCTTTAAATTCTTTCAACGTTTTCGGTAAATTATTCATCATTTCTCTTGGTAAATTATTCCAATCCCTGACACCCTTACCTAATAAAGAGAATCTTCCCACACCCTTGTGACTGAAATCGAGTGCCAGCCTTGTAGTCATGGTCATCTTTTTCCTTCCATGCACTACTTTTCTTAACAACCAATGATACTGTTGCTAACTTAAAGCTAACGACCTACGCTACCCAACTACACTGCGGAAACTTCTCATACAATTTTAAATAATTACAATACTCATTATCAATACAAAATTAATTGAACAAATGATTGGGGGGATCTGTGGCTCTCATGATGTGCTTGGCAGCGATTGTTTATGAAAATATCTGTTCGTGAGTTATCTGCAAATCATTTGAGATGAAATAGACAGGGTATGGATGCCGAGACAGTTACAATAGCGTCAGTAAGGTTAAAATCATTGTCTCAGGATGTTTATTACCTGACGGAAGCACTGTTAAGAGATGCGAAGCATTGAGTCAGAGTTTAATACGTGGTATTGAAGAGGTTGAAGTGAGAAAATGAGTGTTGTGTGGCGGTTTCACTGCAGTTCGTAATACTAACAGATATTTCTGCTGTTGACTTACAGTCAGAAGTTTGTTTATAGAGATCATTTTAGTACATTTGGAGAGTTTTATTGATCAGCTACAAAGGGAACTGAACAGTAAATCCGGGGCCCCACGAGATGAAGATATGCGAGAAACTAGATTTAATATGATAGCCACACATGTAACAAAATATGAGATTTGTACGTTTATACTATGGAAGGGAAATTGTTTTCGGAGGGAGGCTTATCATAAACAATAACTCGAGGTAGACCTTGGGGAAATGAAGATAAAGGTTTCAAAACATTGTATCCATCGAAATCGGCAATAAGGGAATGTACCAGGAAAGTAAAAAACCTGGACCAAAAAATTTGATCAGGCTATAACATGAGTGGATGTTATGGTACAAATACAAGAGTTTGAAAAGTAAGGGAGCAAGGGAGGTAGCGGAATTCACTTACTTCTCCTATTGCATCCGATCATATTTTTATATTTAATCTACTATAATTGAATTTCTTCTACATTTAATCACTTTTGTCCTTTTGCTTTGGTTTATATTTAACCCAAAATTTTCCATCAGTATTTTGTTAATTCCATTCAGTAAAGATCGTCTGCTTGTTCTGGTAATAGGACAATATCTACAGTAAATCGTAACATACTGACTTTTTTCTCCTTGAACTGTGAATACTATAAAAGGGATAATTTGAGAAGCCATGTCAATAGAAAGTGAGTGAAGGAAAAAAAAAGAGGGAATATAATCTTATAAGCAGTACGTTGGTGATCTGCTCTGGGAAGGGATTAGGGGAATAATTCACAACTAGCAAGTGGTGGTGAAGAGAGGATCAAATAATAAATCAGTACCTGATTTCTGGCAAAACGAGGCTGGAAGGTTTAGCTTTGTTGGCGAGGAAGGCAACGAAAGGAATAAGTTACCAAGGGGATTCGTGTGAAGAATATGGCTTAATTCAGTTGTCTGTAGTCAGTAGTGACATTAAAAAAATTATATGTTTGCAAAAAGTAACTTTGGTGATTTATAATTTATGTCACAGAGGGAAGATATTGGGTCTCATTACGAAACTTTTTGGAAAATACATAATCCTCAGTTAAGGTGGAAGGGGATATATGAATACAAGTTTTAGGCACAGTGTCCGCTTGACGTTGTAACAGTGACCTCTACCAAGAAGTGGACCGAGACATCGCCGTGACTGGCTGCGGAGTATTGGAAGCCAGTAGACATGTCTCACGTAGCCCATAAACTGGTATCAGATCTGCCACATTTAGTCACGTGCCGGGGGACCCTACAAGGTCTCACTGTGCCTGGAACTTGACCTTTGGGACGGAGCCATGTCACACACACAAGTACTTATTGTGTTCCACCGCCCACACAACTGACATTTCGATATCGCCCACGTGACTCATAGGATACTGCGATTTAATTCGCCGTTTTAACACCTCGGCTCGTTGTACAGATATTATTTTATTACAAAGGCCACGCATTTCTTGTCGGAGCTCTTGATCTCTCAAGCGGAAATCGACTGACGGACGTTTTTCGCCGGATCTACAGATCGTGACGTGGTCTACGAGAGAGTGGCTGTAATTTCGCCTTCAACCTGTCAAACGCAGAGTTCATCCTCTCGCCTCCCACGAGGAGGGCTGATGCGGTGCTACAAGAGCGTAACGGACTGGCAAGTGTTCCTTTCAACGTTGTTCGCACGATTCGACCTTTCGCTTTTGCAAATTGATATCTGGGAGCCAATTGTGTCTGAAAACCTTCAACCATTACAAATTTTTTTGGTGTGCAAAGAGTGTAGTGTATCCGGGGTAATGATTGCCACCAGTTACTATTACTCTCTATCATTAAAATTTTGTATATAAAATATCTTGTTCAATTTTTGCCTGGGCGCCATGGAAGGTGTCCTAGAATTTTCAATAAACATTTAGAAATGTAATTGTTTGTTTCACTATAAGGAAATTTATATACTGACACTTGCATTTACTGTTATCAACTTAAGGAAACATGATTTGAATTGACTAACACATATGACAAGAAAATTAAATCTATATAATAAAAAATTGATTTAGTAAACACTGAAATGACAGATCATGAACAAGAGTCCGATTAACTCAAAATAAAATCAGAGAACATAATTCTCTACAGGTTTTCGCTTTCAGGTACAATGCGCCGCACTTTGACTCGGTTTGTTCTGGCGGAATAAAAATTGTGTAATTACCATCTAGGTGATGTTTATATTATAGTCAGCGCTGTCCGTTCTTCTGGAATTTCTGTGCACAACACACACAAAACAAAATTCAACTGTCGCACTGTGTTTACACTAGACGAACACTTGCTTTGGAACACATTCGATGATTATCCTTTTCGAACGGCATCTCACTGGCCAGCTGCAATCTTCTTCTCAAAACGAGGGTTTTAGCGTGAAACAAGAAAAACAAAACTTGTCTGAACTTATTTTCAAATAATAGTGTTATATGCATACACGGACACACACGCTCTGTACTCCTCGCAACCCTGGCACGGGCGGACTGTCCCCACTGAAGGAATGCGGTCCACTTATCTCCCTTCCCATCTCAAAACACCTGCACTCAAAGGGTGCCGCGGTGGTTGCACTGCGAAAATAGTCTCTGCTGCTCACACCGACCAACGCTTGCTTGTAAAATATTAAGCTTCCGCGAGCGGAACGCTTCATTACCCCCGCTGTTCGTTTTTACGAAGTTGTATCAGCATACTTCGTAAACATCGTTTTGCTACGTCACCCGTATTATCTAGTCACTGTGTAATTCCACGCCGAATCATGTGCAATGGTAATGGTTTATTAATAAATATGAAGCGTCTCGAACAGATACCGCTTCAAGAGTATCGACTAAAAGTAATGGTACGAACTACATAGATGAATTACGTGGCTCATAGATCTTTGATGTCAGTATTAATTTAAATGCTAATTATTTAACTCCTGAGAGGAAATTGAAATAATAATTTATTTTGCATCAGTTATCCATCCTTAGCCTATTAAACATATTTTCCACGTTATGTTGACGGAGGAGAACGGTTAATATAGAACTGTCAATCTTCAGTAATAGCTTCCTGGAACACGGGGGTTTTTCACCCCTAAATAATCACAGATTCATACATTGTAACTCCGGGATGAAATGAATGTATTCGTTAAGTTACTCTAAAACCTGACTTGCAGTTATCTGCGTGTGCTGGAAGTTTAGAGTCACTGTTCATCGTCACGATGTCTTCATCCATTCTGAACGCTACACCAATCTGGGGAATAGCAGCACTCGTACGACCGAACAATCAGTACAGTTGACAATATTCCACTAAGCGTTTACCATGATTACTTTTTGCCAAGCACCTTATTATCAATAAATTAACTGTAAAAATAATATGCAACATAAAACAGACGTTATTTAAAGATGCCGAGTGGATTGGCTAGAATACAGTGTTGTAAAAATTCAGTCGTAGTGTTTTATTACTCGTAAGCAACAGTTAGACAAAAGCTTTCTTTCTTTTTTTTTTTGTTATGGCTTTTTTACACTGACGTTGAGGTCATTAGAGGAAGGAGAGGTCTGAAAGCAAGGAACAAGAAGAAATTGGTCAAGGATTTTGGAAGAACCATCCTGGCATTAGCCGGGAGTGATTTCGGGAAACCGTGTAAAACCGAAATCTGGATGGCCGTACGAAGATTCGAACCCGCGTCTTCCCGAATGCGAGAGACAAAAGTGATTCGTGGAGATACTCAGGCAATCAGAATGCTCCTTTCTGTTGGTTCTGACAATGATGACGTAGGGTCGTCCAATGTTCTTCAAAATCAGTAGTTCAGCTACTCGTAAAAATAATTTCCTATCAGCACGAGTCTCGTCAACAATTAACTAATTATTAATAATTTTGAAAATCAAACAGGAAGTATTAAAGTTATTAGAAGAAATGAAAAATTTAACTAAAAAATCATGTGATTATTTCGGTATAGTTTCGTGATTCAGATACCGTCAAAATACTTTAACTCCGCTTTTTTTTTATAATTTTAATTCTTACTATAATTTGTTCGAAAATTCGAGATTTGTATTTTATGTGTTTAGTTACCGCTTACAGATATTGATTAGGTTCAAATAAGAGCTTGTGAAATATAATAAAAAGGTTTGCGACATAACTTATTATTTTTGATACAATGAGTAACCAGAAGTATATTAATTTTGATCACTTCTGTAAAACGGAGCAACATACTATCAGACTAGAGTAGTTTTGCCCTTGACGGTAAGTTTTCCTATTTGATCCAATACTTGTTTACTTAAGCAGTGACTCAGTTTGTAATAGATAAAAATAGCTATCTAATAATGTTAAACGTATTTCCACCGGTACAGTCTTCGAATTATTAAAAATTTGTTAACCTCTAGATTCTTTTATCATCAACCTTTCCAGCGGAACGAGTAACAGCAAGCACCATTCTCTTAAGCAATGAACTATAAGTTACTTCTTCCTCCTCTTGTACGGTTTCTAATAATTGCCACTTCTTCCCTAATTTATTCAGAATTTAGTGACATCTTAACGTCTCCGTTGTTAAATTCTTTTTGATTATCTTATCACCTCTAACAATCTCCTAGCACACGTTACAAATGGCACCATTATCGTTTTGATCTGGTTAATGCCCAAGTTTTAGTTCCATATAGTGCAACATTCATGAGTCCTAAATGTCATTAAAAGGGCGTGGCATTTGAAAATGCCGTGGGTGCTGTTTGTCTCTGCAGGCACCCACTGAGTAACGGACAGAAACTACTCACCATCTAGATCATTTCAATTGGGATTTGAAGAAGCATCACGTAAAAACTAGCTAACCCATTTGGAAGCTTTTTTCACATTTTTAAATTTATGATCTAGCTTAAAATCTGCGGAATGTCTGATGACTATGTGACCGGAGAACGGAGTAAGAAATTTTAATCCGTTCAAGATAGGACAGACAGGTCACTTTGTATCTGAGATAGACACTGTCAAAAGATCACACTACGACCTGTTGTATTCTGTTAATATTATTATTTTGCTTTGGTTATTTATCTCTTCAGTTTTCCAAAATTCAATATGTTAAAATAAACAGAATACGTTTATTCAAATACAATAAGCATAAGTAATATTTAACATGCAGTAAGCATCTTTGTGCTTTAAGAGATCCTCACCAAAATCACACTACTACTGTTTTGATACTGATAATACTGTTTTTTTCATTCTGGTTTTTTATTTCTTCAGTTATCTGAAAAATAGCACGTTAAAATAAACTAAATAAATCCACGACGTTAAAAATCAATAAGCTTAACGAAATTCTGGAATTTAATTTAAACGAAAAACAATAGGCAAACGCTTTGCTACGCACACAAACGTCCGCGTGATCGAAGCAACGAGAAAATTGTAGTAATGGATATGTTTGCTTTGATCCTATGTGATTCGGGAATGTGGAACGGTACTTGTACCTATAATTCTTAACAAACCAATTAATATTATCAGCTACTAATTACGGGGTAGTTACTTGATATCCCGTAGGTATAATCATTTTACAGTGTTAACTACAAATTCATAATATTCCATTTCAGTTTGCTATATTTGAACGCAATTTCCAGATACTAGTAAATGACTATCGACTTTTATACAATCGTATAGAACATATTTTTTGTCATATCAATGACTGCACAAAATTTTTAACCTTCCCCTTCGTTACAATCCTTTTGAGTTACTAAATTTTAAGAAGAAAATTCTTTCACGGGATGAAATGAGTTCAGTAGCAAAAAAACATTTTCCAATTTGGATTTAATGCTGTTAGGTTTCTGTAGATAACATTTTATTTCTTGTGGAAGGACACCGAACAAAGAAGCTAAGCAAATACTTTTCTGTGTTGTAAAATTTACAATGACTTTTAACTTTAGAAATGTCATACTTATTCCCACTATTTTAATTTTGTATGTCAGCGTTGTCCCGGTTCCGGATTTTCTTGTACAAATGATAGTAGGGATTGTATATATTCCGTTGCAGTGAACCTAAATTTCTAAATTATGTCCTGGGTCTTATTTCTTAAATAATGCTACATCAGTTTATAAAATTTCTCAATTGACAAAAATTATTTCGATACTGATTCATGTATCTTATGTATATTTTATTGGTCACTAATGAGATAAAAAATGGTTTTCGTCAGTTAAAATAATAAACAGTACTTCCATTTGATAAAAGGTTTTGTCAGATTTATAAAAGTTAAATAAGCCTTTCTGCAAAATTCACACAGTTTAATGAAGTTTTATCACCTTTTTAAACAATGGTTTAGACAAAATTTCATAAATGAGCGACTTTGAAGTAGGAGTATGTTAGTTTTAAATATAAACATGAAATTGTGTGTATTTCACGCTTTATGTACTGGAGTTTACGTATTCATGAAGACACGACAATTTTACTTTCTGATAAACAGTATAGCAATAATATAAAACACACTGACAAAAATGAGAATTGGAAGATCACTACAGAAAAAAATAGAAGCTTTGCACGTTTTCATCATTTTGCCAGCGTTTCACCCAGCTTTGGCACTGGCACAGTCAGATTTTTATTTCTAATGTAGCAGTTCTGAAAAGCAACCGGTTACTGCCTGTAGTTTCCAAACCAAAGGCCACCTGTCTGTCAACCGTCGAAGTTTTGTTTGGTGTTAATCGGTTTCTGAAATTAATTGGGCGCGTCCTATTCACATGGATAATCGTAAGCAACAGCTTAAAAATCGTAACAAAGACATTGGGAACACCATGCCCGAGTTATGAAATTAATTACCGGATTAGTAGGTAGTAACTGACTGTGAACAGCTTCAGGGGGTTCTGGATGGGATATGTAGATGGGTTGTAAACATAGGACGAAGATAAATGCAAAGAAAAGTCAGCTTTTTAGTTACACAGATAAAAAACTTAAGTTTAATTATAAGGCGGGGAAAGAATTTCGTGTTGAAGACTTTGTAACAGCCCTAATACCTGAATTTTGAATAGCATTGTACTGTATGAAGTATTTGTAGTGAGCTAATGTTTGGTTGAAAGTGATTTGATATGTTTGTTTTGTAATTTCTTGTAAATCAGTGTATATAGACTTTGTTTTAGGTAAGAAAATTATTCAAAGGCCATTTAATATGTTTAAGAACCGAATGATGCAAGAGAAATTCTTAAATGTTTGTAATTACATGTATTAATGTAAGTTACGATGTCTACAGGACAATTTTCTACCGTTTGAAAGGATTTCTGTAAATAATTTTGTATTTAAGTATCTATAATTACCATTTCTGATCATTTTGTAATGTTGTTAATTAATTTTGTATTAATTCCTATTGTTTGTAATATGTTAGATTGTTTGAGTGATTGTTAATGATCGAGAAATATCGGGCGGATGCCTTTGAAGAATTCTCGTAATTTCGATAAAGACTATATAAACAGATCGCCTGGACAGAGACATTCATTCATGCATTCAGTTAGTAAGTCAGTTTAGTTGGCAGTATTCAGTGTTACAGAGAGTTTCAATCATTCAGTTGAGTTCACAGAGAGTTTCTTTGCGACTGTGCATCTCTGTATTGTACCTATACTTGTGAATATCGCTGACTTGTTTGGATCAAAATAAACAACCATCTTCATACTTAACCTGTTTGGTGGACTTTTTAATTAATTAATCAGTAATTTAAACCACCAAAGAACCCTAATATGGCGACCGTTGACAGTGACGAGAAGTTCTTAAACATCTGTGGGATGTTTATCTTCTAAAAAGAATCTGCAGAAAATTGCGACGGATTATCGGCGATAAGCGAACATAACCTGCGAGAAAATTTCGACCGGCTACGACACGTAGAGGTTATACAGGCGACACGGATTTGACGGCAAGCGAATCTTCTTCGGCCTAAGACGGAGATTTTCCATTGGGAATCGGCTGTAATCTTCCGACGACGAGTGGATTTTCTTCGGCCTCAAAATCGTCTTCCTACAGTGAATTGTGAAAAGTGTGGTTAAGTGTTTGAAGTCAGTGTGGTGTTTAATGGTTAAATAAGTGCTTCTAAGTGAAATTTAATGTGATACAAAATTGAGGAAGAACTGTAAGTACTGCATTGAATATTCAAGTGATTTCTTTTGCATGTTATTGTGTGGCAGGTTGGAAAGATTTTAATTTTTCTTAATTTTGTTTTTTATGTAGATTTTGCTAATTACCGAAAATGGCAGATAGTCAGAATTTACAAGCATATCTAGAATCTTTTGTATCCAAATTTGACTCTAAATTTTCTGAATTTCATTCTCAATTTTATGAAATTAAGTCTCAGTTTTCCGAATTTGATAGTAAGTTTTCCAAATTGGATAACAAATTTTCAGAATTTAAAACTGAGTTAAATCTTGACAGCAAATTTTCTGAAATTAATGATAAGTTTTCTCAACTGCAACAAAACAATGATAAAACATTCTCTGATTTGACTAAATGTTTTGATGTTAAAATCGCAGAGCAATTTCAGGGTTTTAGCTCTCAATTCAAGGAAGATATTAACAATTTAGATTCTAAATTGGGGGAGGTAGTAACAGAATGTAAGGAGAAATTTGAAAAGGTTACAAAATTTTGTGAACAGAATAAGGCTGAATGTGAAAATTTGATTTATAAAGAGGTGAAGGAAGTCAGTGAAATTTGTGATAAGATGAGGGAGGAATATGTCACTTTATTCCAAGCCAGTGATAGTAAAGCTGCTCAAAGGGTCAATGAGTTGAGACAGGAAGTGGTTGGTATAGGGAAAAATGTTAATGCATTGAAAAATCATCAGGAACAACTTACCCAGGGATTGGAGACAACCCAATGTAACATTAATCAGTTAGAAAAAAGGGTTACTGGGTTACAGGTTCAGTTAAGTCAGATTCCCTTAACAGGTAATTCAGTTATCAGTACTGATATTAAGGAAGAATTTGAATTCTATGATGATAGTGGGAGGCTTCACCCTATTGAATTTATAGATAATTTTGAAAGATCAGACTATTTTAATTTGTTACCCGACAATAAGAAAATTGCACTTGTGGGTAAACATCTAAAGTCTTATGCTTGGACATGGGGTGATAGACAAGCTAGGGAAGTGACTGACTACAAGCTGTTTAAAGAAAACTTTTTGAAACATTTTTGGTCGACAAGCAGGCAGATTCAGGAAAAGAGGGCGTTAATGACTGGTAGGCCCTATAAACCTGGTAGGGAAACTCAACATGACTTTTTTCATAAATGTTGGATCCGTTGTAAGTATTTAGACCATCCTTATGGAGAGGAGGAATTCATTGATTTGATAGGAGCTAGGCTACCTCAGCAAACAAGAAATTTAATTGCCACTTTGGATGTAGTAAATGTGGATAGAGTTTCTGAATTGTTGAGACGCTTTAATTAATTAATCAGTAATTTAAACCACCATAAGAACCCTAATAACTTGAAATGTAAATGTCTTGGAATAACATTTGATAACAAGCTTAAGTGGGCAAAACACATTGGTCAGGTAGTAGGAAAAGGTTTCAAAATTCTGCACTTGTTGGGGAGAGAGATGAGGGGATTTAGGTACCAGAGAGGTAAAGGAATTGGATATTAAACTTTGATGAGACCATTGCTTAAATATGTTGGTGTATTATGGGACCCACATTTTGGGTATCAAATACAGGAGTTGGAGGGGATGCAAACAAGGGTTGCTAGATTGGTATCTGGAAATTATCGCAGAACACGATCAGTAAGCGATATGATAAAAGAGCTGGAATGGGATTCATTGGAAGACGGGAGGAGAGTCATGGGAGTGTACAAGGCGTATATTGGTGATAAGTCTTGGAAAGATATTGGTGTAAGATTTAAGAGTAACGGATAGAGGGGAAAAGATGACACTGGATTTCAAGGAAGATTATCTTTGGTAGGTAAGGGGATCAGGGATAGGAGTGAGTTGCAATTAATTAAAAGAAATTAAATATAATAATATTAACTCTAACCGCCATGAAGCACAAATACCCTATGGCAACTTCCTTACACCGTCAACTTCAAATGTCGTGATTTTTCGTCCCCCACCTGCTTTTTTCCTTTATGATTTCAGAGTGTTGGGTTTTATGGGTGTTAAATATGCTCTAAACACGTATTTAACACGAAAATATTGCTTAGGAAGATTAGCACTGATTAACAAACAGTTTGCTTTTTCCACTAATGTTCGGTTCATTCGTTCAGCAGTACCATTTTGTTTGGAATGTATGGTATGGTTGTTTGGTGGATTATTCCAACACCTGGTAAGAACTCAGAAAAGTTGTTGTTAACATATTCAAGCCCATTGTCTGAGCGTAATCATTTTATGTTTCATTCTAATTGTTTTTCAACTTGAATTTTAAAATGTTTGTATTTTTCCAAAGCTTCTGAAATTTTATGAAGAAAATAAACAAATATCTTTTTTGAACAGTCATCAATTTATGTCATTAGAATCTCCTAATGACATGGATTACAGTACCTTTGTAGTTTTAGATCCATTGCATTTTAAAAGTAACCTGTTTTGCTTTCGTTCTAAGTTGTACAAACTAATTTGTACTGCTTTTTTGAACAATTTTACACCTTATGCATTCTCCACGATTTTCTACAGGTTATTAAAGTTCAAATGACCCATTCATTGATGCCATAGGAAAATGTCTTGCTCATCAACATCAGATATGTATGCTTGATGATTATATACATTTGATCTATACATAGGCCTATTGTTGATTAAACTGGCTGTCCCAACTATTTAATTATTACTGTTCATTTTATTATAAATCCGTTGCAGTTGGACATCACTTCACCACAATTTTTAATTATCTGGCTGCCAGATAGTAGATTTGTTGACAACTCTGACACATACAGGACATTTTGAAATAAAATTTTCTTACATTGACCATTAGCGTCACACACATTCAAATTCAGCTTACCTGAGCTTTTTACTGAGTTAATGAGTGGTACTGTTTCTTCTTGCAATATAATTCTGTGCATGGTCATGTGCATAGAAGCACCGGAGTCTATATACCAGGAATCACTGTTACTCACTGGAGCTATGAATGCAGTGGCATAGCTTGAGATTTCCTGATTTTCAACTTTGCGTTTCTCCTTCGCTTTAGACTTGTACTGTGCTCTCATGTGGCCATTCTTATTACAAGTGTAGCAGCGAGGTCCCTTTTGAAATTTTTTCTTGAAACCTTTTTCGTTCTTACAATTAACGGCAAAAGCTGATGTGTCACTATCACTTGTTTTTACATCTTGTAAGATTTTAGCTTTTACAGAATCAGCTCTTATTTTCATACCGGAATTTTCGATTGCAATTATAATCGGTTTGTATGCATCTGGTAGACCGGAGAGAAGCAGAATTCCAAGCCACTCGTCATTTACTTTAAAACAAAATATTGCTAACATACTCTTCTATATTTTGACATCTGACTAGAGTTGACAGTCCTCATGACGTGTTATTCCAGAATGATCGAAGGCTTTTGCTGAGTTGCCCCAACTTCTTTCCCTGTCTTGGTTTCTTGAATTTGGACGTAATTGATGGAGTCCACTAGCAGAATAATTTTTGATTTGGCGTTTAAATAGCGTTTGGGATCTACGTGATCATCACTCACATTTTCTATACAGTTTCACAATTCTTTGTGTTCCAGATAACTTTTTACAGAAAATCTACATGTCGAGTAGTTTTCTCGAACAGTGAGTTCGTCAATCAAAGCTAATTGATTGCTTGAATTAATATTCTCCGCATTTTGTAATGCCGCGTGTTGCCTAGATTATGATTTTTACTTTCGTAATATTAACCACTTTTACATATAGCTGGCTACTAGGACGATAAGCTGTTGGGTTTTAAATATACTGTATACATGTATTTAACACGAGAAGTATTTATTTCGTATGAAAAATACATGTAACTTGATAACAAAATGTAACAGAGAGCAGTTCGCTCAGAATAACAATCACAGTTTATACGTTGGTTACATAGTAGAAACTATACTACAACAAAGATATTACTATACTGAAGGCGGTAATTCTAATTCAATGAGTACAAACAAATCATACTTTAACACAAAGTTTAACTGGCGCACGACATAATGGGAAGCACTGAAACTCACGTGGCAAGACAGGATACATTGGAACAGAATCTATGCTGTATCATGTTTTAAGGCTAGACTGTAATGAGAGAAAACAAGTAAATGGTAAGACTATAGGGGAAGATTCCAATAAAATGAAGTAGATAATTAAGGACAATAAATCTTAAGAAAATTTCAATGAGTACATTTATCTTGGTCAGCTTGTAAATACGAGGGATGATGAAATTTTCCGTCGCATCAAGTTGGGATGGCAAACATTTGGGAGGCATTCTATTGTCCTGAAATCTAAAATGCCCAGAAATCTAAAGCAAATAGTCTATGACCAGTGCATTTTGCCCGTGCTGACATACGGCTGTGAGACCAGTGAATTTACAAAAGGTAAACTAAGGACTGCTCAAAGAGTTATGGAGAGGTCAATGCTAGGCTTAACGAGAAAAGACAGGAAAAGAGCAACTGACATTATGTCAGTTACAAAACTCGCAGACATCTTAGTGAAGACAGCATCCTTGAAGCGGGAATGGGCGGGAATGGGCTCGGAGAAAAGACCAGAGGTGGACAAAAACAGTGTTAGAATGGAGCCCAAGAGATCACCACAGACCAGAGGAAGACCACCAGACTGATGGGACAAGGACATACGGAGTTAACTGGCAGAGGATCGGCCAAGATCATGCGACCTGGAGAAGACTGCTCAAGTGATATCTGAAATGATTGAACTGGCTGATAATAATAATTAAAGACACAGTTCTTAGTGGGTTTGTGAAGATAAACATGTTAGCTGAGAATGATAAATAAGGAGAGTATTGCGTCAAAGTAGTCTAGAGATTAGTGACACAAAATGGCAATCGACCATGCTCTGTCAATCAACTTAACATTACCGGAGAAAGTGTGAGCGCCTTACGCCTAGTCACCGCAGTGTTAACTAGAGTTGTTTTTTCTGGTGTTACTTTTTGCCACCTTGGTGTCACCTGTTACGCTCTGGCGTGTCGCCTGTGGGCGTAGCTGAGAAGAACAAAACACACTCACTGCTCACTAAAACGCAGTTCCTGAATTTTTATCACACTTTCTGAGCGGTCTGTTGGGTCTGTGGTTAAGGTGTCTAACCAGAGATCAAAAAGTCTTCAGTTCGAATACCTGTTTCGTCGGAAATTTCCAAAGGTCCTTAACCCCATCTTCACATCTGGCACAGCTTGTTATGTAATGTGAAGTACGCCAGAACACTTTCGTTATTCTGATTCCAGATTAAACTGCAGGTCCTCTATAGACGGTAGGATTACCAAATTGGGTTAAGACTGTTACGATAGGGGCTGATTACGCAGACGATAAAACCCATTCACTAAGTAATTACGAACATACAAGCGTTGGAATCAGAGTTATTAAAGACGAAAAAGTAGAGAATCTCCAAGCTCGGTAGTCACCATTATTTATGTGCCAAAACTGTACGAAATGTTCAATCAAATCACGCAGTTTTCTCTAAAGATTACTACATTCTTCCCACCTTATTTGAGCTTATTTGGTAGGGCTCTTTAAAGCTCCGTCATACTGGTATGTTCAGTGTACAGGTATGTTGTATTCAGATTATGACTTTGAGACGATTTTACGTAATTTCTTATGCGAATGCTACAATGGTCTCAAATTTCTTCCTAGAAAATTCGCTCAAAATGGCGACAATATATGCCCTTTTAAGTTAAAGAAACACTAGTCATAGAAACTCTGTCACTCGATGGATGGACCTAGCGATCAAACACACTGTATGACACAGAAGAAACTGTCTCGTTCTATTGTTCAATGAGTTTGAGATGCTCAGAAATATGGTTCTTCTTTTTGTCTGGTCTCTAGGCCTCACCAACGTCATTAAAAAGTGAGGGAGGATGGGGAAATACCGGGAAGCAAATCGGCCATCTCCATTTTGAAGGACTCATTCCTAAATTTGCCTGGAGTGATTTAGGGAAAACTATGAAACCCGAAATCTGGATTATGTTATCGAATCCTAGTACTGCCGCATGCCAGGCCCTAGCGTTGGAGCACGGGAGGTCCGTTCCTTTCCTCGAAATATCTAGTGCAATAAATCAGTGTAGATAAGTTTAATCACAATGTGTCATAAAAAACGAGTATGACTTAAGACTGAGAAAGAAAGAATGTGGGACCCGGCGATACCACGAACTTACGTTAAATGACACAGAGTAGATTGCCGAGCCCATTGGAAGCTCAAAGCTGCTATTCATTAACATTGATCACAACTGAGGAACGTTTCGGCATCATAGGCATCCATATACTTCGTACTGTATAATCTTATTCACCTGCTATAGGAATATAACATGTAAAAATGTGTAAGGTTGTGATGTTTCAATTACTCCCACATGGAGAAAGTGGGCCATTTAGTGACTAATAAAATAAACTTCATTCGCTCGGGACCACTTGACGGAAGCTGGAATTATGATATTTTTATACAGGGTGTTTCAAAAAGGACTTTACAACTTTGAAAAATCATATAAATTTTATGAAACAAGGTACAGAGCTGGTTTTGATGTTCTTTTAAAGGAAAACACTTCAAGTTTTGACTCGCGTAGTCCACTAGTGCCTAATTCAAGAGAGAACCATCAACGGGATAGTGTACCTTGATATGTTGCAACAATTTTTGATACCACAGATCGATGAGGATGACCGAGAATGAAATGTTTTCTTTATGCAAAATGGAGCACCACCACACTATCTGACTGACGTCCGGGATTTTCTCAATGGCCGCTTTCCAGGTCAATGGATTGGCCATGATGCGCCAATTGCATGCCCCCCCCCCCCGTTCCCCAGACCTGACACCGCTAGATTTTTTCTTCTGGGGTTTCATAAAAGATATGGTGTACGTACCTCCTTTGCCGGCCACTCTACCTGAACTTAGAGCAAGAATTTACGCTGCTGCTGAGCAAGTTACTCCTGAAATGCTAGTGCGAGTCTGCGAAGAAATCGACTACCGATGGGATGTCTGCAGAATAACCAACGGAAGCCACATAGAACATCTTTAGTTTAAGGTAATAAAAGTTGAAGTGTTTTCCTTTAAAACAACACCAAAACCAGCTCTGTACCTTGTTTCATAAAATTTATATGAATTTTCAAAGTTGTAAAGTCCTTTTTGAAACACCCTGTACTTACACGTTTACGTCATTTAAGTATGGTTTCTCACTGATCCAGTCTCTACAAGTCAATAAACCTACGACTAGGTCTTTTAAGAGCAAGCCCATTCAGTAAAGTCTTGTCGTTTCATTCCCAACACTTAACAGTCCCTCAAGTTGCCCGAAGAAAAGAAGGAGGCTGCAGAAAACTCAGTTTTATTTCTGCCTCTCAGATGAAGGTTGACCTCCATAAATTTATGGTTTACGAGCCGCATAGTCCTCCGAAAAAAATAAAATTAAAATAAAGCGAGTTATCGATTGTGGGTTGACCCGTTTATTCATTTGTTTATGGGATTTATGAACGATTGGCTTAAATTTTAAAACTTTTTACCGAATGAAATATGAAAATTTTGTGAAACTGAATGACTTCGTTTGAGAGGAAATTGTTAAGTAAAACACCAATTATTGTAAAGCCATACATTCAGGGCGTCGGGTATCAATATTTTTAAGGTAAGTGAACACAAATAATAGTTTTACTGCAAATTTTAATTCATTACAAAACATATGTACAAAAAATGATAAAAATCATAAAATGATTACTAAAATCTTGTGGAAATAAAACTGATGGGGAATTGATGTGTTGTGAAACTCGGTTATCTGAGCGTTGATCACAGTTTGAAAAATAAAATGACTCCACAGAAGGCGAAGGATGTGCAATAGGTAGAAGAAGAAACTGAATTATTTTCGCTTTAAAACTCAAATTACCATTTGAATCTAATTTCCTAATTTATAGGAATCGATTAATTTTTCAACATCTAGTTTTAGAGAGTTGGGAAATAATAACTCATTTTTTTTTAAACAACACTATTTAATTTAATTTAATTTAATTGCAATGGAGCACAGGCTCCGGTGGCAATTTCCCTACACACCCATCTTCCCCCTATCCTGCACCCACCTACATTTGCCCTCTACAAATATTATATTTAAATTCCTTCAAAGTTTTCGGTAAATTATTCATCATTTCTCTTGGTAACTCATTCCAATCCCTGACACCCTTACCTAAAAAAGAGAATCTTCCCACACCCTTGTGCCTGAAATCGAGTGCCAGCTTGTGGTCATGGTCATCTTTTCCCTTCCATGCACTACTTTTCATACCTATTGCAATATCTTTCCATGCCTCATCACCAGTATATGCCCTGTACACTCCCATGACCCTCCTCATCCTCCTCCTGTCTTGAAATGAATCCCATTCCAGCTCCTTTATCATATCCGTCACTGATTGCATTCTGCGATAATTTCCAGAAACAAATCTAGCAGCCCTTCTTTGCACCCTCTCCAACTCCTGTATTTGATACGTAAAATGAGGGTCCCATACTACACTACCATATTCGAGCAATGGTCTGACCAAAGTTTTGTAACCCAATTCTTTGACTTCTCTCGTACATCCCCTCATAACTCTCTCCAACAAGTGCAGAACTTTGAAACCTTTTCCTACCACCTGTCCTATGTGTCCTGCCCAGTTAAGTTTGTTATCAAAAGTAATTCCAAGATATTTGCATTTCAAGTTTTCAGCAAGCAATTCTTTCCCCACCTTATATTCATAATTAACCTTTTGTTTTTTATTTGTGTATCTAATAAGCTGACTCTTCTTTGCATTTATCTTCATAACGCAAGTAGGTTTCAACGAGACTGGACTGTACACAACAAAACCAAGAGAAGGTTTGGTTCCCCCCCAAATTTTAATTGCCTTATGTCTCGACAGCGTCAAAGTCACAAGAGGAGGAAAAGAACTAGGGGTAAAGAAAGAGGAAGAAATTTGACACCGAGCGTGGTGGTGTAACGGCTAGCGTTCTGGCCTCGCATTCGGGAGGACGGCGGTTCGAATCCCCGTCCGGCCATCCAGATTTGGGCTTTCCATGGTTTCCCAAATCACTCCAGGCAAATTCCGGGATGCTTCCTTCAAAAAGGCCATGGCCGAATTCCTTCCCATTCCTTGCCCCCCATCCTTTCCCGTCTCTAAAGACCTCGCTGTTAGAGAGACGTTAAGCAGATAAAAAAAAGAAATTTGGCTATGGCGTTTTGAAGGAACAATCCTGGTATTCGTCCGAAGTGATTTGGGGAAACCATGGAAAACCCAAATCTGGATGACCATATGGAGACACGAGCTCGCGTCCTCCCGAAAGCGAGGCCAGAGCGTTGCCAGACACACACCACTCTCCTCAGTGTGTATGAATGAACAAAGGGAGGCATGCATGCTGGATTTTACTATAGATTTAGTTAGACGCGTTTAACGTCACCGGAGTGGCCTGACTTGACGTGTCCGATGTTAAAACACCTTAAGCTTCTTTCTGTCTATAATTAGAAGAACTATGTACCTCAAGTACTAATCACTTGATAATATGATGAAGATAGTCTCACATCTTTACTTTCGTCATGTGAGACAGTATAGAGATAATACTAAATTTTTTTTCTAGTCCGATACCAAGACTTAACTGTTCCACATTGTACGTTAGTCACATAATCGGCCGAAACTATACCCAACATTCTCCCAAGTTCCCCAATATGTCACTCACCGTGACAAGGCGCAGTCCTAAATGGCGATACCATACTTACGAACAATCTGCTGCTTTATTGA
The DNA here is from genome assembly GCA_031002005.1 of Vandiemenella viatica. NCBI lineage: Eukaryota > Metazoa > Arthropoda > Insecta > Orthoptera > Morabidae > Vandiemenella > Vandiemenella viatica. Next base: position 128,743,291 of record JARYHS010012519.1, on the reverse strand, counting down.
CGGGCTAATTTAATTTCAAAACTGCTGGTGGCCAACTTCAGAAATTATTGACAGCCGTCGTTCTGACCACAGATACGAGACATTAAATATTGCGAAAAATATTTATTGCTAAGCCGTGCTGTAATTCAGGCAACTGAATGAAGTGATGGAGGCTGTTGTGTAAGGTGGCCGGCACCTGCTAGCATCTCCATGCACCAGCTGACTGGCTGCCACGCTCCACTGAGCACCAGTTGCGTCACCAAACACCTTGCGCGGCCCTCGGGCACCGCACAGTTTGCGAAACTTGACTGACAACAACGCACAAGCGACCTGCTAAGCATCAGGCCCTGCGAAAATATTAGCAAATGGCACACAATCGTTTAGGGGAACAAGGCTTATTAAGATAAATCAATTAATTAACACCGAGCGTGGTGGTGTAACGGATAGCGTTCTGGCCTCGCATTCGCGAGGACGGCGGTTCAAATCCCCGTTTTCAATGGTTTCCCAAATCACTCCAGGCAAATGCCGGGATGCTTCATTAAAAAGGCCATGGCCGAATTCCTTCCCATTCCTTGCCCCCATCCTTTCCCGTCTCTATAGACCTCGCTGTTGAGAGACGTAAAGTAGTTTAAAAAAATTAATTAACAAACTTGTAAAGAAGCCTACAAGAAAGACATACCCCAGGTAGTAATATAAATTGGACAAAGTTTCTTTCTTCGGCCATAAGTTGGTTTCTTGGAAGTAAACTAGCATTTTCACGTGCTACGACCGCAAAGTGTAAACGTTTGTAATGCAGTATCCTTGTTACCTTAACCGTATATTAAATTCCATAATTTCGTTACACTTCTGGACTTTTAATCTATGATGTAGTCGTTTGATCAATGTTTTCCGTCAATTCTAATACATTAAATTTCAGAAAATTTAATAAATAAATAACTAAAGACAATATTAACAGAACCCAAAGGATGGGGTGTATACGTATTTGTATTATAGTGTGAACTAGGCTTAGGCTAAGAATATCGATGTATCCAAATATCAATATTTTTCATAAAATAATCAATATTTACGGTCGTTATTTTTATTCCCGATATATCAAAAATCCATATTTTATTTGGAGTATCAATTTTAGATACAAATTTGATATTTTTTGTACGAACGCAATTCAGTATCATATTTAATACGCTACATATACTCATATTAGGTAAATACACGTACATACCCCATATTATGAACGAGTCTTAGTAAGTGAATTCTTCGTAATTTAACAGCTTTTCATCAACAATCAAGAGGTTGAAAAAAGCTGTTAATTTTTAACAGGTTTACGTTAACTTTATTTTATTGTCAACTTATTTGAATGTTAATGGTTGGATTATTTTTATACTTGAAGAATATTGATTAAGCATCCGTGTTGCTACGTTGAGGGTTGCGTAAATTAACAACTTATTTTTTCAACTGTTCTTTAGTGATGTTATCAGTAATGTATAAAGATGTGATATGCGAAGCCTCTTCTGTGTCGTCCGATAGAGTTGCTTCTGCAGTTAACTTAGCCGTACTGGACAACAGGGGTAGACTGGCGGGGGAACATACAAAACAGTTCTTTTGAAGTCTACATTAGAAGAATACTGGTTTGATAGGTTGTGAAAATAAATAAATTAATAAAATTTTCCGTAATTTCTGCATGTGTCTTTCATTTTCCAAAATTTCTTAAATGTTTGGATATATTTTGGAAATATTTTTAGGTAATTACAGGGTTTAGGCAAAAATATCGTTGTCTGGACTTATCGATTTTTTTTCGACACATATCGATACTGTTTGTAAATATTGATACGATGTTTATCGATATAGCTTTTCATTTTGACCAGCCCTAGCATGATCTTTGGTGGGTATCTCTTAAAAGAGTGTTAATCTGAGATTTAATGTTATGTTATCTCTGGCACTTAGCTGTTGTAGGTACGGATGAATTATTATTTTTTGCTCCGTTTACCGGTCACCAGATGATTTTAAGCAAGACCATGTTTTGTTTTCTAAATGTGAAAACCACATTCAAGTCGGTTCCGTACATTTTTGTGTGATCATGAACAAAGAGACATAGTGGCGCAGCCAACTAACAGTTTATAATGCGAGTAGTATGGATATACGCAACGGATGTACTAAGAAACTTCCTATACAGTATATAGCAACGATCACAAAATCAGATATTTATGAAAGAGAGTGTTAACTGTGAGATAATATGTCAGTCATAGCCACGTATAAAAGGCTGAGGATATGTTGTACGAAGTGCTCAACGAAATAAAAAATCGACCTCAGAAATATTTATTTTTTTTTCGTGCAAGGAATACGTTAGACACCGGAAAGCTGGAGGTAGTTCACTGGAATGGAGGCACATTAAAGAGAAATATAATTAAATTAATTACATATTTAAGTTGCCTTTTGCATATATAATGAATTATAATTTAAATCCCAAGTCATATGTATTTTGAAACTTGCATCAAGAAATAGGAAATAGTAAATGAGAATTTTGGAACATAAATTTACGTTGTCGAAATTTTATGGCTGTTACAACGTCATTAATCAGATATAACGGGTTTAGACTCTTTTTATCACGAAAACGTTTGGTCCTCAGCGGATCTAAGTGAAAGTATAAATAAATGCAATTTTTCTCGGCGTTGTTTATTTATAAATGTTTCTCGGGAAACAAACCGATTAATATTATTATTGATGCACAATATTTCGGCGACAAAAAAGCTCCGTCGCCATCTTCAGGTGCAGTTGTAAGCCTTGAAGTCTGGATTCGATTTCGAAGCGACTAAGGTGCTGACACATGCGAGAGGCTTCTGGGACAGCGTCATTAAAGAAGCATTTGAAATTCGCCTCGCGTCTGATTTGGTTAACAGGGATTGTGGGTTCCAGATAAGTGATGCATGGATTCCTGTTATTGAGGCTGCTCGTCACCAACGCTCTGCTTTTTGTGTTCCGCGGGCGTCTAATGACGTCTGAGATGCTGCTAGGCAACATAACAACGTCTGTCGTTGCCATGCCAGTTTTCAAACAACACGCTCAAGGCAAACTTAAAGGCAGACTTCAAGGCTTACAACTGCACCTGAAGATGGCGAAGGAGATTTATGTCACCGAAATATTGTGTATTAATAATAATATTACTCGGTTTGTTTCCCGAGAAACATTTATAAATAAGTGAAAGTAATTTACTCACTGCAGATGCCGGTATGGCTACCAACCTGGATTACGTGGCCAAAATGGCAAAAAAAAGAGAACCTTTACAATTTCGCTATGACCTGCCATCCGTAGTTAGGCGAAAACCTTGTAATTTTGTCGGCTTTACTTCATTTATGTCTTTTATTACCCGTAAACGACGAGTCAAATAAAAATTTGTAGATCTGCAACAAAATTATCAATTTTTTTCGCTTATCCCATAGAATTTAGTATCGTCAGACACGAGATCAAATATGTACTCCTTAAAAATCGTTAACAATATGTTCATTTCCCTTCCTAATTTTCCAACTATTCCACTCAATAATTTAAACAAATTCAACATAAAGGCCCTTGTATAGGATTTTCAATATAAACTAATTTGGATAATATATGAGAAGCACCTTTCGCTATATTTTTACATAATTTTTATCACCAACAAATAGCTCCCGTCATTCCACTATCATTATATCGTTGTTAATGTGATTTCACCGCAAGATGTGCTTTATTAACGAAAAAATATATCCGTGTAGAAGATGCTACAGATTTTGTTTTTGGCTTTACGCTCGTCTATATCGATGGTCATTAGAGGCGGGAAAGGACTGGGTGTAAGTAGCGGAAAGGAAAACAGCAATGACCTCTTGAAAGAACCATCCCGGCATCCACCTGGAGTGATTAGAGGATACCATGTAAAATCCTAATTTGGGTGGCCATAACGGGATTTGATCCTGCATCCTCCCGATTGTGGGGCCAAAGCGTTTCCATTCACCCACAACGGTTAGTCGAAAGAAAAATACCCTTTAAGTTACCTTCCCAAGCGTGTAACAGAGGTATCAAAAGTTCTGGAAAATTATTGTAAGCATGAGAGACACGTACTTTTCGAATTTTTCATATTCGTCTGAGGCAAACTAAAACAAAAAAACACGCTTGTGATCGTTTTTATTAACTCATTATTCCATGGTGACGCCTTTTTATAGTATTCAATCTGTTTTTAAATCATGTTACTGATGTAAACATGAGGACAATTTGATCTAAATCGATAACTCCTTCCCGAAAGCTGAATAAGTTTCTCAGAGCCAATTACCTTTAATTTCATCCTCAGATTTCTCAAATCCATACCGACCTGAAATGCTCTTATCACTTTTGCCCGCAAGACAGTAAAAATATGGTGACTTACCCTTGAGAGATTAGTAACGCTCTTGTGAAATCCGCTCTGATCTCTTTCCAGATATGGGTATCAGTTGAGATCTTTATCGCATTGCACTTACTTGAAAATCGCTTATGCACTAAATCCGCTAGGAGATTTTCTACAGGTATACGGAACTAAACTGTGACGATAAGTGTGGATTGCTTTTTGCAGCATCGCTTGCTATAGTTTTGGAATAATTGATGTATTACTCAAATAAATTTTAAAAATTATTGTACAATCCTTTCAATCAAAAACACACACACACACACACACACACACATATATATATATATATATTAGAAGTTACAAACACTAGCATTATCGTATGAAGTATTGATTTAGAACAATTAAAATTAAAACAACCAGGAAGAAGATAAATTTGTTAATGAAGAGAATCATCAAACTGAGGGTAGTAATGTGCGATGTTTCTGGAATTATTTCCAGCGTAAGCGATAATGGTCTGTACGTACGGCATAACACTATTAGTTGTCAGCTAGGCCCATTTGATGCGGTAATGTTACTTTAACTCTATTATTACAACTTTACAATTTTGCCTTCTCCATTTCTTCGTGGAACATGCATCTTGCAGTTCGCAGTAATACGGAAGACTTCTCACTAATTTTGCTCCCAAAAGCCAATATAGAGACAGGATCAATTAAAAACCAGAATTCTGCAAGCCACTAAAATAATGTGGCAATCGTGACAGTGGACAGTAACATGTAACAATAACTTCAGCACCGAAAATAAATAAATCAGAATTGTAAGGAATCATTTCTTACTCATTGACAGGTGGACAACAGGATTGCTCTGTATGTAGACAAGCTGTCGTAATACTCAAAACCAGGGGTGGCCAACACGAATGGTTGCTGGCCACTTTGGAAAATCATCATCATAACTCCGTGGCCGGCATATAAAATCATATAAACCCATATTAGATTTATATCCATTACAGATGTTTTTGGAGTGAAAAATAGAAATATAATGAGTTTTTTACTATTATTCTTATATGTAAACATGGATAATACAATAATAATGATACTCATAATTTCGACAATTAGTTTTTGAATGTATGGATGCAAAAATAATATTTTTTTTAATACATTGGTTTTCACTACTTTGGCCATTATAAAACAAATATATATATAAGTGTAATGAATATTGAGGGCCGGAAAAATGTTCAAGGCTGGCCACGTGCGGCCCGCGTGTTGGCCACCCCTGCTACAAACAATTCTACAGAGAAATTTCAAGATATTTTAAGCAGGCAAGTAGAGTGTTTATGGCGGAGAGAACTATTTATGTGTGTTTTGTAACATTTATATGTGAACTTTGTGTTATCCAGATTCTTTCCTTTGCCAGAGTTTGCCGTCCTCTATAGCAAGGATATTTGAAGACCATTTGTCCTAAAGAAGACAATTGTGTGTAGTGATCACTCTATACTAACAACCAGTGGCGGATCCAATGGGTGGAGGGGGGCTAGGGGGCCCAAGTCCCCCACTCCCAAAAAAAAAGTAATTTTGGAGATTTGTAGACTTTTTTTAGCTCTACTGATTTTTTAAGTGCGGAAGTACTATAAAATCTACCTGTACCCGACTCAAGCCCCCCCAAACGAAATGCGCTCAAGCCGCCCCCCCTAAACCAAAATCCACTCAAGCCCCTTCCCAAACCAATATCTTGGATGCGTCAGTGCTAACAACCTTAGAAATATTAGTTCTAATCCACTCCAGTTTGAATCACAGCTTCCTTAATATGAATTGCTTATGTTATAATTCATAAAGTACACATAATTAGGTACAGAAAATTAAGTTCAGGAAAAAGTGACAATATTTGGCACAGCATAGAAGCCCCGCTGAGTTCGATTTTGTGGACGCCTACGAGTGTCAGTTATTAATGGGGGAGTTCAGTAAGGCAGACTTGCCTTCAGAGCTAACCAACCGGAAATAAATTTCTTTGTCATTAGTAGTTTTTACGGCAATAATTGTGAAATAAACTTTCTCCTTTTTGCTCAGCTAACAGTAATTTCTGCATGAGTGATGCTTTTATCTCACCACGTACGCAGTCAAAAATACAATTACTGCTTCCAGATTTCATATCAGAAACGCAGTATCTCAACCAATACTTGTTCCGCTAGCGGGAAAATTTCGTAGTTTAAGAAACTCTTAGGAATATCACATCTTCGAACTTCGATTGCTCTCCTGCTCGATACAGAAGTCTGACAATGATTTTTAGTAACTCTAATATTTACTCTTACAATTTGTCGTTTCACGAGTCATTACGTAACCAAAACCACTTCCGAAATCAATAATCCCCATTATCTAACAGTGGATGATACGACAGGTATATACCAATTAGTGTAATTGGTCCGTAGTGTCACTTGACCTACATGCTTGGCTTCCTTGCGGTATTACGTAACCGCTTTGTTAACAAGGTTCGTTACATAATCTATAATATGGACAGTTACTGTTTCAAGTGAAATATTCTCACTCAGTTAGCAGTAATAATTGAAATAGTTCCTAGCACTCTTCCTTCTAGAACCAGAACCACCATTTTCTATTTAGGATTAGCTCCAAGTGACACAATACAATGCCATTTTTGAGAAGAAATACTTCATACACAGCTGCAGCAAACAACGAATTTTAACTGCTAAGAATGAGTGAAAATAACAAAAGATATGTTATTATTCAGACGCCGTTATTGTCGCCATCTGTTTATAAAACACTAAGGCTATGTACTTCAAGTGTTTCGTATTAACTTCTACTTGTGGAAAACAAACAAATAAATGTTATTTAAACCTTTTACTTGTCTTTTGCGTCTGCTGTAATGAAGTAGTTACAGTTTACAAGGTACATGTTCATAATAGAAGCAAATAACACTGACAAGCTTCTCAACAACAGGCTGAAAAGCAGCTGTTATTTGTTGATTTTGTTCAGCTGAACCCAGATTTTAGTTGTTACACTAATTTCAATAATAAAGTAACTACAAACGTTCATGTAATCAGTGTAATGTAAAGACTTCAAATATATTTCATTTTTCCATTTAGCTTAAGCTGAAGTTTTTTTTTAAATTTAATTGCAATGGAGCACACGCTCCGGTGGCAGTTTCCCTACACACTCAACTTCCTCCTATCCTGCACCCACCTACATTTGCCCTCTACAAATTTTTACTTTAAATTCTTTTAACGTTTTCGGTAAATTATTCATAATTCCCGTTGGTAACTCATTCCAATCCCTGACACCCTTACCTAAAAAAGCAAATCTTCCCACACCCTTGTGCCTGGAATCGAGTGCCAGCTTGTGGTCATGGTCATCTTTTACTTTACTGCAAAAATTTTCTACTTTTCTTTTTGTGACCCGTTACTATTAGAACTTCGGGGACGGTCGGTTAGAAGTAAAATCTATATTTAATGACTCTGATGCTGATACAACAGCTGTACTGGTGTCATGTGTTAATGGTTTGACTCAGGTTCCTCACAACATATATACTTACAGGGGGAAAATAGGACAAAATAAAATTATCTTCAGGTAATTAATATGTTATGACGTAGCTGGCAGAATATTGGAATTAACTAAGTTCTGTCTCTCAATCTCACCATATGACGCAACTCAGAATAAATACGTTTTAAATTTGCCAATATTGTGTAAAAATTACTTAAAACTTATCAATAAACACAATAGGTAGCTTTTTAAATGACGAAGCTGTCGATAACGTAAAACCTTACTCTTATTTCATCAGAAAAACAGATGAGAAAAATACGTTAGACCAAAGCACTTTACTTCATAAGACTGACAAATACTCTAGCTAATATTATTCCTAGTGAAACCGCTCATTACGATTATCGCAGCGTTTACACCCAGCAACGAAAGTTCTGCTCTACCTCAAAAGATTTGACATTGATGCAAACGATATAAATCACTCAAAACTTATTCACAATCAATTAATGTAAGATGAAAACTTTTTCAAATCATATTAAAGGATATTTAAAATTTTTATCACAAAATATAAACACTTTTACGCTATTAAAATTCACACCAAAGATGAAAAATACTAATTATAGTTTGTTAATTGATGAGCCAAATATCGTAATACTCTTGGTAATTTTACTTAATTTGTTAACTTTATCTACAAAAATTTTACAATTCAAAACACCACATATTCCTAGCAAAAAATCCTACATATTCACAGCCAATTATCTCGTTTCTTCATTATAAACAAATAAGTCATTTACAGGTAAGTTAATTAATAGTTACTGGGTCTGAGAGATTCAACAATTTCCCACAGTTGCTACCGCATGTCCTTTCTGTTTTCGTTTAATTACGAACTGGTGTCAGCAGGAACGACTTTAATTTTTGCGCAAGGCTGCCTCGATAAGATACGGTGTAGTATATTAGAACATAACGATGCAAAGACTTCCTGTAACCAAATGGCACAACGACTTAGCTTTCATATAACCAATGATATTTAGATTAATTTATAACTTCGTACATTAAAGTTTGTCCTTTGAGCGAAACATAACTTCAACTTGGATCGGGAAAATTAAAAAGCGTGTCCTTCGGAGTCAACCTAATTTCTAATTAACAGTCTACCTTTCTGTTTCAGTCACAGATCTGCAATAATAAGTTTGAAACATTAGCTATAAATGAGAGAACGTTCGTTTGGAGGCTAAACCTTGTAAACGCAGCTCCGGGACTCAGGGGGAACTCCTTAATAATTTATATACGCTAGACACCAGCGAAATTCACAGTTCATTAATACCAGACAGGAGGAATAGTGAAGCATTTACACTAATTTTATAAATGCAGAAGTAACTCTGTCTCTCTGTCTGTTTGTCATTTTTTTCGCGACTAAACGGCTAAACCGATCGTGATAAACTTATTATTATTAATTTTAATTGTTCTCCAAGTCATCAAATTACCCATTTTTTTTTTTTTTTTTTTTCGAATCACCCATCTTTGGGGTACGTCAGATCAATCACTTCTTGGATGCTTGCGTTTTCTTCTTCTCCCAGTATTTCTTCATTCTATCTGATCTCTTCCTTCTTTCCTCTTCTGAAATTTGAATCGGTTTTCTGGTGTTTATCGCAACTTGGAACCTCTTACTTTTGTCTTTGGTCACGGTCTTGGCTGTACCATTCTTTAACATCACTTCGGTAATCTGGAGTTCTCTCAAATCCTTTTCCACTTCCTTAAACCAGTTGGGCTTAGTCTTTTTTTTATAAAAGAAGTCAAAGATTTTTTTTGTTAATCTGTTAGGATTCATTCGGAATATGTGTCCATAGAAATCAATCCTTTTTTTTCTCATGGTTTCGGAGAGTCTCTCAGACTTTGCCTAGAGGGCTTCGTTTCTGTAGAAAACTTGTTTGTTATTCTGGAATTTGGGACCCATGATCTTCCTCAAAATTTTCCTCTCTTTGATTTCCAAATTCTCCATTTGTCCTTTCCTCCCCATGACTAGTGTCTCTGCTGCATAGAGTGCTTCCGACTTAATTACTGTGTTGTAATGTCTTATCTTTGTGTTCCAAGAGAGGCTTTTCTTATTGTAAGTGTTTTTGGTCTTCTGGAAGGCTAATTCCATTTTGGTCCTTCTCGCTTCCATTGTTTTACCTTCAAGGTTGTTCCATTCAATCCATTCCCCTAGGTACTTGAAACTCCTAACCACCTCTATTTTATGAGCTCCTACTCGGACTCTCGTAGGAGTGTCTGGTATATTTGTCATAATCTTTGTTTTTTCGAAAGAAATCTTAAGTCCTAACTTCCCTGCCTGCTCTTGTAATTCGGCGATTTGTTCTTTGGCTTCCTCCCATGTTTCTGCGAGCATCGCCATATCGTCAGCGAATGCCAAACACTTAATCGTAACTCCTTTATTTTTTGTTCCAAGTCTAATTCCTCCTCTGGTTCTTGCATTCCATTCTCTCACAACTTTTTCGAGTGCACAATTGAACAACAGGGGGGAGAGGCCATCCCCTTGCCGGACCCCTGTTCTGATCTCAAAAGGTTCTGACAGTTCACCCATGAATCTAACTTTTGAGGTCGTATTTGTGAGGGTTTCTTTGATGATATTCAGGGTTTTCCTGTCCAAGCCAAATTCCTCCAAAATATTGAATAGCGACCCTCTGTCTATGGAATCGTAAGCTTTTTGGAAGTCCACAAAAGTCACTATATATGGTTTCGCCCTCTGTTTCTGGTATGCTAAAATGTTTCTGAGGTTTAGGATCTGTTCAGGGCAAGACCTTCCTTTCCTGAACCCTGCTTGATACTCCCCGATTTGGCAGTCCAGCTGGGATTCTGCTCGTTCAAGTAATGCTCTGGACAATATCTTATAGGTCACATCCACCAAAGAAATCCCTCTGTAGTTGTTCGGATCAGATTTAGAGCCTCTTTTATGTAGAGGGTGTATCAGGGCCATTTTCCATTCCTCTGGAATCACTTCTTTCTTCCATATCTCCTCAAAAAAATTCTGGAGTGAGATAATTGCATTTTTGCTAGCATATTTCCATAATTCGGCTGTTATTTGATTTTCCCCTGATGCCTTAAAATTTTCCATGTGAGTCAGAATTGTCTGGATCTCATTTATAGATGGGGGTTTAGAGTCAGGGTTGGTGGAAGACTTCTTTCCATCATCGAACACCATCTTTTGGAGTGGTTCTTCGCAATTTAGGAGTTCCTTGAAGTAGTCTGCCAGTATCTTGCAGTTGCCCCTATTACTATATGCCATGTTCCCTTTTTTATCCTGAAGTTGGAGGGTTGGGGGGTTGTATTTATTAAGCTTCTCTCTGAAGATCCGATAATAGTTTCTCATGTTATTCTTAGTAAAGTCGTCATTAATCTTACTGAGTATTTGGTCTTCTTGAACCTTCTTTACTTTCTTGATTTCCTTGGACACCATCCTCCTAGTTTCCACAAAGTGCTGCCAGGAACTTTCGTCCTTTTTGGTTTGCCAGATGTGCCACGCCTTCTTTCTCAGATCAAGTAGTCTATCACACTCCTCGTTCCACCACCTGTGCTTCTTAATCCTGGAGACAGGAGCAAACTCTTCTGCCTTAGTTATAAGACTCTTCTCCAACTGTTTCCAGCCCTGGCCTTCTAGTTCGCTGGTTAACTGACTCCATTCTTCCTTCTTCTCCTTTATTTTCTCTGGATCATATCTCCTTCGTGCACGGTTTTTCTTATGACAGTTGCTCTTAGGGATAATCTTAAATTTCACTTTAGATAGGTAGTGCTCCGAGTCGAGGTTGGCCCCTCTGAGAACCCTAACATTTTGGATTTCTTTATGAAATTTCCGCTTTACCGCAACATGATCTAACTGGAACTCTCCCAATAGAGGGTTAGGTGATATCCACGTCTTCTGCTTTCTTGGCAATTTCTTAAAGCTAGTTGACTTCAGGATCAAATTGTGTGCCTGACATAATTCAATTAGCCTGATACCATTTTGGTTCGTTCTCTTGTGTGCTGGGTAACACCCTACTATATGCCTGAACTTTTTCTCTCTCCCCACCTGGGCGTTGAAATCCCCTAGAAGGATGACATTATGTTTATCAGGGATCTTCTGAATCGTGTCATCAAGTTTTTCCCAGAATAGTTCCACCTTCTCCTTATTCTTTTTGTTGTCAATGTTTGTAGGGGCATGAACATTTACAATTGTATACACTTTGTTGGTCGACTTAAACGTGAGTGTAGATAACCTTTCAGAGGTAGACTCGAAGCTTGTAATGGAGTCTAATATTTTCTTGTCAATTACGAAACCTGTTCCAAGGTGGGGAACATTTTTCATAACTCTTGTCCCCGTCTTCCCCTTAAGTATCCTGAATCCTCCCGATTCAAAGCTGTCCTCATCCAAAAATCTAGTCTCTTGCACAGCAGTAATGATAATTCTATGTTCATTTAATGTGTCTGTTAGAGTCTTAAGTTTTCCTACTTTCAGAAGTGAATTTGCATTAAAAGTTGCTAAGTAGCTTGTCTTTCTGTATTTTATTTTGTTTGAAGTTCCAAGACGCTCCGACTCATCTTTGCGTGACGTTGCAGACTCCCCAGAATCCGAATGTCTGCTTGCGCACTTACGTGCGGTGGATTGACCACCTGGGGTAATTAGTTTTACATCACACCTTTCCATGATTGATAACTCAATGAGTATTGTGGGTGACTTCTAGAGTCACCTTTCTTACAACCGAGGTTGTTAGCCCCGGAGGATTTTTAACAGCCGCCCCTTACATGGAGACAGACGCTGACCAAAAGCCGCCCAATATGAGAACAGTCACTTTTGGATATTGATTTGTTTTTTAATTCATGGTGGACTCCACTAGGCTCTTCCGCTCTCTCTGCCGTTGAGAATCAAATTCCTCTTCCGCCTTTGAGACCGTTGACCAGTTTTCACCTAGTAACCCTAGGCAGGGGCCCTTACAGGGTGCTACCATCCGGAGCCAGATGGACCCAGGTTTTTTAACGAGGTGTTACTCCTCCCCCTCCTCCTTCCTCCTCTCTTTGAGATGAGGCTCCGGGCTTGGGACCGGCAATGGCGGAGTTAAATTACCCATTTATATATGTATATGTATATATAAAAAATTTTCTTTTATAATTCGAATTTTAAATTCTTCTCCCATTTACTATTCCAATTTACAAATTTTAATTTTAAATTCCTTAAGCGTTTTTGGAAAATTATTCATCACCTCCAATCCCTGACATCATTACGAACAAAAGAAAATTTTCCCATTCTCTTATGCATGAAATCGAACGCCAGTTTCTGGTCATGGCAGTTTTTCACCTTCCATGCACTATTCCTAATTCTTTGACTAATATCCCTCCAAGCTCCATCACCAACATATGCCCTGTACATTCCCAACACCATCTTCACCCTCCCCCTGTCCTCCAATGAATACCATAGAAATACTACGTATTATTAAGCAGGATACTTTTTTAGGGATAAATAACATATTTAGTCATGAAATTTTCAAAACTAATTAAACGGTGACACAAGTCTCAGTAATGTTATATTTTGGTTCTCTTCATGAGACAGTTTCAGTGGTAGAATAATATGATTGATGATAGCTTCCCCGTCATATTACCCCGATTTCATCGTTTTCAGGATACCTCTTAAGTAACTCACAGCTTTTTGTTTCCAATTCTATGAATAAAATTCTAAGACCACGCGTACGTAGTTACTGACAACAGCTAACTTTGAAAAAGACGTAGTAAATAATTGGACGTAAAATATATAATACTAGTGCAAGCCCGTTACTGTTTTTTGTGTATCGTCACGAGTCTAGAATAGTTACAGTTTTTACGATGAAAGATTATGACAGGTTGATCTGATATGGCCAAATATAAGCTTGACCTGTGTTTCACCCTTAGGATGAATAAAATCTCTTGAGCTTGAAGAACTCGGAAGTATTAATAGAAGTAGGTATTAAACACGGACAGGAACGATCGCGCTATCGTGTAACTGTTTCAAAGGTCATACCCTCGAACTTGCTTAAATACGAACTTGACTTGTATTTTACCCTTAAAGTTCACTCTGCAAAATTAAAAAATCCTGTTTGCTTCGAAAGCATCACGTTGTTTATTATTGAGACTGGGCAAACACTCATAATGTAAACATTGGTCATAGTATCTGTGACGGCCAGAGAACTTAATACACATTCCATATTATGAAACAGTTGAGCAACTCCGCACAAATGAAGTTGCCAGAATAGTCGATTCGGTGATATATTTGGTCTGATGTCCACTTAAAATAACCTAATAACTCACATACAGCGAACATGAATAAAGACCAATAACGAAAGTGGTTAGTAAAATTCGTAAAAGGCAAACAAACCGTAATACATAAATTTTGGTCAAGCAACAACATTGGTGAAAGTTGTAATTAAACTGAAATTTACCCTAAGCTGAAGTGACAATTGGTATTCGTGATTACAGCAGAGTGAGTAATTTATTTTTTTTAAAGTTTTTTAATTTGCTTTAATTAGTAACATGTTACTGAAAAACAGATCCACGTTTTTTTTAGCGGCAGAAAAATTTATTAATAATTTTTTAACTATGAAACGCTATGAAAAGCAAACTTAATGAATGTATTATGCCAATTAATTTGGTAGCAGTTGCTTAGTTATTAAATTGTAGACATAACCACGAATTTCTTCTAATGGTTTCTCTGGTCGCTGTTTTGTGAGCAAAGGCTGACACGTGACACCGTTCTCCAGCCAATAGCTATCGAGGTAAGTGGGCGACCTTACGAAATTATATAGCAAATAGAGAGATTGTGCAAATGAAGATATTCGGTAATGGTCTTTTGAAGAAAATTTCCAGACATTCACCTGGATTGATTTGGGGAAAGTGTGGAAAACCAAAATCTGGATGGCCGGACGGGATTCAAACCCGCGACCTCCCGAATGCGAGGGCAGAGCGTTAACGCTAATACACCACGCTCGGTATAATGAAAATAAAGGGAAATTTTGTCACGATCCTCACGTATTTATTACCATATTATTATCATAATATTACTTACTAAAGGGATACAGTCAAGGAACAATCAAAGCTATAGTGGGATTTCCTTTACTTACCATTATTTGCTCCATAAGGATAACAACAGCTAAAATTAATGCTGCTGCTTAAAATAACGATGAAATCGCGAAAGTACTTAATTCTGATGTAACATTTCACTTTGTAATGCGTTAGTGACAAAACGCAGAGACAAATTCCATTCGCTGCAAGTGCCTATTACTTTTTCTTCTTACTTTTCGTGAAACTTTCTCTACGAATCGATTAAAGAACAACCGATTCAAAATGATCAGCAAAAGGTATCGGATAAAAATTCCGTAACCGTTAATCGATACCTCAGTACAGTGAATAGGCCATGAAAAAGTGTCGATACTGCAATCGTTAAGAGTTGTTAGTAAGGCAGTGAGTAAAGTGGCTAGAAGAAATTGTAATTACCGCTTGTTTTCTGTGCTTCCATTCTTTAATTTCTTCTCTCTTTTTTTTAAGAGGGTGTACCAAAACTAATCTTTACTCTGTGCAATCATATTACGAATACCACGAGGGGAAAATGAATAATTGCAAGAATTAGTGTGGCATCTTATTTCTCTAATCTGATCTCTCCTGTCGTTGCGAACTAAATAGATTGGGAGACGAAGGATTACATCGCCCTTATAAATGAAACCCAAAATACCAAAATTATGAGTAAAGTTGTATCATAATCACATAACCAAGAAAAATTTCTAGTGCTGAAGATTTACCTGTTTTTAAAATATCTGTCAATTTTTAATAATTTTTATTAGCAGACTGTCATGTTGCTAGACAACAATAAATCATTCGAAATTTCTCATTAAGGTCTTAAACTTAAAATTCCAAATACGCTTTCCGAAAATGAAATATTTCTTAATTTGGCCTCTCTACAGGCACAAAGGTACTGTGGTACTCTGCAGCGGGAGATAACCTATAAATCGGTGATCTGAAATGTTACGGCTGGGATTCTCAACGTTTTAGAGCATTCGCCTCCCCTCTGGTCTCTTGTTTGAGTTTATGCATCCAGATCCCATAATATTACATTGAAATACGAAACAAAAAAATTCTCGTAGGTCAAAAATACTTAAACAGTGTTGTATAAGATTGTATTAAACATATTAGTGAACAAATACAACAATGTTTTTCTTGGAACGTAACCTCAATGACAGGTCTGACACTGTTTTTTTTTCCCCCTCTCCACAGGTTTCTGGTATACTTGGCGTTAATTGTGATAATGCACATCTCAAATCAAAAGAGTTTTCGACGTATGTTATCTCAGATGGCATGTGAGGTTGTACTCGCTTATGGAAAACATTTTAAATCCAAATATTGTAAATTATATATACACACAATGAAAGCAGTTAGTTAAAAAATATACTACTGTTATTATATTTCTATTTTAAGCGATAATATCCCATTAATTGCCTCAGGTGTAGCGATTACAAACCGCTCCATATTCAGCTGAATTTACTAATCGAAACTTGGATTTTTTTTTAGGAGATTAGTTACTCTGGTATTTAACAAAAGAAGTCACTAATATCAATGATTTTCTCTATCAGTGTTCGTATCCATCTGCTTTACTTGTATTATCCTAGACGTTCAAGACTGACACTCAAAAGTCTCTCCACCTGTTGACAATTTTTTTTTTATCGTATGATTATTTATGAGGTACACAATAGGAAATATACATATGACAAGCTTGTACAATTTCATATCTCGAGATCTAATGTTTTAATCCAGTCAACTGCACTGATCGACGCATCATGGATTTCCGCCATTGTTCCCTTGTAGGCCCGAAGAGGACAGTCAGAAACGATGTGATTTATTGTCTGTAAGGTGGCTCCACAGTCACAATTTGCAGAATCTACCCAGCCCCATTTGTATAATAAGTAGGCGCATCTGCCTTGTCCTGTTCGAATTCGGTTGATGATTCTCCACTGCCGCCTAGGGAGTTCGAAACCTTGTAACCTTACTGAGGGGTCCTCAACTAGATTTTTATTGGCTACTGATGACTGCTCCCACTGAGTTTTCCACAGCTTATTGGTGTTGAAAGAGGACTCTGTGAGGTTGATTGCTGTGCGCCATGGTGGTTTTCTTGATTTCAAGCGTTGGTGTTTCGCTTGAATTATGTCTTGATGTATAGGCAGCCGAGGATTCTTCAGGATATTTTTCCAGATTTTTAAAAGAGCTTCTGGTCTTCTTAGTGCTGGGGGTGAGATGTTGCATAGCACTGGAAGCCATATGGTGTTCGTACTGTGAATACATCCCGTAATTATCCTCATTGCCTGATTGAGTTGCACATCTACCTTCTTTGTATGGACACTATTGATCCAGGATGGGCAGCAGTATTCAGCAACAGAGTATGACAGAGCTAAGGCTGTGGATCTTAGAATGTGAGCACTGGCTCCCCATGAAGTACCAGCAAGCTTATGGAGAATATTGTTTCTCGTTTTGACTTTGGCAGCCACATTTGAGAGATGCTGTTTGAAAGTTAGAGTTCTGTCCAGTGTTATACCCAGATATTTTGGTGTGCCGCAAAAAGGCAATAGTTGGCCTCTGAATTTAACTTCTGGTTTATAGTGTGCTTGTCTGTTGCGCAAATGAAATGTTGAAATAACTGTTTTCTGAGGATTTAGATGGAGGCACCATTTCTTGAAGTAGTCATCTAACTTTTCCAGATCAGCTGATAAAGTTGTTTCCGCATCAGAAAAGTTGGGGTTCTGGTTCACCAAACAAATGTCATCAGCGTAAGTAAATTTTCTTGAAGATGTTTCCGGTAAATCATGAGTATACAAATTGAATAGAAGGGGTGCTAAAACAGATCCCTGGGGTAAACCATCATTTAGTATAAATATTCTGCTTCTGTCGTTATCAGAGTATATCTGAAAGTATCTATTGCTCAACATGTTGTTAAGTAGTTCTGTAAGTTTTCGACATGGGATAATACTCAAAAATTTCAGAAGAAGTCCTTCTCGCCAAACAGTGTCATAAGCAGCTGACAGATCCAAAAAGGCAGCCACACTTACTGATTTCTTCTCAAACCCATTTTCAATATGAGAGGTGAGAGTGAAAACCTGGTCATTACAACTTCTCCCTGGCCTAAATCCTGCTTGTTCTATGGGAATGTGTTTATTGATCACTTCAGAAATTCTGTTGTAGATCAGGCGCTCAAGGAGTTTGTATGTTACACTTAGAAGTGCTATTGGTCGATAATTTGCCACTTTCGTGGGGTCCTTATTTGGTTTTAATATGGCTAATATTTTTGTTTTCTTCATTAACAGTGGGAGGTTTCCAGTTTGTAGGATATTTGAGAAGAAGTTAGTAAGCCATCTTACTGTAGCTGGTCCACAGTGGGCCAAAAGTTCAGGATATATACCATCAAATCCAGCTGCTTTTCCCAGTTTCATTTGTTTGATTGCATCTTGGGTTTCTTCTTCATGGAATGGAATGGAGAATTCAGAAGATTTTGGGGCTGCTTTTTTCTTGTTGCGTAATTTTAATTTGATATCTCTTTTGGTTTGCTTATCTTTTGTGTTCTTAGAAACCGATACTAGATGTTTGGCAAAATCATTCTGATCACAGGGGTTGAGCTGTCTAATTTTCTAATGACTGACCAGGCTTTTCTGCTAGAGTGGGTGTAATCCAAGGATTCTACTGTGCGATGCCAGATATTTCTACGACCCTCATCTAGTGATTGAAGGAGGCGTGTTGCATTATCAGAGGTTGGATGTTCCTCATATTTCATTAATAAATTCTCACTCTCTGGGCTCCAACCAGGGTTGTACTCTTTGCGATATCCTCTAGGAATGCATCGTCTAGCTACACCTTTAATGATCCCAACAAATCTATTATAATTATTGTAGGTTGGTTTAATCCATCTGATATTGGAGTCTGTTTGTTCTGCAAATTCAATCCAGTTGGCTTTCTTGAAGTTCCATCTTGGTGTAGGGTGTGATCGTATAACAGGTATGGACATTCCTACCTCTAGGATAACAGGTCTGTGTTGACTGTGAGGAAAATCCTTGACCACTGAACGACGAACTTGACTGATTGCACTCTGGATTTGGGTTGTAAAACATAGGTCTGGAGTGTATCCTCGACCCCATCGAGCTGACTGGAAGGTCGGCAGATCTTTAGCATCATAAATTAATTCCAGATTATCAGTTTCCATCCAGCTTTCAAGTATTTCACCATTAAGGTCATTCTTGCTGTAGCCCCAGAGGTGATGTTTACTGTTGAAGTCACCAAGTAGTATAGTTGGGTGTTGTTGAGGTGGAAAAGGAGGGTTAGGCCAAATAGTTTCAGGTGGCTTGTACACATTGACTATCGTCAGATTTTCAACTTTTGCAGTGATGGTATAAATGTCATTATCAGAATTTACTGACAGGAGTTGGCAATTTGGCAAATCATTCTTGACATAAATTGCGAGGCCGTACTTGGGATGAAAATTGGAGGCTATTAATTTAAAACCTGGTACTCTCCCTCTGCGTTGTATCTGTTTTTCGTCTGCTGTGTGAGTTTCTTGGAGCACAATGACATCGACTGCATATTTCTGTGCAAGTCTCGAAAGATATTCACATTTTGCTCGACTTATTCCTTCGATATTCAGTTGACAAATGCGTAGAGATGGTCCAATTCTACGAGCTTGTGGGTCCTGAAAAGGACCTTCTGGCTCCTTTTTGTGTATCCTTTGACCGAGAGGTCTATTCAGACAGTTCGGTCTCATCTTATCGCTGTTGCTTTCTTAGCACCACCCAGGGGTCACGTGTAGGGCAATTGAGGTTATACCTACGGACGTGAAGCAACTTGACAAATGAAGCACAAGGACGGTACTCTGAATACCAGTCCATTTCTTGATGATACCTAGCCAGGATTCCTTCCTATATCTAATTCCTCGTCGGTCATGGATTTGTCTTGCTGAATCAGTATTGGGAGGTAGGTTTTAGTTCCTGATAGGACGTTACCAATGTACTAACTTTTGCAGTAAGAAGTTTTCGTCTCGCTTTTGCACACCTCAGTGCTTCTCTATTTTATATCTTTCCGTTCATGATATTCTGTGAATCTGTATTTCTAATGCTTCAGGTCACTTTAATTATGCAGCGCTGGAAGCCCACGCCTCTGCAACACAAAGTAGAACAGACCAACAGTGTATCTTATCACTACGATTATCATCGTATATTTCATTTGGTCACACGTTCTGTTTTAGTTCTACAGCAGATATCTCTTTCAGGATTTAGGTTTATTTGAGATAACGCATTGCAAGTATTTAAATCAGTTCTTTCTTTCGAAGGAAGTCCGTTAAGTTATATTATCGTTACTGTCAATTGTGATGTAATTGTGCAGCACTGACGATTTCCGTACATACGCAATTTTTCATCAAGCGAATTATGACTTCAGATTGTTTCATTGTTGTTTTTTTAATTATTTTCTAGCTCCGCTACTGTCCCCGGCGACGACAATGGATTGGCGAACAGTTGATTTGCTGCCCCCCTGGACGTGCCGCCCGGGTGTAACGCATGCCTTGCAAGCCCGCTTACGGCCTGTCTGAATCCCTTGCCTACAAGTGAAAACCCGTGGTCTCGGGTTCAAATCCCCATAGAGACTAAGATTTTTAAAAATTGTTTTTGATCGTAAGAGTTACGCCAGGGCCGCCGGTTATTCGGATTGAATGTTAAACTGTAGATATCACAAAGTTAAGAGTGCGATCCTAGGCAAATCGTAGGTTGTCTTGCAATGCTGAAGGTGTACACGTTTTTACGTTAT
Organism: Vandiemenella viatica; assembly: GCA_031002005.1. Lineage (NCBI taxonomy): Eukaryota > Metazoa > Arthropoda > Insecta > Orthoptera > Morabidae > Vandiemenella > Vandiemenella viatica. The sequence goes on along the minus strand of JARYHS010012519.1, from coordinate 128,722,666 downwards.
ATTGATCCATCAGGGGTGATTCGTAGTCAGTGTGTGTGTGATCTGCAGTAGTAATACTATAAGTGCGGAAGCAAGTTTCTGTCTTATGTTACGTTTTGCCAACTAAATGCCTACACCGATATTGATGGAATTTGACAAGAAAATCTGTAGGGAGAGCACAGGAAATTTTTTTTTTTGGTATGATTAACAGTCACGAAATTTTGAGAACTTATCGAATAGTGACGGAGAGACGGATGTGTGTGTTAGTCTGTAATGTTACGTCGCTTGCTCAAGCTATGCTTCTCGCGCATTATGTTAGTGTATAATTTTTTAGTAAATTTCGTTTACAGAAAAAACGTATTATTTAGTATAGATGTCGATTTTATCTGTCCTATTACTTTGTGTATTCTTAAATGTTTCTGGCACCAATGTATTTTGCCTTCTTTTTTTAGTTGTCTTGCGGGCGTAAACTGGCCTAAGTTGTAGCTCTAGCAGAGCACGAGCAGCTTAAGTTATTACGGTCATATTATGCTGACTCGGTGTTATTTGGGACCAATCCTTCGCTACCTACAACTTTTTATAATCAATTCTGGCAAAGAAATTCTTAATCCACGCGTACGAAGTCGCGGGTATCAGCTAGTTTTTTTAATAACAAACATACCTTTTTGTTTGATATTTACTCTACGGAACATTCACTTAGTACATTTTAGAATGAGATAACAGGAAATTTTACAAAAAGAAAGTCTACTTCCCGTACGTTTTTACGATGTAAATTGTCGACATTGACTTCTATTCGGTCATGACATGATTTTGTTTTTTTTCCTGTTGTCCTAAATGCGGCGAAATTCAGATTACTACTGTTCGTGTGTCATAGAAATCAACATCCATTTGTCGCACTGCCACTTTCCCAAATTACTAAGAACTATTTCTAAACACGGTACAATGTGCACGACTGGTGAGGTAAGAATGTGCAGCTGGGAGTGAGGAGAACAACATGACATCCTACGTCCTCAATCGGCAACAGATTCATTGATGTCTTTTGAAATGTTAGGAGTTTTAAGACATATTCACATCCTCTCCATACCAGTACTCTATATGATTCCAAGCATTACTTCCCCAGTACGTCGAGAGTAGAACTCGCCACCATACAGCTTCGCGCTCGGTTGCGTCTCAACGTGTGGTCGGATTCGAGGCGACCTAGAGCTGTAGGCAGCTCCTCTCAATCCAGAAACTAGTCGTGACTCTGGCATCTCATTAGCTAGCGATGTTCTCCCTGTGCAAGGCTCAGCCGGGCACGAAACGCCAATTCTTTTAGCGAAATCGTGGCTGCCAGTCTCGTAATGTCATGAGTTCTGTCAACCGCCTAAATCCTCCTCTAACCTTGGCCGACCCATTACCAATTTAGCTCGATTCCAAGAGATGTAGACATTAGAGGCTATACTGCTGTAACTCCACGTTTTTATAAAGTTCTCTCACAAAATTAAATATACATCCAAGTTTTATTTGTTAGTAATCTCTAATATTGTGCGTCATTTCAAAGACGTAAGTTACGAGATACCAAATTAACTATCTGTAATTCTGAAGAAAGAAAGAATGCTCTTTTCAGCGTTGTCTAGTGATGTCACCTGACAATGTCGTAATAGGCGTCGTTCGTGGATACGTGGTTGTTCGCTGAGTTCGTTTTGTTGGAATGAAGGGGAAAATTTCACGTATTTTACTTTATAAGCTTCTCACTTGAAACGATTCATATTTTAATTTCAGATATTTTCCATTGGCGTAAGTACACTGAAGCGCCAAAGAAACTGTTACACCTGCCTAATGTCGTTTAGGGACCCCGCGAACACGCAGAAGTGCCGCAACACGACGTGGCATGGACTCGACTAACGTCGTAAGTAGTGCTGGAGGGAATTGACACCATTTATCCTGCAGAGCTGTCCATAAATCCGTAAGAGTACGAGGGGGTGGAGATCTCTTCTGAACGGCATCCCACATATGCTCAATAATGTTCGTGTCTTGGGAGTTCGGTGACCAGCGAAGGTGTTTAAACTCAGAAGAGTGTTCCTGGAGCCACTCTGTAGCAATTCTTGACGTGTGTGGTGTCGCTTTGTCCTGTTGGAATTGCCCAAGCCCGTCGGAATGCAGAATGGACTTTAATGGATGCAGGTGATCAGCCATGATGCACACGTACGTGTCACCCGTCAGAGTCGTATCTAGACGTATCAGGGGTTCCATGTCACTCCAGCAATCCGCAAGATGCTTGGAATTTGAAGTTAAACATGAAAATTAGTTAGCTCAGTGAATTAAGGATGAGAGCAGTCTTATCTCAGGAGCGCTTAAGGGTTCGCAAGCCTCGTTAAAACCCAATGAACTGTGATCCTATGCGTCGGTACATTACCATAATCGCATCTTCTTGGTGTAGTGTGACAAGCTCAGTGCCACTGCAGCAACGAATTACGGGTTTGTGGACCATCCACATTAACATAACATCTCCCAGTCTATGGCAGATGTATCGCTCAGCTTCCAGCCCTCCAGAGCCAGAAAATATGATCAGACACAATCACTGATCGACGGCTAAGAGCGTGTCGGCTGACACGTCTACACTGTAGCTCGTCTCGGCAGCAAGTGAAGAAGAATATGGCGTCTTCTCTTCTCCTCGAAAAAAGTAGCTTCTCATCTCGGCACATGTAACAAAACCCTTGAATTAACAACTGTGAACCCCTATAAACGTTCACGATTGGTGCATTGATATATGGCCATCATCACGTGTTTCATATCGTAGCTGGTATTTGCTGTCCGCTCGCGCCTATTCTGGTCGACCTTCAAGACACCAGGGCGGGGGTGCGAGGTCGGTGGACCCTCCGACTAACGGTCCGCGCGCGTCCTCTGCTTTGTGAGTTAAGGCGCCTGTCTGCCGGCGAAACTTGCCATTGTCCCGGTCTCTGAGCGTTTAAAATGGCAGTTCCAACTTCCCATATTCAATACATTACTGAATAGCAAGTTTTGCAGAAATTGAAGCACATAATAATAATGACTCTGGCTGCCCGGGTTTAATACACAATTATTTACCTATCAATTATCCCTATTATTTACAATATTTACAATTTAAATAACTGAATATTGCAAAGAAAATCTGAATAATAATTAATTATTTAATAATATTCATTGTGGGTGACTCTGTCATACCACAATGAGAAATTGGAGATTACGATGTTAAAATTATTTTTTGCAAGCACGTTTTCGTAATAAACAACCGCATCTTTTAACCTCAAGTTGGACATTTCACTGTATAATGCATCTTCAGTGGTTTTATCTGCAGCTTCTTATACTTTCGCGATTTCTTGACGAACAGATATTTTAATTTCACAATATTTTAAAAATTCGGATAATATTTCACAGTACAGAACACTCGAATCTCTGCGAAAGTGAAGAGTGAAATATTATCTTTAATTCAATTTTAATTAGCTTTAATATTCATATCATAAACAAAAAATTTAATTAGTATTTAATTGATAATATTTTAGGTCATTAACTTTATGTAAATGTTGTTATAATTTTTAAAACAATTTTTAAAAATCGCGGTTGCATCGAACCCGGATTGCTCTCGTGACAAGCGAAGACGCTACATACTCAGACACTTCGTTGTGCTTACATGGAGAAGGAATCGATCAGTATATCAGATGCGCGCAAAACTTTAGAGCTCTTATTCTCGGAATCCTTTGGTTAGTGCCCCTTACTACTTTACTGGATGGACACCCTTAAGGCATACTAGTAACCTGCGAGGTCTTATCCCGAACTGAATTGCCGAGACCGTAAGGTCCCCTAGTGGTATTCGCTTTCCAACCGGCTGCTTATCCGACGTGACTGTGTGCTGTTAGTCACCAGAGCAGTGATCTGTTGGGTTCGGACGAAGTTTCCCCCATTAAGAGCGAGAGGCAGTGTCGAGGTGGTCGACCCAAGCCACTGGTCGAGAATACCGCCCGCTCACAATAGCCCATTGAACAGTCTCCGCCATTCTTCGCGCACGCCAACTATGCGCCCGGTAGCCCGCCTCATTGTCGGCAGGCCGTTTCAGGTGATAAACTATTTACCTGGACAATGAGACCGCCGTCCGAACCGCCTTCGATAAACGAACGGAAAATAAACTTCCCAAGATTGAGTTTTTTACGCCGTTGCGTTTCTGGCGACGGAGAGAGGCGGCTGCCAGTTACTGCTTAATCATCACCCACAATACTGCTACCGCCACCGCACCTGCAGATTCAATCTCCAGAGCAGGTGCGGTGGGTAATTATAGTCTGAAGCATCCCTATTTTTAAACTCCCACAGTGTGAAATGATGCCACGTCTCGTTAATGACAAATGAAAGTCAGCATTCAAACGTATATCGAATAGTTACATCCTGTTCTGTTACGGTCGTGCTACATGTACAACATGTTATTACCACTTTCAGGCCACAGAATTGTTATTTTGCTGTTTATAATGAAGTCAGAGAAGGCACAGATGCATTCAATTACTACGATTTACTACACTCTTTAACTGAACTACAAATTTACTGGTTTTTTTTGTACGTTTTTAACCTATTGCATTTTGTGTTCGAACTGCTGAAAGAACTTTATGAATTCAAACCTTACATAAAACCATCGTATTTGGCCTTGTGACTCAGAGCAAATCCATCCTTTCTTTATATGAAATAGATAGCGATATACTTACTCTATGAATTCGTTTATCCTATACGAAAGACGTATGCGTCGGAGGTTAGCTAACTAATGTGCATGGAAGGGGAAAGATGACCATGACCACAAGCTGGCACTCGATTTCCTGTATAACGGAGTGGGATAATTTTCTTTTCTAGGTAAGGGTGTCAAGGATTGGAACAAATTACCAAATGAAGTTATGAATAATTGACAAAAACACTTAAGGAATTTAAAATCAAGTAGCTGGGGAGGAGGAATTTAACTCTCAAAATGTATAAGATAATTAAAAAATAAATTGAAAAAGGGGCAATTAAATGACAATGGGAATCACCACCGGAACGTGTGCTCCATCACTATTAAATTAAATT
>JARYHS010012519.1:128666590-128716629 GCA_031002005.1 Vandiemenella viatica | reverse complement strand
TAAGCAATTCATTTTAAGGAAGCTGTGATTTAAACTATAGTGGATTAGGATTAATATTTCTAAGGTTGTTAGCAGTGGAGGATCCAGCATTTTGGTTTGGGAGGGTCTAATGTGGATTTTGGTTTGGGGGGGGGCAGCTTGAGTTCATTTCGTTTGGGGGGGGGGCCATGAGTTGGGTAAGGGTAGGCTTTATAGTACTGCCGCCCATAAAAAATCAGTAGAGCTAACAAAAGAAAAGTCTCCAAATCTCCAAAATTACGATGTCGGAGGTGGATCCAGATACTTTTGGTGGGGGGCTTGAGCCCCCTAGTCCCCCTCCCCCTCTGGATGCTCCACTGGTTGTTAGTATAGATAGATCACTACATACACTTTTCTTCAACTATTCTTGCTGTAGAGGACGGCAAACTCTTGCAAAGGAAAGAACGCGGGTAAAACGAAGTTCACATAAAAATGTTACAAAACACACATAAATAGTTCTTTCCACCATAAGCACTCTACTTGCATGGTTAAAATCTATTGAAATTTCTCTGTAGAATTGTCTGGAGCAGGGGTGCATGCGTCCCGCCTTGAACATTTTTCCGGCCCGTTATATTCATCACACTTTACAAAATATGTTGTTTTATAATGGCCAAAGTAGTGAAAATCAATGTATTAAAAAATACATTATTTGTGCATCCATATATTCAAAAATAAACTGTCGAAATTATAAGTATCATTATTATTATATTATCCATGTTTACACACAAGAATAATGGTAAACACAATAATAATAATTCATTATGTTTCAATTTTTCACTCCAAAAAATGTCTATAGTGGATATAAATCTAATATGGGGTTATATGATTTTATACGCGTCCCACGGAACTTTGATGCTGTTCCAGAGTGGCCCGAAAGACCGTTTGGGTTAGCCACCGTCGGTTTTGAGTATTACGACAGCTTGTCTACATACAGAGCAATCATGTTGTCCACCTGTCAATGAGTAAGAAATGAACCCTTACAATTCTGATTTATTTATTTTCGATGCTGAAGTTATTGTTACATGTTACTGTCCAACGTCACGATTGCCACATTATTTTAGTGGCTTACATAATTCTCGTTTTTAAATGATGCTGTCTCTATATTGGCTTTTGGGAGTAATGTTAGTGAGAAGTCTTCCGTATTACTGCGAACTGCAAGATGCATGTTCCACGAAGAAATGGAGAAGGCAAAATTGTAAAGTTGTAATACTAGAGTTAAAGTAACATTACCGCATCAAATGGGCCTAGCTGTTTTTGTGGTGAACTTGCCAGCTGACAACTAATAGTGTTACTAGCTCCGCGTACCGAAGGTCGCCGGTTCGAGTCCGGCCGAGAGCATGGGTGTTTAGTGTTGTGTCTGTGAATGTCTTGTCCGTGTTGTAGTGTCCTTGTGTCAATACTTGATAGCAACAAATCACATTGAGCTGGCTGTATGGCCCAGTAGCCGAATGCCATTAAAAAAAAAAAAAAAAAAAAAAAAATCCTAATAGTTTTATGCCGTACGTACAGACCATTATCGCTTACGCTGGCAATAATTCCAGAAACATCGCACATTACTACCCTCAGTTTGATGATTCTCTTCATTAACAAATTTATCTTCTTACTGGTTGTTTTAACTTTAATTGTTCTAAATCAATACTTTATAGGATAATGCTAGTGTTTGTAACTTCTAATATATGTATATATGTTTGTTTGAAAGGATTGTTCAATAATTTTTAAAATTTATTTAAGAAATCCATCAATTATTCCAAAACTATAGCAAGCGATGCTGCAAAAAGCAATCCACATTTATCGTCACAGTTTAGTTCAGTATACCTGTAGAAAATCTCCTTGCGGATTTAGTGCATAAGCGATTTTCAAGTAAGTTCTACGCGATAAAGATCTCAACTGATACCCATATCTGGAAAGAGATCAGAGCTGATTTCACAAGAGCGTTACTAATCTCTCAAGGGTAAGTCGCCACATTTTTACTGTCTTGCGGGCAAAAGCGAAAAGAGCATTTCAGGTCGGTATGCATTTGAGAAATCTGAGGATGAAATTAAAGGTAATTGGCTCCGAGAAACTTATTCAGCTGTAGGGAAGGAGTTATCTGTTTAGATCAAATTGTCCTCATGTTTACATCAGCAAAATGATTTAAAAACAGATTGTTTTTAAATGAATACTATAAAAAGTCGTCACCATGGAATAATGAGTTAATAAAAACGATCACAAGCGTGTTTTTTTGTTTTAGTTTGCCTCAGACGAATATGAAAAATTCGAAAAGTACGTGTCTCTCATGCTTACAATAATTTTCCAGAACTTTTGATACCTCTGTTAGACGATTGGGAAGGTAACTTAAAGGGTATTTTTCTTTCGACCAACCGTTGTGGGTGAACGGAATCGCTTTGTCCCCACAATCGGGAGGATGCAGGATCAAATCCCGTTATGGCCACCCAAATTTGGATTTTCCGTGGTATCCTCTAATCACTCCAGGTGGATGTCGGGATGGTTCCTTCAAGAGGTCATTGCTGTTTTCATTTCCGGTACTTACACCCAGTCCTTTCTCGCCTCTCATGACCAGCGATATAGACGAGCGTAAAGCCAAAAACAAAATCTGTAGCATCTTCTACACGGATATACTCGTATTTTTTCGTTAATAAAGCACATCTTGCGGTGAAATTACATTAACAACGATATAATAATAGTGGAATGAAGGGAGCTATTTGTTGGTGATAAAAATGATGTAAAAATATAGTGAAAGGTGCTTCTCATATATTATCCAAATTAGTTTATATTGAAAATCCTATATAAGGGCCTTTGTGTTGAATTTGTTTAAATTATTGAGTGGAATAGTTGGAAAATTAGGAAGGAAAATGAACATATTGTTAACGATTTTAAGGAGTACATATTTGATCTCGTGTCTGACGATACTAAATTCTATGGAATAAGCGAAAAAATTTGATAATTTTGTTGCAGATCTACAAATTTTTATTTGACTCGTCGTATACGGGTAATAAAAGATATAAATGAAGTAAAGCCGACAAAATTACAAGGTTTTCGCCTAACTACGGATGGCAGGTCATAGCGAAATTGTAAAGGTTCTCTTTTTTTTGCCATTTTGGCCACGTAATCCAGGTTGGTAGCCATACCGGCATCTGCAGTGAGTAAATTTCTTTCACTTATTTATAAATGTTTCTCGGGAAAGAAACCGAGTAATATGCACAATATTTCGGTGACATAAATCTCCTTCGCCATCTTCAGGTGCAGTTGTAAGCCTTGAAGTCTGCCTTTAGGTCTGCCTTGAGCGTGTTGTTTGAAAACTGGCATGACAACGACAGACGTTATTATGTTGCCTAGCAGCATCTCAGATGTCATTAGACGCCCGCGGAACACAAAAAGCAGAGCGTTGGTGATGAGTAGGGCCCGGATTTTTCAAAAAAGCATATGCGCATATGCAAATGCATATTTTGAGGGTTAGTGCATATTTTATGGATATGTGCATATTTTAGCTTTTATTTCATCTCATAACTGAATATCCGATACTTCTGAAGAAACTGTAAAGCTTAATGTACCTGTATGTTGGACATCCTTGGCAACCGCAACAAGTAAGTTAAATTCTTGGAGTAAACAGGATTTTTTTTGTACTGGCATTCACATGTAGAGAATTTTCTACCTTATCCAAACTCACACAGTGACATGTTTGGAGGTGCTGCAAATGGAAAATTTGTGTGGCGGCGACCTTCTCTACTGCCCTGAGCGGTAACATTCACGGGAAGGGCGGGTGGGGTCGGCAAAATCAAAGAATAGCTCTATTCTCCCTCAGGCGGCAAATTCTTGTTTGAGGAGACGACAGTCACAAGTATTTACCCCCACTTGGAATATTCGTTATCTACCAGTGTGTTTATTCGTGCGACAACTACCGGGAAGGCCAGCGGTTTTCTTTAATCTTTTCGGGAATATTCCCCTAATTGCGGTACGAGCCAGTTTTCCTGAGAACAGATTCCTGGCTTCCAGACCTGAGGGATTCGTACTTTTAAAGGGACGTGTACATTACTTTCCAAAAACAGTAGCCTCTCAAAGTTTGTGTTGACAGGAGTGTTCGTGTGCTAAGATTAAGTTTCTTTAATCTGACTCCAAAAATGCCTAAAGAAAAATGCACAAGATCAGTTTTAATTAAGCAGTGGATTTCAGGCAACAATGACTATTCTAGTGACGGTGAAGTTGTGTACTGTCAAGTATGTGAGAAGAATATAAAATGTGAGAAAAAATTTCAACTTGAACAGCATTCTAAAACAGCTGTACATCTCAGGTCAAAAGAAAAGAATAGGAACACGCAACAGCTACTTTTAACTCAGGTATCACGGTCTGTTAATACATTCTCTGCTGACCTGTGTAAGGCTTTTGTATGCAGCAATATCCCGCTGCATAAATTGAATAATCCAGATCTACGAGCATTTCTTCAAAAGTATTGTGTTAATCAAAGGATACCGGATGAATCCACCCTCAGGAAAAATTATTTGCTCTCTCTACACGATTCTGTCCTGGATTCAATTCGGTCTGACATAGGAGGGAACTGTGTCTGGATATCGGTAGATGAAACAACCGATTCATGTGGCCGATACGTAGCGAACTTTATAGTGGGCAAACTATGTCAAGAAGAACCCGGAAAACCACATTTACTTTCAACCAAAGTGTTAGAGAAAACCAACCACAGTACAATTGCAAGATTTATAAACGATTCCCTGCGACTTCTGTGGCCTACTGAATCGGAGAGTGATTGTTACAAGGTGCGTGTTTTAATCACAGACGCAGCTTCATATATGTTAAAAGCTGGTCAGTCGCTTCGAGTGTTTTTCCCCAATCTGATCCATGTTACATGTTTGGCGCATGGATTACATCGCATTGCAGAAGAGATACGTTCTCTATTTCCTTCAGTTAACAAAGTAATTTCAAGTGGAAAAAAAGTGTTCCTAAAAGCACCAGCGCGTGTACAGTTTTATAAGGATCGTCTGCCTGAGGTTCCTCTTCCACCGGAACCTGTTCTCACTAGATGGGGAACTTGGTTGTCTGCAGTGCTGTTCTACCAGGAGAACTTTCATCAAGTGAAAGATGTGGTTACAAGTATTGGTCATGACGATCGTGCTGCGTGTGTTCGTGAAGCAAAGTGCGCATTTGATTGTGATACTGTATATCGAGATATCAATTTCATCCATGTACACTATTCGTCACTTTCTAATGCTATTAAGGGTCTAGAAACTAGCGGTGCACCCCTTCACGAGTCTATTCAGTTGCTTCACAAAACAATTTCTTCTTTAAATGCCGTCCCTGGTGAAATTGGAGAAAAAGTTAAATCTAAACTCAGAAGGTTGTTAGACTCAAACCCAAGTCTGCAAAAGATTCAATCAATTAATACGTATTTAAGTGGAACCACACAATCTTTGCCAGATGAATGTTCCGAACAGTCAGCACCATCGTACAAGTATTGCCCAATAACGTCCGTTGACGTGGAACGATCATTTTCGGCTTATAAACTAATTTTGTCTGACAACAGAAAATCTTTGACCCCTGAAAACATTGAAAAACTGTTGGTAACATATTGTGATTCATCATTTTGTAAGGAATGAAACGTGTATATCAGTGAGTTGACATAAAATAAATCATTTGATAACTGTATATTCTTTAATAGTTAGTCCATGTTCGTTAATTGTTAGTGTATATTCGTTAATTGTTAGTGTAGATTCGTTAATTGTTAGTGCATATTCTTTAATTGTTAGTGCATATTTTAGGACTTTTTTGTGCATATTTGCATGCATATATTAGATGTTTTACGTGCATATATATCCGGGCCCTAGTGATGAGCAGCCTCAATAACAGGAATCCATGCATCACTTATCTGGAACCCACAATCCCTGTTAACCAAATCAGACGCGAGGCGAATTTCAAACGCTTCTTTAATGACGCTGTCCCAGAAGCCTTTCGCATGTGTCAGCACCTTAGTCGCTTCGAAATCGAATCCAGACTTGAAGGCTTACAACTGCACCTGAAGATGGCGACGGAGCTTTTTTGTCGCCGAAATATTGTGCATCAATAATAATATTAATCGGTTTGTTTCCCGAGAAACATTTATAAATAAACAACGCCGAGAAAAATTGCATTTATTTATACTTTCACTTAGATCCGCTGAGGACCAAACGTTTTCGTGATAAAAAGAGTCTAAACCCGTTATATCTGATTAATGACGTTGTAACAGCCATAAAATTTCAACAACGTAAATTTATGTTCCAAAATTCTCATTTACTATTTCCTATTTCTTGATGCAAGTTTCAAAATACATATGACTTGGGATTTAAATTATAATTCATTATATATGCAAAAGGCAACTTAAATATGTAATTAATTTAATTATATTTCTCTTTAATGTGCCTCCATTCCAGTGAACTACCTCCAGCTTTCCGGTGTCTAACGTATTCCTTGCACGAAAAAAAATAAATATTTCTGAGGTCGATTTTTTATTTCGTTGAGAAGTCACTTCGTACAACATATCCTCAGCCTTTTATACGTGGCTATGACTGACATATTATCTCACAGTTAACACTCTCTTTCATAAATATCTGATTTTGTGATCGTTGCTATATACTGTATAGGAAGTTTCTTAGTACATCCGTTGCGTATATCCATACTACTCGCATTATAAACTGTCAGTTGGCTGCGCCACTATGTCTCTTTGTTCATGATCACGCAAAAATGTACGGAACCGACTTGAATGTGGTTTTCACATTTAGAAAACAAAACATGGTCTTGCTTAAAATCATCTGGTGACCGGTAAACGGAGCAAAAAATAATAATTCATCCGTACCTACAACAGCTAAGTGCCAGAGATAACATAACATTAAATCTCAGATTAACACTCTTTTAAGAGATACCCACCAAAGATCATGCTAGGGCTGGTCAAAATGAAAAGCTATATCGATAAACATCGTATCAATATTTACAAACAGTATCGATATGTGTCGAAAAAAAATCGATAAGTCCAGACAACGATTTTTTGCCTAAACCCTGTAATTACCTAAAAATATTCCCAAAATATATCCAAACATTTAAGAAATTTTGGAAAATGAAAGACACATGCAGAAATTACGGAAAATTTTATTAATTTATTTATTTTCACAACCTATCAAACCAGTATTCTTCTAATGTAGACTTCAAAAGAACTGTTTTGTATGTTCCCCCGCCAGTCTACCCCTGTTGTCCAGTACGGCTAAGTTAACTGCAGAAGCAACTCTATCGGACGACACAGAAGAGGCTTCGCATATCACATCTTTATACATTACTGATAACATCACTAAAAGAACAGTTGAAAAAATAAGCTGTTAATTTACGCAACCCTCAACGTAGCAACACGGATGCTTAATCAATATTCTTCAAGTATAAAAATAATCCAACCATTAACATTCAAATAAGTTGACAATAAAATAAAGTTAACGTAAACCTGTTAAAAATTAACAGCTTTTTTCAACCTCTTGATTGTTGATGAAAAGCTGTTAAATTACGAAGAATTCACTTACTAAGACTCGTTCATAATATGGGGTATGTACGTGTATTTACCTAATATGAGTATATGTAGCGTATTAAATATGATACTGAATTGCGTTCGTACAAAAAATATCAAATTTGTATCAAAAATTGATACTCCAAATAAAATATGGATTTTTGATATATCGGGAATAAAAATAAGGAACGTAAATATTGATTATTTTATGAAAAATATTGATATTTGGATACATCGATATTCTTAGCCTAAGCCTAGTTCACACTATAATACAAATATACACCCCATCCTTTGGGTTCTGTTAATATTGTCTTTAGTTATTTATTTATTAAATTTTCTGAAATTTAATGTATTAGAATTGACGGAAAACATTGATCAAACGACTACATCATAGATTAAAAGTCCAGAAGTGTAACGAAATTATGGAATTTAATATACGGTTAAGGTAACAAGGATACTGCATTACAAACGTTTACACTTTGCGGTCGTAGCACGTGAAAATGCTAGTTTACTTCCAAGAAACCAACTTATGGCCGAAGAAAGAAACTTTGTCCAATTTATATTACTACCTGGGGTATGTCTTTCTTGTAGGCTTCTTTACAAGTTTGTTAATTAATTTTTTTTAACTACTTTACGTCTCTCAACAGCGAGGTCTATAGAGACGGGAAAGGATGGGGGCAAGGAATGGGAAGGAATTCGGCCATGGCCTTTTTAAGGAAGCATCCCGGCATTTGCCTGGAGTGATTTGGGAAACCATTGAAAACGGGGATTTGAACCGCCGTCCTCGCGAATGCGAGGCCAGAACGCTATCCGTTACACCACCACGCTCGGTGTTAATTAATTGATTTATCTTAATAAGCCTTGTTCCCCTAAACGATTGTGTGCCATTTGCTAATATTTTCGCGGGCCTGATGCTTAGCAGGTCGCTTGTGCGTTGCTGTCAGTCAAGTTTCGCAAACTGTGCGGTGCCCGAGGGGCCGCGCAAGGTGTTTGGTGACGCAACTGGTGCTCAGTGGAGCGTGGCAGCCAGTCAGCTGGTGCATGGAGATGCTAGCAGGTGCCGGCCACCTTACACAACCGCCTCCATCACTTCATTCAGTAGCCTGAATTACAGCACGGCTTAGCAATAAATATTTTTCGCAATATTTAATGTCTCGTATCTGTGGTCAGAACGACGGCTGTCAATAATTTCTGAAGTTGGCCACCAGCAGTTTTGAAATTAAATTAGCCCGTCAATAAAACAGCAGATTGTTCGTAAGTATGGTATCGCCATTTAGGACTGCGGCTTGTCACGTTGAGTGACGTATTGGGAGAATGTTGGGTACAGTTTCAGCTGATTATGTGGCTAACGTACAATGTGGGCAGTTAAGCCTTGGTATCGGACTGGAAGGAAATTTTTGCATTATGCGCACGTTCTCTTTACTGTTTAACAGGAGGAAAATAAAGATCTGAGAGTACCTTCATAATATTATGAAGTGATTAGTAATTCAGGTAAATAGTTCTTCTAATTGTGGACAGAAGCTTAAGGTGCTTTAACACCGGACACGTCAAGCTCCTTCCGTGACATTAAACGCGTCTAGCTAAATCTGCAGTAAAATCCAGCATGCATGCCTCCCTTTGTTCACCCACATGGACTGAGGAGAGTGGTGTGTGAGCGGCAACGCTCCGGCCTCGCAATCGGCAGGACGCTGGTTCGTGTCTCCATCCGGTCATCCAGATTTGGGTTTTCCATGGTTTCCCCAAATCACTTCGGACGAATGACAGGATTGTTCCTTCAAAATACCATGTCCAAATTTCTTCCTCTTTCCTTGCCCTCAGTTCTTTCCTCCCACTAATGACCTCGACCCTGACGAGGCGTAAAACCATTAAAATGTGGAAGGGAACCAAACGTTCTCTTGGTTTTGTTGCGTACAGTCCAGTCTCGTTGTTACCTACATGGTGTATAGTGTGTGTTTGCGTTTTTTTTTTTTTTTTTTGTTAATGTTATTATTTCCTAACCATCTAAAACTGGATGTTGAAAAATTAATCGTTCCTGTTGTTATAAATTAGGAAATTAGATTCAAATGGTAACTTGAGTTTTAAAACGAAAGTAGTTCAGCTCCTTCTGCGGAAACTGCAACCAATCGCACATCCTTCGCCTTCTGTGGAATCATTTCATTTTTCAAATTGTGATCAACGCTCAGATAACCGAGTTTCACAACACATCAATTCCGCCTCAGTTTTATTTCCACAAGATATTAGTAATAATTTTTTGCTTTTTACCATTGTTTGTACATATGTGTTGTAATAAATCAAAATTTGCAGCAAAACTATTATTTGTGTTCACTTACCTTAAAAATATTGATACCCGATGCCCTGAATGTATGGCTTTACCATAATTGGTGTGTTACTTAACAATTTCCTCTCAAACGAAGTCGTTCAGTTTCACAAAATTTTCATATTTCATTCGGAATAAAGTTTTAAAATTTAAGCCAATCGTTCATAAAGCCCATAAGCAAAATAATAAACGGGTCAACCCACAATCGATAACTCGCTTTATTTTAATTTTATTTTTTTCGGAGGACTATGCGGCTTGTAAACTATAAATTTATGGAGGTCAACCTTCATTTGAGAGGCAGAAATAAAAACTGAGTTTTCTGCAGCCTCCTTCTTTTTTTCCGGCAACTTGAGGGGCTGTTAAGGGTTGGGAATGAAACGACAAGACTTTACTGAATGGGCTTGCTCTTAAAGCACCTAGTCGTAGGTTTATTGACTTGTAGAGACTGGATCAGTGAGAAACCATACTTAAATGACGTAAACGTGTAAGTACAGGGTGTTTCAAAAAGGACTTTACAACTTTGAAAATTCATATAAATTTTATGAAACAAGATACAGAGCTGGTTTTGGTGTTGTTTTAAAGGAAAACACTTCAACTTTTTTACCTTAAACTAAAGATGTTCTGTGTGGCTTCCGTTGGTTATTCTGCAGACATCCCATCGGTAATCGATTTCTTCCCAGACTCGCACTAGCATTTCAGGAGTAACTTGCTCAGCAGTAGCGTAAATTCTTGCTCTAAGTTCAGGTAGAGTGGCCGGCAAAGGAGGTACGGACACCATATCTTTTATGAAACCCCAGAAGAAAAAATCTAGCGGTGTCAGGTCTGGGGAACGGGGGGGGCGGGCATGCAATTGGCGCATCACGGCCAATCCATTGACCTGGAAAACGGTCATTGAGAAAATCCCGGACGTCAGTCAGATAGTGTGGTGGTACTCCATTTTGCATAAAGAAAACATTTCATTCTCGGTCATCCTCATCGATCTGTGGTATCAAAAATTGTTGCAACGTATAAAGGTACACTATCCCGTTGATGGTTCTCTCTTGGATTAGGCACTAGCGGACTACACTAGTCAAAACTTGAAGTGTTTTCCTTTAAAACAACACCAAAACCAGCTCTGTACCTTGTTTCATAAAATTTATATGAATTTTCAAAGTTGTAAAGTCCTTTTGAAACACCCTGTATAAAAATATCATAATTCCAGCTTTCGACAAGTGGTCCCGAGCGAATAAAGTTTATTTTATAAGTCACTACATGGCCCATTTGCTCCATGTGGGAGTAATTGGAACATCTCAACCTTACACATTTTTACATGTTATATTCCTATAGCAGGTGAATAAGATTATACAGTACGAAGTATTTGGATGCCTATGATGCCGAAACGTTCCTCAGTTGTGATCAATGTTAATGAATAGCAGCTTTGAGCTTCCAATGGGGACGATGAAGTCGGAAATCTACTCTGTGTCATTTAACGTAAGTTCGTGGTATCGCCGGGTCCCACATTCTTTCTTTCTCAGTCTTAATTCAAACTCGTTTTTTATGACACATTGTGATTAAACTTATCTACACCGATTTATTGCACTAGATATTTCGAGGAAAGGAACGGACCTCCCGTGCTCCAACGCTAGGGCCTGGCATTTGGCAGTACTAGGATTCGATAACATAATCCAGATTTCGGTTTTAATAGTTTTCCCTAAATCACTCCAGCCAAATTAAGGAATGAGTCCTTCAAAATTGACATGGCCGATTTGCTTCCAGATATTTCCCCATCCTCCCTCACTTTTTAATGACCTCGGTGAGGCCTAGAGACCAGAGAAAAAGGAGAACCATATCTCTGAGCATCTCAAGCTCATTGAACAATAGAACGAGACAGCGAACATATAGTTTCTTCTGTGTCATACAGTGTGTTTGATCGCTAGGTCCATCCACCGAGTAACAGAGTTTCTATGACTAGTGTGACTTTAACTTAAAAGGGCATATATCGTCGCCATTTTGAGCGAATTTTCTAGGAAGAATTTTGATACCATCGCAGCATTCGCATAAGAAATTACGTAAAATCGTCTCAAAGTCATAACTGAATACAACGTACCTGTACACTGAACATACCAGTATGGCAGAGCTTTAAAGAGCCCTAACAAATAAGCCAAATGAGGTGGGAAGAATGTAGTAATCTTGGGAGAAAACTGCGTGATTTGATTGAAAATTTCGTACAGTTTTGGCAAATAAATAATGGTGACTACCGAGCTTGGAGATTCTCTACTTTTTCGTCTTTAATAACTTCTGATGTCAACGCTTGTATGGTCGTAATTACTTAGTGAATGGGTTTTATCGTCTGCGTAATCAGCCCCTATCTTAACCGTCTTAACCCAATTTGGTAATCCTACCGTCTATAGGGGACCTGCAGTTTAATCTGGAATCAGAATAACGAAAGTGTTCTGGCGTACTTCACATTACATAACAAGCTGTGCCAGATGTGAAGATGGGGTTAAGGACCTTTGGAAATTTCCGACGAAACAGGTATTCGAACTGAAGACTTTTTGATCTCTGGTTAGACACCTTAACCACAGACCCAACAGACCGCTCAGAAAGTGTGATAAAAATTCAGGAACTGCGTTTTAGTGAGCAGTGAGTGTGTTTTGTTCTTCTCAGCTACGCCCACAGGCGACACGCCAGAGCGTAACAGGTGACACCTAGGTGGCAAAAAGTAACACCAGAAAAAACAACTCTAGTTAACACTGCGGTGACTAGGCGCAAGGCGCTCACACTTTCTCCGGTAATGTTAAGTTGATTGACAGAGCATGGTCGATTGCCATTTTGTGTCACTAATCTCTCGACTACTTTGACGCAATACTCTCCATATTTATCATTCTCAGCTAACATATTTATCTCCAGAAAGCCACTAAAGCTCTCTGTGACCAACGTATAAATTGTTATTGTTATTGTGTGCAAACTGCTCTCCGTTACATTTTGTTCTCATGTTACATGTATGTAAAAATGGTCAATATCTGACGAAAGTAAAAATCATAATCTAGGCAACACGCGGCTTTGCAAAGAGCGGAAAATATTAGTTCAAGCAGTCAGTTAGCTTTGATTGACAAACTCACTGTTCGAGAAAACTACTCGACATGGAGATTTTCTGTAAAAAGTTATCTGGAACTCAAAGAATTATGAAACTGTATAGAAAATGTGAGTGATGATCACGTCGATCCCAGACGCTATTTAAACGTCAAATCAAAAATTATTCTGCTAGTAGATTCCATCAATTACGTCCACATTCAATAAGCCAAGACAGGGAAAGAAGTTTGGGACAACTCAGCAAAAGCCTTCGATGATTCTGGAATAACACGTCATGAAGGCTCACTTCGTGATCTGTGCACAACAACTCTAGTGAGATGTCAAAACGTAGAAGAGTATGTTAGCAAAATAATGACCACAGCACCCAAGTTCCGAAATATTGGATTTAAAGTAGACGACGAGTGGCTTGGAATTCTGCTTCCCTCCCGTCTACCAGATGCATACAAACCGATGATACTTGCCATCGAAAGTTCCGGTATGAAAATAAATGCTGATTCTGTAAAAGCTAAAATTTTACAAAATGTAAAAACAGGTAATGGTGACATACCAGTTTTTGCCGTTAATTGTAAAAACGACAAAGGCTTCAAGAAACAATTTCAAAAGGGTCCTCGTAGCTACACTTGTAATAAGCATGGCTACTCTAGTGCACATTGAAAGTCTAAAGCAAGGAAGAAACACAAAGTTGAAAATCAGGAATGCTGCTGCATTCATAGCTTCAGTGAGTAACAGTGATTCCTGGTATATAGACTCCGGTGTTTCAATGCACATGACCATGCACGGAAATAAATTGCAAGAAGAAACAGTACCACTCGTTAACTCAGTTAATATAGCAAATGAATGTTTTTCAGTAAAAAGCTCAGGTGAGCTGAATTTGAATGTGTGCGACGCTAATGGTCAATGTAAGGAAATTTTGTTACAAAATATCCTGTATGTGCCAGAGTTGTCAACAAATCTACTGCCTGTCAGCCAGATAATTAAAAATTGTGGTCAAGTGATATCCAACTGCAACGGCTTTATAATAATGAACAGTAATAATTAAATAGTTAGGACAGCCAGTTTAATCAACAATATGTATAGATCAAATGTATATAATCATCAAGCATACATATCTGATGTTGATGAGCAATACATTTTCCTATGACACCAATGAATGGATCATTTGAACTTTAATGACCTGTAGAAAATCGTGGAGAATGCATAAGGTGTAAAATTGTTCAAAAAAGCAGACAAATTAGTTTGTACAACTTAGAACGAAAGCAAAACAGGTTACTTTTAAAATGCAATGCATCTAAAACTAAAAAGGTAATCCATGTCATTAGGAAATTCTAATGACATAAATTGATGACTGTTCAAAAAAGATATTTGTTTATTTTCTTCATAAAATGTCAGAAGTTTTGGAAAAATACAAACATTTTAAAATGCAAGTTGAAAAACAATTAGAATGAAACATAAAATGTTTACGCTCAGACAATGGGCTTGAATATGTTAACAACAACTTTTCTGAGTTCTTACAAGGTGCTGGAATAATCCACCAAACAACCACACCATACATTCCAAACAAAATGGTGCTGCTGAACGAATGAACCGAACATTAGTGGAAAAAGCAAACTGTTTGTTAATCAATGCTAATCTTCCTAAGCTATATTTTCGTGTTAAATACGTGTTTAGAGCATATTTAACACCCATAAAACCCAACACTCTGAAATCATAATAATAAATTTAAAAATGTGAAAAAAAGCTTCCAAATGGGTTAGCTAGTTTTAACGTGATGCTGCTTCAAATCCCAATTGAAATGATCTAGATGGTGAGTAGTTTCTGTCAGTTACTCAGTGGGTGCCTGCAGAGACAAACAGCACCCACGGCATTTTCAAATGCCACGCCCTTTTAATGACATTTAGGACTCATGAATGTTGCACTATATGGAACTAAAACTTGGGCATTAACCAGATCAAAACGATAATAGTGCCATTTGAGACGTGTGCTAGGAGATTTTTAGAGGTGATAAGATAATCAAAAAGAATTTTACAAAGGAGACGTTAAGATGTCACTAAATTCTGAATAAATTAGTGAAGAAGTGGCAATTATTAGAAACCGTACAAGAGGAGGAAGAAGTAACTTATAGGTCATTGCTTAAGAGAATGGTGCTTGCTGTTACTCGTTCCGCGGGAAAGGTTGATGATAAAAGAATCTAGAGGTTAACAAATTTTTAATAATTCGAAGACTGTACCGGTGGAAATACGTTTAACATTATTAGATAGCTACTTTTATCTATTACAAACTGAGTCACTGCTTAAGTAAACAAGTATTGGAGCAAATAGGAAAACTTACCGTCAAGGGCGAAATTAGTCTGATAGTATGTTGCTCCGTTTTACAGAAGTGATCAAAATTAATATTCTTCTGGTTACTCATTGTATCAAAAATAATAAGTTATGTCTCAAACCTTTTTATTATATTTCACAAGCTCTTATTTGAACCTAATCAATATCTGTAAGCGGTAACTAAAATACAAATCTCGAATTTTCGAACAAATTATAGGAAGAATTCTTTTTTATATATAAAAAAAAGCGGAGTTAAAGTATTTTGACGGTATCTGAATCACGAAACTATACCGAAATAATCACTGAATTTTTTAGTTAAATTTTTCATTTCTTCTAATAACTTTAATACTTCCTGTTTGATTTTCAAAATTATTAATAATTAGTTAATTGTTGACGAGACTCGTGCTGATAGGAAATTATTTTTACGAGTAGCTGAACTACTGATTTTGAAGACCATTCGACGACCCTACGTCATCATTGTCAGAACCAACAGAAAGGTGCATTCTTAGCATTCTGATTGCCTGAGTATCTCCACGAATCACTTTTGTCTCTCGCATTCGGGAAGACGCGGGTTCGAATCTTCGTACGGCCATCCAGATTTCAGTTTTCCACGGTTTCCAGAAATCACTCCAGGCTAATGCCATGATGGTTCCTCCAAAATCCATGATCAATTTCTTCTTGTTCCTTGCACACAGACCTCTCCTTCCTCTAATGACCTCAACGTCAGTGTAAAAAAGCCATAACAAAAAAAAGAAAGCTTTTGTCTAACTGTTGATTACGTGTAATAAACCACTGCGACTGAATTTTTACAACACTGTATTCTAGCCAATCCACTCCTGTCAGTGTTCGTATGGCATCTTTAAATAACGTCTGTTATATGTTGCATATTATTTTTACAGTTAATTTATTGATAATAAGGTGCTTGGCAAAAAGTAATCATGGTAAACGCTTAGTGGAATATTGTCAACTGTACTGATTGTTCGATGGCACGAGTGCTGCTATTCCCCAGATTGGTGTAGCGTTCAGAATGGATGAAGACATCGTGACGATGAACAGTGACTCGAATCTTCCAGCACACGCAGAAAACTGTAAGTCAGGTTTTAGAGTAACTTAACGAATACATTCATTTCATCCCGGAGTTCAATGTATGAATCTGTGATTATTTAGGGGTGAAAGACCCCGTGTTCCAGGAAGCTATTACTGAAGATTGACAGTTCTATATTAACCGTTCTCCTCCGTCAACATAACGTGGAAAATATGTTTAATAGGCTAAGGATGGATAACTGATGCAAAATAAATTATTACTTCAATTTCCTCTCAGGAGTTCAATAATTAGCATTTAAATTAATACTGACATCAAAGATCTATGAGTCACGTAATTCATCTAAGTAATTCGTAGCATTACTTTTAGTCGATACTCTTGAAGCGGTATCTGTTCGAGACACTTCATATTTATAAATAAACCATTACCATTGCAAATGATTCGGCGTGGAATTACACAGTGACTAGATAATGCGGGTGACGTAGCAAAATGATGTTTACGAATTATGCTGATGCAACTTCGTAAAAACGAACAGTGGGGTTAATGAAGCGTTCCGCTCGCGGAAGCTTTATATTTTACTAGCAAGCGTTGGTCGGTGTGAGCAGCGGAGACTATTTTCGCAGTGCAGTGTAGTGCAGGTGTTTGGAGATGGGAAAGGAGATAAGTGGACCGCATTCCTTCAGTGGGGACAGTCTGCCCGTGCCAGGGTTGCGAGGAGTACAGAGCGTGTGTGTCCGTGTATGCTTATAACACTATTATTTGAAAATAAGTTCAGACAAGTTTTGTTTTTCTTGTTTCACGCTAAAACCCTCGTTTTGAGAAGAAGATTGCAGCTGGCCAGTGAGATGCCGTTCGAAAGGATAATCATCGAATGTGTTCCAAAGCAAGTGCTCGTCTAGTGTGAACACAGTGCGACGATTGAATTTTGTTTTGTGTGTGTTGTGCACAGAAATTCCAGAAGAACGGACAGCGCTGACTACAATAAAAACATCACCTAGATGGTAATTACACAATTTTTATTCCGCCAGAACAAACCGAGTCAAAGTGCGGCGCATTGTACCCGAAAGCGAAAACCTGTAGAGAATTGTGTTCTCTGATTTTATTTTGAGTTAATCGGACTTCTGTTCATGATCTATCATTTCAGTGCTTACTAAATCAATTTTTTATTTTATAGATTTAATTTTCTTGTCATATGTGTCATCTTTCCTTATGTTGATAACAATAAATGCAAGTGTCAGTATATAAAATCATATATATTATTTCTATAAGGTATTTTTTTGTCACAAGCGTGTATCTTCCTTCATACTTAACCGAAATCAATGAATGAGGTGTCATTTTAAAGCTTATGGTCACCACTTTGGTCGTATCATATTTTAAGAAATGAAGTTTTCGGAATTCGACCCTTAAAGGGCGAAAATGTCAATATATCTAAAATGCTGTTTTCTGTGTTACAAATCATTTATCTCCCTGGATACCTATCTGAAATCGTTTAATGAAGTATCATTTTAAAGATTAAGATCTCCGCTTTAGTGACGTCATATATTAAGACATAAATTTTTCGGAATTCGACCCTTAAAGGGCAAAAGGATCAAAATTTCTGCAATTCGTTTTTGTGTCACGAGCGATTTATCTCCCTTAATATCTAACAGATATAGATAAATGAGGTATCATATTAAAGAATAAGGTCTCCGCCATGGTAACATTATATTTTAAGAAAGGAGTTTTTCGTAATTCGACACTTAAAGGGCAAAAATGTTAATTTTTCTGAAATGCGTTTTTTGTATTAATATATTTATGTCTTTCGAGCCTTTTATCTCCCTGGATTTGTAACCAAAATCGATAAATAAAGTAGGATTATGAGGAGTAATGACTCAGCTTTGGTGACATCATATTCAACCTCACTTTTCATCACATTTTTTCGCGAAATTTTCGCACGGGTCGTCTAGTTAATGTAAATTTCCTTATAATGAAACAAACAACTACATTTCTAAATGTTTATTGAAAATTCTGGAAGGACACCTTCCATGGCGCCCAGGCAAAAATTGAACAAGATATTTTATATACAAAATTTTCATGATAGAGAGTAATAGTAACTGGTGGCAATCATTACTCCCGGGTACACTACACTCTTTGCACACCAAAAAAATTTGTAACGGTAGAAGGTTTTCAGACACAATTGGCTCCCAGATATCAATTTGCAAAAGCGAAAGGTCGAATCGTGCGAACAACGTTGAAAGGAACACTTGCCAGTCCGTTACGCTCTTGTAGCACCGCATCAGCCCTCCTCGTGGGAGGCGAGAGGATGAACTCTGCGTTTGACAGGTTGAAGGCGAAATTACAGCCACTCTCTCGTAGACCACGTCACGATCTGTAGATCCGGCGAAAAACGTCCGTCAGTCGATTTCCGCTTGAGAGATCAAGAGCTCCGACAAGAAATGCGTGTAATAAAATAATATCTGTACAACGAGCCGAGGTGTTAAAACGGCGAATTAAATCGCAGTATCCTATGAGTCATGTGGGCGATATCGAAATGTCAGTTGTGTGGGCGGTGGAACACAATAAGTACTTGTCTGTGTGACATGGCTCCGACCCAAAGGTCAAGTTCCAGGCACAGTGAGACCTTGTAGGGTCCCCCGGCACGTGACTGAATGTGGCAGATCTGATACCAGTTTATGGGCTACGTGAGACATGTCTACTGGCTTCCAATACTCCGCAGCCAGTCACGGCGATGTCTCGGTCCACTTCTTGGTAGAGGTCACTGTTACAACGTCAAGCGGACACTGTGCCTAAAACTTGTATTCATATATCACCTTCCACCTTAAATGAGGATTATGTATTTTCACAAAAAGTTTCGTAATGAGACTCAATAACTTCCCTCTGTGACATAAATTATAAATCACCAAAGTTACTTTTTGCAAACATATAATTTTTTTAATGTCACTACTGACTACAGACAACTCAATTAAGCCATATTCTTCACACGAATCCCCTTGGTAACTTATTCCTTTCGTTGCCTTCCTCGCCAACAAAGTTAAACCTTCCAGCCTCGTTTTGCCAGAAATCAGGTACTGATTTATTATTTGATCCTCTCTTCACCACCACTTGCTGGTTGTGAATTATTCCCCTAATCCCTTCCCAGAGCAGATCACCAACGTACTGCTTATAAGATTATATTCCCTCTTTTTTTTCCTTCACTCACTTTCTATTGACAAGGCTTCTCAAATTAGCCCTTTTATAGTATTCACAGTTCAAGGAGAAAAAAATCAGTATGTTACGATTTACTGTAGATATTGTCCTATTATCAGAACAGACAGAAGATCTTTACTGAATGGAATTAACAAAATACTGATGGAAAATTTTGGGTTAAATATAAACCAAAGCAAAAGGACAAAAGTGATTAAATGTAGAAGAAATTCAATTATAGTAGAATAAATATAAAAATATGATCGGATGCAATAGGAGAAGTAAGTGAATTCCGCTACCTCCCTTGCTCCCTTACTTTTCAAACTCTTGTATTTGTACCATAACATCCACTCATGTTATAGTCTGATCAAATTTTTTGGTCCAGGTTTTTTACTTTCCTGGTACATTCCCTTACTGCCGATTTCGATGGATGCAATGTTTTGAAACCTTTCTCTTCATTTCCCCAAGGTCCTCTACCTACTTCGAGTTATTGTTTATGATAAGCCTCCCTCCGAAAACAATTTCCCTTCCATAGTATAAACGTACAAATCTCATATTTTGTTACATGTGTGGCTATCATATTAAATCTTCTTCTCGCATATCTTCATCTCGTGGGGCCCGGATTTACTGTTCAGTTCCCTTTGTAGCTGATCAATAAAACTCTCCAAATGTACTAAAATGACCTCATCTATAAACAAACTTCTGACTAAGTCAACAGCAGAAATATCTGTTAGTATTACGAACTGCAGTGAAACCGCCACACAACATTGTGCCACTCATTTTCTCACTTCAACCTCTTCAATACCACGTATTAAACTCTGACTCAATGCTTCGCATCTCTTAACAGTGCTTCCGCCAGGTAATAAACATCCTGAGACACCCAGTGATTTTAACCTTACTGACGCTATTGTAACTGTCTCGGCATCCATCCCCTGTCTATTTTATCTCAAATGATTTGCAGATAACTCACGAACAGATATTTTCATACACAATCACTGCCAAGCAAATTATGAGAGCCACAGATCCCGCCAATCATTTGTTCAATTAATTTTGTATTGATAATGAGTACTGCAATATTGCAATTATTTAAAATTGTATCAGAAGTTGGGTAGCGTAGGTCGTTAGCTTTAAGTTAGCAACAGTATCATTGTTTGTTAAGAAAAGTAGTGCATGGAAGGAAAAAGATGACCATGACCACAAGCTGGCACTCGATTTCAGGCACAAGGGTGTGGGAAGATTCTCTTTATTAGGTAAGGGTGTCAGGGATTGGAATAATTTACCAAGAGAAATGATGAATAATTTACCGAAAACGTTGAAAGAATTTAAAGATAAAATTTGTAGACAGAAAATGTAGGTGGGTGCAGGATAGGGGAAAGATGGGGGTGTAGGGAAATTGCCATCGGAGCCTGTGCTCCATTGCAATTAAATTAAATTAAAAAAAAGAGTGTAGAGCATGAAGGAGGAATAAACCTAGATTTTAACTGTATTTTAACTGATCTTCTTTACATACACAATACAACTTTTCTGTTAGGTTTGTGGTTTAGTCCTACATTTTTCAGTGCATATAGCAACAACACGTGCGTGCAGAAATTACATGCTACGCCTGCATCGCGTATCGTTGTGTTTAGCTGTTTTGAATATTAGACTTACATCATATTAGTTTCTCGCGGAAGACCTACTAAATGATCAAAGGCTTTCTCCAACGGATTCCCCCCATATGTCTACAGAATATAATCTGAACCAATTCCAAGTGAAAATTTTACTAATATAAGACTATATAAAAAATAACGTTTATTGCAGAGAGTACATTTTTGCTAAGCCTTGTTATGACGCAAAAGGTTCATTGTTGGACTATGAAACTTACAAGACGAACAGTTCAAATCTGACCCTACCATACTAAATTATATCTTATGTTGGCTTGCTATAAAAGATCATATTTCAGAATATACCTGTGTTTGCGTAATTACTCTCCTACTGACGTCAAAGAGGACGGGATGTAAGCTCACAACTAAGTCTGAAAAACTTTCTGGGGTTTCATAAAAGATTAAATATCAAGCGAAAAATCTCTGACATCGATTTACTTCAAGCATAATTTTCAGTACAGTGATAAATTATGGAAATCAAGCTTTGCTCATGAAACACAAAAATTTCAACTTAAAATCAGTATCCAGAAAATAAGTTATTAGAAATGTATGTATACATAAGTATCTTGATTTCTATGTTTTACTCAACATGATATGAACACATTTAAGATATTGTTGTTCACATCACAGAGTACGCCTTGAAAGCGTTAACCCGGCAACACTCTGCTGTCACATTGGCGGTCTACAATTAGCAACGCGTGTCTTAAAATGTTAAATTCGTTTTATTCAAAAGCCAAGAAAGTGAAAGCTTTGGAAAGTTTTATCCATGTGTTCCTATGGCTCAAAGTAGGTTTTCTATTCTTGTAATATGAAAGTTTTATCCATGTGTTCCTATGGCTCAAAGTAGGTTTTCTATTCTTGTAATAACTGTTGAAACATATTTACACATCTGCATCGAATTATCGAGATAACAAATAAAATTAAGCCCAAGGATAATAGATCAGGTTTTAATTTTTGTAAAAGAATCAATCGTAAGGATACTTAAAAATTCAGTTTTATATACAGTACTTCTGATTTATCGTACTGATTGCGTGTCTTTTACATTTCCTGTTTGTTGTTCCTAGACAGGTAAATTCAACAACTGTTTCCAGTGACCGATCGTGGTGGGTGAACGGTTAATGTTCTGGCCTCGCATTCGGGTATCCAGATTTGGGTTTTCAATGGTTTCCCCAAATCACTACAGGTGAATGCTGGGATGCATCCTTCAAAATTGCCATGGCCGAATTCCTTCCAGTTCCCTGATCCCAGTCCCATCCCGCCTCTAATGACCTTAGCAATCGACGAAAAGTTTCCAGTGATTGACATTTTCTCAGAGTGTAGTGACATGGATATGCAGTGACCTCAGTTTCTTGTTTGTTTATTCTCATGTTACAATTTGTAGGCTTTTATTCCTTTTAGACTTATTTAGACATCCTGCTACGTTTTTATCAAGTTTTAAGGCTATTTTCCGTCATCATCAAAGTGATTGCCTCAGTAACTACCAACGTCACAAAAGGAAAATAATACTTCACTCAGAAGACAAGCAACAAACGTTACAGGTAGATGACAACACTTGCGCCCCTTACCCCTTTCCCCCTTCAATCCCCATCTCCAACTCTCAATCTGGCTCTCACTGCAAGCCGGCTGGTAAAAGTATTTGTTACAACTAATTAGAGAAACAGTGATACAACGCTAAGTTGGAGTTCGATACTAAATATATGCCTTGCTATTACTCTATAAACTAGCTACCACTGTTTCAGTGAAACTGTATTTTCAGGATGGACCATTACAGAATTCGTGGGAAAAATAGTCTCAGAACCATTTAAATAAGATGCTGCGGTGACCTGTCGTGCTGACATGCCGGATATACAGCATATACTTCTCCAGTGTCTAGTGTGCAGCGGACGCCGTCGCTGTGGTAGCTATTGGTTGATGGTGCTGTGGTGTTTGTCGAGCGCTCAGATCTCGAGCTAAGCTCATCCGTCCGAACCACTGACCACAACTCAGCAAGTAGCGTGAGAACACGGCCGGGCCTTGTTGCACCACTCGAATACATTACGCGGTGCTGACTGCAGCGTGGAGTGGCCGTCAGAAACTCTTCAGCTCCAGCGATCATTACACAGCAAACAGCACCAGATGAGGAATCTGTTCTGACGAATTAGTTGGGGATGATTTTATTTTCTTGTATATTAATGATGGAAACCATCAGTTAAAGTTAATAATAAAAAATCGGTAAAAAATTAATTGTGTGTATCAGTGTGGACATGTTCAAGAAGTGAAACCTCTATACACACTTTTTTTCTGTGTATTTCTTATGTTGTTGATGTTTTTTTCGCACTCAGTTTGACGAACAATGTCTTTTTTTAATGGCTTTCGGCATCTTAGGCCATACAGCCAGCTCGATGAATTTTTTTCAACTAATTAGACACCACAGGACGGTCATGGCATTTACACACACAACACTTAAACACCCCTGCCCGCGGCCAACTCGAACCGGCGACCTTCGGCACGCGGAGCTAGAGCACTCTAGCCTCTACGCTACAGAGGCCGGCTACAATATCTTTATTGCATTTTTACAGTAAATAGGTAGTTGGTCAAATTTATTCTCGTAAGAAAATGAAAATTATCGAGATAATAAAGCATAATTCTTTAGATTATAGAGTATCGCATCGGACATTAATTTGTGTTTTGAGATTTTATATCGGAGAACAATGTGAATAAAATTATCGGATAACCGTTTTTACAATCAATAGACTGCGAGAGACATCATCATCATCAGTGTTCTGCCATAAGTCAGGTTTTAAAATGGCGGCTCTCCATGCTCTTCTGTCTTCTGCCCAGCAAAATAAAATTTTTGTTTGGAACAAATAAAAACTGTTTTACTATATACATAATTTACAATTAGTATGTTGATAATGATGATTATTATTACTAATCTATATATATAAAAGAAAGTCGTGTTAGTGACACTATTTATAACTCAAGAACGGTTGTACCGATTTGGCTGAAAATTGGTACGGAGGTAGCTTAGAACCAGGAGACGGACATAGGATACTTTTTATCCTGTGCGACCGCGTTCCCATGTGACGTGACAAGTCACTATAAAACTGGTGTTACAAAAACGCATCTGACTTGGAATAACAAAACGACAAAGAGAATACAAGTCACTATAAAACGTGTAACAACAAAAACTCATCTGACTTGGAATAAAAAAACGCAAATGACAGCTAAACGTAATTTTGTCTATGTTTAAGTATGGTTGAACATAAAAATTGGAACGAAAATAGTAAAAACAACACTTTTCGTGTCCTTCATTCAAAACAAGACAAAGGCGCGTTAGGATTATCTTTGGTATGCCTTCAAGTTGATTAGGCTCTATGGATATTGATCTATGCCTGCCTGTGACCAGCGAAAATAATACCACTAAAGTACGTGTTACCATTCCTTTCTCCGTATGTGGCATTTTCTTGGTTGCTTTTAAATTTTCGCTTCTCTCGAAAACGAATTGTGTGTTTATTTGTTCAGTGTGTTTACATTTAGACCCATGCCGCCTATCAGGAAAGTTCTACTATGAAAATAGAATGCATCAGTTTAAAAGCATGCAATACTAAGATACCTAAAAAGCAAAATCGATTACTGGTATTTTAATTGAGAAGCGATATGCGGTAGCGTCTGACGATCGAACCACACTTATCCTATTATTTTAAGAATGCAAAGTTCTGGTAAGCCTTGTGTTGATGGGTTCCATTCGTTTTAAAGTATGCTTAGTTAGAATTCACGATGATTGAGTTGGCTGCGAGTAATAATACTTTCTTATTTTTAAAGTCTATATACATGAAAATGAATTACCAAATTTGTTTCTAAGCGCAAATCTCGAGAATGCCTCGACCAATTCGGCTAATTTTTTTCCCCCATATTTTCGTTAATCCACAAGGAAGGTTCTTATGGAGAGAAAAAACGTAAAAATTGCCAGGAAAGTAGTAAAATCAACACTTTTCTTTTCCCATACAAACCAGTCAATCAAAACAAAACAAAGATGAGTTAGGATTGTCTATGGTATGCCTGCAAGTTGATTAGACTGTATGAATATTAGTATATACCTGCCCAAAATAAAGTTCGAAGGGAAAAAGGGTTTCCGTGTCATCAACGAAAATAATATTACTGCCAGTCAATCAAAACAAAACAAAGGTGCTTTATGATTATCTTTGGAATTGCAAAAGATTGATCTGAAGAAATGTTTTCAAAACACCTCTTTGGCATGGGTAATGACAAAATCCAAGTAGACGTTTTGACTGGCTGCATAACACCCCTGTCAATTTTTTGGTTGAACGAACGAGCTATATTACACAGACAAAAACACAGATATAAATGAAATAATTTCAAAATTCTTGCGCCTGATAATAAAACAAAAAATGTGGTGTATCACAAGGTACTTAACTGAAGAGTGCAACATATGCACCAAAATACATGAACAATAAAGAATCATTAAAATACTTATTTTTTTAATTTGTATTTCCTAATAAAAAAATTGAACTTAATAAAATAAAAAATCTGCTTATTTATTGCCTCTAAGGCGGAACAGAGTTCGCCGGGTCAGCTAGTATTAATTTATATTACTATTACTAACGTCTATGTCAGTCAGAAATGACGGGTTAAATTTACTATTCTGACAATTAATTTGTTTGCAGTTACTTAATTATATGGAATTGTTATCACATAATGCTCACAACATTGTTTCCGTAAAATTTTACATATTTCGGATGTAATTAACAAAATAATACGGAACTTCTAATGAATTAATGACGACACAAGTATGGAACCAATGAAATTAAAAATAAATTAGGAATCTCAAAACCTTAAGCTATACCACGTAATATAAGTTTTATTCCTGGTCCAGGCCAGATTCAGCATGATGAATATGGAACTACTAACATCTGCATGAAATAATAACTTCAGTAACATGACGCTTATGAAAGCAGTTTAAATTGTTTATAAGACTAAATTGATAGTGAATACTGCTGTAACCAAATTTGACAGTTGTCATTCGGGTACGGCTGCAATTCAACCGAAACACTATCACATTAAAATTTCCGTTCAAAACTCGTAACTTATATCACCTGCATATGAATAAATTCTCTGTATCGTGATCTAAATTTCACCCGTTGTAAGTATATAAATGAGGCTGGCATAATGACATCAGTAATAAAAGTAACTAATAATTAATATGTTAATTTAAATGCAATACATACATTTAATTCCGTGTTTTGGCAATTCATTTATTTGAGTTTTCAATAAAAATGTCATTGAACATACATCGAATATAAATATCATGTAAGCACTTCTAAAACAATTGTTTGATCATAATATTCTGGCAGTTCATTCCCTTCAGT
The DNA here is from genome assembly GCA_031002005.1 of Vandiemenella viatica. Lineage (NCBI taxonomy): Eukaryota > Metazoa > Arthropoda > Insecta > Orthoptera > Morabidae > Vandiemenella > Vandiemenella viatica. The sequence goes on along the minus strand of JARYHS010012519.1, from coordinate 128,690,139 downwards.
TGCTTAACTACATAAATCGTATTTAAATAACAATCATAACAATAAAAAAGAGTTAATTGGTATATATTTTTAGTTTGCTGTAACAGTCACGGATAACAGTATAAAGAAACATCAACACCGAATGAATATAAATAAACCAAATAGCAAATAATAATTAATAAAACGAAATAACTAATTTCCTACCAGAATTTGGCAATTCATTGCTGCTTCGGGGATCGGGCTTATCTGATGCTTATCTAAATCGAAATGTTATTAAATGACGCATGACCTCAGCCAGGTAGCAATATCTCTGGCCACCTTTAATCCAGCAGCTAAGGCTGGCTGTATGACGTCACAGTGTGACGAACATGGTTACACAGTGACCAAGATTAGCGTTTTATTAGTATAGATTCCTTCTGGCTTTCGAGCGGAGGCCTAGTCACCTATCCAACTGTACACGCATCTATACGATTTCGTGTCGTCTCCCAACTCTCATCTGAGATGCTCCTGCACTGACAATATTTATTCTAAACCAACAACACAACAAAATGCTCGGCACGAGAAAACTCAGATACAAAATTATAAATAGTTTTACAAAAAAATTTGCACTTTATATACACTGATCAGCCAGAATATTATGACCATCTACCTAATAGCCGGTATGTCCACCTCTGGCACGGATAACAGCGGCGACGCATCTTGGCATGGAAGCAGTGAGGCTTTGGTAGGTCGCTGGATGGAGTTGGCACCACATCTACATACACAAGTCACCTAATTGCCGGAAATTCCGGGGATGAGGGTGATGAACTCTGACGCAACGTTCAGTCACATCCCAAATGTGTTCAGTCGGGTTCAGATTTGGCGAGTTGGGGAGCCAGCGCATCAATTGCAACTCGTCACTGTGTTCCTCGGAACACTCCATCACACTCCTAGCCTTGTGACATGGCGCATTATCTTGATGAAAAATACCACTGACGTTTGGGAACATAGTCGTCATCAAGTGGTGTACGTGGTCTGCAACCAGTGTACGATACTTAATGGTCATCCTGGGGCCTTGCACGAGGTTCACTGGACCATGGATGCCCACGTGAATGTTCCCCAGAGCATAATTGAGCTGCGGCCAGCTTGTCTCCGACCCGCAGTACAGGTGTCAAGATGCTGTTCCTCCTGGAAAACGACGGATTTGCACCCTCTCAACGGCGTGACGAAGAAAGTATCGGGATTCATCACACTATGCAACGCTCTGCCACTGCGCCAACGTCCAGTGACGATGATCACGTGCCCATTTCAGTCGCAGTTATCGAAGTCGTGGTATTAACATCGGCACATGCATGAGTCGTCGGTTGCGGAGGCCCATCGTTAGGAGTGTTCGATGCACTGTGTGTTCAGACACATTTGTTCTCTGCCCAGCATTAAAGTCTGATGTTAGTTCCTCCTCAGTTCGCCGCCTGTACTGTTTTACCAGTCTGCCCAGCCTACGACGTCCGACATCTGTAATGAGGGGTTGCCGCCCAACCGCTCGACGTTTCGTTTCACCACTTGTTGAAGACACTTACCACAGCACTCCTCGAACACTCGACAAGTCGTGCAGTTTCCGAAATGCTCGTGTCGAGCCTCCGGGCCATCACAATCTACCCTCGGTCAACCTCAGATAGATCGCGCACCTTCCCCACACTAAACACTGATAGCACGCTCACTGATACTACATGCAGCGTGCGTGGGTCTGATTAGCAGCCATTCCTCGTCAGGTGACACTGCTATCGCCTGGACGGGTTTATATTGATAGTAGTTGTTCTGGCTAATCAGCGTATTCGTCTGCGTCACACAGCTTGCGAGGATAATTGAAATTCTTTTGGTGGATTCCCTTCAGTTTCTAACACTCATATTCCTAAATTTTTTGACACTTTTTTGAATCAGACCTCATACGTCTCTCTCTATGGCCACGTGTCCACGTGCTTGACACGCTTCCGCTCCCCTGCGTCTCTCAGGGCTGCCAACTGTTTCTGGCGTCTGGTGCTGTGATTTATTGCTGTGAGAGGGCCGCTGTAGCAGTCTTCTCCCACTTCGTGGTGCGACAGCGCATGCCGTTTCTTTCATGCTGTCCGTTCCATACGTTCTTTCATATCCTATTCACCGTCTAAGTAATGAATTTTTCTGTCTTCCTGTCACGGTCACCAAATTAGGGTATAACGTTCACCTCTACACATCGGAATGTGTCCAATATCACTACGAGGCTGCGGATTTTTACTTTCTCTTTATTCCACATTGTGGAAAATAAATAAGTAAAACTTCACTCTCGCATCTGAACCAGTACTTAACAGGTCACCATAATAATACTCTGAGTATATTTAAAATAATATCGTTCTTGAATCTGTTACACTGACTTTTCTTTTATTTTAACGGAGAAAAACTGTACGAACTGATTAAAAGGAAATGTATGAGATATAAGTCTTTCTCGGCGTATCTTCGATATAAATTCTTCTCGGGTTTGCCGCCGAATCACATTTTCTAATGTCGAGCTTTCGGCGACTTCCACTGCCGCCATCATCAGGACTGTTGTATCTGAAGGAACAGTTTCTGTTGTTCCTTCAGATACAACAGTCCTGATGATGGCGGCAGTGGAAGTCGCCGAAAGCTCGACATTAGAAAATGTGATTCGGCGGCAAACCCGAGAAGAATTTATATAAAAGGAAATGTGTCATTCAACCCAATTTACACTAAAATTTCAGGTCAAACATGCGTAACGCTCCAAACGGTGCTAGTATGGCGACAACTTGATTGTCCACAGTGCCACAGTAGCGTTTTTTTTTTTAGTACGAGCCTTAGAACAGCGCACGGTAACTTCTATAAAACCAACAAACAGAATAATCATCCTCCTGTTTCATGTATTTTTAAAATACATACTATTTATTGATTTTTATTTATAAGGATTTGACTCACCATTTAAAGGTTACAATAAATACTATTTTACCACAATGGTAGTAGCATTATTTTCGTAAATCAGCTTTGTTCAGAAAAATCGAATTTCTTTGTTAGATGCGTAAGATGAATGTGTACATTTTCATCTCAACATTAGGTTTCTGATCAACTTACGGATCGCGCAATACATTACTTGAAAATACCACACCACACATTCCATGTGGACTGCTAAAATGTGTTTTAGAATCTTATCCACGATACAGAAATTAGAAGTCAAAATGGCAATTAATATCAACGAAATAGGTGAGTCAAGGGCGTGGTGCTTCTTACAACCGATGATCAATGAATAATAAGAAGATTGATTTCAGATTTATAAGTTGTGAATGAAGACGAAAGTGTACTATTTAAAACAGTCAAAAAACTTAAGAACTTGATGTGATTTCTACATTACCTCGATGAGAAATCATTTACTGCAAATTTAACATTCAGTTTTATTCTAACATAACCCAAATGTTTGTCTTACATAGCAAAAATGCCTTAAATATCTTCACAATGTATTACATGTGATTGATAAATACATAATCTTACCTTGTATCTTCCCCATTCTTCATTTCATAATAATTCCTTTTCCTAGAACCTAAATCGACTCCTTAGCTTAAGAAATACTCATGAAACACTATTTTACATTTACAATTCGATATTTTAAGTTTACAATTATCAATGTCCAAGCACCTTATCCACTGCTCTACCAGCCCACTCTGTGAGTAAGCATAACAGAGCCGTATATATGCGTCTGTCTTTCACAGTTCAGATAGTTTTTCATAATTCCATGACAATATGTATTACCTATAAAGAAAATAATATACCATTTCCTTCCTAAAGACAAATAGTATCTCCTTGTAAAATTTCATCACGATCGGATTAGCCGTTTAGCCCTGAAAATGTAACAAACAGACAGACAGAGTTACTTTCAAATTTATAATATTAGTATAGATGGGCGTGATGTATGACTTTTGCAAATTTTTTAATACAACCTTTGTCCAAAGAAGATACCAGCTGTAATATTTATACGAGTATATAATGTAACGGAATGACGAAAATAGGTCATTCCGTACATTTTTATATTCAACATATAAAAATAATAATGAAGTAAATAATCAGAGAGGCTTCTTAACATCTGCATGACCTCCCAAATAGCCGTCGGCAGGGAGTCTCACCAGGCATCACGTCAGGTAGGCGACAGCCAGGCAAATAATGGACAGGCAGCTACCCTGCCTAAGGGGGCATCCACAAATTACGTGAGGTGTTTTTCCGGATTTCTGGACCCCCCCCTCCCTCCTGGTGAGATTTCGTGAGATCTGGCCGGACCCCCTCCCCCCCTCTTGGTGAGATCTGGTCCGTGAGAACCCCCCCCAGAAATCGCCCTCGAAACTTTCGTAGACCTTTTTTTTTTTTTTTAGGTCACACCCTAACTTTTTTGACGAAATACCCTCCTAAAATCGACTTTGGCGCAAATTGTAGACCTTTTTTTATGGCTCTACTATCCCCAAATTTTTCGCAAAATCTCACGTGAGATTTCTGTAGACCCCCCCCTCCCCCCTGGTGAGATCTGGTGAGATTTCGCCGGACCCCCCCCTCCCCTATTTCACCTCACGTAATTTATGGATGCCCCCTAACGGTACTGACATACTACGCGGAAAAACGCAAAACCGCAAAACGCTGCGGAACCTGTGAATCCGCAACCGCATTTGGAGCTAGTGACATAACATATAGGTGCGGAAACCGCATGCTCGAGAGCGCGGTTCTTCCTGGAAGGACGGTCTATAATCCTCTACCTTCCTGGAAAGACGGTGTCGCCAGAAAAAACGAACAGTCAAGCTCTGATGACCTCTAGGTGATACGGAAAAAATTACATTTCTTTACTAGTTTTAGTTCCGAGTGTTGTAAAATATAGACCCATCACCGCCTTCGGAAGCCAGTAACGAAACCATGAAAGATTCTTAAAGTTAAAATAAACGACCAATGCCAGCACAGTACATATATCCCCTTGCTGACTTTCGCAGTGGAAAATCGTAAATTATAGAGTTTTTACTTATTTATTAGTTTCACTCAGTGAAAGAATTTTCTTATTAGGATTTCGTAACTAAAGATGGTGTATGTTCTTGCAGAATGGAAAAATTGTCAATCTTTTTTATTTTTTAACTATTGCTTTACGCCTCGCCGACGTCGGAGTCATTAGAGGTGGGATGTGACTGGGGACAAGGAACGGGAAGGAGTTCTACCATGGCCTTTTGAATGAAGCAACCGGGCAATCGCCTGGAGTGATTTGGGGAAACCATGGAAAACCCAAATCTGAATGCCCGGACTGGGATTCGAAACGGCGGGACTGGTCAGGTGTATAATCCTTTAGCTCCGGGAAAATACCGCACCGGGGTGAACGGACGTTCGGCAACTTCCTGTCCTCAAGCGGACCGTTTGGAGGTCACATTTGGCGAATATGTCCGAGTCTGTCCTAGTTCGCACGAATCTCTAAAAGACAATGTTGTCCAATCGTCATAGCTTATGGAGAAGGAGCCAAATAGCAGAGCCAATCAACGGCAAATTGTCCTCCGCATTTTTTAATTCCTGTGATTTTCTATGTTAAAATTGCGCCCTGGGAAAAAGGCGTGGCTACCACGAGCAACGAAGAGGAACGTGGACTGAGGAGGCGAGAGAGGGACTCAACGTCCAATCATCAAAGGGGATGGAGAACTTGGCTTCCGACCTGCGATGCTGGAGATACTGGAGTGCATCTTCCAAAGGTTAGAAGATTGTTCTGCGTTGGCATCGAATCCGACAGTTCGAAACAAGCATACTGTGGCAGCGAGGTTACTTGACAATCATCCAGTACATTGCTGTATCTAATGTGCTATAACAGTTTCGTCGCCGAGGGACCACCATCGCCATCACGGTAATAATCCTACGAACAGTGCAGTGTGGTACATACAGTCAATCATTGGGTACAGACGTAAAACTTTGAATGATTAGGAGTTCTCACCTCCGGCAAATATTGAGCTAGTTGGAACAAACGTCGGGAGCTTTCCTATAACAACACGTGGTGGATAATATCCTGGCGCCTTGCATTTGAAATCTAATGTAGTTTCATGTTAGTATTATATTTGATTTTTTATTCCCAATAGTTATGAAGGGAACTTTTCATTAAAGCTTTCTTGTTTGTTTATTAATATTGGGAATTTGTTTCATAATCAATTAGTAATGTGGTAGTGCTTAAATGTTGTTTAATTATTTACGTTGGCAATTGTAAGGCGAGGCTATGCGTGTCCATAGATTTGAGATTCCATGTGTTAATGTTAAAAATAGATAAGCCTCAGCCTGTACGCCAGTACGAGCACCAAATAAATTAGCAGCATAATGTTTTTATTTCATATTAAAGAGTAAGAAAGTTTTCACCATTTCCTCCCACCCTAGCACCCACTACAAGTGTGACTAGAGTCTCTTCCTATACATATTAAAATGGAGAAATTAATTAAAAATTAATTAAAAGCAATTTATTTAACTAAATAAATCACATATTTCATTTAAGTGAACAACAGAACTAAAAGTTAACTGATGTGTGTAATGTGTTGACTCAAATGATTCATGAGACTGTTATCAGTGTTAACTAAACCACAGCGGGACGGTCCAGATTTAGAAATGTGTCATTATATTAAGCCCCCGGGGGCTTTTCAACGACTGATTTGATTCAAAGGTACGCAGCTCACCGAGAATGAAGCCTTATTAAGCCAGTCACCCAGCAGTGATTCTTGGTACCACCAACTGTCGACTGCCTATACATGGCTCACTCGGCGTTCAGTGACTGAGCGGAAAATGCAAACCGTGGAGCGCGCTCCAATTAACAGCTGGAAACGCGTGTAATTCGGCTGCCAATAGCCTCCCAAATAAGGCGCTTCAAACTACTTGCGTCCACTTCAATGTCAGGAGGGAAAAAACGGGCAGCTGGGCTTTGTTCGCGTGGCAACTGAAAGTTACTCTCTCCATGTACTCAGCTGGCCAAATAGGGCGCTGCGGTGCCTTTATTAGCGTTGTGACTCAGAAGATTAGAAATAAATTACATAGTACAGCGTACAGCAGGATCTTGAGACTGTATTAGATACTTGGCAATGCTATGCACAGGGAATTACTGACCTTATTATAGAGTAGGCCTACTTCGGAGATCCATGTATGGACACTCCACTGCAAGTTTAAACCACGATTATTGCTTCACTTCTGATAATTTCTCTGACATAAGTCGTCTGTAGAATGCCACTAACAAGTAAGGTCAAAAATTTTTTAAACACGATATTTGTTAATTTAAAGACCTTGATATGATAATTACACCTCGTTAATTTCTTGTTAGTATATAAAAATAAACAAGGTAAAATAGCAAATATGTCTGAATAATAGGTAGGTGTCTTTTTACTTTTTCAATATTTTTGATGTGAATTATTAATATATTTTATTACTCTCCTTAAATTTACCTTTCTTGCCCTTAAATTTTTATATTATTTTTTCACATTTTTAATTTAATGCTTGAGAACTCGAAATCAAACTTCACCTCCCTAACACAAATACCCCCCACCACCACACACACACACGCAAGCACACACTAACCCATGCACACACTCACTAAATGCACATTCAAAAATCGACGGAAGAATGGTATGATTTATATTTTTATGTAAGAGTATTTTTTTGTATCTGGGTCTACTTTATGCCAAGTAGAATTTACATTTGAATTAGATTATTATTTGTCTTGGAAATTAGAAAGATTGGAGTTCGTACATGCAGGTACAACTTCATTGAATATGATTTCTATAAATTAATGCCTAATTGCGATAAAAAACCGATAACGTGACAATCGGCGTTATGGAATATTGAAAAATTTCTTTTTACTAAGCTGTCAAAATGTATTTTATTAGTTTTGGAATGAAATTGTGCGGAATAATTAAGTGATGAGAAAAGTTTTTTTAGGGTTTTAAACGGGAGGATCTATTTCATACCCCGACCGGCCATGTCGCGCGCCTGGTTATAATTATAAATAACTCAGTTCTTACGCTTTTAACAGATTAACATTTATTGTTCCCAATTCTTATTCTTCTAGGAACTACATCGGTCTTAAAGTATCCGAAGAATGCAAAGTTCTTAAGCAGTGAACTGGTAACAAAGCAACCGTTCGGCCTTTACGTCGCTAACCTCTAGCTATCTCTTGATTTTCCTATCGCCATGACAACTTACATTTCCTTGCTATAGGAGTAAATATATCATTTTTTGTTTAATTTCATGGAACAAAAATATGATTTTCTTATGAAATTATTCTGTTCTGTCACATGCCTCCTCAAGTTCACCATGTCTTTGCTTAAAAGACATTGGTAAACTTATAAGAATAACCTTGCATCCAGCGATACTCTTTCCTCTGTTCCTATTAGAATTTTTTACAAAACATTTTACAAAACAGTCTCTTCTTAATACTAACAACATAATGAAACGAACTAAAAAAAAAACATGTATTGTCTTAATGAAAACATACATACATACAGCATTCTAGCTTAACATCACACAAATGCAAGTCCTGTCACGGTCGCCATGTCGCGCGCCTGGTTATAATTATAAATAACTCAGTTCTTACGCTTTTAACAGATTAACATTTATTGTTCCCAATTCTTATTCTTCTAGGAACTACATCGGTCTTAAAGTATCCGAAGAATGCAAAGTTCTTAAGCAGTGAACTGGTAACAAAGCAACCGTTCGGCCTTTACGTCGCTAACCTCTAGCTATCTCTTGATTTTCCTATCGCCATGACAACTTACATTTCCTTGCTATAGGAGTAAATATATCATTTTTTGTTTAATTTCATGGCACAAAAATATGATTTTCTTATGAAATTATTCTGTTCTGTCACACCATCCATATTTAAGTTTTCAAATGTTTCCCTACATTTCTCCAGGCGAATGCCGGGATAATTCCTTCAAAAGAACATATTGGGTTACAAAACTTTGGTCAGACCATTGCTTGAATATGGTAGTGTAGTATGGGACCCTCATTTTACGTATCAAATACAGGAGTTGGAGAGGGTGCAAAGAAGGGCTGCTAGATTTGTTTCTGGAAATTATCGCAGAATGCAATAAGTGACGGATATGATAAAGGAGCTGGAATGGGATTCATTGCAAGACAGGAGGAGGATGAGGAGGGTCATGGAAGTGTACAGGTCATATACTGGCGATGAGGCATGGAAAGATATTGCAATAGGTATGAAAAGTAGTGCATTTAAGGGAAAAGATGACCATGACCACAAGCTGGCACTCGATTTCAGGCACAATGGTGTGGGAAGATTCTCTTTTTTAGGTAAGGGTGTCAGGGATTGGAATGAGTTACCAAGAGAAATGATGAATAATTTACCGAAAACTTTGAAGGAATTTAAAGATAAAATTTGTAGTGGGCAAATGTAGGTAGGTGCAGGATAGGGGGAAGATGGGTGTTTAGGGAAATTGCCACCGGTGCCTGTGCTCCATTGCAATTAATTTAAATTTTAAAAAAATCTCAATTCCTTCCCTTCCCTTGCCCCCAGCCCTCTCCTTGTTCTAATGACCTCGACTTCGACGAGCCGTAAAGCTATAAGCAAAAAAAAAAAAAAAAAAAGTAATAGTTTGTTGTCTGTATTGTCAAAAGTATAAAAAAATAACATAAATAATAGTAATAAAGCTTATAGACAACTTAACCAATTTCTATCCGATCCTGGTGAGTTACTAGTAGCATACTGACTTCATACTCGAGAGGACGTGGTTTCGAATGCCTATCCAGCCACCAGATTTCGGTATTCTGTGGTTTACGAAATCATTACGAAAACACTCTACAAAAGTTTCTTTAATTGGCTATGGCCGAATTCCTTCCGGTTCCTTGCCCGCCAGTCCTTTTCCCGCCTCGACATCGATGGCTTAAAGCCATAACCAAAATCATTTTTAGTTCGATATAGGCATTACTTGAATGGAAGTGATATGCGTCAATTTATAAACATTAATGTCAAATAGACATATTTTTTCAGTGAATGCTTTCGTAATTTGTTCATCTTCCCAGTGTTGTTTTCACGTGATCCATGCAGTAACGTTTCCTTCCTGATCTCCAACCGAAGGCACACAGCCATGGTAAGATGAGGAACAGTTAAAAGCTAAAGACTTACCCTTCATATCGCTGCAATAGCGAAAATATAACAGTATCATTATTCCGTTTCAGTGAGTTTCTCCAACATCACAGGCATCACAACTACGTACAATAAAAATATATCTGTAGCTTACTTATTTAGATTTATCCGTACTCCACATATACGCGATTATAAATGTTCAATTTTAGTAAAATGTATCAAGCATTACGCATCACGCACCAAACAGCAAGATTAATTTTATTTTTGCTTGTTATAAAGTTTCCAGGTTTCAGTGTGAAAGATTAGAAAAGGGCAACCAATAGGAGACCAATTAGAAACAACAAAGAAATCGGTGAGAAGACAGCCACTTTGAAGTGGCAACGATCCAGCGATGTTGCTGGTAGAAAAGATGAAGGATGGACAAAAACCGTGTTGAACTGAAGTCCTAGAGATTATCAGAGACAAACAGGAAGACAACCGGACCTGTGGGACAAAGGCAGGTACAGCATTACTAAAGTTAGCAGGCAGAGAATGGTCCAAGACCGTCCTACCTGGAGATAAATGTCGTAACTGTATTAATGACTCTACATTGGCTATAATTCATATAGACAGCTTATTCAATCTTTGTTACCGTTCATTTTCTTATTTTTTATTTTCCAAACTAACAAATACTGAGAGATGCGTGGTCTGCTACAGTAGTCGGAAGTTACCTACAGCAAAGTTAAACAAATTTACGTTCAAGAAGTAAAGGTCGTGTGTAACTCAAATTTCACTTTTCACTACGGCTAGTAAAGGACTGCCGTATATGGAAAAAAAACAGCAGAAAGTCAATAGACTTTCGCTGTGAGAACAACGATCATTCATTCAGTCTGGACTGACATGCAGGACCAGGCGAGATAGGCAGCAGCGTACGCAACGCGTGGTGCATTATTCAGACCCGAGGACAGCGACAAATCGGTGACTCGCCCAGAAAGTGGGGGAGGGGGAATGCTGACGTCACTCGGACACGGTGGCCCTCATGAAAAGTGGAACAGGGGCCTCGAACGACAGGGGATCACTCAAAAAGCGCCAAGAGCTGTAGATTTGTCCCGGCATCGGTTTCCGAGTGTGACATGCTGAATAAACCGTGGGCGTATTAATAAATAGGTGTTACATTACTCCATGGCAGGTAGAAGGAATGAGGATGATCATTTTCTGAGCGGATTCAGGGCAGCATCCCTTCCTATGTTGCGCCAACCTCTTCATTTCAACATACCCCTTACAACCCACGTCCTCAATTATCTGCTTGATATATTCTAATCTCCTCCACAGTTCTTACTTGCGACTCTTCCTTCCACTTACAAATTAACCAATCTTGCATGTCTCAGAATATTACCTACCATCCTGTCTCTTCTGTCTGTAAGACTCTTTCACAGACTTCTTTCTTCAACCATTATTTCTAAAACTTGTGCATTTCGTACTTTAACTGTACACTTAATTTTCAGCTTCCTTCTGTAGCACCACAAATCAAATGTTTCAATTATCCTACACTGAAATCCAGCCAGTATTTTTAGGATTCACCTTAAAATTATCTTAAACTGATCACATTACAGATTGAAAGACACTTTATTGAAACACACTCTATTTTTCTCATTAGACAAAGGGCTATACATTAATCATAACCCCGTAAAATTCTACCACTAGTTTTTACGCGAATCGCTTTCAAAGAAAAATTATCCTAACTCTGTCATTTCTTTCAAAACCTATTTTGCCAGCCGGACTAATTTAAAAATCCTACCAGTAGTATTTCAGTGAAGCGCGTAAAACCGAAATCTCTCAGATTTTTTTTATTATTTTTTTAAAGCTAACTTTATTTACAGCACATAAAAATGAAACTTAGCTTATTCCCCCCGTCCCCCCCAAAAAATAAACCGTGGGCTGTTCAAGAAACAAAATCGCATTAGCATCCGAACAACAGTGTTTGCGTGAATAGCATTAAACGGAAAACATTATTTTTATTTTGTAAAAAAAAAAAAAAAAAAAAAAAAAAAAAAAAAAAAAAAAAAAAAAAAAAAAAAAAAGACCTTATTTTTTCTAAGTCACATCCAACTGAAACATATCCTGTTTTACCTTCGAAACCATCCCTTTTCATTAAAATAAAATCAATTTCCTACCAGTAGTTTATGCATTAACTGAGTTTGACTAAAATGGATACTATTTTTTGTTCTCGGCACACCAAAATGAAACATAGCCTGTTTGCCTGTTTTACCCGCGAGACTATGGGCTGTATGTTACACGGACCCTGTCAAAACCCAACAAGTAATTTTTATGCGCGAATCCCGTTCTTTCAAACTCAGACAAACAGAAATAAGTTTAAAATACATTTGATTCCTTCTCCTTAGATTATTAATATGATCCTATCCATTTTTAAAAAAATATCTCAAATGTACAGATTTTTCCTGGTTACAGTATTATCATAAGTATAAATCGAAACGTCTTAACTAATGAAATTTATTACTGTTTGTATTTCAATTTTATAATAAAATACATGTATGCATCGCAATGTCACCTTCAGACTACCTTCCCTAAGCCTATGGCTCCTGTCTTCTCAACGATGTGACATTTTCGTCCAGAGGAGAGACTCCGTGTTGCGCTATCTATAACTCAGCTCAGTCTGCATAATTCACGCACTCAACATGGTTCTCGCTTTAAAACTGCCAGAACACTGTATTATCTCACAGAAGTCTTCACTTAACGTTCGCAAACGAGACATACGCTGAAATATATCATGGACAGTTAAAAAAAATATATGTATACATTTATGCGATAACAGTTTTTATTATTCTTTAATTTTTTTCTGGACAATTTGCTATGGAATAGTTTGGACTCCAAATGAATACAACAACAGATCAATACAACCCATCAGTGAGGTAGGTCTCAACTAATGAACGAACTGATTTCAGTCGCACAAATTTTTTTTTTTTTTCAGGTTTCTGGTAGTGCCTAACTTTGCATTTACTAAAGCAATGTGTGCTATTTTCGACACGATATCTTTTGGCTTACCGAGGATGATGAATGAGTAGTAAAGTCGGGTCCTTGTATTGATTTCCGGTCCGATTTATAAGCGACTGCCTAGATGATTCTTTCATAAAGAAATGACCGATTTCCTTTCCTCTCCTTACCGACTGTTTTCTCTTGTTTCTAAAGACCTCGTTATTTGCGAGTAATAAAGCACCGGTTCAAAAAAATAGGTAGCCATGTGGTAAACATATATCGAACCCCGAGCTAAGTTTACAGAAACTGTTTCCATTCATCAAAAACCTAGTCAGCTGCTTTAATTTCGAACAAGTACTCTCTGGGCCCCTGCTCCGAACTCAGCAACACTGTCCTGAAGAGAACTTTTCATGGAGTTACCGCTTTGAAATGCTGACCACTATGGAATTTTCCTTAACATCGTGGAAAAATTCAAAACAACAATTTTTCGGATTATATTTCACTATCAGAAACTAAAATAAATCCCCTGATGCTATTTAAAGTGAATAGAAATATTTACGAACATGCGGTCTTATGTTATTGCACGAAAACAATGGAAGAAAATCTCCGGACGTAGCGAACTACGAACGACAAAAATATAATTCAATACAATAAAGCTAATGGCCAACACCAGGATGGAACGTATGGTCTGGAAGACTTTCCGTTACCGCTGAATTTAAGTCGTTAACTATGATAATTTACGAAAATTCTTGGCTAAACACACAAAAATCATAAATACGTATCTTTGAACGAAAATGTTGGTATACATGATACAATACATAATCATAAACAGAAATTTATAAAATCTTCCACAAAAATACGTATTTCATAACGTTAACGATAATGCTCATTAATAAATAATAAATTGAAAGAGGCAAGGGTTATTAATTAGAATGAATATCCAATTGTAAGTAACACTTCTCTATTACTACCTACGACTCATTATAATAACCTGAAGGTACTGTAATTTTTTATGGTAATAACCATAATTATTCCCTGTGGTCGTTATTACCAGGTGACAGGTTTTCTATTGGCTGCGAATTGCGCCCTGTTGTAGCCGCCTTAACCCAACCCGTCAATCCTACCGGGTGCGGCGGACCTACAGTCTTACGTGGAATCTGAACCACGGAAGCGATCTGGCGTACTTCACATTACACAACAAGCTGTGCCAGAGGTGAATATCAGGTTAAAAACCTTTGAAAATCCCCGCTAACACAGGGACTCCAACCGGGGGCCATTCGATCTCCAGTCAGAGATCTTAACCACTGAGGCACCAGACCACTCATTCACTGATTTTTAGGATCATTAATCCAGTGTGGATGTGTGTGTTGAAGCGCAACCACACTGGATCGGGAAGATACAACGGGACCAGGATCTATTCTCACCACACTGGATCAAGGAGATACAACGGGTCCAGGATCTAGTCTCACCACACTGGATCAAGGAGATACAACGGGTCCAGGATCTAGTCTCACCACACTGGATCAAGGAGATACAACGGGTCCAGGATCTATTCTCACCACACTGGATCAAGGAGATACAACGGGACCAGGATCTATTCTCACCACACTGGATCAAGGAGATACAACGGGTCCAGGATCTATTCTCACCACACTGGATCAAGGAGATACAACGGGTCCAGGATCTATTCTCACCACACTGGATCAAGGAGATACAACGGGACCAGGATCTATTCTCACCACACTGGATCAACGAGATACAACGGGTCCAGGATCTATTCTCACCACACTGGATCAAGGAGATACAACGGGACCAGGATCTATTCTCACCACACTGGATCAAGGAGATACAACGGGACCAGGATCTATTCTCACCACACTGGATCAAGGAGATACAACGGGACCAGGATCTATTCTCACCACACTGGATCAAGGAGATACAACGGGTCCAGGATCTAGTCTCACCACACTGGATCAAGGAGATACAACGGGTCCAGGATCTATTCTCACCACACTGGATCAAGGAGATACAACGGGACCAGGATCTATTCTCACCACACTGGATCAAGGAGATACAACGGGTCCAGGATCTAGTCTCACCACACTGGATCAAGGAGATACAACGGGACCAGGATCTATTCTCACCACACTGGATCAAGGAGATACAACGGGACCAGGATCTATTCTCACCACACTGGATCAAGGAGATACAACGGGTCCAGGATCTAGTCTCACCACACTGGATCAAGGAGATACAACGGGTCCAGGATCTAGTCTCACCACACTGGATCAAGGAGATACAACGGGTCCAGGATCTATTCTCACCACACTGGATCAAGGAGATACAACGGGTCCAGGATCTATTCTCACCACACTGGATCAAGGAGATACAACGGGACCAGGATCTATTCTCACCACACTGGATCAAGGAGATACAACGGGTCCAGGATCTATTCTCACCACACTGGATCAAGGAGATACAACGGGACCAGGATCTATTCTCACCACACTGGATCAAGGAGATACAACGGGTCCAGGATCTATTCTCACCACACTGGATCAAGGAGATACAACGGGACCAGGATCTATTCTCACCACACTGGATCAAGGAGATACAACGGGTCCAGGATCTAGTCTCACCACACTGGATCAAGGAGATACAACGGGTCCAGGATCTATTCTCACCACACTGGATCAAGGAGATACAACGGGACCAGGATCTATTCTCACCACACTGGATCAAGGAGATACAACGGGTCCAGGATCTATTCTCACCACACTGGATCAAGGAGATACAACGGGACCAGGATCTATTCTCACCACACTGGATCAAGGAGATACAACGGGTCCAGGATCTATTCTCACCACACTGGATCAAGGAGATACAACGGGACCAGGATCTATTCTCACCACACTGGATCAAGGAGATACAACGGGACCAGGATCTATTCTCACCACACTGGATCAAGGAGATACAACGGGACCAGGATCTATTCTCACCACACTGGATCAAGGAGATACAACGGGACCAGGATCTATTCTCACCACACTGGATCAAGGAGATACAACGGGTCCAGGATCTATTCTCACCACACTGGATCAAGGAGATACAACGGGACCAGGATCTATTCTCACCACACTGGATCAAGGAGATACAACGGGACCAGGATCTATTCTCACCACACTGGATCAAGGAGATACAACGGGTCCAGGATCTAGTCTCACCACACTGGATCAAGGAGATACAACGGGTCCAGGATCTATTCTCACCACACTGGATCAAGGAGATACAACGGGACCAGGATCTATTCTCACCACACTGGATCAAGGAGATACAACGGGTCCAGGATCTAGTCTCACCACACTGGATCAAGGAGATACAACGGGACCAGGATCTATTCTCACCACACTGGATCAAGGAGGTACAACGGGACCAGGATCTATTCTCACCACACTGGATCAAGGAGATACAACGGGTCCAGGATCTAGTCTCACCACACTGGATCAAGGAGATACAACGGGACCAGGATCTATTCTCACCACACTGGATCAAGGAGATACAACGGGACCAGGATCTATTCTCACCACACTGGATCAAGGAGATACAACGGGTCCAGGATCTAGTCTCACCACACTGAATCGAGGAGATACAACGGGACCAGGATCTAGCCTCACCACACTGGATCAAGGAGATACAACGGGACCAGGATCTATTCTCACCACACTGAATCGAGGAGATACAACGGGACCAGGATCTAGCCTCACCACACTGGATCAAGGAGATACAACGGGTCCAGGATCTAGTCTCACCACACTGAATCGAGGAGATACAACGGGACCAGGATCTAGCCTCACCACACTGGATCAAGGAGATACAACGGGTCCAGGATCTAGTCTCACCACACTGGATCAAGGAGATACAACGGGTCCAGGATCTAGTCTCACCACACTGAATCGAGGAGATACAACGGGACCAGGATCTAGCCTCACCACACTGGATCAAGGAGATACAACGGGTCCAGGATCTAGTCTCACCACACTGAATCGAGGAGATACAACGGGACCAGGATCTAGCCTCACCACCCTGGATCGAGGAGATACAACGGGACCAAGATCTAGTTTCTCCAAACAGGATCAAGGAGATACAACGGGACCAGGATCTAGCCTCATCACACTGGATCGGTGAGCTGCAATGGGACTAGGATCTACTTTCACCACACTGGATCGGGAGATACAATCGGACCAGGATCTAGTCTCACCACACTGGATCGGCGAGTTACCACGGGATCAGGATCTAGTCTCTCCACACTGGATCGGCGAGATACAATGGGACCACGATCTTGTCTCACCACACTGGATCAGCGAGATACAATGGGACCAGGATCTAGTCTCACCACACTTGATATGCGAGATACATCGGGATCAGGATCTAGTCTCACCACACTGGATCGGCGAGATACAACGGGACCAGGATCTAGTCTCACCACACTGGGTCGAGGAGATACAACGGGTCCAGGATCTAGTCTCACCACATTGAATCGAGGAGATACAATGGGACCAGGATCTAGTTTCTCCACACTGGATCGAGGAGATACAACGGGACCAGGATCTAGTCTCATCACACTGGATCGGTGAGCTACAATGGGACCAGGATCTACGCTCACCACACTGGATCGGGAGATACAATCGGACCAGGATCTAGTCTCATCACACTGGATCGGCGAGTTACCACACACTTGGTCGGCGAGCTACAATGGGACCACGATCTTGTCTCACCACACTGGATCGGCGAGATACAACGGGACCAGAATATAGTCTCTCCACACTGGATCGGGATATACGACGGGACCAGGATCTTGTATTTACCCCGTGTACCGACCGTCCTGATAGCGATTTTTATGCGGTTTTCCATAGTCACTTAGGCGAACGTTGGGAGGGTCCGCAGTCTCCGCCTCATTAACTACGTATTACACAAACAAAAATATAGCTATCGTTGAGAATATAAGTAACACGAATCGCAGACAGATGGCAACATTTAAGCTCCCCCCCCCCCCTTTTCCACTGCAATTGATCCAGGAACTGACAATCCCTGGTTGAAACCACCAGTGAAAACACTGGTCAGATTCTTAATTAGATAATTAGAATCGAGGCTTTCTGTGTTTCGATTGTGTCCATTCGCAAATAATAATAATTGGACAGAAACACTAACTACGCAAGTTATTAGATAAACATTTATGAAGAAAACAAATATGCATTATATTTATAAGCAAATTCGATAAATCCTAGAGATGTAGTACATCATGCCACTATTTGCTATTGATTTTGAACCTACTTACCTTCTCCACACCAAAATGACCGCCATTTCACAATTAAGTTTTTTTTTTTTTTTTTAAGAAGAAGAAATAAGATACCCATGAACACGAATCCGATGCCTTAAAGTCAAACATTAGCAACTAAGGTAAAAATTAGTGGCAAAGGTGAATCTTTTTATTGTGGGTTTAAAGTTGTTAGGATTTTACTAACTTTACAAATGAGAGATATCTAAAATCCATATTTCTGTATTTAGTTCTTAATAACGTTAGTTCCGTGTCCATTTTTCGTCTCTGTAAATATTTTCGCATACCTGTGATAAGTAAGAAATCATTAGGTGTATATTTGCAGTCATTGTTTTGCGAATTGATGCGATCCCGAAAAACAGCTCACGGACCTTGTATAAGTTATAGTTATCCTTAGTTTTTCGAGGAGCGATAATCGTAGTAGGATGTATCACGTCACCCGTAATAACATGTTCGTAACTTCTTTCGGAGGAGGGAGGGGAGGGGGGGTGGCAATGATGAAAGATTCTCGTTTAAAATGGCGAAAATTTCGAAATTATTGTCTTTTCTGTTGAATACTTCCCGAAGTTATGGTTTTTGCTGATTTTTTTTTTTTTTTTTTTTTTTTTTGTGACATCTTTCTCAAATAACTACAGTGGTATTTGGATACATCTTCATTTTATGACACATGAAACAATCTGAACTTGACAGACATTTATTTACATTCCTCTTTTTACGTATACAGACCTTTCAGATCTCTCAGAAATGTTTCTGACAGATGTAGCATCCATTCTCTTGGAACACAAATAAAATACTGTGCGCATGTATGGTCTCTGAGAAAGCCTTTGTCACAATTTTCTTAAACCAGAGGGTATTGTCGGTATAAATCTAGCAGAACTGCTGTAAAGGAATTCAGTGGTAGGAAACAAAATAATGCTTTCTCAGCTCTAACATAGTAAATCCAAATACCTGTATGTAACAGGATGAATCTGTGGCAGGTACATTTCAACATTACATTGTCATTAAATAACGTTACGTCATCATTAAACAAACTGCATCGTCATTACGTCACCATTGAGTAGCCTTGTTAATTTAATAGCTTAATGAAGATTAAATAATACTGCAATGTTACGTAATGATGTGACGTTACTCAAATAACGGTAATTGTATTCAAGTCCTTCTTCACACCTACTAATTTAGTTGAGTTTTCGAATATTATAAATCATTTCCAACCAACTGAAACGTTATTTTTGTTATGTATTATGTATGGTCACAACATGAATATAAATTTCCTTACTTTCCTACCAGATACACAAGTGTAAGGTAGCCGTTGCATGTACGTCTCACAATCAAGGATTAGTCTATGCAGCAGGAAACTGTGCATTTCTCTGGACACTGGATTAGTTGGTTCTAGGTCTGGCGTTAGAGTTTCACCAACTTTCAGTTAATGAATACGGATTCGCATTTGTCATAAAACGAGAGTGGACAATTCAAGGACAGACGTGACATGTCTCGGTATTCAAAAAGCCAGAGGGAATTTTGTACTAGCTGGAATTTGGTAAACATTCGCTCACAACGCACCGACGTTGAATCAGTCAACAAAACAAAATAAAACGGAAATTAAATGGTGGACGATTAAAAAAGAAAAGCCCTACTTTGAAAGGCTAGATCCTTAGAGCGCCTTTCACAAATCACTTTGATGCGAGAGATGGAACTAGGAGAGTTATTAATCGCATTGAGACTTTGTTTTGACGTGGATGTTGCAAGTGCACAACAGAAGGCTTTCTGTGTTGTTGAATTTTCAAAAATAAATAGGTCAGAAATGTGGATTCCTTGCCCCTGACAGGTTCAGAATCATAGCGATAAAGGATGCCTTTGCAAAGGCAAATGCTCTGGTTGATATAGTGTTTCTGAAGAAATTATGCCCCGGTCTAATCTTCTACGGTTTTCTCGATGAGGTTTCATAAAGGAGCATTGTTTTTTAATCATCACTGCCTGATAAACCGAATATTAGAACAATCGCAGCCATCCAAACTGTAACATAGAAAATATTGCATACAGTGTGGGATGAATTTGAATACCGAGTAAATATATTTAAGGTCTCTCGTGATGGTCATACTGAACGTTTATGAGTTTACTAGCTGTCATCTGCAAGTTCGTACAAGTGGATTTAGAATTTTATTGCTAGAATTGTATAAAGAAAGTTGTAAGTTACGTAAAATGTGTTCCAAAAAGCACAGAGTAACGAAAATATGACGGAGAAGCGGTCTCATGAAGAGAACCAATTTGCATCATGTTTAAAAACAGCAACAAAGCTAAGAGGGGGGATGGTAGCTAACTGTGGGGAAAGTACCAATCACATTTCCTCCGGCATATTGTTTTAAGATTATGTCACTTTATAGGGACATTATAAGGATCTTTGATGGTTTAATTACAGTAGTAATTAATTAAATAGTCCACCATAAGGTTCAGTTTAAGATTTTTGTTTATTTTCAAAACAACGTAAGCGATATTTTTCACATGCATAGATACAATCCACAGATACTACTGACGCAGTTCCAAAGTGAATCTGTGTAATACTAACTGTAAACTAACTCTGCCCTTCTGCTGATTTCTTTATATAGGCTCTATCGAAATTTCTGGAATTCTTCAAAAGCTTCCGCGAGATATTTCTCGAACATAAACAATTACTCAAACAATTAAACATATTAAAAACAATCATAAATAGTACTTAATCATTTAACATCATTACAAAACAGTCAGAAATGGAAATTAAAGATACTTAAACACAAAATTATTTACAGAAATCACTTTAAACTGTAGAAAATTGTCCTGTAGACATCGCAACTTGCATTAACACTTGGAATTACAACCATTTAAGCAATTCTCTTGCACAATTCAGTTCTTAAACATATTACATGGCCTTTAATTAATTTCCTTTCATAAAACAAAGTCTATATACACTGATTTCCAAGAAATTACAAAACAAACCTACCACATTATATTTCAAGCAAACTTTGGCTCCTACAAATACTTCATTAAATTCAATTCTACTTAAAGTTTAGGTATGAGGGCTGTTACAACATCTTATGTCAATACTGTTTGTAGACAACATTTTGAGTTTTACTGCCCTTTGCCAAAACATATAGCCTTTGGAGGATGGAAACCCATGAGCTAGGTAAGTACATATAACTTCCCATGGGAAAAACACGTCTTATTTTCAGTGTCTGTTCCTAGGATTTATTAATAATCATAGCACGCAGTGCAAATCCACGTCTGCACTATTTAATAAGTTTTAATGACAATATCATACTGACTGCGGGAGAAACAAATACTGAGTGACCTATACAACGTTACAAAAACTTGCATACACTATCCGTCTGTCGGTCAACTTTCGGTTAGTTTCCAAATTTCATGACAGAATATATTATTTAGCGCTAGAAAGGTGTCATCTTTCTTACTGATACACAGTATTTCCTTGTCAAATTTCGTCAAGATCAGTTCAGCCTTTTAGTTGTGAAAATGTAGCAAATAGACAGAGAGACGTAATTACTTTCACATTTATAATATTAGTGTAAATGGTATTAATAACTTTGTGGTGTTATGTTTTAAGTGGTTCTCAGAAAAGTATGAAACTTTTTTTTTTGTTTTTTTTTTTTGTAAATATAACGTTTCATAGAAGGTGTAATATACGGATTGTAACAGTGATAGCATTGATATGGGCTCATGAGACAAGGCAAAAAAAAGCTGATTTGCTTACGCCTTTACCGGAATTCGAACAAGGGTATTTCAAATTAGTCACATTTGAAAGCAACTCTACATCCCACCGATGAAAAATATCAGAAGTGTTGTTTGTGCGTTCACAGGGTTATCGACAATATGGAAAGATTAATCTGAATATGTTAAGTACGTGTTAAAACCTTCCATTCCAATTATTGTCATTGAGGCGTTGTCGACGCAGACTACCTCTGGAATCTACCGGCAGTAGTGCAGACTTTTACCCAGGCTGTAGGAGATGGTCGACAGCGGCTGACGAATCGATGTTGGTGGGCAAACAGCTTGGCTGGAGCGAGCCGTACGCTGCCGCTGCTCTCGGGTCGCCGGAAGCAATTTGTCGGGCCAAGAGGCGCGGGTAGCCTACCACGGCGGAGACAAGGCGCAACTGGCTGGACAGAATAACTGCGTGCACTGCATACGCAGTAACACATGTGCGACGCGGTGCACTACCAAGATTAGTTAGTTCAGATAACTGAAAGCATTTACATAATACTCTAAGTGTTACTTCAGGCAATATAAAACTAATTTATTGGTGACAACCTTGTACAAAACCGTGCGAGAAATTAGCGGGAATCGTTGAGAAAGTTAAGAGATCGTGAACCTTCGATTTTTAAAAACTTACACAAGAAATTAATAATTAATCTCTACACATAAAAGGTGGTAGCTCTCTCACTGAAAACTGTAAATCGACTTTTGCCAGCATTTTTAAATAAATTTGGGGAGAAAAATAATGCACACAAAGGTCTATGCCCAAATACACAATAAACAGTAATTCAGCATTACTTTTTGGTTTCAGGCAAGGTGCTTGCTTCTTTTAATAGACATCACAATGAAACCAATCAATAAAAAAGTTATTTCCGTACACAAATGATCTGTGATGTGGTTATAATATCTGTTGTAGTATTCTCTTAGCCATATTATAAAACTCTGGCGTAGCTTCTATCGAAAATCTTTGGTTTATATTATCTTTGGAAGATAAAAGCAATTTTCATCCCAGAGCGGTGAATTTGTAAATTAAGAACGACGAATATTTATTATTCAGATTGTAGCTGCCTCGTGGTTCGCACTAAAGGTTTCTGGTTCAAATCTTGGATATAGCTGCTATTTCTACCTGTACATATGTAAAAACTAGCTGTATGTATTTCAAGAACATGGTTCACGCTACGTGTTGAATTGCGGGTCTAACCACAAGCAAAGCGTAATACACAGCAATTTGAAGCTATGTCACCAAGTCGTTAAGACTTCAGGGATTCACTTGTATCAATTGGCTAAATTTGTTCAGATAAGCTGATCATTTCCTATTGAGAAAATTGATTGAGTGTTGAAGCCATGTACTGAACAAGACCGAATTTGGATAGAAGAGAGTACCAAGATAATGCTTCCACTCGTAAATGTCACTGAATGCCGTTTGGG